>CM075872.1:232500-965000 GCA_038021265.1 Cyprinella venusta
AAGTGGAAATTTGCGACTTAAAGATTTGCATTGAAATTGATTCTACAGACACGAATAGATAAAGTGAAATAAACACTTAAATCTGTATTCAGAGGCTCAAAATTGAAACTGGTTTGGCCTGGAGTGTCTCGTAAAGGAAATGTTTATAACAAGCGATTCGATAATTAACAGAAACTGGCTTAAACATTAATATAATGGACATCGTCAGCGGTTCCTCCGCTCGAGAGTCTGCTCGGGAAATCTCTGCTTTGATATATGTGTTGTAGTGTGATGTAATGAGGGTGAGACTGGACAGGTGTGTGTGTGTGTTTTGCTCCAGGGGTTCGTGCTGAAACGCGAGTGCCGAGAACATGAACCTCCATCAGGTGCTCACGGGCGCCGTCAACCCCGGAGAAAACTGCTACTCCGTGGGCAACGTCAACAACCAGCCGTTCACGGTAAACACCTGTGTGTGTGTGTGTGTGTGTGAGTGTGTGATGACCTCATGTTTCATCATGCTTCCTGTTATAGGCGTACGCCTCCGGATGTGACATCGTGATTCTGGGCAGCGACTTCGAACGAGTCCAGATCATCCCAGGAGCCCAACATGGGAACATTCAGGTGGGGTGTGTGGACTGCTCTCTGCAGGGGGGACAGGTGAGACACACACACACACACACACACATCCATAACAACCTGAAGGTCACTGGGTCGATTCCAGAGGAGATTTCATTGAACTGGTGAAAACCGTATACCTTCAGTTCAATGCAAATATTATCTATCTGAATTATGTTGATCTTATATACTATCATATACGACATATACTATGATAAATACTATAGCAAATCTCATCTGCTTGATTGTCACATAATGTAATGATATTATCGTCCAGCTCTAATATGATAGATGAAAATAAATATCCTTACAAAGATATACAGATATTATAAACATTAACTGCATGATTTTCTGTAAAGCTGCTTTTTTGAAATAATGTGTTTTGTGAAAAGTGCTTTATGAATAATTTTGACTTGACTTGAACACCGTACATCAGTTTAGTGCTGCTTTATTATAGATAACAGGCCTGTGTAGTGACTACCAAAATATTATTTTTAGGGCTGTCAAAACGATTAATCGCCATTAATCGCATCCAAAATAAAAGTTTGTGTTTACATAATATATGTGGGTGCACTGTGTATAATTATTTTAGATGTATATAAAAACACACATGCATGTAGATTTAAGAAAAAAAATATTTATATATATAAAATATTTATATTTATATATAATATAAATTATATATAAATCTATATACAGAATATACATGAAAATATTTCTTAAATATATACAAGCATGTGTGTGTGTTTATATATATATAATAATTATACACAGTGCTCCCACATATATTATGTAAACACAAACTTTTATTTTGGATGCGATTAATCGCGATTAATCGTTTTGACAGCCCTAATTATTTTTCAAAACTACCAAATATTATCCTTATATTGTAATCAAATGCTGTGCTGATTGCTTTAATAATTCAACGAGGGATCGATCATGTGTTTGACCTCTGGCTTGTGAAATGCAGTATTTGAAACATGCATTTTCTGTGAGTTTCTACCCGGCGGCGTTTACATGCCGGACACGTGTTGGTCTAAAACTCTAAACGAAGAGCTCTCGCCTTCCCTTAATTAAAGCCATCCAGCCGTGTTGTGCTGGCGTTAGCGCTCATTGTTGGGTGGAGTGCGCGAGCGTGGGAACGTTCCTGAAGGAGGGAAGCGCCACAGACGCCGATTGAGTCGGTCGAAGCGATGGAGAGCGTTTGAAGGGATCAGTGAAAGGCTTTAACACTCCACGAGTAACAGGATTTCTGCTGTGCCAACTCTCTAAATCTGCTCTGTTTTCAGATCGCCGCTTCATACGGAAACATGATCTGTGTGTTTGAGCCGGTGGAGGTCAGTCCGCAAGGGAAAGCACAGAAAGTGAGTTTCTCCTGGACTAAACGTGCTCCGTTTTGAAGGTGTTCAATGTGGATGAATTTCCTGAATATAGCTTGGGTAGTTGAGCGTGGCGCTTGCAACACCAAGATCATGGGTTCGATTCCCAGGGAATGCCTGAACTGATGATGTAATACTCTGTACACTGGAGCAGAGAAGGAATAATTATCTGAAAGAGTCTCTTCTGCTCACAGAAGCTGCAGTTATTTGACTAAGAATACAGTAAAACAGTGAAATATTATTATAATGTGAATCATCTGTTCTCTATGTGAATATACAGTAAAGTGTCATTTATTCCTGTGATTTCCAGCATCATTACTCCAGTCTTCAGTGTCACATGATCCTCCAGAAATGAGGATCTGATGATCAAGACACAGTTATGATGATTATCAGTGTTGAAAGCAGTTTGTGGAAACTGTCACACATTTTATTCTTCAGGATTCTCTGATGACAAGAACAGCATTTATGTAAAACAAATCTTAACATTGTTAATGTCTTTACTGCCACTTTTGATCAATTTTATGTGTATTTGTGTACAAAAAATATTAATTTCTGGATCTTCCTGACCCTGATCTTGAACAGTTTATGTGTCACGGTTTCCACAAAAATTTGAAACGAGTTATTTAACTTTATTACTCATCAAATAAATGCAGCCTTTGTTTTCTTTCAAAAACAAACAAATCGTATTTATTCCAGACCTTTGACCCCCAGTGCACACCTTGACATTAATGCATCTGACAAATGCCTGTGTGTAAGTGACGTGTACCATGTGATGTTTGGTGTTGTTGTGTTCAGCAGAAGCTGAATTATCATTGGCAGAAGAGCGGGCAGTTCGCCCTGCAGTCCGTCGCACAGATCCTGGCGTGGCACCCCAACGGTACGTGAGATCAGTGCTGTTCTCTTCTCTAACTCTGTTCTCTAACTCTGTTCTCTTCTCTAACTCTGTTCTCTAACTCTGTTCTCTAACTCTGTTCTCTAACTCTGTTCTCTAACTCTGTTCTCTAACTCTCTTCTCTAACACTCTTCTCTAACTCTGTGTTCTTCAGGGTCGTGTCTCCTGACGGGCTCGGCGAGTCTTCAGCTGTGGTGTGACGTGTGTGTGAGTGCAGATCCTGAGGATGAGGCCGTGGGTCCTCAGCGCTGCTGGAGAAGCGTATGGCAGAGCAAGTCAGTGTTGGTCCTTCCCGTCACTCTGAGTGTGTCTGAATGCTCTCTAACCGCTCCACTTAAACCTCTCTGGATGTTACAGGTCCGCCGCTTCCACTCACTTCATCAAGTTTTCCCCTGACGGAGAGTTTTTTGCGACCGCAGGACAGGTTTGTGCTTGTGTGATATGTGCACTTAACGACTCTTTTTTGACAGCTTTGTGTTCGCTATTCATCCACTATCTTGTCATCCTTGATTTTTTTAATACGCCGTCTGTTTATTTACAACAAGAATCATCCAGTTCATCTCCGTTCAGTGGTGCGTGTGTGTCGTTGCAGGACGACTGCCTGGTGAAAGTGTGGTACAGCACCAGCAAATGGCAGGCGGACGCCACCAAGCTCTTCAGCCCGCTCGACCTGCGCTCCGAGATCAACTTCTCCTTCATTTACCTGGCTCACCCTCGCTCCGTCACCGGCTTCTCCTGGAGGAAGACCAGCAAACACATGCCCAGGTGAGTCCAGCCTTACACCATCCAACTTAACATTTAATATTCAGCAGTAATGTTGATCTCCTGCAGTGACACTATTATACACAACTGAACTGTGTTTGTTGTTCTGGCGTGACGTCGCAGAATAATAGAAACCATTTATGAAATAGATTCGTCGCGTGTTGCGGCTGGTTAGGATGCGGTGTGACGCTCTCTCTGACCGCCCGTGTGTGTGTGTGTGTTCCTCCAGAGGAGTGGTGTGTAACGTTCTGCTGACCTGCTGCAAGGACAGTGTGTGTCGACTGTGGGCCGAAACGCTTCTGCCCAGCGACTGCCTGCTGTCCGGACTCAGACACAACCAGTCCAACAACGACAAGACCAACAACATGAAGAAGTCGTCCAGCAGCACCCTGAGCCCGAACCCCATGGAGGTGAGGCGCAGAGATCAACTTTATATAACAGAGTTAAAGTCTAACACTGTAGGATATAGTTTCATCTTTGTTAACCCTCTGGCGTTGTTCGGCCCAAATGGACCCGAATAATTCAAATATTTTTTTTTAAATCACAGCTTCCTCGAAATGGTCCGAAATTTGGTGACTTTGTTGGTATTTGGTATTTTAACACCCCAAAAATTGGGGACGGGATGTGAATAGTCTAAGTGGTTGTAAAAAAAAATAGTCCCACTTGGGGTGTTCGGGTCCAAATGGACCCGCATGGAAAATGAATGGGAAATTGGGAAAAATATGAAAATACTGAGTTTTTTTGTGCGTACAATCTACAAATCAGCCACGATCTTGAAAAAAAGCACACAACAGTGAAGGGGTGAGTCTATAAAACATCAAGAGTGCAAAACAGACATAAACACACACACATTTATACATAAACACACCCAAAAAATTCAGATTATACATGTGTTTTGCATTTTTAAAATGCTCAGTTTGTCCACCAGATGGCATCCATCTCATTTCAAAAATTGCTTTTATGAGGCCTAGACTTGACTCTAAAATTAAATACAGCTTTAAAAAAAAAAATATATATATATATATATATATATATTTTTTTTTTATATTGTATTCAGTGGGGGAAAATTTGGTCATAATTATTGCATTAATACTAATTATAATTTTTTATTATTTTTAAAATTTTCCCAAAACACCCAAAAAGAAAAGAAAAAATATTATAAAAAACAAGTAAAAATAAAATTATGATTTTTAAAAAAAATATATGAATCCCACCCTTTGGGTCCATTTGGACCCGAAGGTACAGAGTGTGACTTAAACGAAGAACACCAGAGGGTTAAAGCTGTATTTTGTTGTTTTATTAATATTAATGACAGACAACAGTGGGAATATTAGTCTGCCGTCACTTTAAGACAGAATAAACTGAGAAACATCCGGTTTCTTTCTGAACGGTGCACTCATGACAGAACCGAGAGAACACTTGCCCACACGGCTGTTTAGACACGATGTCATTCTCACTGACACAATAATCGAATGTGTGTGTTTTCAAGGGCAAGGAAACACAAAAGAGGAATCAGTACTGTGTTCAAGCTCTCTCTCTCTCTGTGTGTGTGTGTGAGTCCCGATTTTTCAATCTTCTGCGTTTAAAAGTGTGTGAATGTGTAAATTGGCAAGACAAAACCGATCCAAATGATAAACATTCCCTCATGTTTGAGTTGATCCATTAATGGCATGTGTGGCGATCCGTTGCCCCCTAGTGTTCACTGATGAAGGACTCTCTGTCCACAGCTGAACCTGAAGCCGTCGTGGAGAGAGGAGGTGAGGAGTTTATCTCAGCTCTCGTACACCGGCCCTCTTCCACAGCAGCAGAACAAACACTACTCACACCGTGCCAACGTCACACACGCCAACGCCCTGTGCCACTTCCACATCGCTGCCAGCATCAACCCAGCCACAGGTAACATGACCTCAGTGATGCTGACGGACACCCACATGACCTCAGTGATGATGACCGACACCCACTGCCCTGTGTAATGTGTGTGTGTGTGTGTGTGTGTGTGTGTGCAGACATCCCTCTGCTGCCCTCCATCTCAGCCATGAGCGGCGCGGATGAGGAGGACCCGGGCGGCTCCTTCACCGTCCACTGGCTGAACAACAAGGAGCTGCACCTGACGCTGAGCATGGAGGTGTTCCTGCAGCAGCTGCGCAGCCGAGACGAGCAGAGCGCCCCCGCTGACACACACGGTACCGTGGGCTTTGTGGACTCCATGCTGCTTCTCATGTTGATGATGCATGCGGCGGCGGCACACTGGTGGCTGGGGTTGCCAGATTAGGTGTTTTCGCTACATATTAAGGCCTGTGTTTACAGTATGTGTTAGCCGGGTTTTCACCTGGAAGCATCTATCGAAATCTGGCACCCGACTGAAGGAAGTTTTAACTGAGAGAGCGTGCGTTCACAGACAGCAGAATGAACACGTTCACAGTATCGTTCATCAGGCAGTAATACAGTACATTCAGTTCACGTTCGCCCAAAATATGAACAAGTTCAATGAACTGGACCCATCGTATCTTCCGATATAATGCGCATCTTACTCATGCTGTTCAATTGTCAAAATCAGCATAGATGTAAAAAAAATAAAATTATAATATTTTAACAAAAATGAAAGTAAATGCGCTTATCAAATGGCTTTAACACATATAGTGGGCCTACAGACTCTCTAAATATGGACATTAACATTAACAATGCTGTAGAAGTGCACTTTACTAACACTACATGATTACTAATCTAATTAAGTTAATACACCGATTCAGAGGTCTCGTGAGTTCAGTGTTGGGCAGGTCAGGTGTTTTAACGATTCATTAAAGTGAAAGGTTAAAACGAGTCATTCGTGGACATGATTCAAGGTTCCTACAGGGTCTTAAAGAGCCTTAAAAGTATTGAATTTATGAATTTGGAAATAATACCTTTAAAAGTCTTTAAAAAGTCTTGAATTTTGATATCTGGGTCTTATAATATATATATAATATATTATATATAATATATTATATATATATTATAATTCTTTTTTTATAATTTCGGTCTTATAATATATATATAATATATATCTTATAAATTGTGCTGTATGTCAGTGTTAATTTCATTGACAATTAATGATGAAAACTTTTCTTCAACGACATGTTTCACTGACGGAAACGAGACGCTAGTTTTGAATGACAAAAACTATGACAAATCTATTGACATTTTCATCAACGAAAAAAAAAACTAGAGTAAAACGTTGGATAGTGTGGATCTGGGAAGCGATCCAGTCCGAACTGATGTCCTGTGTGTGTTTAGCTAATGTTAAAACACAACTTAACATTGTTCGGCAAACTTTCTTGTGGCCTACTGAAATGTTTTTATTTGACCTGCTCGACTTATCATCTTTAACCCATTCCACATTTGAAAAATAAATCAACACAAGTTGAAGGATTTAGTTTTTCTTTGCTGGTAGGGACGGGACATTGGTATTCATTTTTTATATAAAAGGTCTTAAAAAGACTTGAATTTAACTTGAAGAAACCTCTAGGAACCCTGGTGATTATCTCAGCAGTTTAGGACATCGCACAAGATTTGCGTGTATTCAGATAGGTTTATTGAAAAGTAGTTTATGTCGTCTGAAAACCAAACTCCAGTGTTACTCATCTTGCGAAATTAACGAAGGAATTATTTTTACCATGCAAATTAAAAAGTGGAAAGAGATAGCAAGTGTATTCAGGCCTGCCTCATATTGCACGTTTGTACTTTTTGAGAAAACAATGGCACAATAAAAAAAGATTTTCAGGTCTATGTCCAATTAAATCCCTCATCTTTATCTAGGTATAGGGTTAAAATGCATATTTTACCTGTTATTTAACTAAGGTGTACTAAAATGTGATTCCAAAATTTTTTTTGATATCGTCCGGACAGTGAAAATATTTGATATCGCCCACCCCTAGTGTGTGTGTGTGTGTGTGTGTTCAAGGGCAAGGAAATGTGAAAGAGGAATCAGTTCTGTGTTCAAGCCTCTCTCTCTCTCTCTCTCTCTCTCTCTCTCTCTCTCTCTCTCTCTCTCTCTCTCTCTCTCTCTCTCAAGAAAAAGCATGTCTAAATGATAAACTTGCACTCTATGATGTCTAAATTTACTGTCAGATGAGATTTAGGTCACACTAGAGCACTAGATGTTCATAAATATTGCGCGGGTAATAAAGCTGTGGTGTGTGACATTGGTGCACTAATAAGCCTGTGAGGATTCGTATGCTTCAAAATGCTTTTTTTCTTAGTATTTGTGTCTTGTTTCCACCCCGGACTTGGCTATACTATCAATCATATTAGTAACAAAGACAAAAAAGCAAAAACACCTCCTACCTTTAGAAAAGCTGGATTGGAAGTGTTGAAGTTTCTCAGAACGAGGCCTTTCCATTCGTTTCGTATTTTCTTCTGCTAGTGACGTACTTTAGTTAATTGCCTTTCCAAAGCTGGTTTAATTATGGGAAAATTAAATTAAATTAATTTACAAAATAGTTTATATATATATATATATATATATATATATATATATATATATATATTGAGTGTTTGTAATTACAATGAGTGTTTCTCTCTACACACACCGCGGGTCCGCTTACATCCACATGTTTCGTCACTGTGTTGTTCTTCATGAACAGAATCTGCTAAAGTCAGTGAGTAAAACACTGATACAATGATGGACAAGCAACAATAACATTCGCAATAACATTGTTTAATTTATTCATTTATCTTTGTTTTGTTTAACTGGCTACTCTCTGCTGTCTCAGACGATGACATCACTTCCTGACGGTCTGTTGGGTGCAGTTTGCAACCTCACCACTAGATGCCGCTAAATTACACACTGCACCTTTTTAATTTTTTAGATATTTGGACTGGAAACAAGACAGAAATCCTAAGTAGGCATGTTCTGCAGTGTATGAAGGCTCTGTCTGTCGTGAGCAGATGTGGACGAGGAGGCGGGCGGCTCGTATGCTGTGGCTGTGGATCATCAGGTGGATGTTCTGCTGGGAGACTGGACCCGAGGAGCGGATATGCTGTTCAGCATTCACCCGATGGACGGCTCGCTGCTGGTGTGGCACGTGGACTGGCTGGACGAGTACCAGCCGGGCATGTTCCGACAGGCACAGGTACGACCATCTTTCTCTCGGCGAGTCAGATCCTGCCAGTGCTGTGACGTTTGCATCGTCGAATCATGTTCCTGCGATCCCTGTATATGTAGATGTGTTCTGTTTCAGGTGTCCTTCGTGTCCAGAATTCCCGTGGCCTTCCCCACCGGTGACGCCAACTCGCTCAGCCGCAGCGTGGTCATGTACGCCTGCAACAAAAACGTGGACCTGGCGATCCAGCACGGGCGTCAGCGGCCCGCGGGTCTCACGCACTCGTCCTCGGCGCTGATCGGTCAGAGCAAACCCTCGTCCAGCAGCCTGCGCCTCAGCATCTTCACCCCCAGCGTCCTGATGATCTCCAAACACGCCGACGGATCCCTCAACCAGTGGGCCGTCAGCTTCGCCGAGGACTCGGGCTTCTCCACGGTGCTCAGCGTGTCCCATAAGTCCCGATACTGTGGCCACCGCTTCCACCTCAACGACCTGGCCTGCCACTCGCTGCTGCCGCTGCTGCTGACCACCTCGCACCACAACGCCCTGAGGACACCCGACGCCGATCTGACCCGGCCGCCGGACCCGGCCCGCAGGAGCCGAGCCTCATCCGGAGGCGTCTCGCAGGACCCGAACGCCGTCTACAGCGAGCTGATCCTGTGGCGCGTGGATCCGGTGGGGCCGCTGTCGTTCTCGGGAGGCGTGTCGGAGCTAGCCAGGATAAACTCGCTGCACGCGTCGGCCTTCGCTAACGTGGCCTGGCTGCCCGCGCTCATCCCCAGCAACTGCCTCGGTGAGCACGCTCTCATTGGTTAATTAAAATTGGGGGGTGGGTACCTAGATGTACATGACATGTATGAGATGTACATGTTCTTTTCAGATGAATACAATTGGAGTTTTATTAAAAATGTCCTGGATCTTCCAAGATTTATAATGGCAGTGAATGGCGGTTTCTGTTTTAAGTCCATAAAAGTGCATCTGTCCATCATAAAAGTGCATCTGTCCATCATAAAAGTGCATCTGTCCATCATAAAAGTGCATCTGTCCATCATAAAAGTGCATCTATCCATCATAAAAGTGCATCTGTCCATCATAAAAGTGCATCTGTCCATCATAAAAGTGCATCTGTCCATCATAAAAGTGCATCTGTCCATCATAAAAGTGCATCTGTCCATCATAAAAGTGCATCTGTCCATCATAAAAGTGCATCTGTCCATCATAAAAGTGCATCTATCCATCATAAAAGTGCATCTGTCCATCATAAAAGTGCATCTGTCCATCATAAAAGTGCATCTGAATCAATTTTGAATGGAATTGTGACCCTTAAGAATCGTTTTGAATCAAATTGAAGGATTTCGAGAGATTCCCACTCCTAATAAAAGCAGAATTCACTGCGGAAACCTTGGCAGTTTCTTCTCGAATTCTGACGAGTTCAGCCTGACAGCCTCAAGTTAAAAACAAGAAAGCAAGAGTACAGTGCAGGAAAAAGCACTCTGTGTGCGGATTTGGATATTTTTGGCGGTTCCATCCTTTAATAAGCGAGCTAGAAACACATCTGAGCCATAGAATATTCATAACTCTATTCAGCTTATGAATGTTTACTGTGCATCTCTGAAAGTTTAACGGATGCACCTGTTCTGATTGGATGTTGGTCTATTCATATTTGATTTCTTTCCCATAGGTGTGTATGGAAACTCCCCCAGCGCCTGCTTCATCGCCAGCGACGGACACTCGCTGAGACTCTATCAGGCCATCATAGAGGCCAAGAAACTGCTGAGTGAACTCTCCAACCCCGACATCTCCGTAAGAACCAGCCCGGCTCTTATATCCATGTCTGAAATTGGGCTGACCCAGATCATTAGAATATTTTTCATAAATATTAGTAAAAGTAAAAGAGGATAAAAGCACTGTATTATCTCCTGTGTCCACAAGAGGGAGCGCAATAAGCTAATAAAAGCCAAATCAAGCATTTTTATTAACATTAAATAACATTCACTTTTTAAAGTGCGTTAATTTTTTAAACGATTGTTCTTAAAATATAATTTCCTTAAAGTGCATTCAAGGAAAATTAGGTTAAACTGTGTTAGGGTTAGTGCATCTGTAACCTGAGAAAACACTCAACACACAGCGTAATGCACTACATGAACACACAATATCACTGTCATTCAGAAACACTTCTACACACTATAGCTACACACTGTCCATCAAAAACACCAGATCTGAGCGAGTGCTGAGCACACACACTCTCACTCACACACACACACACACACACACACTAAGCTCTCGCACCTTTTGACACAACAAAAATTCCAATGCACGGTTTTTGCATTCGAATATGCATTTTTTTTATTTTAAAATCAACGAATATTCGAAATTCGGATTTTTTTTCGGTCCTGCACATGTGTGTGTGTGTGTGTGTGATGTCTTGCTCCTCCAGAAGTGCGTCAGCGAGGTGTTTAACATCATCAGCCAGCAGTCGACGGCCAAACCCGGCTGCATCATTGAGCTCGACGCCATCACAGACTTTGTACGTATAAGACCCGCCACTAACTGACAGAAGAGTGTCATGTCGTTTCCCACAATGCTCAGCGCTCACCGTCTCTCGCACTGTTTGTTCAGCAGGGGAAAGAGACGCAGCTGTTGCACGTGTTTGAGGAGGAGCTGATCTTGGGGAATGAGAAGACAGACGACTGCCTGCAGGATTCTGGTAGGAGATCATTCTCTCTGATAGCTCACTCGCTACGTTCACACGCAACCAGATCGTCCGCGCGGTAATGGGACTGACGGCTCAGTCGACTGAACGCTTCATGTAAACGCCTTCATCGATCTGGTTGAGCTTGCAGAAATAGCGCAATGATGCAGAAATAGCGTAATGATGTAGAAATACTGTAATGATGTAGGAATGACGTAGAAATGGCGTAATGACGTAGAAATGACGTAGAAATAGCGTAATGATGTAGAAATACCGTAATGACGTGGAAATGACGTAGAAATGGCGTAATGATGTAGAAATGACGTAGAAATAGCGTAATGATGTAGAAATACCGTAATGACGTGGAAATGACGTAGAAATGGCGTAATGATGTAGAAATAAGTTACTGACGTAGAAATAGTGTAATGACGTAGAAATACCGTAATGACGTGGAAATGACGTAGAAATGGCGTAATGATGTAGAAATGACGTAGAAATAGCGTAATGATGTAGAAATACCGTAATGACGTGGAAATGACGTAGAAATGGCGTAATGATGTAGAAATAAGTTACTGACGTAGAAATAGTGTAATGACGTAGAAATACCGTAATGACGTAGAAATGACGTAGAAATAGCGTAATGACGTAGAAATACCGTAATGACGTAGAAATGACGTAGAAATACCGTAATGACGTAGAAATAGCGTAATGACGTAGAAATGATGTAGAAATACCGTAATGACGTAGAAATGACGTAGAAATACCGTAATGACGTAGAAATACCGTAATGACGTAGAAATACCGTAATGACGTAGAAATGACGTAGAAATACCGTAATGACGTAGAAATAGCGTAATGACGTAGAAATGATGTAGAAATACCGTAATGACGTAGAAATGACGTAGAAATACCGTAATGACGTAGAAATAGCGTAATGACGTAGAAATGATGTAGAAATAGCGTAATGACGTAGAAATAGCGTAATGATGTAGAAATGACGTAGAAATAGTGTAGTGGCGTGTTGGGTGTGTGTCTGTGTGGTAACCGCTTGTGTTTGTCTCAGTCCCCAGCCGGACGCTGTTCTCCGCTCGCTTCTTCCTGGTGGTGGTGGAGATCTCGGAGAGCGGCAGATCTCTCCTGCACATGTGGCATCTTCAGTTAGACGCCGTTCCCCTCATCATGGGTTTGTGATGGATTTTGTTAAGAAAAGGGTTTAGTATATTATCTGACCTTTATTCTCAGTAGCTACGCACACACCTATAGACTGAACACGTGACACGTCAGCGTTTCACAGATCGCCGTTTTTGAAGTTTGCACAGAGATGATCACGCTTTTCTACATTATTCAAAACTTGCACTCGGATCCTGTTTCAGTGTGTGTTCTCGAGCTCAAACACTGCTGTGTGTGAATGAGCGTCCAGAACACATTAACAGTTTCAGTTTAATTCAGTTAATCACTAACGATCTTTACAACGGAAGTGAATCAATCAAAACTAACTTTATCTGGACGATAACTTTATTCTGGATCTGCTGTACAGCCTGAACACTGTGACTGTAATCTCCTGTTCTCACTGTAACGCTGCTGTAAACTCTATACTGTTATAGATGAAGCCTATATAACCGCATGATCGCTAGTTTAACATCATGTCAGCTATAAAGGTTATGCTCACACTCTTTCTGTCGATTAAACAGATTTGTTTGGTTCTTTCAGAGCAAACTCAAACGGCAGAGAGAGAGAGTGTGTCTCCATCACCCACAAACTGCTCTCAGTTCAACTTCGAGACGGTCGGCTCGCCTCATGTCCAGAGAGCGAGACTCGGTGCGTCCAATCTCCAGAGCGCCTGCCGCCTCGCTCTGACCCGCAGGAAGGTGTTCAGCCAGGAGCTGGCCGTGCCCCCGGGGGTGGAGGTCATGCGAGCGACGCCTGCTGCAGGTGTGTGTGTGTGTGTGTGTGTGTGATCAGTGTGCGGTGACTCAAGTCTCTTGTAATGATTACTTCTTCAAGGAACTAGTGAAGTTATGCATTACTTTTAGAATTTACAACAAAATATCTGAGTTAACTTATCAAATAAGCAACACACTTTCTTAGTTTTCCCATTTATTGACTGACGTCTCTCCTGTCCCCACGTGGAGAGAAATGGAAGTGCAGAGGCGTTTTGTGTGTGAACATGATGGTTATTGCAGTTCTAGACTAAATATGAGCATTTTTTTACTTTCTTTTCGTATAACTTTTCAGAACAAAGACAGTCAACACAGCTTCTATGTTTAAAGGGATACTCCACTTTTTTTTGGAAATAGGCTCATTTTACCACTCCCCCAGAGTTAAACAGTTGAGTTTTACCGTTTTTGAATCCATTCAGACGATTTTCTGATATTTAGAAGAATATCAGTAACCAGACAGTTTCTGGTCTCATTGGCTACTATAGTAGGAAACAAATATACTATGATAGTCAATGAGACCAGAAACTGTCTGGTTACTGATATTACTGATATTCTTCTAAACAGTCCCTCCAGAAAAACGCGATTATGCGATCGCTGAATTCAATGCAAAATCAGCCAAAGTCCGCATATTTATGCGGGGGCTGCATTTTTTCAAATACGCCGCACTTTCGCCGCATAAATTGCCGATTTCCGTGCAAAATATGCGGGTTTGCATAATTTCATAATCCTCGCATTTTCATTGCAAAAAAAAGTCACATGTATCTTAGCAGAAAGTTGAAAAATGTTGCGTTTGCTTCACATAAGAGCAGCCATTTCCCCCCGTTTCCATGGGAACGTTATGAAGTGACGCAATTACGCGACGCCAGACAGACTCACGGAGGCGATCGACATCTCACAAATCGAACTCGTATAACTGTCTGTCACATCGTTACTTAATAAACAACATAAGATAAAAGAAGTAGCATCAAACAGAAATGACCAGCACACACATGGGGTGTTGGAGGCGCAGATATAATATAACACTGCTAACAGAGAGTTCAACAGGAGCGCGCAGCTCTTAAAGGGGCCACACCTTATTTACACTCGTTACAGTCTGAAATAAAACAAGATGAGAAATTAAATATTCCCAGCACTTTCTATGATGTAGTATGCTTGCTTATCAAAGGAAGTAATAAGAAATGACTCTTACATTAGCCTAGTGAGAACAGGATGTTGGGGGAATCACTTTTTTTCACTTTTTCTTCAAACCGCAATTTTTGCAAATTTCGTCGCATAAAATTGCATAAATATCCCGCATATTCCATCGCATTTTTAAAGAAAACGGGCCACGTAATCAAGGATTTTTGCCCGCAACAATCACAAAAAACTCTGTGTTTTTCTGGAAGGACTGAATACTATTACAGTAAATGTTATATATAAATTGCAAATTTTTTCACAAATTTTGGGAAATTACCACCACAAAATCAGTCATTTTGATCGCAAAAAAATCACACAAAAAAGTCGTGAAATCCTGGAGGGACTGTCTAAATATCAGAAAATCGTCTGAATGGATTTGAAAACGGTAAAACCAGACTGTTTAACTCTGGGGGAGTGGTCAAATGAGCCTATTTCCAAAAAAAAGTGGAGTATCCCTTTAATTCCTGACAGATTATCTGAAAAACCTTTCCCTTGCAGGACACCTGAGCTCTTCGTCTCTGCAGCCGGCCGGACGGGCTCCGTATCTGCTGGCCACGTCGTGCTCCGACGGGTCGGTCCGGTTCTGGAGGTGTATCTCCGTCTCCGACCCCGACAGCTCTGGAGAAGCGGCGTACGTCTGGGAGGAGTGGCCTTTGTTGGTGGAGGACGGCGTGGCTAGCACTAGCGCTCTGAGCGTGAGCGGTCAGATAATGGGTCTCAGCTGCTGCCACACCAGCAGAGTCGCCGTAGCGCACCAGAACAACGGATCCGGTTCTGCCGAGCCGCTCATGAACGTGAGCGTGTTCCAGTGCGACTCCACCGGCGGCTCCCAGTGGATGCTGGAGCAGGTCCTGAAGGTCGGCGGCTCGTGCGATAAAAGCCCGATGGGCTCGTCGAACGGTGATTGCCTGGTTGTCGGCGGGACGAGGCAGGTCCACTTAGACTGGGTTTCCAGAGAAGACGGTTCTCATATATTAACCGTCGCTCTGGGATCCAAGCTTTACATGTACGGGTTGCTTTCGGGGAAACCTCCGGATCTGGGTCTGTCCGACAGCGGCAGAGAGCACCACCGCGCCCGCCTGGTTCTGCTCAGAGTGGTGGATCTAGTGTCATCCGTCGAGGGTTCGCTCCCCATTCCGGTCTCGCTGTCTTGGGTGCGTGATGGGATCTTAGTGGTCGGGATGGACTGTGAGATGCACGTCTATTCCCAATGGCAGCCGGCGCTCGCCGCCACAGGGGGCAGTGTGGGGACCGGCAGCGTGACGTCTCTGAAACTGGACGGGCTCAGCCCGAATCCTGCTAAAAAGTCTCTGAGCAGATCCATGACCAGTTTGGCTCAGAAGCTGAGCGGAAAGAGAACCGTGTACGACCTCCCGGCCGAGATGGAGGACTCCGGGCTGTTCGAGGCGGCGCACCACCTGTCGCCCACTCTGCCCCAGTACCACCCGGTGCAGCTGTTGGAGCTCATGGACCTCGGGAAGATGCGACGGGCCAAAGCCATCCTTTCCCATCTGGTGAAGTGCATCGCCGGAGAGATCGTGACCCTGAAGGACACGGCCGTCAGCCAGGAGCGCCGCCTGCGCTCGCTCACCATCAGCGCCAGCGGGAGCACCGCCAGAGACCCAAAGATGTTCAGCAAGGGCGAGAGCTCGGACTACACCGAGATCGACTCCATCCCGCCGCTGCCGCTGTACGCGCTATTAGCCGCGGATGACGAAACGGCCCCCGTCGCTAAAGAAAGAGCGGACAGCGTGAGCGCTCACGGCGCCAGTGCGTCCAGCCAGAGCGGCGCTTACGACGAGCTCTTCTCCAGCCCCGGCGGCAGCGCGGACGACATGGACCCGTTCGATGCGGACGAGGAAGATGCTAGCGCTAAAGTCATCGATCTGTCCAAGTACAGCCCCACGTTCTTCGG
Source organism: Cyprinella venusta (assembly GCA_038021265.1). Lineage (NCBI taxonomy): Eukaryota > Metazoa > Chordata > Actinopteri > Cypriniformes > Leuciscidae > Cyprinella > Cyprinella venusta. The sequence goes on from CM075872.1 coordinate 248,932, forward strand.
CTCGGAGCACGCTCAGGTGCTGTCCGGACACCTGCTGCACTCCAGCCTGCCGGGCCTGACCCGGATGGAGCAGATGTCTCTGATGGCCTTGGCCGACACCATCGCCTCCACCAGCACCGACATCGGAGAGAGTCAAGGAAAAGGCAAAGGTCATCATCTTGTATTGACGATTGTTCGTTTGTATAGATGTGATCAATGTGATGTCATTTCCTCAGGTGGGGAGACTCTGGATGAATGCGGACTGAAGTTCCTGCTGGCCGTTCGCCTGCACACCTTCCTCCTGACGTCTCTGCCCCCGGCTCATCGAGCTCAGCTGTCCTGTCAAGGTGCGCGTGCAAGGGTTTAGAGTGTCGGGCGAGTGTAGGGGCGCATATGTCGAAAAATTATTTATTACCGAAAATATGTTTTAGGTGGACAGATCAATACAGCACACAGAACATGTAGGGTGTTGGAAAATAGCAATGTTTTTTCTGTTAACCAAATGCTTTTTTAATATTCGCTATTACTTCAATGCAAATGAACAAGCGCGCCGTTATTTGTTGCGTAGTGACGTGTGTGTTCAAGTAAGCCAGAAATGAGCAGATTCTGTGCAATACACTGCATTTAATATACCATGAGGTGTCACGAGTTGTGTATTTGCACTAAATCCACGCAAAATTTGCCTTAAACGAACTTCCAAGCAAAGTGAGTAAACATAGAAACTAGGGCTGTCAGTTAAACGCGTTATTAGCGGCGTTAACGCAAACCCACGCGTTATTAACAGAGTTAACACAACTCCGCTAAATCCGCGCAAAATTTGGCATAAACGAACTTCCCCAGCAAAGTGAGTAAACATAGAAACTAGGGCTGTTAACGGCATTAACGCAAACCCATTTTTACGGCGTCAATTTTTTTTATTTGCACTAAATCCGCACACAATTTGGCTTATCCGCGCAAAATATGGCTTATACGAACTTCCAAGCAAAGTGAGTAAACATAGAAACTAGGGCTGTCAGTTTAAAGCATTACTAATTGCGTTAACGCAAACCCATGTGTTATTAACGGCGGTAACGCAAACCCATTTTAACGGCGTCAATTTTTTTTATTTGCGCTAAATCCGTGCAAAATTTGGCTTACACGAACTTCCAAGCAAAGTGAGTAAACAGAGAAACTAGGGCTGTCAGTTAAACGCGTTATTAACGGCGTTAACGCAAACCCATTTTAACGGTGACAATTTTTTTATTTGCGTTAAATCCGCGCAAAATTTGTCTAAATTTGGCACTAATAGAAACGTGAAATATTAAAATGCTTCTTTGGTCTTCTTCCACCGCTGTGCCTCTGGTCTTCAGGCCTGTCCACCTGCCACTACGCCTGGGCGTTCCACTCCGAGGCCGAGGAGGAGCTGCTCCACATGCTGCCGGCGCTACAGAAGGCTGACCCCTGCTGGCCGGAGCTGCGGGCCATGGGCGTGGGCTGGTGGCTGCGCAGCACCAATAAACTTCGCAGATGCATCGAGAAGGTCTGTCGAAACTGACTCTGTTTTCTATGCATATTAATGAAGGAGTCATGTGGGAAACTTGAGTAAATGAAACGTTCATGTTTGCGTTCTGTTTTAATGTGCTGGAGATGCATGCATTCTGTCTGTGGGATTATTTTCTCCAGTAAATGCTTCTTGATTTATGAATGTTTTGATATGTGGACTGGAAACAAGACAAACATGCCGAGTAGATTTAACAGTGAACTGTATGGGGTGACTGTCTGCCAAAAAACTTCATTCAAATGGAAACAAGATTATTTTTCTTACCCCATTGACAGATCATTTTGCTTATTTAAAAACCAGTATTTTTCTTTCAAGATGTCCATGTCTTTCTTTCTTCAGTGGAAAACAAATGAAGGTTTTTGATGAAAACATTCCAGGATTTTCTCCATATAATGGACTTCAATGGGGACCAAACGGTTCAAGGTTTCAGTGCAAACTGTTCAAAGGGCTTTAAACGATTCCAGACGATGAATAAGGGTCTTATCAAGCGAAACGATCGCTCATTTAATAAATAAATATCAAAGTTTAAGTTTTATAAGCTCAAATGCTCGCCTTGCTCTGTTCTGTGATGCGCGTTCGTGACTCTCCTGTTCGAACTCGTTCATCAAAATGAACAAATCTTTTCGTGAGTCGTTTGGTTCACTCATGAACGAATTGACTCAGGAAAAGATTTGTTCATTTTGAGTCACAAACGCACATCACAGAACAGAGCAAGGCGAGCATTTGAGCTTATAAAACTTAAACTTTGTTATTTATTTATTAAATGAGCGATTGTTTCGCTTGATAAGACCCTTATTCATCGTCTGGAATCGTTTAAAGCCCTTTGAACAGTTTGCACTGAAACGGTCTTGTGGATCTTGAACCGTTTGGTCCCCATTGAAGTCCATTATATGGAGAAAATCCTGGAATGTTTTCATCAAAAACCTTCATTTCTTTTCCACTGAAGAAAGAAAGACATGGACATCTTGGATGACACGGGGGTGAGTAAATTATCAGCAAAAGTTTTTTAAAAGTGAACTCCTCCTTTAATGATGCGTGATCCTCTCCCTCGGCCAGGTGGCAAAAGCTGCTTTTCAGAGAAACAACGACCCGTTAGACGCAGCCTTGTTTTATCTGGCCATGAAGAAGAAAGCTGTGGTTTGGGGACTGTACAGGTAACACACACACACACACACACACGCATGTTGAAGTGTCATCCCCCCGTCAGCAAGGCTTCCGATCACCATGAGCTTGTGTGTGTGTGTGTGTGTGTGTGTGTGTAGGTCTCACCAGAACTCGAAGATGACCTCGTTCTTCAGCAATAACTTCAGTGAAGATCGCTGGAGGAGAGCGGCTCTGAAGAACGCCTTCTCTCTGCTGGGCAAACAGCGCTTCCAGCATTCGGCGGCCTTCTTCCTGCTGGCTGGATCCCTGAAAGATGCTGTCGAGGTTTGCAAATCTTTCCAGTCAAACCACCTCATGTTTTGCAGTGTAATCCGACTGTGAGGTTCTGATGGGATCTGTCGGTTCTCCACATGCTCAGGTCTGTATAGAGAAGATGCAGGACCTTCAGCTGGCTCTGGTCATCTGTCGACTGTATGAGTCGGAGTTCGAGATGTCCTGCACCTACAAACGAATCCTGCAGAGGCACGTGTTGGGTTATGACCACCAGATGGCGCCGCACCAGGACCCGTTCTTGCGCAGCATGGCATTCTGGGTATTGGACGACTACAGCAGGGCACTGGACACTCTGCTGGAGCAGCCCAATGAAGGTGAGACCTGAGACCGATGACATCAGAGTCCGGTTCGGGTTCGGTTCATGGGGATTTAAGTACAAATCGCAATTTGTTGTGTAAAAACAAACCGGCCTGATTCGACTGCTTCTGCTTGTTAAACTGCTAAAAATATTTTCTTAAAGGGTACGTCTGACTTTGAGTGCTATAATCAATGAGTAAATGAAGCCCAACTACAGCTTTAATGGGCTGATAAACACAGATTTAATCTGCACTGACGAGTATAAACGTGCAAACGGACACACACAAAGGCCACGCTCATTTGACCAGAATCCGCTTCCTCTGCAAATGTCACATGTCGGGCCGGTGCGAGCGTCACGTTCAGGGGTCATTCGCTCGCTGTGAGACTGAACGATTACGAGACCAGCAGAAACACAGAGAAACATTCAGTAACATGGAGTCAAATCAGTGTAGGAGAGGGCAGACGCAGGACAGGAACACACTAGGACTGTCAATATTCCTCTATAATACTATTCGAATTCCATTCCATATTTTATGTAATATTCGAATAATATTGTATTATTAAATGCTCAAATTCATCCTATTATTAATATTTAAGACAGTACACATTCTTATGGATCGCCAATGCCACTATAAGAAAGATTGCATATGTAGATATATCTTTTTTTAAATATATATATAAAGCAATATTGGAATAGTAACTTCAGCATTCGAATAGCATGTTTTTTTTAAATATTTGAATTATATTCGAATTTTGGAATTCGTTCCAACAGCCCTAGAACACACACCTGTAACTGTGTCCGTCGCAGATCTGAGTGTAGTTCTACCGACCCAGAACACATGAACAGTCAAACCCAGTAAGTGTGTCTTTCTCTGAGAGCATGTCATGAAATAAGCTGATCAGATTTCACTCCTTGTGGTTACTCCTGATCCTGGATCAGTCAGATCAGCCTGTGTTGTTATTGCCGGAGTCTCTGAAGCTTGAGTGAAGGCTCCGCCCTCTTCTGAACGGAGGCGGAGCTAAAGATCATTTGCATTTAAAGGGACACACACAAACGGCACATTTTTGCTCACACCCAAAAAGAGACAAATTTGACAAGCTGTAATAAATGATCTGATATTTCACACACACATTCTGTAGATTTATATCACATCTTGTGAAAATAGGCATAATATGTCACGTAAGTAATTTTGGATCTCTATTAAATGTGTCTAGGATACTTTATTTAAAAAAAATACTTAATAACCAGGGCTGGGTAATAAATATCTATTTCTCAATATTAATCGATTCTCATTTTACGCACCGATATTGATTCTTAAATCTCAAGAATCGATTAGTCATCCTGTTTCATTTGAATGAATGGATCATTGTATCGCGGCTGAAAACCGCATTAATCTTTGTCCTTTGATACTATTGATATGAAATAAAGTCTCAATTTTCAAATTCCGTCCATTTTCTTTATAAATTCAAAAACATAAATAGCGTTTTGTGGCTGTGGCATGAGATCGCTCTGGAGAAGCAGCAGCGCTGATCTCTCTTCCGGCTTAATAATACCAGTCACAGCGCCAAATAAACATGAATGAGCATCTGAAAGTGTGTTAAAGATAGAGGACAACTTATCCAAATCCAGATCATGACACATTGATTCACTCAATCAGCGTTTCAACCGTGGAAAGACGTCAGTTAAACAGCTTGTAATCAATATCGTCATATTTACCTCAGAAAACCCACATAAACTCGTTAGTCAGCTAGAAAAAATAACTCTAGAGAGGAGCATTTTGATAAATATATACACCATATTACATATGCATTATAATATTAATGTTCTTCAATATTTAATGCATATTTGAATAAATCTGGCAAGTTTTTATGACAGCCACCATTTAAATGTTTATATTTCATATAATCTTCTTATTATAAAAATAAATAAAAGTGTAATTTAAGTGTTTGTAGAGCTACAAAACAGTTGATTATGACCTTCATATTAGGCTAATGAAGCCTATAGGCTACAACTAGACTCCCATAGTTTACAGCATTAGTTCAGAGATTTGATTCCCTTCAGAAAAACGGCCATTTATTGGAACTGATATCCAAAATAATCAATATTGAATCGGAATCGAAATCGAATTGAATTGTGAAATTCGTCTCAATACCCAGCCTTAATAAGAACAAGACTTGTTTAGAAAATGTTTCGCAGTCCGCAGGGAAAACATAACTGAAACTATAGTACAGCGACGAGCACTAATGTGAAGAGGTCTGTCCTCGTCATGTGATGTTTCTGACTCAGGCGCCGCCGGCTCGTCTCCCTGTAACCCTGAGGTGTTCAACTTCTACACGTTCCTGCGCTCGCACCCGCTGCTCCTGCGCCGCCACTTCAGCTCCTCCGAGAAGCCCGGCGTGTGTCTGCCGGTCGAGGGCCGCGAGGTCGACTCCATCAGCCTCACCGAGAGACGGCTGTTCTTCAGCGCCGCGCACACACACCTGCAGGCCGGCTGCCCCATGCTGGCGCTCGAGGTGCTCTCCAAAATGCCCAAAGTGGTGAAGCGCTCGAGGGCGCGGGAGAACCGGCCCGTGTCGTGGAGCTCGTCGGACGGCCTGGAGAAGCAGGACTGGTCTCAGCCGGTCCTCAACGGCTTCCAGTCGGTGTCCTCGCTCTCGTCCCCCAGAGAGGACAGTCATTCGGACTCGGTTCTGAGCTTCGACTGGAGCCAGCCCTCCCTCGGCCTGCAGGACGAGCCTCTGGAGATCAAGTGGGACTCGGACGAGTCGGACGTGGAAGAGTCGGGCCTGGCCATGAAGACGGTTCGCCCGGAGACCAGCGGAGACGCTCCGGTAGGCCGGCACGATCACTCGGGTTTATAATCACATCCACAATAAAAGCTTGTGTTTACATGATGTGTGTGTGAATGAGGTCATCGTCCAGATAAAGTTGTGTTTTTGTGGTACTCGCGCAGGTCTCGGCCTCCACCCCGACGGACCGTGGGGATCCTCCCGCCCTGACCGAGGACATCCTCGCGGCCCGGCTGAAGTTCAGCTCCTGCCTGAAGATCCTGAGCTCGGAGTTACGGACTCTCTCCACGGGCTACGAGCTGGACGGAGGGAAGCTGAGGCATCAGCTGTGCCACTGGCTGGAGCGCGAGGTGTCGGCCCTGCAGGGCGTCTGCGGGTACAACCCCTTCCTCCAGACCCCGCCCGAGGGCATCTCCTCAGACCCCAGCCGGAGGGAGGATCCAGATCGGGAGGACCAGCGCCGGCGGAGGCTGTGGCTGAAGAGGAACCAGCCCTTGCTCCGCATCTTCCTCAGTTACTGCAGTCTCCACGGCTCTCACGGAGGAGGACTGGCCTCCGTCAGGATGGAGCTCATTCTGCTCCTGCAGGAGTCCCAGCAGGTAACAGGGTTTGAAGGGGTAGTTCACCCAAAAATGAAAATTAGCCCATGATTTACTCCCCCTCTAGTCATCCTAGGTGTATATGACACTCTTCTCACAGATACAATCAGAGTTATATTATAATTGTCCTGGCTCTTCCCAGCTTTATTATGGCAGTGAATGACTGTTTCTGTTTTGAAGTCCCTAAAAGTGCATCTGTCCATCATAAAAGTTCATCTGTCCATCATAAAAGTGCATCTGTCCATCATAAAAGTGCATCTGTCCATCATAAAAGTTAATCTGTCCATCATAAAAGTGCATCTATCCATCATAAAAGTGCATCTATCATCATAAAAGTGCATCTGTCCATCATAAAAGTGCATCTATCATCATAAAAGTGCATCTGTCCATCATAAAAGTGCATCTATCCATCATAAAAGTGCATCTGTCCATCATAAAAGTTAATCTGTCCATCATAAAAGTGCATCTGTCCATCATAAAAGTGCATCTATCCATCATAAAAGTCCATCTGTCCATCATAAAAGTGCATCTATCCATCATAAAAGTGCATCTATCCATCATAAAAGTCCATCTGTCCATCATAAAAGTGCATCTATCCATCATAAAAGTCCATCTGTCCATCATAAAAGTTCATCTGTCCACCATAAAAGTGCATCTGTCCATCATAAAAGTGCATCTGTCCATCATAAAAGTTAATCTGTCCATCATAAAAGTGCATCTGTCCATCATAAAAGTGCATCTGTCCATCATAAAAGTTAATCTGTCCATCATAAAAGTGCATCTGTCCATCATAAAAGTGCATCTATCCATCATAAAAGTGCATCTATCCATCATAAAAGTCCATCTGTCCATCATAAAAGTGCATCTATCCATCATAAAAGTGCATCTATCCATCATAAAAGTCCATCTGTCCATCATAAAAGTGCATCTGTCCATCATAAAAGTTTAACAGTTTTGAATGATATATAAAACTTGCTTGTACATCAAAAATAGACAAAGTAATTTGAATGCATTGATAAGAAAGGCCGACCCCAGGGGTCAAACATGCTGGCCTGGGTTGAAACTGCACGAAAACCAAAACTCATCTGTGGTTTGTCTGTTTGTCTCATCAGGATGATGGTCTGCAGATCTCTGCTCCGGCTCCGCAGAACGTCTCTGTTCCTCTTCTTCTTGCATGGACCGCCAACTCCAAAACTGTGGTGGCCAATCCCATAGTGCACCTCACCAATCTGACCCATGACCTCCTGCACACCATCAACGCTCTCGACGCGCCTCCGCACCCGGACGTCGTCAACAACGAGGTAAAGTGAGATCAGTCTCGTTTTCCAGCACAAACATCTAAACATTCCTGAATCAAGAGAAGACGATTTACTGGAGAAGAAGAATGAAGTATCTGTGCTTCTTAAAGGTGCAGTGTGTCATTTAGCGGCATCTAGTGGTGAGGTTGTGAATTGCACCCACCAGATGTTATGCCAGTTAAACAATGAGGTTTCTTTACAAAGATAAATGAATAAATTAGGTTTACTTGATTATTCAGTAAAACGAATGTTATTGTTGCTTGTCCATCATTGTGTCAGTGTTTGTGTCGCTTATTAATATGACACACTGCACCTTTGAAACAAGATCAAATATCTGCCAATAGAGTCAGAAATGTGATCTGATTGTTTGTGGCGTTCAGCGCTGAGGAAGAGTGTGATGAATGAGGTGTTGTTACTGTGATGATCGTGTAACTCGTCTTCCTCTGCTGCAGATCTTCGTGATGCACACACTGGCAGCTTCTCTGTCGGCCTGCATCTATCAGTGTCTCTGCGACGGACACAGCTACAGGTGTGTGTTTCTGCCTCTCCTACACTGATTTGATTCCATGTTACTGAATGTTTCTCTGTGTTTCTGCTGGTCTCGTAATCGTTCAGTCTCACAGCGAGCGAATGACCCCTGAACGTGACGCTCGCACCGGCCCGACATGTGACATTTGCAGAGGAAGTGGATTCTGGTCGAATGAGCGTGGCCTTTGTGTGTGTCCGTTTGCACGTTTATACTCGTCAGCGCAGATTAAATCTGTGTTTATCAGCCCATTAAAGCCGTAGTTGGGCTTCATTTACTCGTCGTCTCAGACCCACACGGCTTTCTCTCTCCAGACAGAGAATGAACAGACACCAGGAGGAGCGAACGCGATTCAAGAGATTCAATCACTTAATCAATTCAATGCAGGTTTCTTTTATTTTGTAATGAAATGAAAAAAAATTCTAAATCTTATTGGGAACATTTTATCCCTGCATGTTTTAGTTTTCAATAATGTTTTGACCTTTTAATGTTTAATCAGAATCTATAGAAGCCCATTTATGACATAAAATGTCTAAATTATGTCAAATTCAAAATAATGAGATAAATTATATATTGGAAATATATAATTGGAAATGAATGAGAGTTTCCTCTAGTGGAAGCGTGTGGAACTGCAGCCAAATACACACACACACACACTGAACGCTCGTTTACTGAGAGATCAGACTCGGATTCGGAACACACACACACACACACACACACACACACACACACACACACTGAACGCTCAAATCTGTCGTGTTTGAGAAGAGATCTTCAGTCTGTCCTCTAAAGCGTTCTAGATTTACCAGTTTGATTTCAGGTCTCTGCTCAAAATGTGAATAAATGGATTATAAATACAGCGTAAATATAATTTAGTGTAATATTAAAATAAAAACATCAATCTAAAATATAGTACATTAATTTCTTTGAGCAGTGCCTGTTCGATCATGATGGTTTCTGTTGTTCCTCAGCCATGTAAACCCGTTCACGGGCATCACGTACCAGAGCGTCCTGATTACCCATCAGCCCCCGGTGCGGAGCGTCAGCATGGAGGAGCCCGTCCTGCCCAACACTGCTCCTGCGCAGTGGCCCGGTAAAGCCCAGTCTGTGACCTCTGACCCCGGAGTGATCTGTGTGTAGGTGTGGGCATCACGTGACCCCGGACTGATCTGTGTGTGTGTGTGTGCAGGCGTGAGCGTCCTGATGCGTCTGCTGGAGTCCTCCTGTGATGAGAGTCAGCCGGGTCTGTCGGTGCTCCTGTGTGAGATCCTGAGCGCAGTCTTCCTCAGCCTGTTCGTCCACGGCTTGGCCACACACTCCACACACGAGCTGCTCCGCATCGTCGCGCACCCGCTCAACGCTAAGCTCTGGGTCGCCGTGTTCGGCGGCGGCGCTCGAGTTCCCGTGCCGGAGAAACCCACATCCCCCACAGGTGCGGCTCTCTTCGCTGTTGGTCTCCATTAAAGGGATAGATCACCCAGAGATTTAAATTACTCTCCCTAAAGTCATGCTAGTGTGGACGAGACTCTTCTATCACACAAACACAATCAGAGTTATGTCGAAATATGTCCTGGCTCTTCCAGCACATTCTTTGATACGATCCGTGTTGTAAAAAAGCGCTATATAAATAAAGGTGACTTGACTTGAAAGTCCATAAAGTGCATCTGTCCATCATCATTTATTAATATAACTCTGATTGTGTTCGTCTCATATACACTTGAATAAATGGAGTGATTCTGAATTGAAACGAGTCGTCAGTAATTCAAATCATTCAATTCATTTCCTCTGGTCTTGATTGGCTGAACAGTGTCTCTTAGCTCCGCCCTCAATCACTGTAGTGTATCTGAGACTGGGAGAGATCGGCTCGTGTCGAGGAGACGCTGTTCTCTGAGACCGACGCCATCAGATTCAGATATGATAATGAGCGTTTGGTGTCTGACCAATCAGAGCAGCTCTCAGAGAGACTGAATCTCCAATCAAAGCGTTTCAGACACCGAGAGGCAGAGCTGACGCTGTGATGGAGAAGATGAGGACATTAGTGTGTGTTTGACCTTAGCTGAATGTGAACCTGTGTCAGGAGACTCTGAAATCATTGATTCCTGAAGGGAAGAGTCTACTATTAACAGGATTTTGTTCAATGTTTTTAGATGACAGTGATCTCGTTATGACTTCCAGTGTTCTTAAAGTGTTCTCTGTGTTGCTGACTGCAGCTGCTGACCCCGGTGACCCCGTGGAGGATGCGGAGGTCAAGCAGAGGCGCTTCAGGATTGCCTCGTCCCGCAGTAACTCCAGAGACGCTCCCATGAGTCCCAGAGCCACTGCGCAGCCGCTAACACCCGTCTGCAGGGAGCGCTTCATCCCGCCCGAGCTCAGCATCTGGGACTACTTCATCGCTAAGGTGTGTGCTTCCTGTCATCTGACATCATACAGAGGTTTTCATTAGGGAAGATTTGGGCTCATTAAAATCCAATATTCTAATATGTGTTTATTTAAGTGACATTTTTAAGATTTGTGTGTGTGTGTGTGTGTGTGAAGCCGTACCTGCCTCCGTCCGCCAGCCGAGTGGAATACGACTCTGAGGAAAGCCAAGGCAGTGAGGATGAGGATGATGAGGATGAGGATGAAGGAGATTGTTTTGATGTCAGCTCTCCACTGGCTGAACACTCCAACAGTAACTCGTACAGGTGAGCTGAGACTCATGGGATGGTGTGATGTAATGATGATGATGATGATGATGATGATGTTCCTGTGCAGCTGGTGTCTGATGCGATTGGCTATGGTGCAGATGGTGCAGTTCAACCTCAAGACCTTCTACCCAACGACAGGTCACGACCTCTTAGGTAACGAGACTCGAACTCAACACATGTATGATGTCTAGAGAAAGAAACAGGCATGAATGAGAACAGGACGTGATGCGGATGATGCTCAAAACTAGGGCTGGGTAATAAATATTGATTTCTCGATATTAATCGATTCTCATTCTTACGAACTGATATCGATTACTGAATCGATTAGTCATCCTGTTTCATTTGAATGAATGGATCATTGTATCGCGGCTGCGCGCATCCAAAAAACACAATAATCTTTGTCCTTTGTTACTATTGATATGAAACAAAGTCTCAATTTTCAAATTCCGTCCATTTTTTTTATAAATTCAGAATCATAAATAGTGTTTTGTGGCTGTGGCGTGAGATCGCTCTGGAGAAGCAGCAGCGCTGATCTCTCTTCCGGCTTAATAATCCCAGTCACAGCGCCAAATAAACATGAATGAGCATCTGAAAGTGTGTTAAAGATAGAGGACAACTGATCCAAATCCGGATCATGACACATTGATTCACTCAATCAGCGTTTCAACCGTGGAAAGACGTCAGTTAAACAGCTTGGAATCAATGTATCGTCATATTTACCTCAGAAAACCCACATAAACTCGTTAGTCAGATAGAAAAAATAACTCTAGAGAGGAGCATTTTGATAAATATATACACCATATTACATATGCATTATAATCTTAATGTTCTTCAATATTTAATGCTTATTTGAATAAATCTGGCAAGTTTTTATGACGGCCACCATTTAAATGTTTATGTTTCATAAAACAAAAGTGTAATTTAAGTGTTTGTAGAGCTACAAAACAGTTGATTATGACCTTCATATTAGGCTAATGAAGCCTATAGGCTACAACTAGACTCCCATAGTTCCCAGCATTAGTTCAGAGATTTGATTCCCTTCAGAAAAATGGCCATTTATTGGAACTGATATCCAAAATAATCAATATTGAATCGGAATCGAAATTGAATGGAATTGTGAAATTTGTGTCAATACCCAGCCCTATTAAAAACGGTTATTAAAGGGATAGTTCACCCAAAACTGAAACGACCCCATGGTTTACTCTCCCTCATATATGACACTCGTTTATCAGACGAACTGAGTCAGAGTTATATTAAACACGTGTAAACATCAGCAGTGCGTTGCATTAGTCACGCTGTACACTCCAGTGGGGTCCGAATGTTCTCTTGATTATTTAACTTTATAACATTTTAAATACTGATATTTTTCTTACACAAACGCATCCGTTCACTTTGCCATTATAAAGCTGGGTAGAGCCAGGACATGTTTAATATAACTCAGAGTGTGTTGGTCTGATAGAAGAGTGTCACACACACCTCGGATGACTTCAGGGCGACTCCTGGTCAGTTTTGGGTGAACAATCGCTTTAAACACACAATAATCCATGGTAATATTAGGAGTTACCGTTCTTAGTGGAAACAAGCTTCCAAATGATGTACAATTCCCATATATGTGTGTGTGTGTGTGTGTGTGTGTGTGTGTGTGTCAGATCTGCCCGTGTGCTCTCCGCTGTGTCACGCGGCCCTGAAGACGCTCCAGCGATGGGAGACGCTGCTCCTCAAGAGGCTGGAGATCTTCGGAGGTCCTCCACCAAAGTTCATCTCCTCGCAGCTCCTGGACGAGAGTGTGTCGTCGGGCCCGGCGCTCCTGCGGCACAAGGCCCTGTTCGAGCCCTCAAACACACCCTTCAGGTACGGGACGCAGCGCACGTGTGTGTTCACACTCCATTAATGGATTCATGTGATTACGTATACACACACACCACACATGTGTGTCTCAGGTCTCGCCGGCGCTCGGCTCTGCCCGTGAAGAGACTCTGGCAGTATCTGGTCAAGCAGGAGGAGGTTCAGGAAACCTTCATACGGAACATCTTCACCAAGAAACGAGATCTGAATGAGGTATTTGTGCCCAGAATGCCCCTGTTCCCCGTCGCCTGCTGAACACTGGAGTCTGTGATGTCATTAATATTTGTTAACTTGTGTTGTTCGTGTGTAATTAACCGTCTGTGATGTGTGTGTGTGATTGCCCTGCATGTTCCACCGTAACTCTCGAATCAGGAGACTGACAGTGCGCTGCTGGATTCCACACACAACCAGGTATCGCTATCCCAGAAATCCTCATCCAGTCATGTGATCGGTGACCAGTGCTCTTTAAGGGGGTTTTCACACCGATAGATCGTTTGTTTTGTTCTGAAACGGGGACTTTGTTTCCTACAATATTTTCACAAGGCAATCTTTCACTGCAAAAGATGCTTTTCTTACTTAGTATTTTTGTCTTATTTCCTGTCCACATATCAAACATTTCTTAATTCAAGATCCATTTACTAGATGAGTAAAATTACGTCAGATATTATGTCCTGTTTTGGGGGAATTAATCAAAATGAAGCGAGTAACAAACACTCCGGTGTGAAAGCGCGTCACATGAGCTGTGCTGTGATTGGTTCAGGCCGCTGGTGTGGGTGAAGACACACAGTAACTTCCTGCAATAACATCATATAATGATAGAAATGAACATCTCTGCCGGGAAACGTGACCTTCAACCCTCACGTCATGTTGCATGAAGACCTTAAGACTGTCGGTGTGTCCCAATTCACACTCCTATGCACTATTGTATGCCATTTTGTAATATAAATAGTGCGATTAGTAAGAAATTATGCACTTAATTAACCCCCCCCCCCCCCCCCCCCCAAAAAAAAAAAAAATATGTTCAATGGGCTCATGCACTTGATAAACTTAAAAAACAATCTCAAAATAACATTATAAAGCTCTAGATGGGAGAATACATAGTGTATAGTGCGCCATTTGGGACACAACTAGTTTGACCAGTTTCATTATTAAAGAGCCCCTATCATAGCATTTGAAATTTTCCTGTTTTTGTTTTAGGAGTTCCCAAAAACAGTTTAACATGCATGCAAGGCTAAAAAACACTTTATTTGTCTTATAATATGCATTTATTTTTAACTGATTTGCTCACCGACTCACCAAATGATTGGTACGACTGCTATAAATCTTGATATATACGATTGATATAAATCTTTGGAGGATGTTTTCATTCCCTTAGAGCTATATTCCACACCATATGAACAGTCATTTTCAAAAATCCATGATAGGGGCTCTTTAAAAATTCTATATTCTCATTCCAGACTCTTTAAAAATACCACCTATAATGTTCGACAGGCGGTTTTCAGGCTATTTTATTTCGCTTTATTGTTGAAATCGTATGTGGAATGTTTTCAATAACTGAACATAAGCAATCCTGTTGATCTTCGGCCCCTAAGAAGGCTTTGAATCAGTCAGTTCAACATGCTTGCTTGTTGTAGTTCATGTGACTGATTTATGACCAGTCTTTGTCTAAATTGTAAGTCTAGTCTAAGCTGTTTATGCAAATCAGCCACTGGTCAGAAATTTGTCGACCCAAAATTCACTGCAAACTCGCATTCAGGTCTGAGACGCATGAACGTGGAGTCCTGACCTAGATCAGTCCTGCTTGGTCATCTGAGTGTAAGAGGTCGTGTTCTCAGCTTTTTAAACTACATTTTAGTCTTGTCTTGTTGATATAGTCAGAGTTACTGTCGTCTCGTCATGGAAGAAAAGGTCAATGTGTGTGTGTGTGTGTGTCCTCCCGCAGATCGAGGCGGATCTGGGATATCCTGGAGGAAAAGCTCGCATCATCCACAAGGAGTCTGACATCATCACGGCGTTCGCCATCAATAAGGTGCAGTTGCGGGATGTTTGACCTCTGACCTCTGAAGTATAACGAGACTCTCAGAATAAAAATATTTTACACCAGATGAGAAGTTTATCCATGTATCATCTTTTTACTCTTTTAATTCCTTTTATAAGTGTTTTGCTTTTATTTGATCCCTTTGTGTGTGAATGACCTGACCTCGGCTTTGTGTTCCAGGCCAATCGCAACTGTTTAGTGATCGCCTCCACACACGACATCCAGGAGCTGGACGTGTCCTCCATCCTCGCCACACAGGTGCTCACGTGGATCGACGACGAGGCGGAGGCCGAGGTCAAAGGGTGATTTGATTCACATTTATTTGTATAGCGCTTTCACAGTACACACAAAGCAGCTCTACAGAAAGGGCAGGAGTTTACAGTGATCTGTTAGCAATGAGGATCCGACACAGTTTTCTAAATGCCCTGATCAGTTGTGGTTCAGCTGTGAGTTCAGCTTGTGTCGTGTGCAGGACGGATGACTTCCTGGTGGTTCACGCACGGGACGACTTCAGCACACACAGCAGCACGCCGTACACACACAGCAGCCCCGGGACGCCCATCAACATGCCCTGGCTGGGCGGCCTGCAGACCGGCAGAGGAGCCGCCGTGGTGAGCGCTGATCATTGACTAAGAATTTTACAGATTATTTTTGTCAAACACATTTTTTTTCGAGATGATGACTAAAAAAGGTTTTGAATGACAAAATCTATGACAAAAATCTATTGACATTTTCATCAACAAATAAAAACTATGAAGAAAATCTGTTGACATTTTCATCAACGAATAAAAAATATGAAGAAAATCTATCAACATTTTCATCAACGAATAAAAACTATAACGGAAATCTATTGACATTTTCATCAAAGACTAAAAACTGACAAATCTATTGACATTTTCGTCACAAATAAAAACTATGAAGAAAATCTATCGACATTTTCATCAACGAATAAAAAATATGACAAATCTATTGACATTTTCTTCAACGAATAAAAAATATGACAAATCTATTGACATTTTCTTCAACGAATAAAAACTATGACTGAAATCTGTTGACATTTTCGTCAACGAATAAAAACTGACAAAAATCTTTTGACATTTTCATCAGCGAATAAAAAATATGACAAATCTATTGGCATTTTCGTCAATGAATAAAAACTATGTAGAAAATCTATTGACATTTTCATCAACAAATAAACAATATGACAAATCTATTGACATTTTCGTCAACGAATAAAAACTGACAAAAATCTATTGACGTTTTCATTAACGAATAAAAACTATGACGGAAATCTGTTGACAAATTCGTCAACGACTAAAAACTGATGGAAATCTATTGACATTTTCATCAATGAATAAAAAATATGACAAATCTTATCAACAAATAAAAAATATGACAAATCTATTGACGTTTTCATCAACGAATAAAAACTATGACTGAAATCTATTGACATTTTCGTCAACAAATAAAAACTATGAAGAAAATCTATCGACATTTTCATCAACGAATAAAAACTACGACTGAAATCTATTAACATTTTTGTCAGCGAATAAAAACTATGGCGCAAATCTATTGACGTTTTTCGTCAACGAGTGAAAATGGACAATTTTTGTCAGCGAATAAAAACTAAGATGGAAATGTATTGCCTTTTTAGTGAACAAATAAAAATCTTAGTCGACTAAAATCTTATTGTATTTTCTAGACTAAAACAAAAACAATTCAAATGACAAAAACTAAATTGTATTTTAGTAAAACGTTTTGCCCCTGACCGGCGCTCTAACCCGTACATCTGATGTCATGTGCTTTTGTGTTTCCGCAGCTCATCAAGCGAAACATTAACAACGTGAGACGGATGACATCACACCCCACACTCCCCTACTGTGAGTAAGCGGATCCAGGGCTCATTACTCTGTGTGAACGGAAGTGAATTAATGACGAATGTCTCTGAAACACAGGACATGTTGAGTTGCACTAATTGGATAGAAATTCATTCCATTTTTGGGCTTAAATCCAACATGCTGTATGTTTAACATTTGATGATTCAGTTGAGAGCATTTACCACATAATTTCATTATCAGAAGTTTAGTGATTTATATTCTAATTTCCAGAATATTCAGACTTGTTCGGAGAGGTTCCAGATGCCTGAACTTCTGAGAATATTAACATCAGATTTTGCTCAGATACAAACTTGATTGTATGACCTTTCATAGATGCATTGCAATAGTCATCAGGTCAAGCATGAACAGGGACAAAACTGACGGGGAAAAACATGCATTTCATTTTCTGGTGTTTCCAAATCCATTTTTTTTTTTTTCAAATTTGGAAAGCTGTTTTCTAGTCATCAAATGAGACCAAGGGCATCATGACACAACCATACGTCAGGTTTTCAGATGATTTATAAATATCACTTTAAAAAAATTGCCCCATGTGACTTTTTTAACATGTTTTGAAGTCCAGGGTCACATTTGTAGTTTGTTTACTCCCATATGTGTCAGCATTTGCTCAGCGTGTGTGTGTGTGTGTGTGTGTGTGTGTGTGTGTGTAGACCTGACGGGGGCTCAGGACGGGAGCGTGCGCATGTTCGAGTGGGGTCACTCGCAGCAGATCACCTGCTTCAGGAGTCCCGGGAACACCAGGGTCACCAGAATACGCTTCAATTACCAGGGCAATAAGGTGCGTCACCCCAAACACAGCACACACACACCGAGCGAGAGAGCGGCGTGTGTTAACCAGCTCTTCTGTGTGTGTGTGTTTCAGTTTGGGATCGTGGATGCGGATGGAGCGCTCAGCCTCTGGCAGACCAGCACTTCAGGACACACACACAAACCCTATCTGGTAGATCACACCCAATCACTTCCTGTTCACTGCCATCACCTGATCATCCATAACACTGTAAACTAACATAACACATAACACTCAGTGGACTGGTGTTTGGACTCTCACACATGAATGATGTTGAATATCTGTTAAAGTGAACTCCACAATTAGATAATAGCAGTTTAGCTCAACCAGTGACCAAGCAATGCTTCATGTTGTTCAGTGTGTGTGTAAAAAGAGCAGAAAACACACTTCAGCTCAAAGTGGAGGAATCATTGTTCCTGTAGTCACTGGATGAAGAAGATCTGGGTGGAATATGGCACACTTTACTTTATTTGGCTCTCCTCACTTACACAAATCAACTATAGTGTCCTGAACACACTAGTGGAACATATCAAAATCAGATCTGGAGACTGAATCATGTGCGGTTTGATGTTGTATTTATATGTGTGTAATGGACACGCGTATGTGTGTGTGTGTGTGTGTGTGTGTGTGTGTGAGAAAACACAATGTATTATTATTCTCCTGCTTGTTTTCCTCCAGACTCTTCAGTGTCACAATAAGACGGCGAATGACTTTGTGTTCGTGGGCTCGTCGTCTCTCATCGCCACCGCAGGCCTGTCGACAGACAACAGGTACGGGTCCGAGGAGAGCGTGAGCCGAGCGGCACGGGGTCACGAGGGCATGATGATAATGTTGGCTCGAGAAACCTCTCTGTGTATGAGTCTACAGTCTACCTCTCCGTAGGTCTGGGAAAATTCTAGGATTAAAACTACTTCAAAATTATTTCAAACTTAAAGTTGAAAATCCAGCGTTTAATGTTGTTTATGTGTGTGTGTGGTAGGGCTGGGTAATAAATAACGATTTCTCGATATTAATCGATTCTCATTTTTACGAACCATATCGATTCTTGAATCGATTAGTCATCCTGTTTCATTTGAATGAATGGATCATTGTATCGCGGCTGCGCTCATCAAAAAAACACAATAATCTTTGTCCTTAGTTACTATTGATATGAAACAAAGTCTCAATTTTCAAATTCCGTCCATTTTCTTTATAAATTCAGAATCATAAATAGTGTTTTGTGGCTGTGGCGTGAGATCGCTCTGGAGAAACAGCAGCGCTGATCTCTCTTCCGGCTTTATAATCCCAGTCACAGCGCCAAATAAACATGAATGAGCATCTGAAAGTGTGTTAAAGATAGAGGACAACTGATCCAAATCCGGATCATGACACATTGATTCACTCAATCAGCGTTTCAACCGTGGAAAGACGTCAGTTAAACAGCTTGGAATCAATGTATCGTCATATTTACCTCAGAAAACCCACATAAACTCGTTAGTCAGCTAGAAAAAATAACTCTAGAGAGGAGCATTTTGATAAATATATACACCATATTACATATGCATCTCATCTGCATATTCATAGAACCACGCATACTAAATGAGGCGAGGGTGTCGAGTTACAGTCAAGATATTTTAAAGGCATTTTAAAACGTTTAAATATGTGATTGTGGTGATCAAAGATGAGTTTTAAGGGATAACTCATTGACCACAGAGACTTCCTCAAGCCAACAGGAATTTTGTATTGACAAACTGACTTAAATTATTGAATATTAACTGCATATCTCAGGAGGTGTTAGCACAAATGTTTTAGCTGATGAAAGTCCCGTCCCAGAACTGCTGATTTCTTCCCGTTGCAGGAACGTGTGTCTGTGGGATACGCTGGTCACGCCGGCGCTCAGTCTGGTTCACGGTAAGCCATCATCGTCACACACACGCTCACACACGAGCTGCGTGATTAGTCACACTGAAACCGCACACAGGCTGTGATTATGTATATACACACACCACATATCCCGCCTCAGAAGTACGATAACACACTCTGTGTGTGTGTGTGTGTGTGTGATCAGCCTTCAGCGTGCACGAGACGGGCTCCACGGTTCTGGCTCTGGCCTCTAAACAGCAGGTTCTGCTCAGCGGCGGCAGGAAGGGCTGGATCAGTGTTCTGGATCTGAGTCTGAAGGTCCAGCGCCAGAGTTTCCAGGCCCACGACTCGCCGGTGAAAGCGCTAGCTGTGGACAACACCGAGAGAAGCTTCATCAGCGGGTCCGCCGAGGGGAACATCAAGGTCAGACTCGTCTGTGTTCACTCGCCGGAATAGAGCGGTGTGTGATAGTGAGAGGATTCATTTTAATCATTTATATTAAAAGTGTCACAGGTCCACCGGTGGGGTCAAATCCAATACATTTTAAAAACAGCATTATCCTGTACTAAACCTCAACTAATCTTGAAAAACTATATACAGTATATCATTTGAAAGCTTACCATCTCTCGTTTCCATATTTGGTGATTGATTTTTGATTTTGATTGAGGATTTAATTTATCAGTTTGCAACAAGAATATCTTCATACTCCTAAGGCGTGTTTAGACCTTTATTTTGAAATTGTGATAAACAGGAAGGGTAGAAACCCTTTCAAAAGAGTTCAAAAGATAGGCTCCGTTCAATTATTTTAGAAAAAAAACTAAAGTTTTAAACACAACCTATTCAGATTTTGGGCTTTGATTTTTTATTTTTATTTATTTTTATTTATTTTTTGCATTTTTAGAGTCGCCCAGGTTATGAAAATATATATTTTATATAAAATATGAATATTTTTTTTATTTTGTACATTTTCATAAACTCAAATTTCTTCTTCAAACGATCTTGCGTCTATATTCCAAAGCATACTTGAATTACAACCATTTAAGTTGGAAATGTGTATTTCCATGTTTATTCAAAAAAAGGGGTGTGACAGTTAAGAGGTTAAAATAATATCTATTTATTTTAATACATTACTTGATTTTAGTTTTTAGTCTTTATTTAATTTTTTTTTATTTCAATCTGTTTTTATTATTAATTTTAATCTTATTATTTTACTGTTTTGTTTAATACATTTTTTATATTTATTTATTTATGATATATTTTATTTAGTTTAACTGTATTTTATTATTTCTTCATCGTAATTTACATACATCATTTGAGAGCTTACAATCTCTAGTTTCCATATTTGGTGATTGATTTTTGATTTTGATTGATGATTTAATTTATCAAGTTGCAACAAGAAAATCTTCATACTCCTCAGGCGTGTTTAGACCTTTATTTTAGGCTATATTATAGGCTAGAAACCCTTTCAAAAGAGTTCAAAAGATAGCCTCCGTTCAATTATTGTAGAAAAAAACTAAAATTTTAAACACAACCTATTCAGATTTTGGGCTTTAATTTTTTTTTTTAATTTATTTATTTAATTTTTTTTGCATTTTTAGAGTCGCCCAGGTTATGAAAATATACATTTTATATAAAATATGAATATTTTTTTGCATTTTTTTTTCAAAAACTCAAACTACTTCTTCAAACGATCTTACGTCTATATTCTAAAGCAGACTTTAATTACAATCATTTAAGTTCGAAATGTGCATTTTCATGTTTATTCAAAAAAAGGGGGGTGACAGTTTATTTATTTTAATACATTACTTGATTTTAGTTTTAGTATTTATTTTAATATTGTTTTTTATTATTAATTTTAATCTTATTATTTTAATGTTTTTTAATACATTTTTAAAAAAATATTTATTTATAATACATTTTATTTAGCTTAACTGTATTTTATTATTTCTTCATCGTAATTTACATACATCATTTCAAAGCTTACAATCTCTAGTGTCCATATTTGGTGATTGATTTTTGGATTTAATTTATCAATTTGCAACAAGAAAATCTTCATTTTTTTGAAGAATGAAAGCTCATTTTGTTGAGATCTCAACCAAAAATTTTAAACACAACCAATTCAGATTTTGTGCTTTGATTTTTTTTGTGTGCATTTTTAGAGTCGCCCAGGTTTTGAAAATATATATTTGATATAAAATATTGATAATTGTTTTCTTTTGTGTGCTCCCTCAGGTGTGGAGCATGTCGACCCAGACGCTCCTGCACAGCTTCGCCAGCGAACACGCCCGACAGTCGCTCTTCCGCAACCTCGGCACGGGCGTCATGCAGATCGAGACGGCGCCGGCCAATCAGGTGTTCTCGTGCGGCGCCGACGGCACCATGAAGATGCGCGTTCTCCCCGACGCCGCGAGCGCGTACGGCACCGCCAGGAACGACGTCAAGTTTATCATGTAGCACAATGACTTTCTTTGCACACGGTAAGACAAGCAATACGAGAGAGAGACGCTGGCAGAACACACACACACACACACACACACACACGTACGTGTCATCATGAGGGACGTCTTCAAGCACACTGCTAATCTGACATGTTTAAGCCTTAACTAGCCCAGCTGTCGTGATCGTGCTCTAGCTAACTGTAGTGATAAGTGTCCTTATATTTCTACGACCTCTCGTCCGCGTGTGTGTGTGTGTGTGTGTGTGTGTGTGTGGAAGGTATTGTACATGACTCTGATAGCAGTGTTTAGAGTGTGTGAGTCTGTAGATCCGCATCATTCCAGTGTAATTAACCAATCAGCTGCTTTTATTCCAGATGTACAGATGATGGTGTTTATAATCCTCCTCCGCTTCTGCTGACGTTTGTTTTTAGGAACGTGTTCAGGGTTTATTTTTAGGCTTTTCTTTGACCTGCGGTCTTCCTCCTTTTACCCGATGAGGTCGTGCTCTCCCCGTGATCCTGCTTTCTGACCTTTAACCTCTCAAATGTGAATATATACGCAAATGAATTTAATTTTATAAGGAGTATGAAGAGCGCTGTAATATACATGACTGTAAAGAGGAAATAAATGACTTAAAGCAGCCTGTGGCTCAGGGTTTATTAATGTTTGGGTGTGATCAGAGGTTAATGAGCGGCACTCGTTAGCGTTAGCGATGATCTCAGAGTTTGGCGTAGTCCTTCAGGACGGCCTCCAGCTTCTGGCTCAGCATGATGTTACCTTTGACCTTCAGCTTCCCGGAGAAGAAGGCCTGTGGAGAAACAGTGTTGGAGGAACTCACTACTTTAGGAGTGTGTGTGTGTGTGTGTGTGTGTCCAGTACCTTCTGTGGGTTCAGTTTCCCCGTCACCACGTCCATGAAGTCCTGGTCCGCCACAGTGAAGGTCACGTCAGCTTGACCTCCGGTGACCCCTCGGGTCAGAGCGCCGTGACCCGTCTTCAGATCCAGCGCTGACAGAAACACACAATTACAATGTGTCACTTCTTTATTTGAACACTTATTTTATTGAATTTTTACTGTTCATTTTAATATTATTTTATTATTTCTTGATTTTTATTTTTGATCTTTTTTATTTGTACAATGTTTAGTTTTAATCTTATTTTTTATGATTTAATTAAATTTTTTTGTTTAATTTTATTTTTAATACATTATTATTTTATTATTTTATATATATATATTCTTAATACATTATTTGATTATTTTGATTTATTTACTTCATTTATTTTTATTATTTATTTAAACGTTAATGTTTATTTCTTGCTTGTTTTAATATTTTATTTAGTTTATTTTTTATTGTAATTTATTTTTATTTATTTTAATAAACTTTACTTATTTTTATTTTTATTGATGAATTTTTTATTTAGTTTTAAAAATGTTATTTATAATAATACATTTTATTAATTGTTCATTTTAACGTTATTTTATTATTTCTTGATTTTTATTCTTGATCTTTTTTGTTTGTACAATGTTTAGTTTTAATCTTATTTTTATGATTTAATTATTTTTTTGTTTAATGTTATTTTTAATACATTATCATTTTTTTTATATATATATATTCTTAATACATTATTTGATGATTTTGATTTATTTACTTAATTTATTTTTATTATTTCTTTAAATGTTAATTTTTATTTCTTGCTTGTTTTAATTGTTTTAATATTTTATTTAGTTTATTTTTTATTGTAATTCATTTTTATTTCTTTTAATAAACTTTACTCATTTTTATTTTTATTGATGGATTTTTTATTTAGTTTTAAAAATGTTTATTTACAATAATACATTTTATTAATTGTTAATTTTAACGTTATTTTATTATTTCTTGATTTTTATTCTTGATCTTTTTTATTTGAACAATGTTTAGTTTTAATCTTATTTTTTTATGATTTAATTATTTTTTTTTGTTTAATGTTATTTTTAATACATAACTATTTTTATATATTCTTAATACATTATTTGATGATTTTTATTTATTTACTTCATTTATTTTAATTATTTATTTAAATCTTAATTTTTATTTCTTGCTTGTTTTAATATTTTATTTAGTTTATTTTTTATTGTAATTCATTTTTATTTATTTTAATAAACTTTATTCATTATTTATATTTATTAATAAATTTATTTATTTCGTTTTAAAAATGTTTATTTATAATAATACATTTTATTAATGTTAACACACACACACACACACACACTCACTCCAGTGTCTGGCGCTCTCCCCGTCCTTCATGATCTCCCAGGCCAGAACCGCGTTGACCTTCTTCACCAGCTCCTGACCTTGACCTTTGACCCTGCGCTCGATCTCAGCGAACACCAGGTCGCTCTGCAGAACATCAGTCTGTGTGACAGAATATGAGCTTCCTTCAGTCCTGTGAGTCTTTAACAGTGTGTGTGTGTGTGTGTGTGTGTGTGTGTGTGCGTGCGTGCCTGTGGCGTCCCGGCGCTGACTGCCGCCTCCACCGGTGCGTGTAAATCGATGTACGCTCCCGCCAGAACCACGGCTCCCGTCTCCTTGACCTGGAAAACCAGCAGACGTCAGAACCAGAGTTCAGCGGCGCACGGCATTCTGGGATAGGAGCGTTTGCTCACCGTACACTGGATGTGGATCCTGTTCTCCTGCTTCCACATCTCCGTCTGCAGAGACTGTCCTGGAAACACCGGCTTCACGAAACGCACCTGAACACACACACACACACACACACACACACACATCAGAGTGATTTCTGGAGGATCATGTGACACTGAAGACTGGAGTAATGATGATCACAGGAATAAATGACACTCTACTGTAGAGAACTGATGATTGACATTATAATAATATTTGACTGTTTTACTGTATTATTGATTGATAAACGCAGCTTTAGTGAGCAGAAGAGACTCTTTCAGACACTAAGCATCTCCCCGATCCCGAGCTGTGGTGTGTGTGTGTGTGTGTGTGTGTGTGTGTGTGTGTGTTTACCTTAATGGACTTGAATCTGGAAACATCATTTCCGGCGTAGCGCTTGAGAACGTGCCGAGCGGCGAAACCGAAGGAACACAGGCCGTGGAGGATCGGCGTCTGGAAGCCTGCGGGTCGGTCAGCATCAGGAGTGTGTGAGTCTCATCATCATCATCATCATATCTCATGGTGTACGACTGCTCTAGGTGTGTGTGTGTGTGTTTGCAGATGTGTTGATGTCTTATGAATGCTGTACCTCCCAGAGCGGCGAAGCTGGGGTCGATGTGCAGCGGGTTCCAGTCTCCGCTTAGCCGGTACAGCGCCGCCTGCACACACACACACACACACACACACACACACACTCGTTCAGTCACTGTGGATTGAGTTCACCCTCATCCGTCCCTCATAGAAAGCCCTCAAATTATATATATATATATATATATATTAGGGCTGTCAAACGATTAATCTCATCCAAAATAAAAGTTTGTGTTTACATAATATATGTGGGGGCACTGTGTATAATTATTTTGTATATATATAAAAACACACATACATGTATATTTAAGAAAAAATATTATTTATATATAAAATATTTGTATTTATATGTAATATAAATTATATATAAATCCATATACAGAATATACATGAAAATATTTCTTAAATATATACAAGCATGTGTGTGTGTTTATATATATATATAATAATTATACACAGTGCACCCACATATATTATGTAAACACAAACTTTTATTTTGGATGCGATTAATTGTGATTAATCGTTTTGACAGCCCTAATATATATATATATATATATATATATATATATATATACAATTTCATTTTGATAATTTTTTCCCATATTTTAATGCAATTTTTTGGGAGATTTTTTTTGTTATTTTATTTTATTCACCTTTAAATGACTAGATATGTAATTTCAGCACATTTCTCCCATTCTTTCAACTATTCAAAATAACTCAATCTCATGCACAACCCTTTCAATCCTGCTCTAAATATCTGACACTGTGTGTGTTTGCTGACCGCTTGTGTTAAATAATAATATAAGATGATATTTCATGACTCTCGATGGGCACACTCTTAAAAAACGGGTTCTATATCTGTAGCATAGGGTTCTTTACTCAACTTAAAAGGACATTTTATGCTAAAAAAGGTTCAATAATGACAAGAAAGAACACTTTTGGTGCAAAGGTTCTTAATAGGCTATTATTCATTCATATATTAGATTATTCTGCAACATTTAGCAGTTGTAATTAAATTATAGTTTATTAAACTGTTGTAGTAACTTAATATCCCATTTTAATCATGCAGATTTTTGGAGGATAAAACTGAAATGTCACTCTTCGTGTGATATTGATGAATTACATGTTTAACTCCCATATCTAGAATTTTGGGATCATTCATGTATGTGATTTCAGGGGTTCCAAATACGTAGCGCTTTAGAACCTTTTAATGTTCTATATAGAACCTTTTCCTCTAAGAGTGCACAGATGTAGACAGGAGAACATCAGTTGTGTTTTCATCATGTTGATGTGTTGAGTGAGCCGTTCCAGCGTGAGTGATGCGGCGTGACGTCACCTGATCTCGAGACGTTTGCTCCACGATCACGGCGTCAGCGGGTCTGTCCGGAAGAGGAGCTGTGACCTGAACCAACACACACACACACACACACACACTGGGGAATCAATGCCTGTGTGTGACTGCGCAGCTTGAGTGTGTGTGTGTGTGATATTCACCACGGCCTTCTGGGACGTCCTCTTCCCACCGAACCCTCCAGCGCCGACCACGAACAACGAGAACTGATTATAACACACCAGCTCTCCACCACTGTACGTATGAACTGACACACACACACACACACACACACACACACAGATCAAACACTGAGAGTCAGAATGATTTTATTAAAGGCTTCAAAGGACGCTTTAAATTCAATTCAAATAAAATCAGCCGATTTACATTACAATAATATTTCACTGTTTTACTGTATGTTTGATCAGATAAACGTGTGTGTGTGTGTGTGTGTGTGTGTGTGTGTGTGTGTGTGTACACTGATGATGTTTCTCACCGTCGAGGAGGACGACCATCCCAGACCCTTTATCCAGAACATCTGCGACCACGGCTCGTGACGTCAGCGTGCCTGAGGAGACACACACACACACACACGTCTTCAGCAACACATGCGGAGTGTGTGTGTGTGTGTGTGTGTGAGTGTGTGCTGATGATCACCTGATGTGGGCAGCGGTTTGAACACCTCCAGATATTGCTCTCCGTGCAGCAGCTGAAACACACACACTGATGACATCACTGAGGACACACACACTGATGACATCACTGAGGACACACACACTGATGACATCACTGAGGACACACTCACTGAGGACACACACACTGATGACATCACTGAGGACACACACACTGATGACATCACTGAGGACACACACACTGATGACATCACTGAGGACACACACACTGATGACATCACTGAGGACACACACACTGATGACATCACTGAGGACACACACACTGGATCTAAAGTTCAGTATGGCGTACCACAAGGCTCAGCTCTGGGACCGTCGCTGTTCACTCTACACACACACACACACACACACACTCACTCTCACCCTGCTGAAGTCGATCTGGAGTCCGGGGATGCCGCCGAGTTCGGTCATGGCGCTCTGGGCCGCGATCACGCTGAATGTGGGCAGACAGCAGAAGTCATGTGACCCCTCGTACAGGAAGCGCAGGTGATCCGGCTCTCCGGTGGACATTCCCACTCCCAGCGCGTACAGGATACAGTTCATGTGTGTGTAGGAGAAGCTGATCTCCGGGAGAGTGTGTCCCACCGCCTCCGACTGCAAAACACCACAGCACATCTGATCTCACTGGACCTGAAAACTGTTTACACAGGTGTGTACTTTTATTGAAAATTTTAACAATTTCCTTTAAGAAAAATATTTTAAAACTGCAATTCTAAATCCCAGAGCTGTGTGTGTGTGTGTGTTTTTCTCACAGGGTTAGTCGCTGCGGCTGCGGTCGGATTGGTTCCGATTCCTCGTCCAGAATCCAGTTTGGACAGAACCTCCACCAGCGTCTGCAGAGACTCTACAGGAACACACACACACACACACCGCTGAGAACAGCAGGATCAGTCCGACAGGTACAGGTGCGCTAACAAGTCTCTTGTTCTCCTCTGTGATTGGCTGACAGCTGTAGTGTGTGTGTGTGTGTGTGTGTGTGTGTGGTTACCCTGAATGCTGGCGGGTTTAGTGGCGTCAGTAAAGTCACAGATCTGCTTCCAGGAGTCTCTCACAGCCTCCGGCGTCATGATCTCGTTCTTCTGACGCACCGTTCGACCCAGAGTCCTCTCCCAGCGCACTGCACACACACACACACACACACATCAGTACATGTGTGTGTGAGGAGGACCAGTGATGATGTTAAGTGTAAAGAGCTGTAAATATAGATGTGTATGTGAGCAGATTATGTAAGCGATCTGCATAAAGGCGTGAGTCAGGGGTGGATCCGAGGATCTGGAGCTGATCTTCTCCCACAGAGATCAGGAGTTTCACAGCTCAACTTACACTTCCCGATCCAGCCCGCGCCGACCTGAAACACACACACACACACAGCTGAAGAGTTTCATGCAGAAATATGATGGATAAACTTTTACATCTCCATGTGTGCTTTCATCTAACATGTGTCCAGTATGCAGATTGATCATGTGATGCACACCTCGAACAGGCCTCCGTTCTCCCGACACGACTCGTGACTCAACCAGAGCACCAGCGGCGCCACGTACTCCGCCTTCAGCGACTCCACCAGATCTGAAGGAGCACACACACACACCATCATGACATCACTCTCACCTCACCTGATGACGTCACTCTCACCTGATGACATCACTCTCACCTGATGACATCACTCTCACCTCACCTGATGACATCACTCTCATGATGACATCACTCTCACCTGATGACATCACTCTCACCTGATGACGTCACTCTCACCTGATGACATCACTCTCACCTGATGACATCACTCTCACCTCACCTGATGACATCACTCTCATGATGACATCACTCTCACCTGATGACATCACTCTCACCTGATGACATCACTCTCACCTGATGACATCACTCTCACCTCACCTGATGACATCACTCTCATGATGACATCACTCTCACCTGATGACATCACTCTCATCTGATGACGTCACTCTCACCTGATGACATCACTCTCACCTGATGACATCACTCTCATGATGACATCACTCTCACCTCACCTGCTGACATCACTCTCACCTGATGACGTCACTCTCACCTCACCTGATGACATCACTCTCATGATGACATCACTCTCACCTGATGACCTCACTCTCACCTGATGACATCACTCACCTGATGACCTCACTCTCATGATGACATCACTCTCACCTCACCTGATGACATCACTCTCACCTGATGACGTCACTCTCACCTGATGACCTCACTCTCATGATGACATCACTCTCACTCTCATGATGACATCACTCTAATCTCACTCTCACCTGATGACATCACCCTAACCTGATGACATCACTCTCACCTGATGACATCACTCTCACCTGATGACGTCACTCTCACCTGATGACATCACTCTCACCTGATGACATCACTCTCACCTCACCTGATGACATCACTCTCATGATGACATCACTCTCACCTGATGACATCACTCTCATCTGATGACGTCACTCTCACCTGATGACATCACTCTCACCTGATGACATCACTCTCATGATGACATCACTCTCACCTCACCTGCTGACATCACTCTCACCTGATGACGTCACTCTCACCTCACCTGATGACATCACTCTCATGATGACATCACTCTCACCTGATGACCTCACTCTCACCTGATGACATCACTCACCTGATGACCTCACTCTCATGATGACATCACTCTCACCTCACCTGATGACATCACTCTCACCTGATGACGTCACTCTCACCTGATGACCTCACTCTCATGATGACATCACTCTCACTCTCATGATGACATCACTCTAATCTCACTCTCACCTGATGACATCACCCTAACCTGATGACATCACTCTCACCTGATGACATCACTCTCACCTGATGACGTCACTCTCACCTGATGACATCACTCTCAACTCACTCTCACCTGATGACATCACTCTCACCTGATGACCTCACTCTCACCTGATGACCTCACTCTCATGATGACATCACTCTCACTCTCACCTGATGACATCACTCTCACCTCACCTGATGACATCACTCTCACCTGATGACGTCACTCTCACCTGATGACCTCACTCTCATGATGACATCACTCTCACTGTCACCTGATGACATCACTCTAATCTCACTCTCACCTGATGACATCACCCTAACCTGATGACATCACTCTCACCTGATGACATCACTCTCACCGGATGACATCACTCTCATGATGACATCACTCTCACCTCACCTGATGACCTCACTCTCACCTGATGACCTCACTCTCACCTGATGACATCACTCTCACCTGATGACATCACTCTCACCTGATGACATCACTCTCACCTGATGACATCACTCTCACTTGATGACCTCACTCTCATCTGATGACCTCACTCTCACGTGATGACATCACTCTCATCTGATGACCTCACTCTCACCTGATGACATCACTCTTGCGAAGGGCTGCACAATTAATCATCTAACTAAACAGGATTTCGAATGCCACGATCATATAATCGTTCAAAGTTGCGATAACAAAAAAAGTCCACTTCCATTATCGTGCGGAGCGTTTAGAGACAGTGTTCAGACCAACATTGAATTAAGAAAAACTAGTTTGTGACTGATATTGAATAGCTCAGCATCATAGACCTACTGTTTATATATCAGTATTAGTCATATTCGTATGTTTAAAAAGGGGGACAATACTTGTGTGTGTGTCAACAATTTTTGGGTAAACAAATTTATTACAATTGGCCTATATATATATATATATATGTGTGTATTTTTTCCCCCTAATTTCTAAAAAGGTGTGTGGCAGCTTGATGACCCTGGGAATTGTGGGTCGCGTGGCCAGTGGAGTTGAGAACCGCTGGTATAAGGCTGTTCAAAACATCATTCACACTAAATTGTGATCATGGTAATTGCGAGTTTGAGGGAATAATCTCTATTCTCCTGATTGTGCAGCCCTGCGCTGACGTGATGACATCACTCTCGCGTGATTGGCTCAGCACCTGGAGGCATGACGGTCTCGGTGAGCCGGGATCCTGCGGTCGGCGCCACCGTGTTGCAGTGGATGTTGTACTTCTGGCCTTCGATGGCCAGCGTGTTGGACAGACCCAGCAGACCCAGCTTGGCCGCGCTGTAGTTCGCCTGCCCGAAGTTCCCGTAGATTCCCGCCGCGGACGACGTCATGATGATCCTGCCGAAAACCGTCAAGATAAAACATCACATGTTCAGGTGAAACCACAGAGTGTGTCCGTGACGTCACCCGGCGGAAACCTTACGGTCTCTCTCGAATCCAAATTGTGACTAGCTGAGGTGACGCTAACTGTTAGTGTTAGCATTAGTTATGCACAACTTTAAGGCTTAATATAATTTAAACGTCACTCCCGTGTTGATTCAGAAGAGAGACGGCTTGGTTGTCGGTTCCCCGTACCTCCCGAACTTCTGGTTCTTCATGTGGTTCCAGGCGGCTCTCGTGACGAGGAACGAGCCTCTCAGATGCACACGGTGAATCAGGTCTGAAACACACGCTTCAGTCAGCTTTATCACATGACGTGAATAACACCAAAAACAATTCCAACAAACTAAACACAGACACGTCAGCTCAACTCGTTAAAGTCCTGCTGTACTCAATCCGTTAAACTCATCTCTGATCACCGAAATGACATATTTAAATGTTTTTCCATTATTCCTTAAAATATCTTGACTGTAACTCGACACCCTCGCCTCATTTAGTATGTGTGGTTCTATGAATATGCAGATGAGCCCCGCCTCCACTCACTCAGAGATCCACTGGTTGAGGATCTGATTGGTTACGAGGTGGTTTGTGACGTCAGAAACACCAGCGATTTCAAAGTGTGTTCTTTAAAACATTGAACGCTGGATCTACACCACAGCGGGACTTTAACTAACTGATGTATTGATTCACAGCAGAATCTGAAATCCTCATCATCTGATTCTTTCTTGAGTGGAGACTGGATGTTTGTGACGTACCCCAGTCCGTGTCGCTGGTCCGAGCGAACGATCTGTCCCGCAGGATCCTTCAGAAACAGCAGAGGAGATTTACAACTCACGCTCGCTCTCGACAGTCAGAGATCAGAATCATCCACTTACCCGGCGTTATTCACCACCACATCTGCAAAACAAACACACTACCCTCAGCTACACACACTCACACACACACTTTTACGCTAAGGTTGTTAATCAGCGTAATATGCTTCCGCTGAAGCCGTCTGTCCGCTTTATTTCAACTAGTTTTTATAATAATCATGTTTAACAGCTGAATTAACCAAACCCATGATTCTGTACAGAACTCAACCAATCAGAGTCGCTACGAGCTCTTTAGCTCCGCCCACTGTCACTGAGAATGACATATGAACGGTTTTATTTCTCCATCGTTTTATTCTTTGATGATGTCTTTCATCGGATTGTGAGATGTTTTCTAGATGTTTGTTTACATGGAGTGTAACGCTTTAACCAAGACTTTTTCTCTCTCTTTTAAATCCCTAAAGGACAAAACACCTCCAGAACCAGCGCTGTCAAACTCTATAGATTATGAATAATAAACTCTCACCGATTCGTCCGAACGCATCCAGTGCCGTCTGTATGAGCTTCTCTCCGTCCTCCACTGAATCTGTGAGGTGAGGAGACAGGATCAGGATCTACGTCAGGACAGGTGTGATTGATTGACAGGTGAGTCGTTACCGTAGTTGGCCACGGCTTTCCCGCCGTTAGCCCGGATCTCCTCCACGACTCGATCCGCAGCCGCAGAACTGCGGCCTCCTCCTTTAATATCTCCTCCCAGATCATTGACTGTGGGAAAGAGGACAGAAAACACAGCTTTAGAAAACGAATCATAAGCATCGACTCATTTGAACTGAATCGTTTAGAGATCCGATCACCGATGACAGCGGCTCCTCTCTTGCCGAACGCCAGCGCATATTCCCTCCCCAGACCTGCACAAAAACACACAGGAGGATGATGAACATGATTTATGAATATAATCATGAGGGCATCAGTCACTCACTCTTATCGGCTGTTTTTGCACTTTGATCGACTCAGAACCGCTGATTCACTGACAAACAACACGCTTAAACGTTTAGAAAAGCCTTTAAACTCGATTTAATACCCACAATAATGCATGTTCGTTAATATTGCACATTTATATTCACGTGTCAGCAGTAACTTTCACAATAAAATAAGGATAATACAGAATTATTATAGTCTTGTTTTCTGCTGTAAACACTCACTGGAAGCGTTTGTCTGATGCATTTAATCATTATAATTGTGCACTAATAACTGCATCGCTTTGTTAGTGAACTTTGCATTAACATTCTTGCATGTATTTGCAGAAACGCATGATTTTATGAAGCTAAAACTGACCTCCACCGGCACCCGTCACCAGCACCACTCGACCGTCGAAAGACAAAGGCACAGACATGTCTAGATGATATTTCTGTTGTTGATGATGATGATGATGATGTTTCTAGGGAGCGATCAGTGTGAAAGTCTTCGGATCTGCTGTGGAACACTCCGCCGTGACTTTTGCCCTACTTCCGGAGCGCTAACGTCACCCAATAACAGCCAATCAGGTGCGCGCGTGTTGCGTTCACTCCACCAAACAGCGGCACGTGACACTCGGCTGTTTATTGTGATTAATATGCGAATATATAACAGAGAATGTCTCTGTATATTATTAGAATCGCAGTTTGAGCTGCTGTGTCATGGAGAGTGTTCATGTGTAACATGTATTATGAAATCTGCCATCTTAAAAATGGAAAAATATAAAATTAAAAATATTAATAAAAACTGTAATAGCATCCCAATGGTTAAAATAACTGGCATGATGAATGTCCTCTATCTGGTTCATTGGCTCTGCTTTCTGTGAGGTTTATTTGCATATATTTGAATATGTATTTTTACGTTGGCTTGAGCTACTATTTAAAGTCCACGTGAAATCAAAAGGGACGTTTTTTGGCTTTTAGTATGAATATATCAGCTTTATTGTTATCTATAAGCTAGTGTGCTCCAAAACAATGGCAAAACTCACTTTAGTAGATATAAGCGTTCAAAACTCACAATCTCACTTCTGCAAATATGGATCAGGGAATTTGATGAAATCACTCTGCACTGTCCAATCAAATGTGCTCTAGCATCTGAAGCTCCGCCCCCTACATTAAAAACTTCCACTGAAGCTGAAATCGCTCACTTGTTCACACATATCCTATATTCAACATGGCACATAGTGCACTATATAGGGGATAGGGAATTATTCAAAAATAGTAAATAATCTTTCCATCGGGGCGAATGAAGTCTGTCATGTTAGAGATTACGAGGAAACTGCGGCTTCACCGAGATACCGTCAAATAAGCTAAACACTATTGGCTATTTTAAAAAGGGCAGTAGCTGACAGATATGCCCTGCCCTGTCTTCCGGTTTCAGTGGAAATTACTTTCATTGAGGGGTCAAAACTTTTGAAGAATAATACAGCATTTATACGGCATTTCAGCTAGCAAACCTCAATGACTATCCTAAAGAACAACATGCTGCTAACTTGTTTATTGTCTGCTAATTCATGCTACCAACATGATAGCAACATGCTAATCATATTAGTAACATGTTAAATCATGCTAGCAACATGTTATATCATGTTAGCAAGATGTTAACTTGTGTTAGCATTGTGTTAAATCGTGTAGGCAACATGTTAACAATACGTAAATCATGTCAATCTTAAACATGCTTGGCAACATGCTACAATGTTAACAATGCGTTAAACCTTTCAGCAAACATGTTAAAACATGCTTGTAACATTTTTAAAATGTCAGACCTGGATTTGTCAAACCAACATCAAGGTTATTAAATAAATATTTAGATCTTCATTTTGTTCATTTTATTATTTCATTGTATTTATAATTCTTTGTTAGATATTGTAAGTTGAAATGACGGACACGCTAAGAGTGTTTTTGATTGGCTGTAACAGCGCAGGTCCCTCCTTCAATCACGTGACTTACAGTTGCACCTCTTTCATCTATCAGAGAATACCGACTTAATGTGTGATTAATAAATAAATACATAAATAATAAATAGATAAATGCTTATAGCGCTATTAAATTGTTTTCCTGTTTCTTAAACATTAGCTAATTAATAAGGCGTGATCATTCATTAATCAGTGTGAGGTGCTGTAATGTACATGTGAGATGAGCACTGAATCATAACCGATCATATTTAATATCCTCTCTGTATTATTCAGGATTCATTGGTGGTGTCCATCAGTGTTTGTGTGCGGACTGCGCATGCGCGAGTTCACCGGGACGCGCTGCTCGAGATTCTTCTGCATCTGGAAGAAAACATGCGAACATTAACATGTGTGATCGCCATGAGAGGACTGGCTGCACAGCACAGGTTCGGCTGACCGGGTCCGGGTCCGGTTCGGGTTCCGAGGATGTCCGGGAGCGCGGACGCGGACGGAGGCGTCAATAAAGTTCGAGTCAAACGCCAGATCAGGGGCATCGTGAAGGATCTGGAGAACATCTTAGGAGACCTGAAGGATGTGGCGAAGGAGCTCAAAGAGGTGCGTGAGACTGCGATGATGATGATGATGAAGAGGATTAAGATGAGATGTGTGATGATGCTCATGTCCGTCGAGGCCTCTTGTAAACATGACATTTACTCGGCACGGGTTCACTCGAGTGAGTCAGAATCAAAGATTCGATTCGCGTGCTGTTCGTCTCGCTGACACTGACAGCTGTCATTCATTCATTCGTCTACGGTTGTTGTTGTTCGTTATTCATGGGTAAACTGCGTCTGACAGACTTTAACTAGCATTAGTTATTCAGTTAGCTTCACAAGAGGAGCATTAGTCAAATCAGATGCTCTTTATCCAACTATATCGCTTTTACTAGAGCACTGGATGCAGATAAAGCATACTTTATGTCGCTGCTGTGCAATTATATAATTACATTTTGCAACGATTTGCCACACATAGATTTGCTGTATATATATATATATATATATATATATATATATATATATATATATATATATATATATATATATATATATATATATACAAATATGTGTTGTCTTTGTGTTGTATTCTAATTAATTAATCGATATTAATACCCTCGATCAGCTCTAACAAACGTGGATATTTTTACACTAAGAAACGAAGTCATTGTGTTTTGATTGATACTGTGAAGCTGCTTTAATGAAATATATATATATATATATATATATATATATATACTGTATATTAGTCAATTGTGATTAATCGCATCCAAAATAAAAGTCTGTGTTTACATAATATATTTGTGTGTGCTGTATATAATTATTTTGTATATATAGATACCTATGCATGCATGTATATATTTAATAATTATTTGTGCTTAAATTATGTATATATATAAATACATAATCTATATTATATAAATATTTTATATATGAATAACACATTTTCTTGAATATATACATGCATGTGTGTGTATTTATATATACAAAATAATTATATACAGCACACACAAATATATTATGTAAACACAGACTTTTAGTTTGGATGCAATTAATTACAATTAATTTTTGCACAGCCCTAATATATATATATATATATATATATATATATATATATATATATATATATATATATAAACAGCTTTATGTGAGTGCTGAATGTATGTGGATTCAGTTAAACATAATTACGGTACATGTAGACTTGAGTTATCGTTAGTGTGTTGATATTTGTGTAGAATTTGGAGAATAGTGTAGAATTAGCACAGTCTGAAATGTTTGGTGTCTGTGAGCGCTGATTCTCCTGTATTTGTGGAAACACACACACATTAATTCTTCAGTACTGTTACTGTACTATAAATGTATTATGGCAGCACTGGGGTCGCTCGTGTTCTCTTGTTAGTCGCTTTGGATGAAATGAAAGGAAAACACTCGCAGCTTCATGTCCTTCAGACTGAACACCAGAGGTCATGAGACGCTAACGTCAGTCACCTGGAGACGCTCAGACAGAAACAAACGGATTTCATTTATTGTTGCTGTTATGTAAGGAAACATATCTCGTTCACAACATTCTTTCAACAATAACGTAATCACATTAGCACAGTTCAGATCGCACTGACCGTTCATATACACCGTAAATGAAGTGTGGAGTTCCTCAAGGCTCAGTGTTAGGACCGTTGCTCTTCACCCGTTAGCTTCTAGTTTCTTTTGCAAGTTTACGGTGTGTATGACCAAACTCAAGGTTATTTTTGCCAGAAGTGGGTCTATAGTTAATGGAGATGTTGGGTCGTTGATGTTTGACTCTGGTCGTGTTCCTCAGGTGGTCCAGGAGATCGACTGCCTGACGTCGGATCTGCATCTGGAAGAGGAGCTGACGGACAGTTCGAAGACCGACACGCTGAACAGCAGCTCCAGCAGCACCACCGCCTCCAGCGTCAAGATCTACCCCGAGGAGACGCTGCCGGTGTCTCCCGCTGTCCTGGCGGTCCTGAAGAGACCCGGTCCGGCGGCCCAGCTCACGGCTAACGGGACGCTGATGAGGAACGGGGTCGCCAGCCGAGAGAAGCCTCCCGCCGGCCGCTGTCCTCAGACCACGAGGGAACGGGTCCGCTTCAGCGAGAAGGTCCAGTATCACGGCTACTGCCCGGACTGTGATCTGCAGTACGACATGAACAGCACGGATCTGCACTTACACACAGAACTGATGGATCCGGAGCCTCAGAGCCTCGCGTTCCCCTCGCAGAAACCACAGAAGACCATTTTACGCAAGTCCACCAGCACCACCGTTTGACGCAGACCGACTGATTTTGCACTTTTCTTCGTAGTTTTCTTTTGTTTGGACGGAGAGAAACACACATCTCGGACGGTAAGAGCCTTCAGAATCACCTCGTTTCTCATGGAACCACCTTTATTAAAGGGACAGTACACCCACAAATGAAATTAGCCATCAAAATCATTAATCATATATTTTTTAAACATTTAAAAATCACATTAATGTTTGAAGAATGATAAAATGGAATGAATATAGCTCTATTTATACAGCACAGTGGGTGTCAGAGCAGCTTTAAGAGTGTGTGTGTGTGTGTGTGTGTGGAGGAGAATAGTGTAACAGTCCAGCTGAAGTCAGTTTAGGTATGTTCATTTCTGTTGTAATAAAGTTATTAATTTAGTTCATTTATATATATATATATTTATATATATATATTCAGCCGCTCTGGAGTAAACGGTGATGTCATCGTCCAGTTCAGTTCAGTTCTGGTATAATAGTGTCAGTGCAGGAGATCAATAATATTGATGAATATTAAATGTCCACAAATAAGCAGACGAAAGCGACAGTCTCAGTGACAGAATGGAGAGAAACAGTGTATGAGAGTATGATTATGATTGTGATTCAGGAGGATTACAGGTCAGAAGTCTACAGAGGCGTATTGCATTCACTTGAAGGAAAAAATCTACTCTGTTTTTCTGAATTAACAAGTTAATTTTGTCATAATTGAGGTAATTTTTCATGAGAAGAAATTTTTTTGCTCTGTTTTTCTGAATTAACAGGTTAATTTTTCATGAGGAAAAAAATTGCTCTTTTTTTCTGAATTAACGAGTTAATTTTTCATGAGAAAAAAATGTTTTGCTCCGTTTTTCTGAATTAATTAATTAATTTTCATGAAAAAAAATTTTTGCTCTGTTTTTCTGAATTAACGAGTTAATTTTTCATGAGAAGACATTTTTTTGCTCTGTTTTTCTGAATTAACGGGTTAATTTTTCATGAGGAAAAAAATTGCTCTTTTTTCTGAATTAACGAGTTAATTTTTCATGAGAAAAAATTTTTTTGCTCCGTTTTTCTGAATTAATTAATTAATTTTTCATGAAAAAAAAATGTTTGCTCTGTTTTTTCTGAATTAACGAGTTAATTTTTCATGAGAAGAAATTTTTTTGCTCTGTTTTTCTGAATTAACGAGTTAATTTTTCATGAAAAAAATTTTTTGCTCTGTTTTTCTGAATTAACGAGTTAATTTTTCATGAGAAGAATTTTTTTGCTCTGTTATTAATTAACGAGTTAATTTTTCATGTGAAAAAAATTTTTGCTCTGTTTTTCTGAATAAACAAGTTCATTTTTCATGAGAATTTTTTTTTGCTCTGTTATGAATTAATGAGTTAATTTTTCATGAGAAAAAAAAAATTACTCTGTTTTTCTGAATTAACAAGTTCATTTTTCATGAGAAAAAAAAGTTCCATGAAAAAATAACTCATTAATTCAGAAAAACAAAAAAAAAATTAAGCAAAAAAAAAAAAAAAAAAAGCAAAAAAAAAATTCTAATGAAAAATTAACTTGTTAATTCAGAAAAAAGAGTAGATTTTATTTCTTCGAGTGAATGCAATACACCTCCGTAGAAGTCAGATTGGTTTGGAACAATAAAAATATTGATGATGATGTCACTAAAACGTTCTCATAATTGAGACGATGAGAGATATGGTCTTCTGCCAGTGGATCTTACAGTGTCTCAGTGTCTTTCTGTCTCTTCCTCCTCTTGTTCTCCAGGCTTGATGTGTTGAGTTCAGCTGATGTGTTTCTCTTGTTTGCCCCAGGCGTCTCGTACGCTGATCATCTTCACTTCATTGCGTGGCGTTCAGCGAGCGCTTGGTTTCTGACAGAAGCGAGCCGGAGGACAGAAGAGGACTCACACTCCCTCTCCTCAGAGCCGCGCCGAGAGCCTTTAACGGGAGCCGTGAGACTGATGCTAGTCCAGAAAACCAAAAACTAAGGAGTGTGTGTGTGTGTGTGTGTGTGTGTGTGTGTGTGTGAGAGATGTCCAGGCGGATAGGAGTGTGTAACGCGGCTCACGATACAGTTAAACGCTGCCAATAGAACATCACAACTGAGGTTTCAGTTCGTAAAGACCTTATTTGTGTTTTTGTAAAGAAAACCTTCAATTATAAAAAGCATATTTTTGATATTTTATAAAATGATTTTAAAGATGTCACACTGTATATGATGGAAAACGTATTTATGTACCAAATAAAAACATGAAGCGATCTGCATCTGAATGTGTGTTTATTAAAACAGGGTCCCATATTATGCAACTTTTCACAAGATGTAAAATATGTCTCTGATGTCCCCAGAATGTGGATGTGAAGTTTCAGCTCAAAATAGCCAACAGATCATTTTTTACAGCATGTTTAAATTGTCATTTTTTGGGGCTCAGAAAAACACGCTTTGTGAGTGAGTGCCCTTTAAATGCAAATGAGCTGCTGCTGCCGGCACAGGGGGCGGAGCTTCACGAGCGCGCGCTCAGTCTCTCAGGAATGACGATGATAATATCAGAAACTCTCAGTAACGGCGTTCATTCCAGTCGGACAATATGCCCACAGAGTCAGAGTGCTGTATAGAGATGGAACAGGTATAGTTTAGTAGTTTAATTACGGTTATTATATCGTATTTGTCGTCTACTTGTATGTATCCATTATTAATCAATAGCCTACAAGCCTGCTGTTCCGGACCAGGGCCGAATGATGATCAAACATATACTGATGAGTTTCATAAAGTTTATTGTACATCACACAAAAGATGAAGCGTCAGTTTTACCTCAGAAAATCACCTTAAAAGCCGAGTAAACACAGTAAGTTATGTTGAGGGAGCGTTCCTGTGTGCTGACGCTAGTCAAAAAACTGTTTTACTGACGTCATTAAAGAAGGAAGTAGGGGGATGTAGTCCAAACGGGCCGTTCGATGTAGGATACTTCTGTTCAATCAAATATCTCGCTTGGTATTGAGCTGAGCTTTATAGTTTTACAGACATTATTTATACTCTAACAACAACATTACACACTAACTAAAGTTTGAAACATGGGATCATGAAGAACGGGACCATTAAATCTCAGACGCTGAGATTAATAAATCATGAACACAAGAGGGCGACTAAAACCGAGTGTGTTTGAATGATTCCTCAAATCATGTGTTGTGATGAGAGTTACATTTAGTGATCATAAAATCAGAAACACGCTGAAAATGTGTGTGTGTGTGATTGACCACGCTTCTCTGTTCACAGTTCATGATTTCGTAAGTTCTCGTCTCACATCAGGATTCCAGCGGTCAGAGAATCTTCATGATCATAGTCATCATCACACACTCGGGACAAACACAGGTTTGGCTTCGGCTCCTGAAACACGAGACAGAATCAACATGTGGAGGACAAACATCAGGACACACTACTGTGAGTGAACCGGCACAGGAACTACACACACACACACACACTCTCACACAAACAGTCTCTCACACTCTCACTTACACACGCACTCTCTTACACTCAGACCCACTCTCTCTCACACACACACACACGGTTATGGTTTAAGAGAAGTCGCTCACACACACTCTCTGCCACGTCTCAGGAGAGCAGTAAAGTGAACCCGCTGAGATCTCACAAACCGAGACGATGTTTACAGCCTCAACAAACACAACGGCACACGTGTGTGTGTGTGTGTGTGTGTGTGTGTGTGTGATGCTGTTAATCAAAGATTTATTAAATATTCCATCATCATCATCATCATCATCTCCCCTCCTGCAGCGAGTCCAGTTAGTCCAGTCGAGTCTCCTTTATTTATACAGCGCTATTACAGTAAAACTTAGTAAAATAGTTATTAATTTAGTTCATTTATATATATATATATATATATATATTCAGCCGCTCTGGAGTAAACGTTGATGTCATCGTCCAGCTCAGTTCAGTTCTGGTATAATAGAGTCAATGCAGGAGATCAATAATATTGATGAATATTGAATGAAATGATAAATTGAATGTCCCCAACTGAGCAAGCGGAGGTGAAAGTGATAATCCAGAACACATGCAGGATCTCTTGATAAATCATTATTATGTCATATTTATAAGCTCAAGTCAAAATTGATATACTAAGTCATAATTATGATGTGTCAAAATTAGATAAAAAGTTGAAATTAGGACAAAAAGTCCCAATAATTAGCTTGAAACTGGCACAGTAAATCATAAATTATGACATCTGAGTTAGAATAGAAAGTAGAATTGTGAATCTCTATGTCAGTCTTTTTATGTCATAATTTTGACTTTTTGTCATGAATCATGCTTTTGTAAATTATGATGTGGCTATTATGTGCTTGCATGGCTTCAGTGTGTGTGTGAGGAGAAAGTGTCTGGTGTTTTACGGTGCGGTGAGGTTGCGATGTTTTTAATATGTCCTGTGTGTTACTAGAGGCTGGTGTCCCTGCGGAGCAACATCTCGTTATGATGCGGATTAAAGTCGTTAGAGCGACGGCTCACATCTGCATCTCGTTGAGATCCAAACCTGAAGCCTTTATAAGCGCCGGGCTTTGATCTTTACACCCGTTTAAAAGTGTCTCGTTCAGGAGATCCCCGATTCCCTGAGCTGCTCAAAACATTGAGTGTGTGTGTTGAGTTGAATCAAGATGAGCTGTGTTGAGTCGAGTTCATTTCAGTTCAATTCAGTTGAGTTCAGTTCAGTCGAGTTGAGTCGAGTTGAGTTCAGTTCATTTCAGTTGAGTTGAGTTGAGTTCAGATCAGTTGAGTTCAGTTGAGTCGAGTTCAGTTCAGTTCATTTGAGTTCAGTTGAGTTGAGTTCAGTTGAGTTGAGTTCAGTTGAGTTGAGTTCAGTTCAGTTGTGTTGAGTTGAGTTCAGTTCAGGGGCCTGTACCATGATAGTAGTTGAACAAACTTAGGGTTGCAGGATTAATTTTGAGTTGACAAAACCAAACCAATCCAACCAGGCTTTGTTGGTACCATGATGCTGATCATCAACTTTCTCTGTCAACTCAGGCTTTAATCCTGAGATTAGGAGTTTAGGTGTGACATCAGCAGCGAACAGCCAATCACATGCTGAGAAACAGTGAAACTCATTCAAAACTCATTGAAATGAATTTCTCGCGAGAGCTGCTTCTCGCAATTCACTCATTAAATAAAAATATTCAAATAATACAAATTTAAACATTTACACAGCAAGAAAAAAATAGCTGTCTATGAAAGAGGACAACTAAAAGAAAGTCTCGTTACTGTATATCAGTGCTAAAGTTGTGAAGTTAGTTTATACAGTTGATAAAGGTATATTAGAGAATTAAACATTTAAGCTCATATGTCATTTTATAGCTTCATTTATAGATTCTAAAGCATAATTAT
This sequence comes from Cyprinella venusta, assembly GCA_038021265.1. Lineage (NCBI taxonomy): Eukaryota > Metazoa > Chordata > Actinopteri > Cypriniformes > Leuciscidae > Cyprinella > Cyprinella venusta. Next base: position 292,331 of record CM075872.1, read on the forward strand.
ATTACCCTTATATATGTATTCATTTAAAATCTGCGTATAATAAGAATTGAAGAACTGAAATTACATGTGAGATCGTTTAAAGGTATAATAATTACATAAATAATTTCTAAATCATGCAAATTTATTATTCTAAATAAGCATTACTAAAAGCCAGATGATTTTGTCTTTAAAATAATTTGCTATGTAGTGACCTTTAATTTGGAGTAGAAAAGGTGGAGTGACTTTATCGCATCAGACATGTGTGACTTTGCTCACAGCTGATTGGTCCAAGTTCGGTTTGCAACTTCTTACCTGGAACATAACCTGCCCCGGACCAGGTTAGCCGTGGAGCGTAAGTTACTATGGCGATGAACACTGCTAAAAGCCAAACCACCTTCATGGTGCCTAAAACCCAGGGTAAGCGCAAACTAAACTGAAACATAGCTGGCTAGGCACCTAAACCGGCTTCATGGTACAGGCCCCAGATCAGTTCAGTTGAGTTCAGTTGAGTTGAGTTCAGTTCAGTTGAGTCGAGTCGAGTTCAGTTGTGTTGAGTTCAGTTGAATTGTGTTGCTACATTAATCAATCATTAACATGGTGTGTGTGTGTGTGTGTGTGTGTGTGTGTGAAGCGTGTTATAAACGCAGAACTCCTGCTGTGTTTCACATGTGGCGCATGAAGAGCTTCATATTTGATTTTAATGAGCAGAGGCCAATCCTTATGACCCTCATTAACACACTCACACACACACACACACACACACACACACTCTCACACACAGATGGACAACATTCAGACTCTCTTTCTGAAGTGTGTTTGAGGACAGAAGAATCCTCCACCTCAGGAACAGCAGAATCGGCCAAAACCACAACGCCACACACACATACACACACACACACACACACACAAACACACACACACTTCACATTCTTTTCCACAGGAACACTAACAAGTGTGTAACCTCTGATTAAAGATCAGCGGGACTTCCAGCATATTCTGACACAGTGAACCTCCACCCGTCTGTCCTGCACAGTTCGCCTCCAACCCTAATCACACACACACACACACACACACACACACACACACACACCTGATTGAAGGGTTGGAGATGAGCTGTGCAGGAGCAGGGTTGGCCACCTCTGATGTCAGTGATTGAAGTGTTACACAAAAAACTACCCAAACATTGGGTTGATACAGTAACAAACTACCCAATCACTGAGAAGATAACCCAATAGACTCGACCCAGGATCTGGGAGGAAATAATAACCCAGGCCAGGAGTGTGTATGTGCTCAACGGCCGGGTGAATGAGTGATGTGTGTTTGTTCTGCTCTTAAAGTGACAATTCACTATTTCTAATACTGATGTGTGTGAAAGTAAATGATAAAAACACGTGTAAACATAAAGACTCTCTCATTCCTTTTGTTCTAAATGCATCTGATGATTTGATTCTAGTCTCTGATTGGCTGAATCAGCAACATTTATTTTCATTTATATATCATTTTATTTATTTACACATTTCCACTAGCTATAACTCATCTGCATTGAACTTCTTGAATCTCTACTGAACTCTATGTGCTGATGTAATGCAGTTGTTGTGAGATGTGTGTGTAGAGGTGGTGATGGTGTTACTTGTGTAACTCTGACACGCGCATCAGCTCCTCCTCATCATCCTCATCCTCGCGCGCTGATCTCCAGACGGCCACGCGCGCTTCCTCGCACACACACACACACACACACCGCTGGTTTAGCGTGTATTATGGAGCGCGGGGGTCTCGTTCTGCTGTTCGTGTGTGTTTGCAGCGTTCCGACAGTTTTCTCTCAGCTGAACATCGGATCGAGAGCGGCGGCTCGCGCGCAACAGGCGGGTGCACTGCGCGCGCGGACGCGATGGACGAATAACGGGCGCGTGTTTAGTCTGATGAGCCGCGGGTCCGAGTATGTGCCGCGGGAACGTGCCGCTCCATCGGAGACCGGGATCGGGAACGGGAGGAACGCGAGCACGAGCTCCGCTGATGAAGGGATGGTGTCCGATGATCCGTACGACCCCTACAAATCCATCAGGAACAGTCACTACAACCCGTACTACAACTACTACGACTCGTACTACCGACCCAGACAGAGGAGCGCGCCGAGGCATCACGGGTACGGGACCAGATACTTCCAGAACGGTAAGAACCAGTCCAACAGCAGAGACTGAGCGCTGTAAAAACGAATATGCTTTATCTAATCAATAAAATTGAGGCAACAGATTACAAGCAACATTATTAATTAAATTGTACAAATAAGAATTAATTAGAATATTGATTTGATTAACTTTTACTCAATTCTAATTTCTTAAATTTAATTAATAATATTGCTTGTAATCTGTTGCCTCAATTTTATTGATTAAATGAAGCATTTCATTTTTACAGTGAAGGTTCTCTCAGAGCTGTGATTAAACGTTCTTCCAGTGACGTTCGTTCACTCTAAAAATGCTGGGTTGTTTTAACCCAACTTTGGGTCAAATATGGACTAACCCATTAAATTTTTACATTACATTTTTAACCCAACATTTCGGGTTTGTCCATATTTGACCCAAAATTGAGTTAAAACAACCCAGCATTCAAAATGCAAAAACATTATTACTCTCTCTCTCTCTCTCAATTCAATTCAAATAAGCTTTATTGGCATGTGTAAAAATGCACACATTTTTAATTTAATGACTGTGTAAATATACAAACGTTTACGTAGATAAATAAATGTGAAAAAATTAAAACATTTCCACGATATACATGTCAATAAAAATAAAAGTACAGAGAGCAGTTTAAGGTAAGTATACTCTAAAAAATGCTGGGTTGTCTTAACTCAACTTTGGGTCAAATATGGACTAACCCAGCCGTTGGGTTAAATTTTTACATTAGGCTACATTTTTAACCCAACATTTCGGGTTTGTCCATATTTGACCCAAAATTGGGTTAAAACAACCCAGCAATTTTTAGAGGAGAATACACTCTTCTTTCTCTCCCCAAATATAACACAGTTTGTTTGAGGCTCGCTTGTTGGAATTGAGGTAAAATCTGTGATATTTGTGTGAAATAAGTATCTCTGATGCCTTTATGCTTGCTGCATTTTATACTTATATATGTAAATGATATATATGTAGATGTATATCTTACATATATATGTAAATGAACTAAATGAATAACGTTTTAGAAATAAAGCCTCACTGAACTGACATAAGCTGGAGTGTGAGACTATTCTCTTCCAGACACACACACACACACACACACACACTGTGCTGTAATAGCGCTGTATAATAAAGGAAACTCGTCTGGATTCTCCGCAGGTCTCCCGGATCTGGTGGTCGACCCCTACATGATCCAGATCTCCACGTACGTCCAGAGAGTCCCGATGTACAACCTCAGATGCGCTGCGGAGGAGAACTGCCTGGCCAGGTCTAATTATAATCATACATGATGATGATGATGATGATGCACTAAAAATCAGCATCAATGGTTCCATGAAGAACCTCGAACATCCATGGAATCTTTCCACTGCATAGAATGTGCTTTAGATTATTAAATGTTCTTTAACTTCTGTGGCATTGATTGAATAACTGTTTAAGACTGTATAATGTGACTTGCTGTTTATTTACGATGTGAAGCAGAGCCAGATAGAGTCGCTCTATTCTATTCATTAATCTCTAGTTCTGTAGGAAATGTGTTAAGGAATAACGTTACCTTGTCTAAAGAATCCATAATCATGAGCTTTTTTAATCTGTAAATAACTTTACAGCAACCGAACTCTCGTCTGGTTTCTCTGCTGAAGCTTCTCTGAGGAACCTGATATTAGAACTGTCAAACCTTCTCCTGTGTTCCTCAGTTCGGCAGCAAACGCACGAGACTACGACACCAGGGTTCTGTTGAGGTTCCCCCAGCGCGTGAAGAACCAGGGAACCGCAGACTTCCTTCCCAGCCGGCCGAGACACTCCTGGGAATGGCACAGCTGCCACAAGTGAGGAACACACAGACACGAATCACTAATAACTGCCGCTAAAGGGTTAGCTAACCCCACCATTCACTCGCCCTCGAGCCGTTATAGGTGTGTGTGTAATCTCCTTATTTCAGCCAATGATGTTGGAGTTATTTGAAAAAAATCCTGGCTCTTCCCAGCTTTTGAGGTCACTTGTCATGGTCGGGTCAGAGGTCACCCTTCCGCCAGAACTCGACTTGTGATTATAGTTTATAAAGTTTTAATACCGGTATTTTTCTTGGATTTAGCCGTAAGGAGCCGTATGGATTACTGTTATGATGGATGGATGCACTTAAATGGACTTCAAAATCTCAGGTCCCATTCACTCCCATTATTCAGCTGGGATGAGCCAGCATATTTCCCAGATTGTTCGGCTGAAAGAAAAAAAAAATCATATATACCTAGGGTTCCTTTAGGACGAGTAAATCATGGGATAATGTTTGGGTGAAGTAACCCTTAAAAATACATTTATATTTGTATAAATACATTTATAAATACATTATATACATAATATAAATACATTTATATTCACTTTTTAATGCTGCTTTATTACCGTGTGCTCCTGTGTGACCGATACACTTACCTCACAGCGACCCTCAAACTTCTGGAACCTTTACCCCAGATCCCGCCCACACATAACTGCCCCGCCCACAGAAAACTGCCCCGCCCACACATAACTGCTCCACCAACATATAACTGCCCCGCCCACACATAACACATAAACTGCCCCGCCCACACATAGAATGCCCCGCCCACACAAACTGCCCTGCCCACACATAAAATGCCCCGCCCACACAAACTTCCCCGCCCACACATAACTGCCACGCCCACACATAAACTGCCCCGCCCACACATAAAATGCCCCGCCCACACAAACTGCCCCACCCACACATAACTGCTCCACCAACATATAACTGCCCCGCCCACACATAAAATGCCCCGCCCACACAAACTGCCCCGCCCACACATAACTGCTCCACCAACATATAACTGCCCCGCCCACACATAACACATAAACTGCCCCGCCCACACATAAAATGCCCCGCCCACACAAACTGCCCCGCCCACACATAACTGCTCCACCAACATATAACTGCCCCGCCCACACATAACACAAACTGCCCCGCCCACACATAAAATGCCCCGCCCACACAAACTTCCCCGCCCACACATAACTGCCCCGCCCACACATAAACTGCCCCGCCCACACATAAAATGCCCCGCCCACACAAACTGCCCCGCCCACACAAACTGCCATGCCCACACATAAAATGCCCCGCCCACACAAACTTCCCCGCCCACACAAACTTCCCCGCCCACACAAACTGCCCCGCCCACACATAAAGCATGTGTGTAATTGGTGATGTGTTTCAGTCACTATCACAGCATGAACGAGTTCTGCCATTACGACCTGCTGGACTCCAGCACACAGCAGAGGGTCGCCGAGGGCCACAAGGCCAGCTTCTGTCTGGAGGACACGTCCTGTGACCCCGGGTACTACCGCCGCTACGCCTGCACGTCCCACACACAGGTGCGTACCCGCCTCCGCTCCCTCAGCGTAGGCGACACACACACACAGCTTCATGACCCCGCCTCTCGCCGCAGGGTTTGAGTCCTGGATGCTACGACACCTACAGCGCCGACATCGACTGCCAGTGGATCGACATCACAGACGTCCAGCCCGGCCGATACACCCTCAAGGTCAGAAACTGCACGATTGCTGCTGTTTTGTTGGTATAATATATTTCCGAGCTCCTGGAGTACCCGCCGCCGGTTGTTGTGAGAGTACTGAGGAGATGGGGTGGTGGAGCGATGCTGTTAAACTATCGACGAACGGAGGTCAGTCTGCTGGAGATCTCTAATTTTGGTAATTATTTGATTGACTGAGTGCGCTCCTCTTGAAATCATTTAGATTAATTATTTGAAAGTGCTCTCCTGCACTTTATTAATAAAACATCCTCTAAATTCCATCATATGCTCATATTAACGAATGCAGAACAATTAGTTGATGCGTTCACGAGCTCAAGGCCTGATTACTGTAATGCTCTACTGAGGGGCTGCCCTGCACGCTTAATAAACAAACTCCAGCTAGTCCAAAACGCAGGTGTGAGAGGGTTTGATGTTTTTGTTCCAGGTTACGGTGAACCCAGGCTTCCAGGTGTCCGAGTCCGACTTCAGCAACAACATCGTGCGCTGTGACGTCCAGTACACCGGCAGCTCCGCGCACGTGTCCGGCTGCACCGTGACTTCGTACGCTTTTATTTTTGTTTTTAATTATGCTTGCAAACCGTACAGAGATGACATGCATGATAAACAACTTTGTTGATAAATACATCAACAGTATGTTCAGTGTCATCTGAGTGGCTTCAAAATCAAAGTATCCAAAAATAGTGTCTTTAACCCTCAGGTGCTCTTCAGTCATTTCTGACCGGAAAATTGTCTGTTTTGAAATTTAAAAAAATCACAGCTTCATGGGAATGTTACGAAACTTGGTGACTTTTATGGCATTGGGTATATGAACACACAAAAAAATGAGGTCATGATTCGAGCAATTTAAGTGGTCGTAAAAAAATGAGTCACACTTTTGCTCTTCTGTCAAAAATGACCGACCCATAGGAAATGAATGGGAAACTGACAACAAAAAAAAATTCTCTGAATTTTTGTATGTACAATCTACAAATCGGCCACAATTCTAAAAAAAAGTACACCGCAGGAAAGGGGTGACACTCGACAACATCTAGAGTGCAAAACAGACACACCCACCAACACACACACTCATACAAAGACACTTTTATACACATACACACCATTAATTTTGATTACAAAAAGTATGTTTTGAATTTTTAAAAATCACAGCTTCATCGCGATGTTAAGAAACTTGGTGACTTTTATGGCATTATGTATGTGAACACACGAAAAAATTGAAGTCATGATCTGAGCATGCTTAGTGGTCGTAAAAAAATAGTCACACTTGTGGTCTTTGGTCAAAAATGACCCCCATAGGAAATGAATGGGAAATTGGAAAAAAAAAGGAAAAAAAATAGTGAATTTTTGTTTTTTGTCAATTTGTTTTAATAAGAAATAGTTTTTGAGATTGTTTCAACTATATATTCAAATCCACCAACAACAGCAGAAAAATGTGTTGATAAACATCTGGGGAATTCACATGCCTCTAGAGAGCTGTACACGCCATCTAGTGGTCACAGTATGATCATACGCTTTTTCTCTATACTGTAACCAGATGGTGCTAATTTTCTTCAAAAAATATTTTTTTCTGAAGGTCTAGATGCTATATTAAACTAAAATACTGCATTCATATTTTTTTGAAAAAAATAATATATATATATATATATATATATATATATATATTGAAAAATATATATATTTTGTCCATGGCAAAAATAAACCATAAATATTTATAAATTCAATTAAATTGTCTCAAAATACTACATTAAAAAGAATAAATATTATAGAACACAAATAAATTGCATTGGTTTTACTGGGATGGAGAAAGTTTCATTTTTAGGTGTCCGGTCACTTTTGACCGGGAAGATAACAAGTGTGACTCCGAAACCAAGAGCACCTGAGGGTTAAGTATATTATATTGATATTATTATCTGTAATAAATGTGTCTCTATTTCCCCGTGAGTCGGTTTTGACGCGCCTCGATCCTTCTCTTACAGACACTGAGCGAGTTCTCCCGCCGGCCCGGCGAGCGTCAGCCGAGACCCGTGAGCTCACACCGCAGGACCCGAACTCTTCACCCGTGCGCCTGACACCAGATCAGCAACCTGTTCTGAAAACGTTCTCGTTAGGTTATGAAAACGTTATTTCTGAATGTTTTAAATCGTTTTTTCTTAATTTCTTTTAATCGAACATTCCAGTCATTATGGGAACGTTGCCTTTGAATGTTCTCGTTTAAAAACGTGCAACTAAAACATTTCAGAAACGATGGATGAATGACGTTGAATGAAGTAGACCGGATAACGAGAGCGTTTCTCGTAATGTTCTGAGAGCGTTCCCTGTCAGCTGCACATGTGGAATTATGTTATTTAGTCTTCATCTGTGTGAAAGAGTCGAGTCTCCTCAGCTTCATATGTTAATCGTGTTGTTTAGTGTGAATGATGTATTAGGGTTAGGGTTACTTTAAGACATATTTATATTTTCGCCCTCTTGCTGTGGATGTTATTGCCACTTTAGTTTAGGAGGAACACAATTGAATAAAAGCAGATCAGAATATGATTTACTTATTCTCCTGTGTTCTTATTATTTGAAAATCGACTTTATGGATCAACAGAGCCTTATGAATCGCATGTGAGAGGGAGTCTCTCTCTCTCTCTCTCTCTCTCTCTCTCTCTCTCTCTCTCTCTCTCTCTCTCTCTCTCTCTCTCTCTCTCTCTCTCTCTCTCTCTCTCTGTGTGTGTGTGTAGCGCCCTCTGCTGGTGACTCACTATTTGCACATGTGTGTGTGTGTGTGGTGCCCTCTGCTGGCGAGTCACCGTGCGCGCATGTATGTCGGGTCGCGCGCGCTGAGGAGGCTGGGGCGCGCGCTCGTGTCACATTCTTCAGATGATCCGCTATTCAGAAGAAACACAGACAGACAATCAGCGACACACAGCAGCGAGCACAAGGTACGACACACACATACACACACACTGAACACAATATAACAGGAGAAAGAGGTCAGGAATATAGGAGAGAATCCAGAGAGAAACAGTGAGATGGGGAGAGATCATCTGAGAGATGCTAACGCTAAAGCTAATGCTAGAAACAAAAGACAGAAACAGGGAGACAGATCGAGAGAGATAAACAGACAGATTCTACACACACACACACACACACACACACAGGTTAACAGACAGATAGACATCTGTATCTTTATCTCATCACTCATCAGTTTGTTTTTCAGGATCAATTATTGATTATTGTGTGTTTGATGTGAAACTGCCACTCATTAAATCAGGGTTCTGCTCTTATCATGTCTGATTCATCAGTTATTCTGAGAAAAAAACGCGTTTTATAGTTTTTCATCAAAGTATAAATAAGTTTCATTTTCTTCTGATGTCATGTGCGGGCTACTGGTTAATGTTTAACCCGTGATTAATAACTACTTAATCATAGTTTTATTATTCAGATTCATCTCTAATGACCACGCCCACTTTCCAGTGCTGATGGATGAGAGCAAGCCACGCCCCTCGTGTTACGCGCGTGACGTCACATTTATGTAGTAGTTCAGTTCGGCCCTGTGTAAGTTCATCAGTGATTAATATTTATCGATAAAATCATGTGTGTGTGTGTGTGTGTGTGTGTGTGTGTGTGTGTGTGTGTGTGTGTGTGTGTGTGTGTGTGTGTGTGTTCTCAGAATGCTGACTGAAGATGGACGTTCCTGAATACCTGGATCTGGATGAGATCGACTTCACTGATGATTTACCTGTGAGTCACATGACCACGAGTCATGCCTGAACATCCATCAGATATAATAACTTCTCTTCTCTCTCAGTGTCCAATTCTGCCATTATTTCCATTTCAAACCCAAAAGACTTTCCCTCATCTTTGAAACACTTGATGACAATATTTTTTAATTAAATCTGAGAGATTTCACTCATTTTAAACTATTCACTCGATCATCAATTCCCAGACGTTTGAACCCCTTTGAGTTAAAATATTTGGACTTTTATAAAATAAAATAAAATAAAATATATTATGCTTAACAGTCACATGACCTTTAGCCAAACAACAAAAATATTTAATCTATTTTAGTGTGTTATTATGTGTTACTTTAAAATGATTTATTTAATTTTTTAGTGTTTTTAAAATCTACACTGATTTATTTCAATTTTAAATTCTCACAATCTAATTAATTTTTATCATTTTATTTTATATGTGTTTATTTTTAAACAATTTATCTATTTTCTTATTTTTTGTTTTATTTTTTTTGTAAGTTTTATTTCGATTTTACAATTTTATTTGTATGAGTTAATGATTTTTTTTAGGAATTGCTAAAATTAATTTACTTTTTTTCAGGTTTCAGTAAGCTTTTTTTCTATTTTTATTAGGGCTGTGCAAAAGTTAATTGTGATTAATCGCATCCAAAATAAAAGTCTGTGTTTACATAATATATTTGTGTGTGCTGTATATAGTTATTTTGTATATATAAATATCTATGCAGGCATGCATATATTTAAGAATTATTTGCGCTTAAATTCTGTATATATATATAAATACATAATCTATATTATATAAATATCAATATTTGATATATATATAACACATTTTCTTAAATATATACATGCATGTGTGTGTATTTATATATACAAAATAATTATATACAGCACAAACAATTATATTATGTAAACACAGACTTTTATTTTGGACGCGATTAATCGCAATTAACTTTTGCACAGCCCAAATTTTTTTTTTTTAATTATTTTTAAATGATTAGCTTTTGATTAACTCATGAACTCCAGTTTTGGGAGCCTTTAAGATATTTAAGTGTATATTAAATGCTACAGGAATAATACAGTAGATTACGGTGTTGTATTTGTTCATCTTTTTTAAAGCGACTTACGGTTCGTTCAAGGTTTCCCTTTATTGGTCAGATGTTTCCTAGGAGTCGAACCTGTGTCCTTTCAATTAAATGCACATTTTTTTACATAGCGCTTTCACTGTACACATCGTTCAAAGCAACTTTACAGAAAATGCATTTAGTCCACATTACAGTTTACAGAGATCTGTTAGCAGAGGAAACTGAGTTATGTATTTCAGAAATGCACAGATTGCGAAAAATGTATTAATTTAAACAATGCAATAATTTAAAGCTCATTGAAGGAATAAATACTTGTGTGTTACCAAATGATTACGGCATATAGAAAATGTCAGTATAAATCCTTCAGTATTATGATACACAGAGTTGCTGGAGCTCCTGTGAGGAGTTAGTGCTTTAGCTGGTGTGTAACTGATGTCTCCTGTCACAGTACAAGAGCATCCCCGAGCTGTGCCGGAGACACGATGGGCCGAGCGACGAGAGGCAAGGTACGACACACACACGGCTGGGATAGCACTGGGGTTTAAATTAGGACTGTCAAACGATTAATCGCATCCAAAATAAAAGTTTGTGTTTACATAATATATGTGGGGGCACTGTGTATAATTATTATATAAACACACGCACATGCTTGTATATATTTAAGAAATATTTTCATTTACATATTGTATGAAGATTTATAAATAATTTCTATTATATAAAATATAAATATTTTATATATAAATAATATTTTTTTTCTTAAATATACATGCATGTGTGTGTATTTCTATATATACAAAATAATTATACACAGTCCACCCACATATATTATGTAAACACAAACTTTTATTTTGGATGCGATTAATCGTTTGACAGCCCTAGTTTAAATACATTAAAATAGTAGCTATGCACTATAAAAAAACTAATTCATAGTTAGAAACAACATTTATTGCCGTGTTTTACAAGAAAACACTATTTTAGTCTTTATGATTCAAAAGTTTGTTTATTAAGTCAGTGCTACTTGCCGTTGTTTTGTAGTTAGTTGTGAAATGTACATGTGAAAACTGTTTCTGAGTAAATCCTACACCAATTTTATTATTGTGGTGTAATTCCAAAAAAACATGGTACACACCCCACAAACCCTGGTAATACCATCAAAGTAACTTGAGTAATGTAATCAGATTACTTTTTAAGTAACTAGTTAAGTAACGCATTACTTTTTCAATTTACAACAAAATCAAAATGTGTGTGTGTAAACTCTACTCTACCGTACTCTACCTCTACTGTACTCTACTGAAATGGGAAATGGGTAAATTGAAATGGGAATCGTTAAAATTCAAATGCATTATTTTGTGAGCGTCTATCAGATATATTTGTCTTGTTTTCCAGCTCCGGCCATCAACTGGGGTCGTAACGCGGCGTCACACGGCGGAGCGGGAAACAAGCCCACCGGGATCGCCGACGTCTACAGCAAATTCAGGCCCGTCAAACGCGTGTCTCCCCTCAAACACCAGCCGGAGGAGACCGAAGCCGAGCCGAGCGTGGACCGGAGCAAAGAGGAGTCTCCCTGCGCCGACAAGAGCAAAGCCCTGGGGAACGGAGCGCTGTTCGGGGAGCTGGAGCACTACGACCTGGACATGGACGAGATCCTCGACGTGCCGTACATCAACAAACCCAGTCAGCAGACGTCCACTCTCCCCCGCACGGCCTCGGAGAAGAGGAGCGTCAGAGGAGCCACGCTATCCCACTCCGAGAGCCTGAGCGCCGGGAACCAGTTCTGTGTGCTGGCGCCCGTCAACTGGCCCGACATCAGGAAGACCAAGTCTATGGACCTCAGGGCTCAGAGCGCGGGGTTCGAGATCAGCCACGGGGCAGACGCCGACAAGCCCAGACTCTTCCCGGATAAACCCGGAGCCGACGGCGGGGAGACGGCGTTCCCAGTTCTGGGAGCCAGAGGCACGAGAGCAACATTCGCAGACGGAGACGAAGAAGCCAAGAAGACGCAGAACATCCTGAACATCGTGAGAGAGGGGCAGATCTCACTGCTGGTAAGAGGGTTAACCCCAAACTATCTTTACTTCACTATATTCCTATTAAATCCTAATCTAGTCATGACAAACTATACATCATTGGAAAGGTCTAAAACTCCTAAATAGATATTTTAGGTCTGTTTTTTTCTAACAAATTATGAATGAACAGTAATATATGAATTTATGACGAGAGTGCGCCTCAAAAAAATCGAGGTCATTACAGGAGTTTCTGACCTTTGTCACAAAAAGTCGACGCACACACTTTTAATAATCGAAACTTTGGTTTTTAGTGATAAAAGTTCATCATAAAACATAAGTAGTATTTGTCGATAAAAAAAGATAAAATTATATTTTAAAAAGTAAAGTAAGAAGTCCTCTAAAAAGTATAATATATATATATATAAAATATTATTGTTATATCACATATGTTAGTAGTTATCATAAATTAGGTATCATTTGAAAGCTTTCGAACTCAGAATTCATCCTGTGAAAACCGTCTTGAAATTGGATGTTGCGTTACCATAGAAACGGTATTTTTTTATTAGGCCCCTCCCCTTTTGGGCATCATCTTTCATAATTTATTATGAAAACCTTTTCTAATCTTGACAAACACATATTGTCAGAAAGGTCTGAGTCTCAAGGTTCTATATTTAGTGACAGAAGTGATATTTGGATAGAAATTGATTAATTTGTTATGGCAAAATGCATACAATTAAACTCAATGGAATTCAATGGCACCCGGTGGCTATTTTTGGTACTACGCCTAAACAAAATCTCATGGGAACTTCAATTTTTGTGACATCAACTTCAAATTTGGAACACAACTTGGTTGGATATATAGCTTTCATTTTATTTTTTATTCTTTATTTATTTATTTATTTATTTTAATTTTTATTTGTAGCAGTTTTTTATACAACACAAAACATATCCAAATCTCAAAAAATGTTTACAGACAGATTGTTATACATAAAATAAAATAAAACTAAACAAACAGCCCCCACACCAGACAGAGAGAATAAAAAAAATTACACTTTAAATCATTTAATCAAAATTGGAAAGAAAAATAAAAAGTCATAATAATAAAATAAAATATAAATTGACAATGGAGAGATGATATAACTTTCATTTTATAGTAAAACATATTTTGTAAAATATATATATTTCATATTAAAAAAAATTATTAATAAAGTATATTTGATTTACTGTAACTTATAACTTTCATAACTTTTTTTTACAACTATTTAAGTTTGTATAGTGCATTTTAATGTCAATTATCAAAAAGGGGGGTGACAGGGTTAAAACGCAACACCAAGGTCATGGGTTCGATTCTCAGAATAAGCAAGAACGTAAATGTGGAGCTTGAAATATAATGCAAGTGGCTTTGGATAAATGCATAAATGCTTTAATTAATGAATCTGTAATTACTGACGACTTGTTTCCGGCAGTTCAGAATCGCTTCTTTCTTTTAGGAGACTTTATTTATGTGCACTCTGATCTTTGTAACTTTGCAGAGCTTTTACTCTCACAAACATCTCTAGTACTCACTGCATGACTGCTAATATCCCAGAAAGCATAATAGCTGTGTGTGTGTGTGTGTGTGTGTGTGTGTGTGTGTCATCGCAGCCTCACATCGCGGCGGAGAACCTGGAGCGCATCCGAGACGAGGACGGGAATAACCTCCTGCACGTGTGTGCGTCTCAGGGCCACGCCGACTGCCTGCAACACCTGACCTCACTGATGGGCGAAGACTGCCTGAACGAGCGCAACACACACCAGCTCACGCCCGCGGGCCTCGGCGTACGGGTACGTCTGTAGCGCAACCAGGTCTCCCTGTCCTCGACTGACCGGATCACAAAATCACGGCTCGGCTCATTTACTGTTTTTGACTCACAGATCAGATCAGCAAAAAAAAGTATATATAATTTTTAATATATTTATATATTTAGATAGCTTTGCTTTTCATTTATTACTTATAGGAACAACATAGCCTAGCTTAGCACAAAGACTGGATGTAAATGGATACAGCTAGCATACTAATCCCAATAACTGACAAAATATCGCGAACTTAGCAGTTAATCCGCAAATCACATGCGTGCCGAACCGTGGGTCAGCTGATTCGTATGGATCACGATCAACTGTGATCCGTCGCACCCTACTGACTGTACTAGTGAACTACTAAACGATAAACATGCGAAACAGACTGAACTTGTGTGTGTGTGTGTGTGTGTGTAGAACGGTCACCTGGAGTGTGTGCGCTGGATGGTGAGTGAGACCGAAGCCATCGCCGAGCTCAGCTGCACTCGAGAGCATCCCAGCCTCATCCACTACGCCGCGCGACACGGACAGGTGAGACTCCGCCCACATGCACAGGTGCGCTCGTGGTCATGTGACTAACCGCACGCACTAGGGCTAACATTAGCCCTTCGGTGTTCAGATGGAAATGTGGTGTGTGTAATGTGTATGTGAGACGCCCTCTGGTGTTCAGAAGGAACATTTACTGTGATCAGCCGCTGATGTAAAGTAATCACCGCCTTTGCCAAATCGATGCGATTAATCATCTTAACACACACACACGTGTTTCAGGAGCGGGTCCTGCTGTGGCTCCTGCAGTTCATGCAGGAACAGGCCATTTCTCTGGACGAAGTGGATCAGGACGGGAACACGGCGGTTCACGTGGCGGCTCAGTTTGGACATCTCAGCTGCGTTCAGGTGCTCATTACATCACTGTTGTTATTGCTCATACTTAAACTTCGGCACGCTACTCGTCCCGCACCGTTTGTCGTAGACCCATGAAGTGAGGTGTCAAATCGACCGGTTTATTGAGGAGAAGTGTGCTATGACTTTTCTAAGCGATCGGGTGTACGATGTTCGTCCGGTGGGCGATAAAACAGCTGGGAAAGAAAAGTCCCTTAGACTTAGCATTGGCACAAAATTTGTGAGATCATATCTTTGCATCAGAGGGTCAGAGAGACTTGGGTTTTGGGCTCTTTTGACTCGGCCTATCATGCAGCCAATATGTGGTGACATAACAACTTCATAGCCGCGCCCTAGAAACCACTTATGACACCCTAGCAACCATAAAACAACATTCACAAGCCAAATATCTGCTACAGAAAAATGTAGAAACATGGATTTTGTCTTTTTTAGACTGTTTCTCTTTAAACATCGTCCCATTAACTGTGTAAACACGCCCTAGCAACCACATAAAGAACCCTAGCAACCATCCAAACACATGAATAGGTTAAATCTCAAAACAGATCATTGTACAGACATGGGGGTGGGCTCTGTTGTTTTGGGTGGTAACCAGTGTAAATATCACCATGGTAACTGTGTAGCCACACCCTAGCAACCATTTAGAGCCACCTAGCAACCATATTGCAACATATACGGTAGAAGGCATATTTCAGCTCCAGATATGGTAAGCAATCATGTACAACACCCTAGCAACCGAGTGCCGAGTTTTGCCACCGCAAGCACCCCTCTCCACATCTCCACTTCGGATGCTTATTTAGTCTGGGATGCCGTAAGAACGAGAGACAGGAAGTGGCTCTCCTTCCCATTTCCTGTTGCTGTTCCTGTGGTGCTGAAAGACGTACCGGTCTGACTTGTTTTGTTCGGTTACAGACAGAAAGAACAACACCGGTTCTCATTCAATAACCACACGTCACACAAATGTGCAAAATCTGCCTGCGAATGTTTCCACAAACAACAAAGTCAAGTCACGCCTATTAAAATAGTGTGTTTTACAACACAGATAGATTCAGAGCAGCTTTACAGAGATAATACGAAATTAACAGAACACAGTTAGTTTCAGCTATACAGCAGATCTTGAAGATATATATATATATTAGGGCTGTCAAACGATTAATCGCATCCAAAATAAAAGTTTGTGTTTACATAATATATGTGGGTGCACTGTGTATAATTATTTTAGATATATATAAATACACACACATGCTTGTATATATTTAAGAAATATTATCATGTATATTCTGTATATAGATTTATATATAATTTATATTATATATAAATATAAATATTTTACATATAAATAATATTTTTTTCTTAAATATACATGTGTGTTTTTTATATATATCTAAAATAATTATACACAGTGCACCCACATATATTATGTAAACACAAACTTTTATTTTGGATGCGATTAATCGTTTGACAGCCCTAATATATATATATATATATATATACATAGAATAGAAAGATAGATATAGATAGAAAGAAAGAAAGATATATAGATAGAAATATATTTACATATCACCAATTTCAAACCATGTTTTTGAGACTGTCTTTAGTTCACTGCAGTTTTAGGAGTGTGATGGTGAAGATGGTTAAACTTTGATTGCTAGCTGTCAGATTAGTGTTTCCCATACATTGGTTCCCAATATCAACACTGCCTTCTGGGAAATGTTTCACAGTTAAAACACGGTGCTGGGGTTTCTATGAATGCATCTGAAGTGAACCGACGACCTTTAGAAAAGTTTTGATGATATATCTTTGTCTCCTGATAAAGCGTGTGTGTGTGAGCGCCCCCTGGTGGAGCTCTTTATAAACTCTACAAACCTGCATTAATACCAGTGTGGATTTATTGTACAGTATTCACTCCTGCCATACACTGAGATGAAGTCAATGTCCCGTGCGTCTTCTAACGTGTGTGTTCCTGCGTGTGTGAGCTCAGACTCTGGTGGAGTACGGCTCCAACGTGACGGTGCAGAACCTGCAGGGGGAGCGTCCTTCCCAGAGTGCCGAGCGCCAGGGTCACAGCACGTGCTCCCGATATCTGGTGGTGGTGGAGACGTGCATGTCTCTCGCCTCACAGGTGGTCAAGCTCACCAAACAACTGAGCGAGTAAGTCCAGCCACTCACGGGCACTCACACTGTCCTTCCTCTAACGAGCAGAGCGTTTCACAAGTACACAATAAACCAGAAGAAATAAAAAATAGAGACACGGATTATGGAGTGGAAATTGTAAACATGGACTATGATTATATTACGAGCAGCACAAGATGAGCTTTGATCACGTGACGCCTTTGACCCGACCCGAGAGTGACACGACGTGTGTTTCTGATTCCACAGGCAAACTACGACACGAGTCGCCCTACAGAACCAACTCCAGCTGCTCCTGCAGACACAAGAACCCAGACCTCGATCGCCCAGGTCTCTCGCTCACTCACTCACTCAATGACTCACTCACTCACACTCACTGACTCACTCACTGACTCACTCACTCACTCACTGACTCACTCACTCACTCACTGACTGACTCACTGACTCACTCACTGACTCACTCACTCACACTCACTGACTCACTCACTGACTCACTCACTCACTGACTCACTCACTCACTGACTCACTCACTCACTGACTCACTCACTGACTCACTCACTCACTGACTCACTCACTCACTGACTCACTCACTCACTGACTCACTCACTCACTCACTCACTCACTCACTCACTCACTGACTCACTCACTCACTCACTGACTGACTCACTGACTCACTCACTGACTCACTCACTCACTGACTCACTCACTGACTCACTGACTCACTCACTCACACTCACTGACTCACTCACTGACTCACTCACTCACACTCACTGACTCACTCACTCACTGACTCACTCACTCACTCACTGACTCACTCACTCACTCACTGACTCACTGACTCACTTACTCACACTCACTGACTCACTCACTGACTCACTCACTCACTCACTCACTCACTCACTCACTGACTCACTCACTCACTCACTCACTCACTCACTCACTCACTGACTCACTCACTCACTGACTCACTCACTCACTCACTGACTCACTCACTCACTCACTGGGTGCTTCTCATTTCTTATTTGTGCATCCTCGTTTCCTTTCCTTGCTTCCTTTCCTTGCGTCTCAGCTCCACCCCCTGTAGGACGCGAGGGAAGGAAGCAAGGAAAGGAAAGGAGGACAGAGGAATCGAATAAAAGCTTTTTTATATACATTGGAATACTTGATCACTCGAGTGTCACTCTACAGTGTCATCAGCAGTGCTAAAAGGACCTGCCCTGATGTTGTTTAAGTTTGGTTATTTAATAAATTCATAATAAATAATAATAAAAATAGGCTATACTGTTGAAATATCTGAGATGTGTGGTTTATATAAACTGCAAAGGTAAAGTATAAATTAAAATGATTGTGACCGATGTGAAGGGGGAGGAGAATCTGCGCGTGCGTCACATTTAGTAAATATAACAGTTCCGCGTAGGATGCACCTGTGTATCCTCGCTTATGACTCCTCAGGAAGCCTCCTATCTCCTCGATCCTCGACTCCTCACGGTGCAATTAGAGAATTGAGATGTCCTTCAAGATGGCTGAGCTCGATCGGTTTCCGGGTCATAGGAGGGAGGACGGAGGAGCGAGGAGACGAGGAGGGATATTGAGAAGCACCCACTGACTGACTCACTGACTCACTCACTCACTGACTCACTCACTCACTCACTGACTCACTCACTGACTCACTCTCGCACTCACTGATTCAATCACTCACTGACTCACTCACTGACTCACTCACTCACTGACTCACTCACTGACTCACTCACTCACTCACTGACTCACTCACTCACTCACTGACTCACTCACTCACTCACTCACTGACTCACTCACTCACTGACTCACTCACTCACTCACTGACTCACTCACTCACTCACTGACTGACTCACTGACTCACTCACTGACTCACTCACTCACTGACTCACTCACTCACTCACTGACTCACTCACTGACTCACTCTCGCACTCACTGATTCAATCACTCACTGACTCACTCACTGACTCACTCACTCACTGACTCACTCACTGACTCACTCACTCACTCACTGACTCACTCACTCACTCACTGACTCACTCACTGACTCACTCACTCACTGACTCAATCACTCACTCTCACTCACTCACTGACTCACTCACTGACTCACTCACTCACTGACTCACTCACTGACTCACTCACTCACTCACTGACTCACTCACTCACTCACTGACTCACTCACTGACTCACTCACTCACTGACTCAATCACTCACTCTCACTCACTCACTGACTCACTCACTGACTCACTCACTCACTGACTCACTCACTGACTCACTCACTCACTCACTGACTCACTCACTCACTCACTGACTCACTCACTGACTCACTCACTCACTGACTCAATCACTCACTCTCACTCACTCACTGACTCACTCACTGACTCACTCTCTCACTCACTGACTCACTCACTCACTCATTGACTCTCTCTCTCTCTCTCTCACTCACTCACTCTCTCTCTCTCTCTCTCTCTCTCAGTGCTCATGTTGAGGCGTGGCCTGAGATGACTCTGACGGCTGAAGCGGCTCCTGATAACCAGTGGATCCTGAAGCAGAGACACACAGAGGCGGAGTCAGGGGCGGGGCCTGGAGCCGGGCCAATGAGACGGCCGGGGATGGGAGAGAGGCGGGAACTAAAGTTAGCTCGTCTGAAGCAGATCATGCAGCGCTCGCTCAGCGAATCAGACGGAGACGCGGCGTATCCCCCGAACGAGCCCAAACCCGATCGCCCGACCCAACTCCCCCTCGCCGAGCCCGAGGAGCGCAAGCTCACCACCTCCAAATCCGTGGACGCGTACAACCCGTCGCCATCGTCAGACCAGAGCGACCCCGAGACCAGAGAGTGTCCCGACGGGCAGAAGATCGCCACCAGTCCCAAAAGCGCCCTCAAATCCCCATCGTCTCGCAGGAAGACCTCGCAGAACCTGAAGCTGAGGGTCACCTTCGACGAGCCGCCGCGCAAACACGACGCCAAAGCCCCGCCCACCAAAGAGAAGGCGGAGTCTGGGAAACGCGCCTTCGGGACGTTCCGCTCCATCATGGAGACTCTCAGCGGAAACCAGAACAGCAACAACAATAACTCTCCGAGCGGGAGGAAGAGCGAGTCCAAGAGCAAGAGCAAGACGAGTGCGGTCTAGATCCGGGTCGGACGCGGGTCACGGTGCTTCACTAGCCAATCTCTCGCCATCTCACTTTCTTACGTGCGTTTTTCAGTCAGAACCTGCTGACGGGAATCACAGGGCAAAGTCATGAACAAACGTTGTCACGGTAACGCTAATAAAACGTTCGTTCAGTTAGTTTTACAATAGTCATTCTTCAATACTGTGATTTTGTACAGACTCGATAATCAGAGAACGAACGAACGAACGAATCATGTTCTTGATTCCTGGAGCGATTCAGTGCTGCACCTTCAGATTGTTTTCATAACTCAAACACGTTTATATGTACTCCGTCTTGTTTTGAGTTAACGTATGGATTTATAATTTAACTGTTACGTTTGGATGCAAGAAATATGATATTATTGGAATCATTGTAACGACAATTGGAGGTTAAAATAAAGATGTTTTTCAATCGTCACACGGATTTAATGTTATCAGATGAGGACGGAAACGTTCTAGAAATGAATTTACGACTATTTTACGTGAACATTCGGAGTGTGCTAATATTCACAATGCAAAAGTGACGATCCTCATTTATCCAGCAGATATGTGTTCTTGTTTTGAACTCTGACTCACTTCATTTTGATTCATTTCTCAGGCCTCATGTCTTCAGTCTCTTCTTCTCCAGTAAATGTCTCTTGATTTGAGAATGTTTGGATATTTGAGCTGGAAACACTGAGGAGGAACATCATGTTTTCTTAAAAATCATAGTTTGCAGATGATGAATGATTGCATCGGAGCGAGTCGACCTGTCGAGCTGAACGATGAACCGCAGGAGTGAAGCTCCTGAAGCCGATCAGTGCGGACGAGCGACGCCGCTGAGGAGGTACAGCACACCTCGCAACACTGCTCTAACCGGTGCGGGAGAGAGAGAGAGAGAGAGAGAAATGTGAAGAGAGAGAGACAGACAGAGCGAGAGAGAGAGAGAGCAAGTAAAAGTGAGAGAAACAGGCAGAGAGAGAGAGACAGGTAAAGAGAGAGAGAGAGAGAGAGAGAAAGCGAGCTACGGAGAGAGAGAGGCAAAGAGAGGATTGAACGTTTATTTAGTCACCCTTATATCTCAAACACATTCACAATAAATAATATAATAATAAAATATATAAAATTAAATATTTAAAACCAACTAACCCTCAAAAACCACATTTTTTTAAATAGAGAGAGAGAGGAATTGAATTGAGAGAGGCTAAAGGGCGGGTGAGAGAGAGGCAAAACGAGTGAGAGAGAGACAGAGGTAAAGAGTGGATTAAACAACCTTCATTTAGTCAACATTTATATCTCATACACATTCACAATAATAATATAATAATTAGGGCTGTCAAACTATTAATCGCATCCAAAATAAAAGTTTGTGTTTACATATTATATGTGGGTGCACTGTGTATAATTATTACATGCTTGTATATATTTAAGAAATATTTTCATTCTGTATGTAGATTTATATATAATTTATATTATATACAAATATAAATATTTTATATATAAATACTATTTTTTTCTTAAATATACATGCATGTGTGTGTATTTATATATTTACAAAATAATTATACACAGTGCACCCACATATATTATGTAAACACAAACTTTTATTTTGAACGCATTTAATCGCGATTAATCGTTTGACAGCCTACAAAATATAAAATTAAATATTCAAAACCAACTGACCCTCAAAAACCACATAAAACAAAATAAGAAAGAGAGAGAGACAGCCAAAAGGGCGAGAGAGAGATAGAGAGGGAGAGAGAGTGTGTTTAAGGCTGTTGTGCTGCATGAAAATGCAGGAGACGAGTGTGTGATTTGACAGGAGGAGAGTCGTCTATAGATTTTTGTGTCCATTGTTTGGCTTATTTGTGTGTGCTTTACTCAGTCAATCAAATATAATTGACAGCGCTGGGCTGTGTGTGAGGGTGTGTGTGTGTGTGTGTGTGTGTGTGTGTGCGGCTGTGGGTAATGTGGAGAACAACAGCAGCAGCAGGAGTGAGGGAAGGGTCTCTCTCTCTCTCTCTCTCTCTCTCTCTCTCTCTCTCTCTCTCTCTCTCTCTCTCTCTCTCTCTCTCTCCGCCGTCACACACACCGGCATCACCTCTAATCGCGCCGCTGATGAAGATGAGGAAGATGAAGAGCAGAACACACCATCAGGTTCTGGCAATTCCTCACAACTTTAATTGCATTTCAAGACATGTGTTGTTGCGATAAACATCCGTTTCTGAATCACTGTTGTGAATCTGTGGAGAAAATCCGAGTCGACCAGTGAAGGAAGAGACGCTCGTGCCCGTGACCTCTGACCTCTGACCTGAGATACCCTGCAGCGTCTGAGATGAAAAGATATTTGCGAATCTTTCCTCTTTATTTGACCAAACTCCGTCATTCTGCTTTAATTCAACATCAGATCATCATCATTAATGTTCATTTACTCCGATAACACACTGACACACACACTCGTGCTGAACACACACACTCCAGCTCCTCCAGATCAAATATTTACACGCTGAACTCAAATCTGAGGAATGTCATGTTTGCCTCGGTGTTTCCGGGAGAGGCCGGTGCGAGTCGTTGCGAACACACGCGTTCTTCGAATAGAATAATTACTATAATAATAGAAAAGAAACGTGGAGCGTTTTTATCCGAAATGTTTTAGTAATTTACTTGGATGTTTGTCTAAAGTTTTTTTTTTTTTTTTTTTTTGAGAAAACCAAAAACAAACTTTTTTTAAAAACAACATTATGAATGCACAAATGAAAACATTATATATATATATATATATATATATATATATATATATATATATATATATGTAGAATGTTTTCATTTGTGCATTCGTAATGTTGATTTTTTACTTACATAATGATTTTTACTTTTTACATAATGTTGACTTTTTTTCTTATACTATGTGTATATATATATATATATGTGTTTGTATGTATGTATATTGTTCGTAAAAAAAATCTTGTTTTTGTTTCTTAAAAAATTGGAACGTTACTTTTAAATTTTATAATAACATAAAAAAATATGTTTTTTTCTTGGTTTTGCGGTCGGAATGTGTCATTCTTCAAACATTATGGGAGCGTTCCTGCAGTGACAAGAACATATTTGTAACGTTTTTAACTTTTGGGAACGTTTGCAAAACATTCGTGACATGTTTGTGATCATGTGCACCGTGTTTTTTAGTTCGAATCGCAACACAAAAATACATCAAGTTTCGAACCATTCGATGAAATAAAGCGCGACATTTTCGAACATATTTGTTCAAAGATATCTGTCTTTAATAACATTCTCAAAACGTTAGAACAAAAACATGATTTCTACATCGTTCAGCGTTTTTATCCGAAATGGTTTAGTAATTTACTTGGATGTTTGTCTAAATTTTTTTTTTTTTTTTTGTATTCACATATTCAAGAAAACACGATCAACGTGATCAAAGCTGATAACTCTACAGTATATGCCTAATGTTGTCAGATTGATAGATTCGGCTGATGGAGCAAATATGATACAATAAATCAGTCATTACAGGGTCAAAGTAAAGTCATTACAGGGTTTCATTACATTACATTTTTGATTTCAGTTGTTGTTAAAGGGTTAGTTCACCCAAAAATGAAAATTCTATCATCGTTTAGTCAACCTCAAGTTTTTCCAAACCTCTATGTGTTTATTTGTTCTGCTGAACAGTCCCTTTAACCTTTGACTATAAGAACATGTTCATTAATTAATGATGCAGATTGTCAGTTCAGTGTAGGAATAAAGCATGTGAAGTGAACAATATTTCTAAAAACACTTATGCAGATGCACACTTGATTTGGAAGCAGATTTCCACCACTTAAGAAAAAAAATACTTTGGAAAACCTTAATTAATTAAATAATAAAAACTTACAATTATGAATTTCTGCCATGATTATGATACCATATGATCCTAATTTCTTTTTTAGTCAATTTTGACTTTTATTCCAGAATTGTGACGTAGTATCTCATGGTTACATAGGGCTATGACATAATTTTCACATTAAAAAAAGTAGAAATTATGACAAAGTTCAATGTGATTCTGAAAGAATTCATTAAAAGTCATTATGAAATAAAGTCAAAATTATTACAGAAAAAGTCAAAATTATGATTTAAAAATACATAAATTCAAACTGTATGTGATAATTATGACTTTTATGTCAATTTTGACACTTTATTTTAGAATTATGACACTTCATCTCATAGAATTTGGCTTTTTATGTCAAATATTGACTTTTTATTTCAGAATGAAATTTGACTTTCTATGTCATTATATTGACTGTCATAATTTCTATTTTTAAGTCAGACTTTGGACTTTGTCATCATTTCTCCTTTTCAAAATTATAACTATTTTAGTCACAATTTCAGTCACAAAATTTATTTATTTATTTATTTAGTCATTTTTGTTTAGTTCGCGCCAGTGTCGCGCGCAGTGCCGTAGACCCGCCCGTCCTGCGCAGTGAGGGCGGAGCATGAGGCGCACGAAGCGCTTCTGTCATGAGACTCGGTCACATGACTAACTCAGCACACACTCATTCTATCACTCAAGAGACTTTATTCTGCTGTTGTTGTTGAAGATGGCGGAGGACAGGGAACCTGCCGCGCGGCTCGACGCGTCGCACGCGCGCTCCTCGGACCCGGAGGACGGAGAGGATCTGTTCGTCAGCGCCGTGAGCAAGATGGAGGTGAGATGCGATCAAAGACGCTCGCGACGCGCTACCGACGCGCATCGACACGCCCTGCTGTCACAGCCTCTAATCAATAATCAATGTTCATAATCAGCGAAACATCATCGGCGTGTTTTCTTCCGATTCTGACAGATTTCATTGAATTTCATGAGCGAGTAAAAATGCTGAGCGCGCATGCGCAAACACGGGATACTTCGGCACATCAACACCGCGTCACATGAACGCAGAGACTAGAAATTAAAAACGAACAAACCTTTAGAATATAGATATGAATAAATCTGTAAAGTTTGGTGTGTGTAAATTAAACTGTTTAAGTGATTTCTGACTCGAACTCGCTGCATTTAAAGATTGAAATCTACAGACACATTAAAAGTGCAATGAAACAAACACTTAAAAGTGTGTTTTGGATGTTTTGTAAGTTTCCACTGGTCAGAAAGAAGATGTTATGAAAGTAAGCGCCTGAAACACAACGGTTTGCGTGTAGAGTCTCATCTTTAAGAATTACTCCATCATGATATTGATCATCCAAACCCTGTTTTCCTCCTGTCCGCTCTCTCATGCTTTTGGAAATATCATATTTGTCCTGTGTCTCAGTGTCATGTGATGCTCAGCAGATTTTGAATGACAGGAAGACCTTTCCTTCCACTTCCTGTGGATCAGGTCACGAGTGTATCCTGTGAGCCGAACACGTTTACGACAGGAGAAAGTGTGTGTGAACATTAACTTTAATGAGCTGGAGAGAAACCGTGTCACACACACTGATACGTGTTCATCTGTGTGCTGAGGGACTCCTCATTAATATGTGATTGAGAGAGCCTCGTTAGGGTCGTCAGGTTCAGGTGTTGATCAGGTGTGTTTCTCTCGAAGGCCAGCTCAACATCTCCAGCAGAAACCCTCGTCATCAGCAGCTCCAACGGGCCAGAGCCAGAACCAGAACCAGAGGAGATCTTCCTGGACGAGGATCCCGACGACCTCTTTGCTGGTGTGTGTGTGTGTGTGTGTGTGTGTGTTTGATCATAACACTCTCTGTGTTTGTATTTGACAGTTACACTTGTTTACATATAACGAATGTGGAAATTCAGGATTTTACCCTCTAAATGTTTGTGATAAAAAAAAATTTTGATTCATCATAGACGCATTAAATTGATCAAAAGTGACTGAAGATGTTTATGATGTTACAAAAGATTATATTTCAGATAAGGTGTAATCTGTGCTGGTGGTGTTCTCCTCAGAGGCGACGGAGGAGGTTTCTCTGGACAGTCCCGAGCGCCAGCCGATCCTGTCCGACGGCCCGTCTCCCGCCATCACTCCGGTGACGCCCACCGCTACACTGGACCCGCGGGTGACCGAGGCGTTCGCCCACTCGCCGGACCAGGTGACATGCAGTGACCCCACATGACCTGCCATGACCCCGTCATGACCCCACATGACCCTGTCATGACCCCACATGAGCTCACCATGACCCTGGCATGACCCCACATGACCCGCCATGATCCCGCCATGACCCCACATGACCCTGTCATGACCCCACATGAGCTCACCATGACCCTGTCATGACCCCACATGACCCTGTCATGACCCGCCATGATCCGCCATGACCCCACATGAGCTCACCATGACCCCACATGACCCGCCATGATCCCGCCATGACCCCACATGACCCTGTCATGACCCCACATGAGCTCACCATGACCCCGGCATGACCCCACATGACCCGTCATGATCCCGCCATGACCCCACATGACCCTGTCATGACCCCACATGAGCTAGCCATGACACCGTCATGACCCCACATGAGCTAGCTATGACCCATCCGTGACCCCACATGAGCTAGCCATGACCCCACATAAGCTAGCTATGACCCATCCGTGACCCCACATGAGCTCACCATGACCCCACATGACCCGCCATGATCCCGCCATGACCCCACATGACCCTGTCATGACCCCACATGAGCTCACCATGACCCCGGCATGACCCCACATGACCCGCCATGATCCCGCCATGACCCCACATGACCCTGTCATGACCCCACATGAGCTCACCATGACCCCGGCATGACCCCACATGACCCGTCATGATCCCGCCATGACCCCACATGACCCTGTCATGACCCCACATGAGCTAGCCATGACACCGTCATGACCCCACATGAGCTAGCTATGACCCATCCGTGACCCCACATGAGCTAGCCATGACCCCGCCGTGACCCCACATGAGCTGGCCATGACCCCATCATGATCTGGAATGAGGTAGCCATGACCCCGCTGTGACCCCACCATGACCCCACATGAGCTAGCCATGACCCTGCCGTGACCCCACCATGACCCCACATGAGCTAGCCATGACCCCGCCGTGACCCCACCATGATCCCGCAGGAGCTAGCCATGACCCCGCCGTGACCCTGCTTAAGCTCGTCTGATCTCACACTGTCTCACACTGTCTCTTCTGCTCTAGGATGAAGATGAAGAGGAAAACAGGGACGCGTTTGACATCCAGATATCGGTGTCGGACCCGGAGAAAGTCGGTAAGGAGCTCTCAGGATGTTTGCGCTTCAGTGTTCGTTGTAAAATCAAGAGACCTGGAAAAGTAAAAATGAAACATTTAGAAGTGATTCAAGTGTTGCACAAAAACTACCCAAACATTGGGTTCCTACATCTGACCCAGGAGCTGGGTAACACAGAAGATACCCAAACACTGAGAAAATAACCATAAAGACTCAACCAGGATCTGGATTGATAAGAGAACCCCAGATGAATAACACACTGATGATGCGAGCAATGTTGTGATGTAATCTGTGTGTTTTCCAGGTGACGGCATGAACGCGTACATGGTGTATAAGGTGTCGACGAAGGTGAGCACGGCCTCTGGAGCCTCACCCGAGGTGTTCTGGGTCTGCGGTGACTCTGAATCCTGTGTGTGTGTGTGTGTGTGTGTGTGTGTGTGTGTGTGTGTGTGTGCAGACCAGCCTGTCCATATTCAGCAGAGACCAGGTGTCCGTCAAGAGGCGCTTCAGTGATTTCCTGGGTCTGCACAGTAAATTAGCCTCCAAGTACATGCACATCGGCTACATCGTGCCTCCGGCTCCAGAGAAGAGCATTGTGGGTAAGTCCTGCACCTTCACTGATGATCACAGAAGCGTCTGATTGGTTCACATTCGTGTGTGTGTGTGTGTTTCAGGGATGACGAAGGTCAAAGTGGGAAAGGAGGACACGTCATCCGTGGAGTTTGTGGAGAAAAGGAGATCTGCGTTGGAAAGGTATTTCAGAGAACTAATATTACAAACATTCAAATATATATCATTTTAGAATAATATTTTAGTCTATTAAATGCATTAAAAAATACATTAAAATAATACAAATAAATCTGCAATAAAACATTTAGTACATAAATCTTAAAATAAATATTTATTTATAATAATTAATAATAATAATTATTATAATTATTATTATAATCATTATATAATTTTACGTTAATAATAATTAATTAAAATAAATAAATGAAATAACCAAAATAGATAAATTGTAAAATAAATATAAATGTATTAAAAATTAATTGTATTAAATCTGCTTTGGAAAGGTGTATCAAAGATATAGTAAATATAATAATAAAATAATATTTTAAATATTTTAATAGAATATTCTTTAATAGAATATTCTAATTGATATTATAAATATTATAATTTTTTTATGAATGTATATATGTTATAAATGTGTGTTATAAAAAATTTTTATGTTATAAAAATATACATATATATACTATATATATATATATATATTTAATATATATGTATATATATATATATATATATATATACATTTTAATATAATAATATAACATAATAATTATTTAATATAATATTTATAATATATATATATATATATTATAAATGTGTTATAAAAATTTATGTTATAAAAATATACATATATATATATTTTAATATAATATATATATATATATATATAAATATAAATTAATATATAAATATTATACATTTATAAACTATTATAAATATGAGCATTTATTATGAATTTAACAATCAATTAAAATGAATTGAATAAATCTGCTTTAGAGAGATATTTCAAATAATTAATAAATGCATATTTTAATAGTTTTATTAAAGTAGAGTAGTTGACCGTAGGGTGTGTGTTCCCTGATTAGGCGTTGAGTTTCTCGGTGTGTGAGTGTCTGTCTGGTGTTGGTGGTGTTGTCTCCTGCGTTGTAAAGATCACTCGTGTTGGGTGTTTTGTGTCTGAAAGGTTGAGCGGTGAGTATTAGCGGGTGATCATGTGTGCACGGGGCGTTCGCTGCTGTCACCGCGGCTCGGCTGGTTTTCACAAACTGATGAATCGAATAGAAATTACAGTTCGGTGAAGCGCTGACATTTCTATGGCCTTTTTATCAGGCCGTGGAGTGACGTGAAGGTCAGGTGTGTCTGTTAAAGAACTGGTGCTGATGGACGTGTGTGTGTGTGTGTGTGTGCGCAGGTATCTGATGAGGACCGTCAAACACCCGGCGCTGCTCAAAGACCCGGACGTCCTGCAGTTTCTGGAGAGTTCAGAGGTACTGACCCGACACACGAGCTCCTGCTTACTGTACTCTACTGTACTGTCATATATAGATATAAAGATGCAGTGCTGAACACACTCGAGTCTGCTGTCGGAGCTGCGGATCAACAACGATAAATACGAGAAAAAAGAAAAATCCTGCACGCTACTAGAGTTTCAAAATCACTAAATATATATATTTTTTTGAGTTTGTAGAGAAAACAAGGTCTGGTTTTGAAAGATATATATATATTTATTAATTAAAATTAATTACAATACTGTTGTAACTGTAATTTATAAAATCTCTGTTGCAAATTAGCTTTAATACAAGCACTGACAAGCATTAGATGGATATATGTTTATTATATCTGTCCCTATTCATATAAAAAAATTAATAAAATAAATAAATAAAGGTATTTCGAAGAATTAATAAATAAATATTTGAATAGAATACTTGTAATTAATAATAAGTCATTAAAATAAATACAAAATTAATCAAAAGTTATAAAAATAAATCTGCTTTGGAAAATTATTTAAAATAATTAATTAAATAATTATTATAAACATATTCATTTATTCATAAATAAATATTTCAATATATTTTGATAAATATTTTTCGAAATGATATAAGCAAATCAAAATAATAAAGATTTTAAAGAATTAATGAACAATAAAATGTATATATATTTTTCAAAATATTTGCAATTAATAATATTAAATTAAATGAATTAATTTAATCAAAATCAATAGATCTGCTTTGGAAATGTATTTCAAAGAATAATAAATACATATTAAAAAAACTATTTAAGAGAATATGTTTAATATTTAACCAAATTAATTAAATAAATAGATGCATTAAATAATTGATTGAGTAGTAGCCTACATATATTGTAACTTTTAATTATTTTATTAATTACATTTAAAACATTTAAAAAGCAGATTTATTTATATTTATTTGAATTATTTTTACTTATTTTATTTTTAATTAATTGTTGCGATTTTATTTAAATATATTGTAACTTTTATTTATTTTATTAATTTATTTAAATAAAAAAATCATCATAATTAATTACAAACACAACACAACAATTCAAATAAATATAAATAAATCTGCTGGTGAAAGGTATTTCAAATTATGAATAAATAAAAATCAAAATATTGAACTAAAATAAATTAAAATAAAATCTGCTTTTGAAATTTCCGCATTTCAGAGAATCAGCAGCACAGTTAGAGGCTGTTATTAATTATTACTGCGAGCTCTACGAAGATGATGGAGCTGTGACCCAGTGTTAATGCTGGTGTAGTTCACACACTTTACTCTGGTACAGGAGTGTGTGTGTGTGTGTGTGATGCAGGACGGGGACGCGCTGAACGCTCCGGCCCGATTGAAAGCTATTTTGCGCGCGGCCCTCTGAGAGTTTTCCACGGTGAAACGTATTAAATTGGACCAGCATTGAAATGTATAGGACTGGAGAAACTCCCGGCGCGCCGGGAAACGCTTCCCGCGGGATCGCATCTGTTAACCGGTTTGTTTGGCCTTATTTGTCATGTTGTGCAGCTGCCGCGCGCGGTTAGCACTCAGGCACTGAGCGGCGCAGGGATATTGAGGATGGTAAACAAGGCGGCCGACGCTGTCAACAAGATGACAATCAAGATGAATGAAGCGGATGCGGTAAGAGTCTGATTTCTGGACTTGAATAATGAGACGAATTAATGAGCTGCTCTCTCTGTGTGTGTGTGTGTGTGTGTGTGTGTGTGTGGAGAGAGGGGTCATGTGACGCGGTCTGTGCTCTTTATACACTGACTGCGCACTTTAAAATGTTTACAGTGTTGCACATCCATCATCATGGAAATATGGATAATAATCCTGACTCATACACAGCTATTAACTGGAATCCAATTATATATATATATATATATATATATATATATATATATATATGTGTATAAATATTATATATATTTAAATTGGATTCAAATTCAGAAAATCGATTAGGATGCAACATAAGTCAAATAAGATAGTATATAGATAATATAATATATAATTCAAATAAGAAAATGTAATCAAATAGAAATACAAAGAATATAAATTCAGTTTAAATAAATACAATTGTAATCTAATAAGAAAATGTTATAAAAAATACATTTGATTTAAATAAATAAATTGTGATAAAAAGAAGCTAAGAAAATAATATAAATTTTATTTCAATAAATAAATTGTAATCAAATAAGAAAATGTGATAAAATAAAATGATACAAATTTGATTTAAATTAATAAATAAATTAAACTAAACAAAAAATATAAAATCAAATAACTTACATGTGATTTAAATAAATATATGAAGAAATAAATTGGATTCGATGTGTATTGCGAAAAGCGCTTTACAATTTTTTTTATTTATTTATCCTTTATTTAACCAGGTAAAAACCCATTGAGATTAAAAACCTCTTTTGCAAGGGAGATCTGGCCAATACAAATAAATGTGAATTGAATTAAAATAAATAAAATGGATAAAATAATGAAAATCTGATTTAAATTAATAAATCAATTCTAATTAAATTGGAAAATCTATTATAATATAAATTTAAATAAATAAATTGTAGTCTAATAAGAAAGTGTATTAAAATAATAACATGCAGTACATTTAATTTAAATAAATTGTAATCAAATAAGAAAATGTTTTAAAATGAAAAAAAAAATTATATATATATATATATATATATAGACCATTTTGCAAGATGTAAACAACACTGGTCCAGAAACACTTCCTGTTTCAGTTTGTAAATGTTTTCTTTATTTATATGTAAAGAAAAAATCTTAAAAATGTTTGTTTAACTTTTTGATTCATATTTATATGTTCTGTTGGTTGTATTTTATCCCAGCTTTAATGTAGTGTTAAAAAACTGAAACAGGAAGTCCTTCTGGACCGGTGTTGTTTACATCTTGCAAAATGGTTTATATATATATATATATATATATATATATATGAATTAAAAAATAAATAACTTTTTATCAAATAAGAAAAAGTATTAAAATAAAATGAATTTAAATTAATAATTAAAATAAGTAAATAATTTGTATTAATTATTTAAAATAAAATAAAACAAAATAATCAAGATTATTAAAATAATCAAGAAAATGTGTTAAAAATTAAATGAATATTACATACTATACTATACATAAATACTTTAGTGAGTAGAAAAAAATAGGCAGCTGTGTGTGTGTTATGGCTGTGTGTGTGTTGTGGCTGTGTGTGTTGTGGCTGTGTGTGACGCATCAGCATGGCTTGTAAAGGCTGGTTGTGTCCTGATTCCTCCTGAAGTGTTTGTGTGTTTCTGAAGTGGTTTGAGGAGAAACAGCAGCAGTTCGAGAATCTGGACGTCCAGCTGAGAAAGCTTCACGCCAGTGTGGAGTCGCTAGTGTGTCACAGGAAGGGTGAGCGCGTCATAACAACATCACACATATTGTTTAATGAGTTCTACTAACGGTCCTACACACACTCAGGATATCTAATGTTTGATTCTCTCTGGTCCGCAGAGCTGTCGGTGAACACGGTGTCGTTTGCCAAGAGCTCCGCGATGCTGGGGAACTCTGAGGATCACACGGCTCTGTCGCGAGCGCTGTCCCAGCTGGCCGAGGTGGAGGAGAAGATCGACACGCTGCACCAGGATCAGGCCTGCAACGACTTCTTCATGTTCTCCGAGCTGCTGGGAGATTACGTGCGGCTCATCACCGCCGTCAAGGTGAGCGCACACACACACACACACACACACACGGGGAGGAAGGGGAGAGTTCACCCCAAAATGCACTTTTATGATGGACAGATGCACTTTCCTGGTCATGTGACACGTCATGTGTGTGCAGGGCGTGTTC
Source organism: Cyprinella venusta (assembly GCA_038021265.1). Lineage (NCBI taxonomy): Eukaryota > Metazoa > Chordata > Actinopteri > Cypriniformes > Leuciscidae > Cyprinella > Cyprinella venusta. Next base: position 325,987 of record CM075872.1, read on the forward strand.
GACCAGCGAATGAAAACATGGGGCAAATGGCAGGAGGCGGAGATGATGCTCCAGCGGAAGAGAGAAGCCGAAGCCAAACTACAGTACGCCAACAAACCCGACAAACTCCAGCAGGCCAAAGACGAGATCAAGGAGGTACACACACACACACACACACACACACACACGACACGATACGCATGACTGATATCACCGACACGATCCCCCGCAGGCTGCGTCTGATCAGCCGATTCGTTAATGAGCTTGTGCGTAAAAATGCGTCTCAGTTCATATACTTATGCACTATGACAGTTTTATTTATGCACAAAAAAACAAAATAAAAGTTTGGAAAACTATCAGCAAAAAGCCTCCAAAATAAAAGTCTGGCTTAACTTGAAGAAATTGTGACTGCAATATTTGACTGTTGTTTATTACAATGTTCCTCTCAAAGGCAAGGCAGGTTTATTATATAGCACATCTCATACACAGCGGCAATTCAAAGTGCTTTACATGGAAGAAATTAAAATAATCAAAAGAAATCAGAATAATTAAAACAGTTTAGAATAAAAAAAATCATAATAATGAAAATAAAATATAGTAAATAATTAAAACAATTTAGAATCAAAAATACAATGAGGTACAGTAACAGTCAAAGTAGTAATAACAACAATAATTATCTTTGAAGCAAAATATTTTTTCAGTCTTATTTTTTCAGATCAAAGTGTGATCGTCAACCAGTGGATCTGAGTGAGTGTGTGCTCATTTGCATATTCATAGAGCTGCGCATACTGAATGAGGCGAGGGTGTCAAGTTACATTCAAGATATTTTAAGATATAAACAATATTTTTTTCAAGGAATCATTTTGGGGATCAAAGATGAGTTTTAAAGGACCAAATTATTGACTACTGGGGTCTTTAAATTAAATTTAAAAGTCTAAAAAAAATTATTTTAAAATAAGTTTTCGGTAATAATATTAATATTATTAAAATAAGTATTTTAATAAAAAAATAATTATTTTAAAATTAGCATTTTAATACTTATTTTAATAAAATATTAAAATAAATAAGTTTTAGAGTATCAAATTATTGACTACAGAGGTCTTTAAATTAAATTTAAAAGTCTAAAAAAATTATTTTAAAATAAGTTTTCGGTAATAATATTATTAAAATAAGTATTTTAATAAAAATAAGTATTTTAAACTTAGTATTTTAATACTTATTTTAATAAACTATTAAAATAAATAAGTTTTAGTGTGTCAAATTATTGACACAGAGGTCTTTAAATTAAATTTAAAAGTCTAAAAAAATTATTTTAAAATAAGTTTTCGGTAATAATATTAATATTATTAAAATAAATATTTTAATGAAAATAATTATTTTAAACTTAGTATTTTAATACTCATTTTAATAGAATATTAAAAAAGTATTTTATAAAAATATTAATGAAATAATATTATTTAAAAAAAATATTTTTTAAAATAAGTCATTTTCGGTTTTAGTTTCTAAATTGATATTTTGAACGTTTTGTAGAATAAATAGTGCAATTATTGTGTTAAATTCCGAATAAAGTCGCAGCTTTAATTGTGTAGCCAAAGTGGTTATTAAATAACGGAATGACAAAACAACCGTATAACCCTCACACACTAGCTGGTCATAGTGCGCAAATCGTCATTTCAAGGGCTTAATAATAATAGTAACAATAAAATAATAATAGCAATAAAAACAAAACTAGAATAGACAATCTAAGAATTAAAAACAGTGCAATAATTAGTCATTAATGAGGACATGACTAATCAAATATTATTGCACATAAAAAGTCTAAATAATACTGTTATTAAAAAAATGATATTATTGCACCTATTATTGCTGTATATTGTGACACAGCTTGAGTTTGTGAGCGGCGCCGGGGATGATGGGAATTATCCCGCATGTTTATCCCCCCCCCGGTTCATTCATATCTCTACTGTTCCCTCAATCCACGACAGCTGCAAGAGTTCATGACAGTTATTGATTCTTTTAAGCACGAAACATTTTCAGCCTCTTTAATTTCTGCATTTTCCCCGTCACGCCCCACGAAGGAGATCCAGGAGGTAGGACTGTGGCTTTGCTTTCATTTGCTGTCTTCATCATCATCATTATCATCATCACGCCTGCTCTTTACACTCTTATATCCTAATTATGGGTTCACCATACGCTCACGACATGCTCACACACACACACACACACACACACACGACATCTCTCACTTTAACAGCTGAGTGTGTGTTTAATGTACTTTGGCTGTGTTGTGTTTCATTATAGATCATCACTCTCATCCAGAAATGATAATCATGCGCTCTCTAGATCCTCTGACCTGATGTGACTGTTATTCTGCTTGAGACGGACTGTTTTTCAGCTCTTATTCCTAAAGTGTGTGTGTGTGTGTGTGTGTGTTTAGTGGGAAGGGAAAGTGCAGCAGGGTGAAAGAGATTTTGAGCAGATCTCTAAAATCATCCGGCGAGAGGTTGGGAGATTCGAGGTGAGTTCAGCCGTCAGTGTGTGTGTGTGTGTGTGTGTGTGTGTGTGTGTTTCTCTGACCGAGTGTCTTCTTCTCCTGACAGAAAGACAGAGTGAAGGATTTCAAAGTCATCATCGTTAAATATCTGGAGTCGCTAGTTCACACACAACAGCAGGTACGTGTTGAATAATCTCGACTCCATCACCGAATGCTGGACTCCTCCTTTTCATCAGCTCCTTTTCCTTCGTTAGCAAAACCTGTGCTAATTGAGTGAACGAGCAACGGGAGTGAGTTTTAGTCCAATGAAACGGCATTAACACTGACTTTTACACTGTGTCCTGACCAGACGTGACTCCGCCCATACTCTCTTCTGATTGGCTGATTTTTAAACTGTGTTCCACTTGCAGAAAGACTCCGCCCACACACTCTTCTGATTGGCTGATTTTTAAACTCTGCTCTACTTGAAGAAAGACTCCGCCCACACTCTCTTCTGATTGGCTGATTTTGGATTGATTTTACCGCATCACGTCTGGTTAAGACACTGTTAGAATAAAAGTTCAATGTTGTTCTAATATAGTGAACTCCAGCCTTCTAGACTCAATTTTGTTTTCTATATACGGTAAGGAGAAGTCTTACATGATTGCATAATACTTACATTTAATGGGTTATTTCAATTCTTTCTGGTAATAAAGCATGTTTATGAGCTGCTTAATTCATAAAACTAAATGAATTAAAACAAAATTATTGAATTAAAGCTATATCCTGAAAATATTCACAATATACATATAGAACCGTTTGTAGGATTTCTGGTGTGAAGGAAATCCTCTCTGGGTTAAAGTGCCCTAAAAACAACATGAGGGTTAAAGGTCGACCAATCCGAGTCAAGAACCGTGTTCTCGTGATCAGAACCATGGAACGCTTGATGTGTTGTTCCTCTTGTCTCTGTGTTTCAGCTTATAAAGTATTGGGAGGCGTTCTTACCGGAGGCCAAAGCGATCGCGTAGCCGGACGACTCGGCTCATCCTCTTCTCTGTTCTCCATTAATGATCCTGCAAGACTTAATCCAACACTAATGATAGCACTACAGTAATCAAGCATCTCACTCTCTTCATCCTTTGTTTGGTGTGTCGGATGATCCCGAGGTGCGGATGTGGAGGCGTTAGGCAATGATCCGGCAGGGGAAGGCCTTCCGCCTCTGTCCTCCGTCCTCTGGTTTGTACAGAACGAAGCGTTATTCTCTTGATCAGTATGAGCTTCGGGCGGCTCGTGCGCTCTGGATCCGGCTACCCGCGCGAGTCCACCGATACTATATACATATGTATATTTTTTTATTTTGCTTTGTTGCCTGAAATTTTTGAACGTTTCAGTTGATTCATTGTTACGGATTTTTTAATCACAAGTATTTTTTACTCTACATTCCTGTGCAACAATATCTGAATCTTAATAAAGGAATGAATCTGTATCAGAACCCCACGTCATGTTCTTGGCTATAGTGAATATTCGTTTTTCTAGTTCTGCTCTAAAATGTATTTTTTTTACTTGAAAGCTTGTTTCTTTCACGGAACAAAAAATAAACAAGGCAATTGTGTTTTTTTTTACTAAAAATTCAAGTTTAAATTTCACAATTTTCACTTTTTTCTCACTATTACAAGTTGATATCCCACAATTGAAGTGTTTTCTCGCAAAATTGCGAGTTTATGTCCCCAATTGAGATGTTTTCTTGAAATAGCAAGTTTACATACCACAATTCAGACTTTTTCTCGCAATTGCGAGTTTCTATCCCACAATTCTGACTTTTTATCGTAATTGTGAGTTTATATCCCACAATTCAGCCGTTTTCTCGCAAATTGCGAGTTTATATCCCCAATTGAGATGTTTTCTCGAAATTGTGAGTTTATATCCCACAATTCGGACTTTTTCTTGCAATTGCGAGTTTCTATCCCACAATTCTTCTGACTTTTTATCGCAATTGCAAGTTTATATCCCACAATTCTGAAATTTTCTTGCAATTGCGAGTTTAAATCCCTCAATTCTGACTTTTTATCGTAATTGCGAGTTTCTATCCCAGAAATCAGGTGTTTTCTCGTAATTGTGAGTTTACATCCAACAATTCAGCCGTTTTCTCGCAATTGTGAGTTTATATCCCACAACTTCGACTGTTTATCGTAATTGCGAATTCATATCCCACAATTCAGACTTTTTCTCGCAATTGAGAGTTAATATCTCACAAATCAGACTTTTTCATGCAACGTGTCCATTGCAAAACAAGCTTCCATATCACCCCTGATTGGCTTAATGTAAACATGTATTTCTTGGTCTCTTTCAGAGAGAGACCGGCTCTTCTTAAGAAAAGAAATGTTCATTTAACGTTGACTTTTTCAGAGGAGAAGCAGCAGTCGATCTTGTGAAGTGTCTTCGGGATGTCACATCGCTGCTTAAACTCACTTAAAGAGAGAAATAAAAGAAACCGTGTTCTTGACAGGCCCGCCGAGCATCTCAGCGCTCTGCATATACGTCAAAAACCCGTCCTGGCTTCGGCCCGTCATATTGGCAAGCTGTCATGGCGCCGTCGCATTATGAGCTGCATCTTTGAGGAAGATGATTATGAAGGCTGTCTGTGTGCGTCTGTAGGGCAGATCCATTACTCTTCTGAATGTCTGATGCTGTACCGGCAGGTGTTTCTGATAGTGGAGGTTAGTGTCTAAATATCTGCCAAAATATCGGAGCAAAAAACATTGTGAATAAAGAATTAATCCTAATTTTTAGGATCATTAAGGGTTGTTGCACATTGCCATGGTGTTCTTGGACCTTTAGCATATTTTCCCACCAATTTCACATGATTATGTAATACTGACAGGAGACACGAAGGTAAATAGATATTCACAATCAAGAGTTTACATCCCACATTTCAGGTGTTTTCTCGCAATTGCACGTTTATATTTCACAATTCTGACTTTTTTTCTTGTACACTCTAAAAAATGCTGGGTTGTTTTAACCCAATTTTGGGTGAAATATGTACAAACTCAAACATTGGGTTAAAAATGTAACCCAATGGCTGGGTTTGTCCATATTTGACCCAAAATTGAGTTAAAACAACCCAGCATTTTTAAAGTGTAATTGCGAGTTTATATCCCACAAGTTTGTCTGTCTGTCTGTGGGAGATTCCCATCAAAATATGGGTACAAAAAACATTTAGCATAAAAAAAATTATTCTATTTTTAGGATCATTAAAGGGTTGTTGGACATTGATATGGTGTTCTTGGACCTTTAGCATATTTTCCCTCCAGTTTCACAAGTTTATGTAGCTAATACTGATGGGAGACACAAAGGTAAATATATATTTAACGTCTGTCTATGATGATCAAGCATGCCAAAAAAATTGTGACTATTGTTTAGTATTTTAATATTTTTATTTTGTTAGATCTCATTAGATTTTTATAACTGTCATTTTACATTAATATTTTACAGTCAATTTACTGTAGTAAAATGTTTTCACAGTTAAATTCCATAAAATAATTTCGGTATAAAACTAGTGTATTAAATTAGCAGATACTTTTATACAAAGCAACTTACAATAAATAAATAAATAAATAAATAAATCAAGATTCATTTTGCAGCAGTACATAACTCTATATATGATTGCTTTATTTTTGTTGTGTGTGAATCATTCAGTTACTCTTGAGGTGACCAAATTTATTAAAGGATTTCTATTAATAAGTATAATGCATTGTCATCTTTATGGTTACATTTTTATTTTTATCCTTTCAAATCATGATAAACAAACACATTTAAACACATCCGGCGTCATTTGCCTTTAGCCGGAAATACATCATGACAATATATGGTTTTCACCACGCGTCATCAATCCGGAAGTTGGCCATTTTGGAGGCACAGAGGACTGAACGGACTCGTAGATTTAGCTGATTATTTTTTGCTGAAAATGGTCGAGTTTTGGTCTGTAGACTCTGTACTAATCGGTCGCATCGGGAAAATACCTTTCCTGTTCTATAGACTGCCAAAAGTTAAAGAGAAGAGTGCAAAAAAACGACGAAAGAAGGCGTTTGCGGTTGAGAGAGGCACAGCATCAGCTCATCTGATCTAAAATGATGTCCACACACTGTTTATCGCAACTGTTCAGATCCGATTTGTGAGTACATGCAGCTCTCGGGCAATACGGCAATGATATTGACACTGATGGAGGGGTTTGCAATTGCAATAGAGATGTTTTCTTATTTCATTTTTACAACATGGATATGTGTAACGTTAGCCACCGCCGCGCTGGACTAACTTGTATTGCGTATTGAGCTGCAGAACTGTAGGAGGCTGTTTTGTACTGCTTTTTTCGCCCTCTTGTCTGCGCTGGTTTCAATATATGTTTCAGAAATAATCATTTTCTGCTCGTCCGGCACTTTGCAACAACACAGCATTGTTTCGGCTGCGACTTGCAGCGTGTCTTCTCTAACAACCACTGAGGTTTAGCTACATTTTATGTGGCGTGAGAGTCGCCCAAATCCGATCGTTCAGAGATTGAGGCATATGTCTTGTTATTTGAAAAGATTTTCAAACCACATATGGATGTAAGTTAGCTTGAAACGGATTCCATGTGCTTTTTGGACTGGCAATTTGAATGTAGCCTGTGTCGGAAGGAAGACTTGCAGTACGGGCTAGAGAAGCTAGCTCGCTCGGACCTTTCCCACATATTTACTTTAGTTTGTCAAAATATTGCGCTCTCTCCTGCTTGATATGTCATTCTCCATATGATTACCACGCATCTACCACGGATTTGTTCTGTCTATTTAATCTATTTTATTTATTTCTGTTTTTTTAGTGTAACAATGTGTTCAGTGCAGTCTATGCTGTTGTTTACATCCGAGTGCCTTTATAATGGCTGCTCATCCGGGTTACCGCCCAGAACGAATTTCATTTGTTTATTGAACTCCAGATGATTGAATATGCACATTAAAACAGCCATATTTCTGCCACATAAGAAAAAATCATGGTTTTATAAATCATAAAAAATTATTAAATAAGTCGACATGGGGATATAGACCTACTAAATCAAAACTATGACTTTAAAAGTCACAATTATGACAGAATTTGAAATAATGATAAACCAAATGACAATTAAAATTATAAAAATTTACCAACCTTAATAAACACCAGAACATATTTATTTGCATACTATGTCATAATTGAGGTTTTATTTCATAATTTTGATTAACCAAAGTTTATGTTTTTCTTATGTTGCGCAAATGGGCTTCCGTATGAAGTTTGAGAAACGGCGGGAAGGTTTACCGCGACCGCGCTTCTGTTGGCGACTCACTGACTGACTGACTTCTGTGGGGAACAAAAGAAGATATTTAGATAAATGTTTGGCTGTTTTTGGTCCTCACAGTGAAACGACGGGGTTTGAACAAGGTAAGTACATCATGACAGAATAGTTTTTTTAATGAACTGTTGTTTTTAAAAACATAGACGCGAATGCTAACTGGTGTAATTTCAAAGTTTATGTTTTTCTTATGTTGCGCAAATGGGCTTCCATATGAAGTTTGAGAAACGGCGGGAAGGTTTACCGCGACCGCGCTTCTGTTGGCGACTCACTGACTGACTTCTGTGGGGAACAAAAGAAGACATTTAGATAAATGTTTGGCTGTTTTTGGTCCTCACAGTGAAACGACAGGGTTTGAACAAGGTAAGTACATCATGACAGAATAGTTTTTTTATGAACTGTTGTTTTTAAAAACATAGACGCGAATGCTAACTGAATTATTCAAGTCTCGTGAAGATTTTGTGACAGTTGGCCAAAGTGCTTATGTTCATGATATGTGTTGTAATAATAAACCGTTTCTTTAATATCTAATGCTAAAAGCAAATGCGTTATTGGGGTTGATTGGGGTTGAGAAGAGACTGTAGGTCGTTTGTTAGTATTTTAGTGTCTATAACATGTGACACAAAATACATTCACGCTCCCAGTTAAAGATTATTATTGATTATGTTTTCATAAAACTTCGTGTTATTTCAGTGATAACATAGCTACTGATGACCATTTTGTGAGGGAAGTAAATTTCTATAAAAGGCAAATAATTGACACTGAGGTATTAAAGACGCCCTGTAAATAAATATAATAATCATCTACACACGCTAGCGCCCCCTGCAGGTCAGAGGATGTACTGAATATTTAAATCGCATTTAAATTCAGATTAAATGGCCCTTAAATCTTCTGCATTGGAGGAGAAGCTCGAAATTCAGGCACACTTGTAGCAAACACACACACATTTAAACACAACTGATAAACCGTTGTCTGGTTTTTATTTATCGCATCTGCAATAGCAGTGTTATGTTGTGTTATGGTCAGAATACAGTGACCTTACTTGATCAAGCGCACCGCAGGCCTTCAGATAAGAGGAGCAATAGAAGAGCCAATGAAGAGAGCGGCCTGTAATTATTTGTGTGCTGTCAGGAAAAGGGCCTCGGGACCCCGCGATTCAAATCTGGAGCCGAGACCAACAAATATCAGGCCATGCTCGCGACACCGATGAAATTACACCAGTTTGTCACAAACGCCAGACCCCAAACAATATCATCTTGCAAATGTGAGTCTCAGTTCTCGGTGAAACATGGGATGAAAGTCTCTTGGTGCTGTAATAACTGCAAATGAAATATCTGATCCTTTTTTATATATTTCCTCTCTATGTATTTTATTTAGGTACAGATCGCACAAGCTTTTATGTCTCCTATTCCATGATTTTATATTAATTTACCGTGATCTTACGATTAATTGCATCCAAAATAAAAGTGTTTTATGTTATTTTGTATATATAAATACACACACGGCTGTATATATTTTAGAAAAATGTGTTATTTATATATTAAAAAATTCTATTTATATATTATATAAATATACATACAGTATATACATGCAAATATTTAAAAAAAAATATACATAAGTGTGTGTGTTTCTAAATAAAAAATAATTAAACAGAACACGCATATTATGTAAACAAACTTTTATTTTGGATGCGATTAATTACGATCAATCGTTGCACAGCACTACTAAAATTATGTTTCCTTGTTTTGTTTTTGTTAGGAGTGCCGGCGCAGCTGTTTGAGGAACGGCTCCACACACGCGATTCCTGATTTGGCAAATTTGAAGTTCACCGCCGTGTTGGCAAGCGGCGCGATAAGGCCAGTGTTAATTCATTTCTCTTATCAGTTTGTGATGGTTCTTTATAATCCAATGCCTGCTCATTTTCAGCGGCAGGAGGAATGATTTGTGCGGCCGGACCTTCGCGTGTGTGTGTGTGTGTGTCTCTCGTGAGGGTCAGAGCAGATGAAGCTGCAGTGTATCAGATGTGGAGTGTGTGGCGTTCAGTGTGGATAAACACGGGTGACTATTAAACCCTGTTCCGGGTGTGTTGAGTATCAGGGTCGTGACTAACAGTGTGAAGCGCTGAGCAAACACACTCCACGCCTCAGGCTGATGCGCACGCTTGTGGACAACACAAGAAACAAGTAACAGAGGTCATTCTGACTTTCTGTCCCGCAATTCTGACTTTATAACTCACAAATCTGACTTTCCTACAAATTTAGTGTTTATAACTAGCCATTCTGAATTGATCTATTTTAATTCTGACTTTATTTCTTGCAATTCTGAATTTTTCAGTTCTGATTTTATTTCAATTCTGACTTTCTAACTCGCAATTCTGACTAATTTTGGCACCCATTTTTGATTTAGTCTTAGTCTTCATCTTCAGACGAAAATGTTTATTGGTCTTATTTACATTTCAGTCATTTTGTCTTTCATAGTTTAGTCTAGTTTTAGTTGACGAAAAGTCATTGCAATTTTTGTCAACTTTTAGTCATTACATTTAGTCAAACTGCAGTTACCGAGATTAATTTTGGTAGCGATTTATATGTAGTCTTTACTATTTAGGAAAAAAAAAAGTAATTTATTTTTTTCTCTCTAGGCAATTTAATTAAGCTTATGAGAAATTGAAACGTTTTGTTGACATTGCACTCTTTAGCAGTAGCACTTGTGCAATTCTACATATCCATTTTCCTCAGTTCAGTGGTTCTCCAATTTTTCTCTAGTCACACCTTTTCATTAAGAGACAATATTTGCACTTTTAATCGATTTTTCCTGTTAATTTTTTTACCTTTATAAGGATCTTTATAAAATAAGTGAGTCACCGAGTCATTCATTCATTCACTAACGAAGCAATGCTGTCCTTATGAACGGATCATTCAATCTCACGCTTCGTTCAAAGCCACAGATTCGTTCACAAATGTAGAACATCACTTATTCGCACCCTTTTGTTTGTTGAACTGATGTATAAAATCAATCAATTTCAATGTATAAAATCGATATTCAGAAAACACTGCATTCTTGCTCGTGTAATATGATCAACATTAAAAACACAGCTGGATGTCAGCCTGCATTTTGATCGCAGATTTAGTCGCACAAACAGCTCGAGCAGCTCGTGACAGAACCAAGACCGACATGAATGACACTTTAAGTTGAAAATCTCAAATGAAGATCGCTGAACTAAAGTTTAACTTGTCTGTGTTTTCTGATCATCCACACACTTCTTCCGCAGTGTAGAGAGAGAGAGTGTGCGCTTTGCAATGCGAGTGGTTGCCAGATACTATTGAAAAGACCGGCTAAAATCGTGTTTTTTTAACAGAAATCTCTGACTGGGGATTTATAGTTTTGAAATCTGGCAATCGAAAGCATGAACGCTCGTAAAAACAGTCAATGTGTTATTTTTCCTTCATTTGATAAAAAACAAGTGGTTTCATTTCAGTCTCGTCTTTTTTCGTCAACGATATTGCATGTGTTGATATAGTCACATTGATTGTTTAATGACGTGGGTTTCGTCTCTCATCGTCTCGTCTTAGTCAGGGAAAAAACGGTCGTCAACGAACATTTTTCGTCATAGTTTTCGTTAACAAAATTAACACTGCTTTACTGCAAATTCAGAGTTTATAACTAGCAATTCTGACTTTATATCTCGCAATTCTGACTTTATTTCTTGAAATTCTGACTTTATTTCTTGCAATTCTGACTATTTTAATTCTGACTTTATTTCTTGCAATTCTGACTTTATTCTGACTTTATTTTAATTCTGACTTTATTTCTTGCAATTCTGACTTTTTCAATTCTGACTTTACTGCAAATTTAGAGTTTATAACTTGCAATCTTGAATTTATCTATTTTAATTCTGACTTTATTTCTTGCAATTTTGACTTTCAATTCTGACTTTACTGCAAATTCAGAGTTTATAACTAGCAATTCTGACTTTATATCTCGCAATTCTGACTTTTTCAATTCTGACTTTATAATTTGCAATTCTAACTTTATTTCAATTTGATTTTATTCTTGCAATTCAGACTTTCCTGCAAATTCAAAGTTTATAACTAGCAATTCTGACTTAATATCTTGTAATTCTGACTTTATTTCTTGAAATTCTGACTTTATTTCTTGCAATTCTGACTTTATAACTTGCAATTCTGACTTTATTTTAATTCTGACTTTATTTCTTGCAATTCTGACTTTACTGCAAATTTAGAGTTTATAACTTGCAATCTTGAATTTATCTATTTTAGTTCTGACTTTATTTCTTGCAATTTTGACTTTCAATTCTGACTTTACTGCAAATTCAGAGTTTATAACTAGCAATTATGACTTTATATCTCGCAATTCTGACTTTTTCAATTCTGACTTTATAATTTACAATTCTGATTTTATTCTTGCAATTCAGACTTTCCTGCAAATTCAGAGTTTATAACTAGCCATTTTGAATTTATCTATTTTAATTCTGACTTTATTTCTTGCAATTCTGACTTTATTTTTTGAAATTCTGACTTTCTTGCAATTCTGACTTTATAACTTGCAATTCTGACTTTATTTTAATTCTGACTTTATTTCTTGCAATTCTGACTTTATTCTGACTTTATTTAATTCTGACTTTATTTCTTGCAATTCTGACTTTATTTTAATTCTGACTTTATTTCTTGCAATTCTGACTTTATTCTGACTATTTTAATTCTGACTTTATTTCTTGCAATTCTGACTTTATTCTGACTTTATTTTAATTCTGACTTTATTTCTTGCAATTCTGACTTTTTCCAATTCTGACTTTACTGCAAATTTAGAGTTTATAACTTGCAATCTTGAATTTATCTATTTTAATTCTGACTTTATTTCTTGCAATTTTGACTTTCAATTCTGACTTTACTGCAAATTCAGAGTTTATAACTAGCAATGACTTTATATCTCGCAATTCTGACTTTTTCAATTCTGACTTTATAATTTGCAATTCTGATTTTATTCTTGCAATTCACACTTTCCTGCAAATTCAGAGTTTATAACTAGCAATTCTGACTTTATTTTTTGCAATTCTGACTTTTTAATTCTGACTTTATTTCAATTCTGATTTTATTCTTGCAATTCAGACTTTCCTGCAAATTCAGAGTTTATAACTAGCCATTTTGAATTTATATATTTTAATTCTGACTTTATTTCTTGAAATTCTGACTTTATAACTTGCAATTCTGACTTTATTTTAATTCTGACTATTTCTTGCAATTCTGACTTTATTCTGACTTTATTTTAATTCTGACTTTATTTCTTGCAATTCTGACTTTATTCTGACTTTATTTCTTGCAATTCTGACTTTTTCAATTCTGAATTTACTGCAAATTTAGAGTTTATAACTTGCAATCTTTAATTTATCTATTTTAATTCTGACTTTATTTCTTGCAATTTTGACTTTCAATTCTAACTTTCTAACTTGCAATTCTGACTTTACTGCAAATTCAGAGTTTATAACTAGCAAGTCTGACTTTATATCTCGCAATTTTGACTTTTTCCAATTCTGACTTTATAACTTGCAATTCTGACTTTATTTCAATTCTGATTTTATTCTTGCAATTCAGACTTTCCTACAAATTTAGAGTTTATAACTAGCAATTCTGACTTTATTTCTCGCAATTCTGACTTTTTAATTCTGACTTTATTTCAATTCTGACTTTATTCTTGCAATTCAGACTTTCCTGCAAATTCAGAGTTTATAACTAGCCATTTTGAATTTATGTATTTTAATTCTGACTTTATTTCTTGCAATTCTGACTTTATTTCTTGCAATTCTGACTTTATTTTAATTCTGACTTTATTGCAAATTTAGAGTTTATAACTTGCAATCTTGAATTTATCTATTTTAATTCTGACTTTATTTCTTGCAATTTTGACTTTCAAATCTGACTTTCTAACTTGCAATTCTGACTTTACTGCAAATTCAGAGTTTATAACTAGCAATTCTGACTTTATAACTCGCAATTCTGACTTATTTTAATTCTGATTTGATTCTTGCAATTCAGACTTTCCTGCAAATTCAGAGTTTAGAACTAGCAATTTTGACTTTATTTCTCGCAATTCTGACTTTTTAATTCTGACTTTATTTCAATTCTGACTTTATTCTTGCAATTAAGACTTTCCTGCAAATTCAGAGTTTATAACTAGCCATTTTGAATTTATCTATTTTAATTCTCACTTTATTTCTTGCAATTCTGATTTTATAACTTGCAATTCTGACTTTATTTCAATTCTGACTTTATTTCTTGAAATTATGACTTTATAACTTGCAATTCTGACTTTATTTTAATTCTGACTTTATTTCTTGCAATTCTGACTTTATTCTGACTTTATTTCTTGCAATTCTGACTTTTTCAATTCTGACTTTATTTTAATTCTGACTTTATTTCTTGCAATTCTAACTTTTTCAATTCTGACTTTACTGCAAATTTAGAGTTTATAACTTGCAATCTTGAATTTATCTATTTTAATTCTGACTATTTCTTGCAATTTTGACTTTCAATTCTGACTTTCTAACTTACAATTCTGACTTTACTGCAAATTCAGAGTTTATAACTAGCAATTCTGACTTTATATCTCGCAATTCTGACTTTCAATTCTGACTTTATAACTTGCAATTCTGACTTTATTTCAATTCTGATTTTATTCTTGCAATTCAGACTTCCCTGCAAATTCAGAGTTTATAACTAGCAATTTTGACTTTTTCTCCCAATTCTGACATTATTTCAATTCTGACTTTATTCTTGCAATTCAGACTTTCCTGCAAATTCAGAGTTTATAACTAGCCATTTTGAATTTATCTATTTTAATTCTGACTTTAGTTCTTGCAATTCTGACTTTAGTTCTTGCAATTCTGATTTTATAACTTGCAATTCTGACTTTATTTCAATTCTGACTTTATTTCTTGCAATTCTGACATTATAACTTGCAATTCTGACTTTATTTTAATTCTGACTTTATTTCTTGCAATTCTGACTTTATTCTGACTTTACTTTATTTCTTGCAATTCTGACCTTTTCAATTCTGACTTTACTGCAAATTTAGAGTTTATAACTTGCAATCTTGAATTTATCTATTTTAATTCTGACTTTATTTCTTGCAATTCTGACTTTACTGCAAATTCAGAGTTTATAACTAGCAATTCTGACTTTACTGCAAATTCAGAGTTTATAACTAGCAATTCTGACTTAATATCTCGCAATTCTGACTTTATAACTTGCAATTCTGACTTTATTTCAATCTGATTTTATTCTTGCACTTCAGACTTTCCTGCAAATTCAGAGTTTATAACTAGCAATTCTGACTTTATTTCTCGCAATTCTGACTTTATTTCAATTCTGACTTTATTATTGCAATTCAGACTTTCCTGCAAATTCAGAGTTTATAACTAGCCATTTTGAATTTATGTATTTTAATTCTGACTTTATTTCTTGCAATTCTGACTTTATTCTGATTTTATTTTAATTCTGACTTTATTTCTTGCAATTGACTTTATTCTGATTTTATTTTAATTCTGACTTTATTTCTTGCAATTCTGAATTTTTCAATTCTGACTTTACTGCAAGTTTAGAGTTTATAACTTGCAATCTTGAATTTATCTATTTTAATTCTGACTTTATTTCTTGCAATTCTGACTTTCTAACTTGCAATTCTGACTTTACTGCAAATTCAGTGTTTATAACTAGCAATTCTGACTTTATATCTCGCAATTCTGACTTTTTCAATTCTGACTATAACTTGCAATTCTGACTTTATTTCAATTCTGATTTTATTCTTGCAATTCAGACTTTCCTGCAAATTCAGAGTTTATAACTAGCAATTCTGACTTTATTTCTCGCAATTCTGAGTTTTTAATTCTGACTTTATTTCAATTCTGAATTTATTCTTGCAATTCAGACTTTCCTGCAAATTCAGAGTTTACAACTAGCCATTTTGAATTTATCTATTTTAATTCTGACTTTATTTCTTGCAATTCTGACTTTATAACTTGCAATTCTGACTATTTCAATTCTGACTTTATTTCTTGCAATTCTGACTTCATAACTTGCAATTCTGACTTTATTTTAATTCTGACTTTATTTTTTGCAATTCTGACTATTTTAATTCTGACTTTATTTCTTGCGATTCTGACTTTTTCAATTCTGACTTTACTGCAAATTTAGAGTTTATAACTTGCAATCTTGAATTTATCTATTTTAATTCTGACTTTATTTCTTGCAATTTTGACTTCCAATTCTGACTTTCTAACTTACAATTCTGACTTTCCTGCTGATTCAGAGTTTATAACTAGCAAGTCTGACTTTATTTCTTGTAGTTCTGACTTTATTTCATTTCTGACTTCATAACTTGCAATTCTGACTTTATTCTGACTTTATTTCAATTCTGACTTTATAACTTGCAATTCTGACTTTATTCTTGCAATTCTGACTTTCCCGCAAATTCAGAGTTTATAACTCACAATTCTGACACTTTTTCTTTCTCAGAATTGAGATATAACTCTGAATTTTGAGATATAAAGTCTGAATTTGCAAGAAATAAACTTGCAATTGTGAGAAAAAAAGTCAGGATTGTGATGAAAAAATGAAATGACCTTTCTAATCTTGTATTTCTTGGTATAATCAAGTCGCGTCAGGTTTATTCCTACAGCGCTGAGATTGTTTCTCAGTAATAAAAAGAATCAATGATGCAAACTTGCTCAAATATGAGTGTGATTGGTCTGTAAGCGGCTGTAAGAAGGCATTATTCAGACCCGTTTAGTTTCCGCCGCAAACTGGCCTTGTGTGTGTGTGTGTGTGTGCACGCACTGCACGGGTAATTGCGTATTTGCATGCATTAGCGCTCTTTAATAGAGGCAGTTGTGCCCTCGCCTGATTTCAATGTTTCTGAAAAATATTGATCTCCACTAATTGACTTTCTGTCTGAGGCCTAATGATTAAACTCAAACTGCAACCTTTGCTTTGAATTTGTGAAGTCCCGCGGGGCCCTTTAAGCAAACTCAGGGAATATGATCACGGGACGCTCATAAACGCTCATGGAAAACTGCCTTAAGACGTCAGACGAGCTTTACCGGAGCCAAAGGAAGAAGGGAAGAGAAGTGTGGATAACCCGAGTCTCTCTCTGACTGAGGGCGATCTCACGGACACGAGCGTTACTGTACATTTAGGCGACGCTGGATCGACCGCTCATTTGCATACATAAATTTATCGGCGATGTGACATTCATCAATGAATCTCCAGCCACACACAAGGCTGCTGACTCGCACGCACTGCATTATCATACGAGACGAGCGTTTAATGAACTCTGACGGCCGCTGTCACATGATGTTTATGGCATCTGCATTACGGCCTCGCTTTCAGAAAAACACGAACAAACGTTCGTTATTAATACGCTATTAAAATCAAAGGTTGTATTTGTTAGCATTAGTTACTGCACTGTGAAATAACATGAACAGCAGCATTCTTATTAACTAACCTTAACACAGATTAATAAATACTGGAACAAATGAAACATTAATGTGTGTTACCAATGTAACAAGTTCCAGAACGCTCAGAGAACATTCATAACATTCCCGTAATGTTTGATGAATCACACAATGGAATCTTTCCGGAACGTTCTTTAACGTTGAGGAGATAACGCTTTCATAACTTAATGGAAAGTGTTTTTTGAATATATTTTTGGTTTATCTGGGAAGCATTTCATAAATATTATTTTATAAGTTATAGGTTGTTCATGGATCGTTACAGTTGGACGTTTTTTAAATGTTGCAACTTGTTTCAGAGAACATTACATGTAACGTTGATGATGTTTGAAGAATGATACACTGTTTCCTGAACGTTCTTTAATGTTTAAAGCAAACTGGACGTTTAGAATGTTGAGAAAATAATGTAGTTTTTTTTTTTATATATTTGTTGTGACATCGTTCCATCGGTCGGTCTGGATGTCCTAAAGCAAAGACTTTATTTCAATGAAGACTTTATTTATTTCAATTCTGACTTTATTCTTGCAATCCAGACTTTCCTGCAAATTCAGAGTTTATAACTCACAAATCTGAATTTATCTATTTTAATTCTGACTTTATTTCTTGCAATTCTGACTATTCCAATTCTGACTTTCTAACTCGCAATTCTGACTTTACTGCAGATTCAGAGTTTATAACTAGCAATTCTGTCTTTATTTCAATTCTAACTTTATAACTTTCATTTAATAAACATCAAGTTATACGTCGTTCATGGAGCGTTTCAGTTGGATGTTCATCTAATGTTTTTTAAATGTTGCAACTTGTTTCAGAGAACATTACATGTAACGTTGATAATGTTTGAAGAATGATACACTGTTTCCTGAACGTTCTTTAATGCTTAAAGCAAACTGGACGAATAAAATAATGTAGTTTTTCGAATATATTCGTTCCATCGGTCGGTCCGGATGTTCCGAGTCTCTCTCTCTCTCTGCAGGCCTGCGATCCGGACTGTAATTTATGGACGTGAAGCGCTTTAGCTTTGATTCAACAGCTGATGAGAGACTCCTGGCGTTTCTTTTGTTGTGTTGTGCTAAAGGTCACAATGCAGTGGGAATTCATTTAATTGTGAGACGGCGAAACGCTGGCAGTGTCAAATGACTTTGGCCGCGAGTTCTTCCCATTTCATTAGCTGGCCGTTTTCCAATCGCTCACCCTGTAAATGTGTCGTGACACGCCGGCGTTTAGTATGCAAGAGATTATGAATGACCGCAGAGAGAAGTTAATAGCCACGATGAGACCCATCAACATCTTCAGCAGCCAATCAGCGGGTCTTTAGTGGCTCAGAAACACACGCGCGACGTAATGGAGTTATAACCTCTGTTAGCTATAACCTCGTCTGCTCCGCTGAATAGTGTTACGCTGATCAATAAGCAGTTTTCTGTGGCCTTTCGCTGGTGTCACTCGTCATTGGAGAATGTAAATGCGTGTCAGAAACTAGCCTGACAGTTTCCCTTCGCTACGCTACCATCAGAGACGCTACCCGTCAGCAATAACCATGATTCCATGAGGTGCGCGAACACATTCACAGATTACAGGTTTGATTCATGCTTTATCATTTCAGCACGAGTATCTAAGCGGATATAATCAAGTTGTTGCCGGTATATGTCAATTATTTGATCAGGTAAAACTCATCTTTTATCACCCAAATGATATATTTTAATGTACTTACAAACTCGAGCTTGTCCACGCTTTACACACTATCTAGGCGACCAGCTCGAGTGTGAGGGTTAAAGGTTATTTATTTAAGTTAATATCCGTTTTGGCTGCGTAATTAAAGCTGCGACGTTCCAGACTTCTTCTTTCTGGTTAATTAAGTGCATCATCCACTGATCTCTTTCCATTTATTCTACAAAATCCCAGAAATATCAATTCAAAAACTTTAATCGCGATTAATCGCATCCAAAATAAAAGTTTGTGTTTACATAATATATGTGTGTGCACTGTGTATAATTATTAAAGATATGTAAACACTCACACATATGCTTGTATATATTTAAGAAATATTTTCATGTAAATGCTGTTTATAGATTTATATATAATTTATATTATATATAAATATAAATGTTTTAAATATAAATAATATATATTTTTTTCTTAAATATACATGCATGTGTGTTTTTATATATATACAAAATAATTATACACAGTGCACCCACATATATTATGTAAACACAAACTTTTATTTTGGATGCGATTAATCGTTTTGACAGCCCTAGAATTTACACATGGTGTGTCTTAAACGTATTAAACATACACACAACATTAAAAACTGGAGTTTAACATTTGCTTTTAGTCCTTCATGATTTTGGATCACAGGTTTTGTAATTAAACACAAATTATTCGTTAATATTCCAAAGCATTATATTGTAATGACCCTGATGCTTATGTTAACCTTTGACCTGTTCTGTAAACTCCTGTATTGACGTCCTCAATGACACAGCAGCTCGCACACGCTGAACAGAAATTGATTATTATCATTAGGGAGAGTCATAATTTAAAGTAGTTGTGAAAGCAGAATTATATTTATCTCTATTTCTTCATCCGCTTTGATTCGTGTTGTTTACCAGCGCGAGTCTCCCAGAAATCCCCCAGAATCCCACAGCTGCGGCACATCTGCTCTCCGGCACAACTTCTTCGGCTTATTAAGATTTCAAAGATACAAACCCGAGTTCAGTAATTGCTTTCTTGAATCTGCCTTTAATAATTACACGTGGAAAAGCAGCAGTGAAAATTAGAAAGGCAGAGACTAATGGAAAACTAGATTTTTTCACTGAATTAGAGAGCAGGACGATCCATATATTGACAATCCATCAAGATGAACGAGATCAGGAAAAGTGTTTCGGACTGTCCGGGAACAGGAGGCAAACTGGGTGTGATGCAGCGTGGCACGAGTGCGCCGGGGATTCTGGGAGAAAAGAGAGAAACCAGACCGACGTGTCACATGACTGTCTGACATCATCAGACGTGCGTTATTGAACATTAATGTGCATATTAATGACATCAGACGTGCGTTTTTGAACATTAATGACATCAGACGTGCGTTACAGTACATTAATGTGCATATAAGTGACATCAGACATGCATTATTGAACATTAATGTGCATTTTAGTGACATCAGACGTGTGTTATAGTACATTAATTCGCATAGTGACATCAGACGTGCGTTATAGTACATTAATTCGCATAGTGACATCAGACATGCATTATTGAACATTAATGTGCATTTTAGTGACATCAGACGTGTGTTATAGTACATTAATTCGCATAGTGACATCAGACGTGCGTTATAGTACATTAATTCGCATAGTGACATCAGACGTGCGTTTTTGAACATTAATGACATCAGACGTGCGTTATAGTACATTAATGGGCATATAAGTGACATCAGACATGCGTTATTGAACATTAATGTGCATTTTAATGACATCAGACATGCGTTACTGAACATTAATGTGCATTTTAGTGACATCAGACATGCATTATTGAACATTAATGTGCATTTTAGTGACATCAGACATGCATTATTGAACATTAATGTGCATTTTAATGACATCAGACATGCATTATTGAACATTAATGTGCATTTTAGTGACATCAGACGTGTGTTATAGTACATTAATTCGCATAGTGACATCAGACGTGTGTTATAGTACATTAATTCGCATAGTGACATCAGACGTGCGTTTTTGAACATTAATGACATCAGACGTGCGTTATAGTACATTAATTCGCATAGTGACATCAGACGTGCGTTTTTGAACATTAATGACATCAGACGTGCGTTAAAGTACATTAATGGGCATATAAGTGACATCAGACATGCGTTACTGAACATTAATGTGCGTTTTAATGACATCAGACATGCATTATTGAACATTAATGTGCATTTTAGTGACATCAGACGTGCGTTAGTGAACATTAATGACATCAGACGTGCGTTATTGAACATTAATGTGCATTTTAGTGACATCAGACGTGCGTTATTGAACATTAATGATATCAGACGTGCGTTATTGGACATTAATGACATCAGACGTGCGTTATTGAACATTAGTGTGAGTCAGAAATCTCTTCAGCAGTTTCACACAACACATGTTGGGTTGTTTTTAACCCAGTGTTTTTTAGTGTGTGTCGACAAAATCAAACTCGAATTTTGACCCTGCTTTATCCAATGTTCAGATTTCTGTTCTGGAAATGAATGCAAATTACTGCATATATTTAATGAGAGAGTGCCTCATTTGCATATTCAAACAGTGCTTTTCTGAGAACTTGTGAATAATGACCTGTAGATCTCTCCAAACCCTGTCCACCGGTAGTGTCTTGCCTTAAAGAAATGAAATCTTGATGCGAGTTGAATTACATGCATGGACAAAGCTCAATTATGTGTTTGCAGTCTCAATCAGGATTACGAAACGGCGCAGGAACGCTTCTCTAAACCCGCCGCACATCTTCACACACACATCCACGTCGCTGTTGCGTTCCCCCGCTTGACACAAAGGTACAAATTACAAGATTATGATGTATCATGTATTCGCAAAAGTCTCTTTGTTTGGGAGAAAAATCAATAGCGGAGCTCCTGGAGCGGCTCTTCCCGGGCTTTACGTTTCCGGATAGGACGAGTCCAGAATTGCTGATTCTACATTTAGAATGACAGTGATTCATATGGTGCTGCTGTCTGGTTATCCGGCTAACTTATACCTGAGGGTCTCCAGCTGACATTTCATCTACAACTTTGGGAAAGGTTAAGGGCCGCGGGGCTGCGAGCCGCTGCAAACCTTTAGCATCGGCTTATTTTTAGACTCGCAGTGAAAAACTCTGCTTTGTTTGGATGGTCCGCCTCCAGAGGGCCGATGAGTAATTTAGCCGCTGTGTTTTACAGGAGAGGTAAACAGGTAAAGTTGTTGAACCAGAGAGAGACCTGTTTCTGTGTGAAGAATATCACCAGGAAACACACACCCATCATGAGATCCGTTTCACGCTCATACCAAATGTAAAAAGGTGCACTTTAAATTTAGTTTTAATTATTAATAGGGCTGTTAAAACGATTAATCACGATTAATCGCATCCAAAATAAAAGTTTGTGTTTACATAATATATGTGGGGGCACTGTGGATAATTATTTTAGATATATAAACACACACATGCTCGTATATTTTTAAGAAATATTTTCATGTATATTCTGTATATAGATTTATATATAATTTATATTATATATAAATATAAATATTTTATATATAAATAACATTTTTTTTCTTAAATAAACATGCATGTGTGTTTTTATTTATATACAAAATAATTATACACAGTGCACCCACATATATTATGTAAACACAAACTTTTATTTTGGATGCGATTAATCGTTTTGACAGCCCTAATTATTAATATATATATATATATATATATATATATATATATATATATGTATATCCTGCAAAATAATTTTTAAGAATTAGATTTAATGTTTTGTGTACAATATTTAATTTTTTTTATCAAATTTTTTTCATATTATAAATTTCTCAGATTTTGTTTTTCTTATTAATTAAATAATTTTGACACAGTTTTACTCTCAAACAAATGTTGCCAAATTTCCGTCAAATATGGAAGTTAGCGATAGACGTTTGAACGTGATTCCTCAGTGTAGTTTGTCTGGCGTGAAGAGTTTATACAGACGAGTTATGAAGTTACTTCTTTGAAGGACATATTTACTGAGATTATGCCTAGAAAGGTTCTGGATACGTTAATTTAAAAAAATGTATGGTATAATATGACGTCTTGTTTATATTTGTTTTGTTTTTGTTGTGTTTGTATGACGTTTGTATTTTTGTAAATTAATTTTTGCCATGAAAATAGCTCCGACTGCTGACATGGCATGAAATAAAATAATCTGAATCTTATACAGACGAGGGAATCCGTTACGTTTGGTTTGTTAATTACGGATAAAAACGTGTTTTATAAATAATGTCTGGCTTTTGCTGAAACTTTAAACACACAAATGTACATTTTTCAATTTTCGTTCAAATTCAGAACTATTTAAACTACCACCTATAATTCAACTTTGTTAGATTACACATGAAAATAATTCAAATTTACAAATTCAAATTCAAATATTTTGTCATATTAATAGCTCCATATGTGTGTGTGTGTGAGGCTGCTATCAGACAAACGCGCGGATGCTAGGCTATGTGCACGTGACAGGACTTTAAAACACATGCAAATGATAAACTTCCACTCTATGACGAGTAAACTTAGCAATTAATCACCGAATCGCACGCGTTCTGAACCGAAACCGATCGACTAAGATCCGTATATTTAGCGGATACGCACATGCCGATATCGATGCTAAAACGTTTGGTCACGCTGCTCTGATCCCGAGTGCTATCTCACCTGAAATGGAGAACTCCAGTTGTAC
Source organism: Cyprinella venusta (assembly GCA_038021265.1). Taxonomy (NCBI): domain Eukaryota; kingdom Metazoa; phylum Chordata; class Actinopteri; order Cypriniformes; family Leuciscidae; genus Cyprinella; species Cyprinella venusta. Next base: position 349,763 of record CM075872.1, read on the forward strand.
GTAAACGAGTTCGTGTCCTCAAATATGTTGGCACTCAAAGCGTTTTCTGGCGCACATCGTTCACGTTTACCGCGCACACACACATGCTAAAGCTAATTAAAGAGAGGAATAAAAAAAACAAATCATCGTTTGGAAATTGATCTTTATGCTGTGATTAAAAAATGAGAAACTCTAACCTTTATGGTCACCAATTTTCTTTTTTATTCCTCTTTAGTCAGCTTTAGTGTGTGTGTGTGTGTGTGTGTGTGTGTGTGTGCCGCTGAATATACGCTTCACTCCACATGTTGCAGGCGATGAGCACTGAACTCAGTCTTCGTGTGTATTGAATCCCACATATTAAAGAGGAAGTGAATAGTGTTTCCCCTCCCCCGCGCTTGACCTCTGACCTCTGACCCCAGGACGCCTGCGCCGCATGTGTTTGGGTTATAATTAGGGTGTCCAGTGCACCTGATGTTGAACTCGCTCTCGCTGCGGGATGATCAGTGTCTGCTGTGTGTGTGTGTGTGTGTGTTGTGCCGCTAGCGGTGAGGTTTCCTCTAGTTTTTCTTCTTCATTAAGTGCGCTCTGAAGAGTGTTAAATAATATTAATGACCGGCAGAGTCGTTAGTCGCCTGGCGTTGCGCGGCTCAAGTGATTTTATCGATCCGTCGAGATGCGGCTCCGAACGGCAGATTATTCCGGCTCTGATATTATCAGCAGCTTAAATAAGTTGATTAGCAGAAGCGCTATCTTTAAATAGATCTAGATGATGATGTTGATTGGGTGGAGCAGGACGCCATCCATCTTTTTGATCTGCTAATAACTGGAATCCATCACTGCTCTCCTGAGCCCACAGGTTTAGCAGAACCGGCCCGCGAATGTAGGACACGACCCGTTATCAGCTTCTGGAGGACCGAGAGCTGAGCTAGCAGGAGCCAGACCACTGTACCTGTGTGTGAGTGAGAGAGTGAGTGAGTGAGTGTGTGAGTGAGTGTGTGTGAGTTTGAGTGAGAGAGAGAGAGAGAGAGAGAGTGAGTGAGTGAGTGAGTGAGTGAGTGTGTGTGAGAGGGAGAGAGAGGGACAGTATGTCGGAGTTTGTGTGTGTGTGCTACTGCTTTAGTTTTGTGTGTGTGTGTGTCAGCTTCTTTGAGGTTACACACACATTGTTTTCATGGCCAATAACTTGCTGATATTCAGTATTTCAAGCTAATCAATAGTTGAATATGCTAATTAAACTATTGATTAGCTTGAAATGCTAATGCTAAGGCTAATGTGAATTATATCATACACATATCTTCTGTATTATACTTGAGTCTGTCTGGGAGTAACCAGTGTAACCAGTTCATTAACATGCAAAGACCGACTTAAACATTCAGTGTTCAGATTCTAATATTCCACATGTGTGTCTAAAACTAAAACAGGACAGAATATGAAACGGCACATGATATACTGCACATCAAACATTCGTGAATTATTAATTATGGATGAACACACATGATGAGCTAGAGCGCGATTAAGCCGTCTGTAATTTTAATATTGAACTGTAACAGGTTTGATGGTCCTGATATCGACAGTCACACACTTGTGCACCTCGCGTCAGAAATTAATGAGTTTCCTCTAGTGGAAGCGTGTGGAACTGCAGCCGAACACACACACACACACACACACACACACACACACTCACTGAACGCTCATTTACTGAGAGATCGGCTCACATGCAGAACACACACACTGGTGGAGACTTACGGCTTTGATTTATCATAGTTTTAGAGTGAAACATGTTTCTGAAAATATATATTTCAAATAATAAACGTACAATTCTGTAACGTTTTAAAATTCTCTTTTTAAATATTTGTTGACGTCAGCAATAATCTGCCGAGTCGTGTTTGAGAAGAGATCAAACTTCAGTCTGTTCAAGATTTACCAGTTTAAGTTGGAAATGTGATTTTCAGGTCTGTGCTCAAAACGTGAATAAACGGATTATAAATACTGCGTAAATATAATAAAATCCCCTTAAAATACAAAATATTACATTATAAAACATCAAGCTAAAATTTCATTGACCCAAAACTAGAGCCCGACCGATAAAGGATTTTGAAGGCAAATATCGATACAAATATTTTTTGGTTTTAAAATCCGATATTCCGATATATCGGCCGATATTTTAAAAAAAATTCTGCAACACGCAGCAAAACATTAACAGATTTCCCTAACATTAGCTATTTGTAGTTAATTATGAGTTTTTAACTAAAATATGATGATGCATTTTAAAAAGAAACTTGTTTCTTTTATTTTCAAGAAACAAGAACAGACTGACGATAGTGGCATTATCTAGCTTTGTGGTTTGCATAATTTAGCAATGGATGACATCATACTGCAAATTGTAAAACATACATTGTCAATATAACAGGCCGAGGAGAGATGATGCGTCTCATTGCTGTAACGGTCACGCGCTATTAAAGAAATACTTCAGTCACATTGTCAAAAGTTAAAGGACAGTCAGTCAACTACACTGTAACTACGTAACGTAACTATTACTAGCTAACTCCGCTTCACTCTCGGCTTATTTAACAACGGCAATGATAGTCACAAATGTTGTCCTGCTTATTTGAGTTCAGAGAACTGATGGGGATGATCTTTTAATTGTTATTTAATCAATGTATGTCTCGTGACCAACTCAATGAGTGTTGCCGACAGGGACGGTGTACAGCGCCCTCTGGTGGACAAACTATACAACTCCAACACTCATGACATGGGTCAAGCGTGTTTCGCCCGATTTTATTTTATTTTTGAAATATTCATTTATCGGCCATTATAACTGCCGATACCGATAGTTTGGAAAATGCCTAATATCGGCCGATAATATCGGTCTGGCTCTAGCAAAATCCTTAACAGCATTTGGTCATTTTTGATTGGGTAAAGTCCCCATACCTTCAGTAAACGTCTCTTGATTTAAGAATATTTCTACAGGGTCCCCGCGGGTCCTTAAAAAGTCTTAAAACGTCTTAAATACAATTTTCGCTTTTTAAGGCCTGAAAATGTCTTAAAATCTGAAATTTCCAATAAGGAGGTCTTAAATTTCACGGACGGACCTTAAATTTCTTGTCTGACTCGTCATACGCGTTTTTGTTTTGTTTACAGACTGTGTTTACAAGCGTTCATAATTGGTTGTGTCGTTTTTTTGTTGTTGTTGTTGTTTTTTGTCGTGGTAAAGCCTTAAATTTGCCTTTTAGTGGACTTAAAAAGGTTTTAAAAGTCATTAAATATGCTGTTAAAAAATCTGCAGATACCCTGTTCTGTATTTGTGCTGTAAAGCGAGAGAAACTTGTGTGTGTGTAAAATATCCAACATCCGTCAGTATATGTATATGTGATCTCACGGACACACACATGCGTCGCTGTGCTCCTGATGCGCCTGAGATGCGGATGCGCTCCGTTAAACACACGGATCAGAGAAAGCGTTCAAACCGAGAACGTCTCTCGGCGTTATTGATAATGCTGGATGTTTTTCCCAGCCTGTTCCTGCTCGTCCGACTGTGAACGGAGCGCTCCGCCTTAATTTGATTAAACACTTTGTTAGGAGCAGCAATTAATGCCTGTTTTTAATGGCTCGCAGCAATTAATACATTGGATCTGGTTAATTATAGTGCTGTTGGTGGTCATAGGTGCTGGTCCGGCGTGTGGGGGAGCGCCGGCTGTCACGGCCTGAAAGCTCAGCACACTCCGAGCTGGAATCCATTTATTCCCCAGGCCGGCTCTAATTACCCCCCCACAGGTACGCCCGCCCCGGCCGGCCCGAGCCCCTTCTGCACACAACCAATCGGAAAAGATTAATTGTTTGCTTTCTTTTGTATCTCCGGGGACACGGGTCACTTAATAAAGAAAAATAATTCCCCCTCGCGCAGGATTGGGCTTATTTCCCCAAAATGCGTGTGGACACCAAAGTGGCTTTGTTCTCGTTAGCTCTCAGAAAACACACCGGGGAAATTGATGAGCGTCGGCGGTGAGTTGTATCATCGTTTGTAAAGCCGTTTCCCTCTTAATTCCTCATTACGGACGTAGAGCCTGTGTAATAACGACAGAAGGCCGTTGAATAGAGGCGCAATTAGAGATCTCTGTTAATTGACCGCCGCAGCGTTTGCTGAGTGAACACATCACACGCAGAAAGGCATTAATGGCAAACGCTCAGCGCAGAGGTCAATAAATGCACTGAGAAATGCAAATGGCACTGTAACGTGTCAGATCCGTGACCTTTAGTGGATCGTCCGGCCAGAATGATTCACGGTTCGTCACCAGAGCTGCGTTTCTCAACCACCGTGTCTTTGATTATGCTTTCTTGAATATTACACTGGGTTCAAAATTACCCAATTGGGGTTGTTTTCAACCCAAGGGCTGGGTAAATATAGGACAGAACACATGTTGGGTTCGTTTTACCCAGAATATTGGGTTGTTTATATTTAACCCAGCATAATGGGTTGATTTAACTTTTCATTTTCTACTTGATACATTCATTTAATAAAATTCTATCGACATTAAAAAAACTTTATTTTTGATCTTATTATAGACCATTTCAAAAGATGTAAACAACACTGGTCCAGAAGCACTTCCTGTTTCAGTTTGTAACTGTTTTCTTTATTTCACATGTAAAGAAAACTTCTTAAAGATGTTTGTTTAACTTTTTGATTCAGTTTTAAATGTTCTGTTGGTTGTATTTTATCCCAGCTTTAATGTAGTGTTAAAAAACTGAAACAGGAAGTGCTTCTGGGCCAGTGTTGTTTACATCTTTTGAAATGCTCTATACATTTAACATATTTTATATATTGCAAACATTCATGCTCATTTAAGAAATATTAGAAGTAAAAAAAGATTGAATTGAAATTGAAAAATAATCGACCGGTCTCTGTTGTCCCGTTTCCAGTGTAATGTCGCTAGACACTATGTTGATTTGCATAAAATTAAATGATTAAATAACGAAATTATAGATACAAAAAAATGTACTCAAACCTGTATTTTACCGAAAACACGCACCAACTTGACGGAGCCGCACTGCTCTCTCCTGAAGATCTCGCAAAAACCCAACGCTATCTCACGAACAGCTCGATTAGAAGGTGGCTAATTCGTATGAATTGCTACGACCTAACTTTTACAAACTTGTACGATTTGTTTTAACCCATGTGATGGGTAGGTTTAAGGGCGGGGTCAGGGGTAGGTCATTCGTACGAATTTGTACGAATTACCAAAAAATCGTACGAATTCATACGAGCGAGGTCGTATGAATTCGTACGAATTAGCCTCCTCGTAAAATGTGTACGAATTGCCGTGAGAGATTTTTTTAGATTACGTTTATCAAAATGTTCTTCCTCAGTATTTTTGACTTGTTTTACAGTATGTATATATATATTTTTTTGTTTTGTTTTTTTTTCTGTATTTTCCCACTTTAAAAGTGTGACTCAAGTCAAAAAAGTAGTTGTGTTGGGTTTATATATTACGATGGGTCTTAATCGTCTCATTAATGTCGAGCTGGATTGCTTCGGGATGTTAGCCAGGGTTCAAAGCGCCAAATGCAGGAACATCGCCGTTGAAATAGTGTATCTCTCCACCTTGCCTCGTTTTAACCATGTCAACGGTTTTATGAATTTTGATAGTAATTATATCTATAGTCTGATGGGCTGCGTGTTCACAGTACAGCACAACACTGTTCATTCACGTGTGATCTGCTTTCGGGAACACGACAGGCACTCCAGCCTGAGATATCTAAACACTCTCAAATCAAGATATATTTACTTGTTATAAAGTCTGGTTTCTGAAAGAGAAATGCATGAAAATGAAGTGAGTTTGAGCTTATGGAGTCACAATAATAATCTGAACTCAAAGGGATTCATTGTCAGATTTGTTCTTGTACGTTTCGTGCATTTCTCAGTCTCGGTTTCTTCAGTCGTCAGTGAATGTCTCTTGATTTCAGAATGTGTGTATTAGTGCAGGTTCTGCTGGTGTAATGTGTGTGTTTCCCACATCCAGACTCTGAAGCGCTTCTGGTTTTCTGTGTCGGATCAGAGAAGACGGATGTCAGGCGGTTCGCCGGTGACATAATGCGCTGTGGCGTACCGCTCGCTTTTATTAGCACAAGCCTGTTATTTTCCGCGGCCGGCCGGGACTCTTAAGTGTGGTCGGGCAGTGATAAATGCTGTCGTACACGCTTGATGCAATTCATTTGTCAACGGGCTGAAAAAGGTTAATCAGTATTCTCCAGCCGGGTTACGGCCGTCTCGCTCGCCCCAGTGATTGTGCTCTTGTTACGGAGCAGACGGGGGGAAAATCATAATAATAACAGTCCAGCGACCCGCGAACGCTCGGAACAAACGCGATCCTGCTCCGTTCAATAATACTCTCAAAACATACAACCAAAACATTATTTATACATCGCTCATGGATGTCAGATGTTTTTAAATGTTACTTAGAACGTTTATAGAACATTCAAAAGTAACATCCAATGATGTTACTAATGATACAATGTTTCTATGTTTTTGAAACTTTACAAACGTTTATCAATGAAATGTAAGTGACGGTAACGCGTTTTTGTTTTAAATATTTTTAGTTATGCTTTCTCAATTTTACACTCTAAAAAACACTGGGTTAAAAATAACACATGTTGGGTTAGTAATACCCAGTAAAATGGGTCGTTTATTTAACCCAGCACAATGGGTTGATTCATTTTTACGATAGTCCTCTGTTGGAGAGGAAAGGATACTGCTAGACTCTATTTCAACTTGTTAGCAGTATACACCCCTGGGTGTCGGTCAGGACACAAGGAATGAGGAGACTGGTGCTTCTTTCCAAAGTGTATTGAATATTAGTCTAAAATAACAAAAACATTACATTAGTTAAATATTAAAGGTGTACATTAACAGTTGAATCAGTCACTTCTTAATACAGAATGCTAATATCTTCAGTATCACCTAAAGTACCTCTAAATAACAGTTAAAGCTCAACAGTAAAGCTCAAAATATAGACAGTACAGGCAATTGAAGACAATTAAAACTATTGGTTTGGTCACAAAATTACTTATGTGATTAGCGAATGACAGATGCATAAACAAACAATCTAACTTCTCAATTTGGCATAATCAAAGGGAAATAATCTTGGAAAATCCTTCTGCAGAATAATTATTTAACACGTAAACTATCACTTTGGACTATATTTAGCAGAAATCACGTTACACATATTGATTTTCTGTCAGACGATCGCACATTAATCGGTACATGTCCGGGCATGTACATTTAAACGCAAAAGGCTAAATATCCACTGAAACCACGGTTAAAACATAGATCAATCAGGAAAAACTTACTTTATGGTCATGTACTAATATTTTAACACCCAAAACACCAACGAACATCCGAATAACAGGCAGGAATAAAGTTCTAGGTGAACAGCTGCCGTTCTCTCAGGAATCTATATTGACGCAGAAGGCAGCAAACAAAAACAATAATGCCTCCTACTGGAAGCAACAGGTATCACACTCTAAAATAACTATCAAAATAAAAGTCCTCTTTCGCCGGGAGCCTTTTATACAGCCGCCCCCAAAGGTGCTTGGCAACTTTGCTCCTATTAAAAGGCGACTTAACTTAAGGTGAGTTTGCAGGACGGTTTCCGTCATCTGGCAGAGCAGGGAGGATCACCAGACGTGCTACGGGTCGAGTATATACTTGTCCCTTTATTTCAATATCAGCAGACCTGACATGTCTATCCGGACTGCGGTATGTCTTGATGACATGTCCAACAGGCCAGAGGGCCCTAGGCATCTGTGGATCTACTACCATGACAATTTTTGGATTTTGAACCATGGATTTTCTCCGTTAAGTCTGGGGGAGAGGACTGCCACTTCTGGCGGGTCTGGAGGCCTGAAAGGTGGTTTCGGATGTATCTGGACCAGAAGTTATCTGATAGGACTTGTGAATGCCTCCAGTATCTGCGACTCATCAATTCAGACTCCGGGTAGATTACCTGGGGCAAGGAACCATCCGGCCGCCCCATGAGCACACTATTGGGTGTAACTGGGTCAATGTCCGCAACATCCGAGGACACGTACCCCAAGGGCTTTGAATTAAGAATAGCTTCCACCTCTAGAAGGACTGTCAGCAAGACTTCCTCCGGAACTGGTTGGGCTCCCACGGTCGTACAAAGGGCTGATTTTACAGATCGGACTTCTCTTTCCTACACTCCTCCGAAATGCAGGGCTGCTGGAGGATTGAAGTGGAATTGTATCCGTTGATGAGCAAGCTGTTTCTTTAAGGCAGGAGCCATTTCAGCAAAGGCTTCTCGGAGTTCTCTTTCACCCCCTTTGAAATTTGTTCCCTGGTCTGACCACAGCTCCGCAGGTGTTCCCCGTCGTGCAACAAACCTCCTAAGGGCCATCAGGAAGGAATCAGCATTCATAGTACTGAGGAGGTCCAAGTGCACCGCTCTAGTGGTTAGACACTTGAAGATCATTCCCCAGCGTTTCTCTGTATGTCTCCCAATCTTAATCAGCATTGGCCCGAAGCAGTCTACTCCACATGAGTAAAAAGCAGGTTTGTGGACACGGAGACGGGAAGAAGGCAAGTCCGCCATCCTTGGAATAGTTGGTTTTGCCCTCCAACGCTGACAGTCTAGACACCCATGCTGGTGACGACGAATGGCTTCACGTCCACGGATGATCCAATAATAACGCCGAATTTCAGCAAACACGCGCTCAGGTCCTGGATGATGCAGCTTGGAATCATAATGCTTAATCAATAACCGAGTAACTGGATGATGAGCGTCCAACACAATGGGGTGTAAGGTAGACTCTTCAATGGACTCCGCTCTCCTCAATCGACCTCCCACTCGAATTAAACCATTGAGTCTGTCCAGTTCAGGAGCTAAGGTAAGTAGGCGACTGTCCGAGGACACCGGTTTCTCAGTAACCAAACGCTGATAATCATTGGGAAAGACTCCTGCTGAACTCGATTAAGGCAAACACGCGCTCAGGTCCTGGATGATGCAGCTTGGAATCATAATGCTTAATCAATAACCGAGTAACTGGGTGATGAGCGTCCAACACAATGGGGTGTAAGGTAGACTCTTCAATGGACTCCGCTCTCCACAATCGACCTCCCACTCGGATTAAACCATTGAGTCTGTCCAGTTCAGGAGCTAAGGTAAGTAGGCGACTGTCCGAGGACACCGGTTTCCCAGTAACCAAACTCTGATAATCATTGGGAAAAGACTCCTGCTGAACTCGTTTAAGAATAAGGATCTCAGCCTGATGATAATCCTCTGCATCTGGAAAGGATTCAGAAGTCGAGTTTACTGAAATTTCCTTAGCAGTGGCATCCATGAGTTCCTGCCAAGTATTGTGGTTCCAGACATCCAGGATGTTTGATTGGGGTGACACTGCTGTGGCACCGCAGAAGACAGACTTCCGTAGCTCTGTGTCATCATCTTTCAGGTCTGTGCTAGGCAATACTGGCCAGGCAGCTGGATCCTGGAGTAAGAAGGGAGGACCATTAGACCATCTGTTTATCTCTGTAAGGACGTTCAGAGGCTTTCCTCTAGTGAGGTCGTCAGCAGGATTGCTGGCGGAATCCACATAACGCCAGTAACAATTCTCGGTTAGATCTTGGATTTCGGTGACTCAATTGCCAACAAAGACTTTGTAGTGGCAGGATTCAGAGTTCAGCCAGGTAAGAACAGTCGAGGAGACCGTCCACAACACTGTGGTCTCTATTTGCAAGGTCAGTTCCTTCTTGAGCAATCTCGCTAACTGAGCAGCTAAAAGAGCTCCACAAAGCTCCAATCGAGGAATTGAAAGAGAACGTTTGGGAGCCACTCGGGATCGAGCCACCACAAAAGAAAGGTACACTTGGCCTCTCTTGTAAGTTGTCCTCAAGTATGCCACAGCTCCATATGCCTGCTCTGACGCATCTGAAAATATGTGGACTGCATGCATGGCATCCTTTACCTCAGGAGGGACATAGGTCCTAGGGAGAGTGATGTTTGGTAGGTACCGAAGTTCATTTTCCCAGACACGCCATAACTGCAGGAGCTCAGGTGGTAGGTTTGGGTCGTCCCAACCCCGCAGTTTGCTCCATAGCTGCCTAACAATGTTCTTCGCTCGAGTGGTGTAAGGTAAAAGAAGGCCCAAAGGGTCATACTGAGTGGCTAAGACCTTGTAGATATTCCTGAGGTTGGTAGACTCATAAACAACAGGTTGGTGCTTGTACGCCAGGGTATCAGTCTGCCAGTTCCAGCTTAGGCCTAAGGTTGACACTGGTAGGTCAGACTTGTCTTGAGTCAACCAAAGTTCCAAGCTCTCCGCTTGAGCTTCTGGGGGTAAGTGACTCAGAACACTGGGAATATTGCTGGCCCATTGCCGTATCTCAAACCCAGCTTTGGAAAGCATCTCTCTGAGTCGGTCGATCAAGTACCTGGCGGCCTCAGGGGTACAGAGACTCTGAAGGCAGTTGTCCACATAAAAACATCTCTCCACTGAGAATCTGATGGACTCATCGGCAATGCTGTTCTCAATCACATGGTGCTGCAGAGCGTAAGTGGCACAGCATGGACTACATGTAGTGCCGAAGGGTAACACCTGCCATTCAAAGACTTTAGTAGGCTCATCCACTTTCAGATCACGCCAAAGGAACCGCAGGAGGGGGCGATCTTCAGGAAGGAGGCGGACCTGATGGAACATCGCCTTGATGTCACCACTGACTGCGGCTGGATGCTCTCGGAATCTGATGAGTACACCTAGCAATGATGCTCCAAGGGTGGGGCCAGGCAAGAGATACTGGTTAAGACTTTGACCTTGGTATTGATGGGAACAGTTGAAAACAACACGGGATTTCCCATTATGACTGACAAGGTGGTGGGGTATGTACCAACATTCATCAGAGTCTGTCTCCGTTGTAACTTCCTGGACAGCTCCTGTCTGAATGAGTTTCTCCATCTCTGCACTATAGGTCTTGGCTTTCAATGGATCCTTTAACAAGCGCTTCTCAATACTGCGAAGATTTGGCATGACTGACTCTTTAGGGGCATGCAATCGAGGCATATCCTTCTGTCGGAGCAATGGGGTCACCAGCCGAAGAATTCCATTCACTTCTGTGTGGATGGTCTTGTTTTCAAGGATCTTTAAAGCCTCTTGATCTTGTTTGGAGTGAGTAACCTCTTTCTCATCCCTGTGTGGAACAGCATCTATTTGCCAGAGTCTCTGGACATTCTTAAAAAGCTCATCTTGCGGTGGAAGGACAGATGTCAGTAGACATTGTTGGGAGGATGCAGGCCGTCCCATGAACGATGCAGAGCCCTGAAGGGTCCATCCCACGCGTGTGTGGACAGCAGCAGGTCCACCTGGAGAACCTAATCGGATAGGCTCTATTGGGGTAATAAGATGTGGCTGATCTGACCCAATCAGAAGTAGAGGCTGAGCATCTTTCAATGGCAGGATGGGAACACCACGTAAGTATTTATACTTCCTCTGCAGTTGTTCCATGGGATAAGACTGCCGGGACAGATTGAGGCGATCTGCAGTGAAAGCATATTCAATCTTGTAACAGGTTTGAGGCTTATGGGAGGGGGATACTTGGAATGATACAGATGACCCATGAAGAACCTCAATGTCTTGACGCACTGTGTGCAACGGGAGATCTTCAGGTATGCCCTGTATGCCTAGGGCTTTGGCAGCAGTTGGGAGCAGAACGGTTCTCTCAGAGCCGTCATCCAAAAGCGCAAAGGTGTCTAAAGTACGGTCCTCATAATGAATATGTACAGGTACTACCTTGAGCATGACACGGGTCCCAACAACAGGTTTGTCCAGGTAAAATCGGTCTGGAGAGGAACTGGTAAGGCAACTCTTCTCAGCACTGACTGGATTCTCTTGGGAGGATCTCACCTTTACATTGTGAAGAGGGCGAAGGTGTTTGCCTTTACACAGGTTACAGGGCTTCTTCAGATCACACTGAGCAGCGTGATGAGTCCTGGCACAGCGCCAGCAACGATTATTACATCGAATCCAGTCTTTGGCCTGGTTAGTAGTAAGTTTAGAAAATGGTTTGCATTGACTCAAGTAGTGCTCTGTACCACAGAAGGGACAGAACCGTTTTTGTTCTACAGACTTGGTTGGTGGAGTCAGAGCCTTCTGAGGAGACAGGGAAGTTACATTTTGAGCCACTCCAACCCCATGAAGAATGGCTACAGTCCTTTTACTCTGTACAGGTCGAGAAGTCTGTCGGTCCTGCACTTTTCGGGAAGATATCGTTACATCAAAGTCATGGAACCAGGCTTCATAACGTAGCCAGTTTGAGAGATTATGTAACGTGGGTACAACTCCAGGTTGCTGAAACATGTGACGGCGGAACTCAGCTCACTGTTCAGGAGAAACATGTGACCCACAATTCAGTTCAATGTCACCTTCAGGTCCTAAAGTCTTCAACAAACCCACCAAAGACTGTACCTGAAGAGCAAACTTATGGAATCCAACCGTATCCCCACGCTTTACATCAGGGGCTTCCAGGACACTGGCAATTTTCCTCAAAGCTAGTTGGTGGGGCTGACCAAACTTCTCATGGAGAGCAACCATGGTGTCAGTAAATGGGGTTGGCGAATTCAAAAAGGCATCGGCAATCAGCTTAGCTTCGACTGGGCTGGTATAGACCCAAGTAGGGGAGAAGGAACTGTCTTCAGTCACTTCTTAATACAGAATGCTAATATCTTCAGTATCACCTAAAGTACCTCTAAATAACAGTTAAAGCTCAACAGTAAATCTCAAAATATAGACAGTACAGGCAATTGAAGACAATTAAAACTATTGGTTTGGTCACAAAATGACTTATGTGATTAGCGAATGACAGATGCATAAACAAACAATCTAACTTCTCAATTTGGCATAATCAAAGGGAAATAATCTTGGATAATCCTTCTGCAGAATAATTATTTAACACGTAAACTATCACTTTGGACTATATTTAGCAGAAATCACGTTACACATATTGATTTTCTGTCAGACGATCGCACATTAATCGGTACATGTCCGGGCATGTACATTTAAACGCAAAAGGCTAAATATCCACTGAAACCACGGTTAAAACATAGATCAATCAGGGAAAACTTACTTTATGGTCATGTACTAATAGTTTAACACCCAAAACACCAACGAACATCCGAATAACAGGCAGGAATTAACTTCTAGGTGAACAGCTGCCGTTCTCTCAGGAATATATATTGACGCAGCAGGCAGCAAACAAAAACAATAATGCCTCCTACTGGAAGCAACAGGTATCACACTCTAAAATAACTATCAAAATAAAAGTCCCACAATAAAAGTCCTCTTTCGCCGGGAGCCTTTTATACACCTCGCTTTTTAACCCTTCTTCATACACTAAGTAGTGTTTCAGAATAAACTTTAAAAAAACAACAACATAATTTCTTTATTTTTGATCATATTTGACAGTATTGCATATTTTCATATAGTTTTAAATCCACATTCAACGCAGAAATGACGTCAGCTGAAATACTTTCACACACAGACCTGAGTGATCACTGGTTAGGGTTAAAAAACACAAATAGTTGGGTTAATTATACCCAGCAAATTGGGTCATTTATTTAACCCAGCACAATGTGTTGATTCATTTTTACGATTGTCCTCGCTTTTTTCCGCTCTTCATACACTAATTAGTGTTTCCGGATAAACCAAAAAAAAAAAAAAAAAAACTTTATTTTTGATCATATTTGTCAGTATTGCATATTTTATATAGTTTTAAATCCATATTCGACGCAGAAATGACGTCAGCTCGCTCTTCATAAATCACACACCGAGTATTTCACACACAGACCTGAATGATCATGGGTTAGGGTTAAAAATCACAAATAACACATGTTGGGTTAATTATACCCAGCAAATTGGGTCGTTTATTTAACCCAACGCAATGGGTTGATTCATTTTTACGATAGTCCTCGCTTTTTTCTGCTCTTCATACACTAATTAGTGTTTCCGGATAAAGCAAAAAAATTAAATTTTTATTTTTGATCATATTTGACAGTATTGCATATTTGATATAGATTTAAATCCACATTCAACGCAGAAATGACGTCATCTCGCTCTTCATAAATCACACACTGAGTATTTCACACACAGACCTGAGTGATCACGGGGGTGGGGGGGCGAAAATCAATGCATATTCATATTTCATAAGGCCATAATTGCGCTTGAAAGCGTGCGGCGGTCGTTTGTTTGGGCTGACGGATCCATACGTCTGAGCCGGGCTCTTATTTCATCTTTCGATCTCTCGCCGCAGCCGCTGAAAACAAGGGGTTTGTTGTCAAAGAAAACCAGGCTTTTTTCTAACACTTGACAACGTTCTATCATCTGTGAAGTTATCGATTTGCCAGTGTTTTAACCATCAAACTGGATCTGTTTGAGCGGCTCTGGTTTTTAAACAATTTCTTTGACAGGCGAGGCGTCACAGCAATTGCCCCGCTTTTAAAGACAGTATTTCAATTTGCCGAGAGCCCTTGAAGTGCGGCGCCGGCTCTGTGGAGGAGTCTCGGCCCGACAGAGTTGTCACGCTTGGGCCGGGGTAAAAAATGAAGCGCCTTAGCTTTATAGATCGCTGTTAGGTCAACAAAACTTTGGCAGCATTGATTAACTTGACAGTGAATGCAGCAGTACATTTATCACTAATAGCTGGACTGCAGAAAATCTAATAAGAGCCGAACAATCCCCCGCGGAGCCGTAACAGGTTCGGCACGACTAGCGCTGGAAACATCTCGGCATCATCATCCCGTCAATCGCCTCCGTCCTCGGGTTGAGCTGAAAAACAGGAGCGAGACGGCCCTGGCGTCATTAATTGAAGCTAAAAAGTATATTCTCCCGGCGCCGAGTGTCTTATCTCCTCTCGGAGCGGTTAAAGAGTTCACCGCTGCGTTGTTGGGTTTGGATTTGCATGAGCGGCTATAAAACACTCTGACCGCACGTCACAGTTTCTCCCAGAGGCCATCGATCGCGTGTCACCTGCGCATCAGCTTCACTCCTCCAGGATTCAATTTTTTTCCCTGGCCGTTTTGCATACGCTATCGACCCGCGGCGGTAAATGAGCAGAACGCGCCGAGACCAGAGGATGAATTGTTTACTTGCATAAAAATAACCTTTCGATAGTGTAAGATGCATGGCGCGGGCTGGCCGGTTCTGCTGATGGCATTCAGCTGCTATTGATCCGGTCCTGGAGACCCCAAGCTTCATGAACATCAGCGCACTGATGGAGAGCTTCTCTGTTAACTAGGGCTGGACGTTACAGTCAGGAAACTGGAATATTAAACTGTGTGTGTGTGTGTGTTGATCTGGCTTTCATTATGGCTCTTATAATCTGATATAGTGAGAATATGGAGGATGAACAGATCAGATTCATTCAAACTGGGCAAAAATATGATGCTGATATTTATATCAAATGTTTGGAATGCAAATTAGATTTATAACAGTATAGGAGATACTTACATAAAATGCATTTAAATTAGGGCTGTCAAAACGATTAATCGCGATTAATCACATCCAAAATAAAAGTTTGTGTTTACATAATATATGTGGGGGCACTGTGTATAATTATTTTAGATATATAAACACACACACACATGCTTGTATATATTTAAGAAATATTTTCATGTATATAGATTTATATGTAATTTATATTATATATAAATACAAATATTTTATATATAAATAATGTTTTTTCTTTAATATGCTTGCGTGTGTGTTTTTTATATATATATAAAATAATTATACACAGTGGCCCCACAAATATTATGTAAACAAAAACTTTTATTTTGGATGCGATTAATTACGATTAATCATTTTGACAGCCCTAATTTAAATTAGTAAGATGAAATTTAAATGCTTAGGTTGATGATCTTAAAACATTGAGAGAGGAGTTAATAAACCTTCCTCTAACGCCTAAATTGAAACTAATGTTTCTGGATGATCAAGCGAAGCTGAAATATTAATAACTGTATGAGCTTTATGCATGTGTTTGCTTGATTAGATCAGGTCAGACTCAGAGACACAGAAGGACTGCATATTCATATGTTTGTTCTTATTGTTTCAAAAGCAGAATCATTCCAGATAAACTGGTAAGTCCAAATGTTTGATGCTAAACAATGTTTGATGCTAAACACAGTAAAAATCTAGTTAAATAGCAAAGGCTTGTTTTTACTAAATTCAATTTATTTTGTATATCACAATACACATCATTTCAAAGCAGCTTTGCAGAAAATGCACGAGTCCATATTATGTATTTGAGTTGTACATGAGTTATGTATTTCAGAAATGCACATATACAAAATCACAGTTGGCGAAAAATGTATTAATTTAGAAAGTAATTGAATGCGGAGGAGCATTATGAACACGGATGTGACTGACTTTTCATCATTTTCGTTGATATGCCCCAATGATGTGCATAATACATTTATACAAAAAATATTATTATTGAATATCCTTTTGTGTTCCACAGAAGAAAGTCTTGAGAGTGAGTAAATGATGAAGTCCCCGTTAAAAGCACAATATAATCGCGTGATATCGGCAGAGACATTATGGGGAATACGGTAAAACTTTTAATCTTTCTTTTCTAATCTTAGAATCATTTTCATTAATATGCACCATTCTGATAATATTGTTGTTTAATAACAGGTTAACAAAAAATATTATTGATTTAATTGTATTAATTATCCTTGTGTGCTCCACAGAAGAAAGTCATAGAGTGACACGATGAAGGCCTCGTTAATAAAGCGCATTATAATCGCTTGATGTCGTCATGGAAACGACGGTGTCCTGATGTGAACCTGGACAGGATTGAGTGACTGCCTAGACATTATCGTACAGTTCGTATACTGTTATCGTACAGTCATCATACAGTCACTGTACAGTTATCGTAAGTCACCGTACAGTTAGCACACAGTTAGCGTACAGTCATTGTACAGTTAGCGTCCAGTCATCGTACAGTCACTGTACAGTTATTGTAGTTACCGCACAGTCATTATACAGGTATCGTAGTCATCGCACACTCATCGTAAAGTAATCGTACAGTCATCGTACACTCATCGCACAGTCATCGCAAAGTAATCGCACAGTCATCATACAATCATTAGACAGTCATCGCGCAGTCATCGTAAAGTAATCGTATAGTCATCGCAGTCATCGTACAGTTATCGTACAGTGATCGTATAATTACCATACAGTTATCGCACAGTCATCGTAAAGTAATCGTATAGTCATCGAAGTCATCGTACAGTCATCGTAAAGTAATTGCGCAGTCATCGTAAAGTAATCGCACAGTCATCGTACACTCATCGCACAGTCATCGTACACTCATCGTACAGTCATCGTACACTCATCGCACAGTCATTGTACACTCATCGTACAGTCATCGTAAAGTAATTGCGCAGTCATCGTAAAGTAATCGTACAGTCATCGTACACTCATCGCACAGTCATCGTAAAGTAATTGCGCAGTCATCGTAAAGTAATCGTACTCATCGCACAGTCATCGCTAAGTAATTGCGCAGTCATCGTAAAGTAATCGTACTCATTGCACAGTCATCGTTAAGTAATTGCGCAGTCATCGTAAAGTAATCGTACAGTCATCGTAAAGTAATCGTACAGTCATCACTGTCATCGTACAGTCATCGTAAAGTAATTGCGCAGTCATCGTAAAGTAATCGTACAGTCATCGTACACTCATCGCACAGTCCTTGTAAAGTAATTGCGCAGTCATCGTAAAGTAATCGTACTCATCGCACAGTCATCGTTAAGTAATCGTACAGTCATCACTGTCATCATACAGTCATCGTTAAGTAATCACGCAGTCATCGCATAGTCATTGTACAGTTATCGTACACTCATCGTACAGTCATCGGGTGTTAAAGTGGCGATCCGGTTCTCGTGCGACGGCATCTGTAGTTTCAGATCCTGGACTCTTCCCCGCGTCACACACACACTCCCCGCGTCACACACACTCCCCGAGCCCCGGCCTTCAGCGCTAATGAGTTTCCGAGGGATCCCAGAACGAGCTCTTCCAGTCATCCGAGAGAGAAGTGCTCGCATTATCCAGACAAACACCGAGCTGAAACTGCCAGAGCTCTCCGAGAGCATCCTCCGTCTTAACACACCGCAATCTGTTTTCATTTGCCCGACTCCAGCAGCTCCATCTGCACCGCTCCGCATTACAATAAAGTCACCGTCCAGATGAAGTTCGTTTTGATTGATTCACTTTCGTTGTAAAG
Source organism: Cyprinella venusta (assembly GCA_038021265.1). Classification (NCBI taxonomy): domain Eukaryota; kingdom Metazoa; phylum Chordata; class Actinopteri; order Cypriniformes; family Leuciscidae; genus Cyprinella; species Cyprinella venusta. Next base: position 368,025 of record CM075872.1, read on the forward strand.
ATCGTTAGTGATTAACTGAATTTAACTGAAACTGTTAATGTGTTCTGGACGCTCATTCACACACAGCAGTGTTTGAGCTCCAGAACACACACACACACACACACACACACTGAAACAGGATCCAAGTGCAAGTTTTGAAAAAATGTAGACAAGCGTGAAAACCGTCACGGCGTGTTTAGTCTATAGATATGAGCGTTTGCATATGTGTGTGCACAGGCGTATAGTCTCACTGCACAAATGGATCTTAATAAACGAGTTAACCAACACGATTAGTGTTTCTGCACTGTAAAACATATTGTTGGTTTAACCCCTTTACTGTCACTTGTCCGTATACAAGTAATGTAAGTTTACTTCACTATATTACTATTAAATCCTAATCTAGTCATGACAAACTATATATCGTTGGAAAGGTTTTTTTCTTACGAATTATGAATGAACAGTAATATATGAATTTATGACAAGAGTGCGCCTCAAAAAAAATCGACGTCATTACAGGAGTTTCTGACCTTTGTCACAAAAAGTCGAAACACACACTTTTAATAATTGAAACTTTGGTTTTTAGTGCTAAAAGTTCATAATAAAACATGATTAGTATTCATCAATAAAAAAAGATAAAATTATATTTTAAAAAGTAAGGTAAGAAGTCCTCTAAAAAGTATAATATATTATATATATTGAAATATAATTTATATTTCAAAGTTTTATATTCCAAAGTTTTATTATTATATCACATATTTTAGTAGTTATCATGAATTAGGTATCATTTTAAGGCTTACAAACTCATCCTTCATCCCGTGAAAACTGATTTGAAATTGGACGTTGCGTTACCATAGAAACGGTATTTTTTTATTAGGCCCCTCCCCTTTTGGCTATCATCTTTCATAATTTATTATGAAAACCTTTTCTGATCTTGACAAAACACATATTGTCAGAAAGGTCGTGAGGTTCTATATTTAGTGACAGAAGTGATATTTGGATAGAAATTGATTATTTTTTTATGGCAAAATGCATACAATTGAATTCAATGGAATTCAATGGCACCCGGTGGCTATTTTTGGTACTACGCCTAAACAAAATCTCATGGGAACTTCAATTTTTGTGATATCAACTTCAAATTTGGAACTTAACTTGGTTAGATATATAGCTTTCATTTTATAGTAAAACATATTTTGTAAAATATATATTTCATATTTAAAAAATATATTAATAAAGTATATTTGATTTACTGGAAATTATAACTTCCATAACTTTTACATAGTTTAATTTTTCAAAGTGCTTTCACTTTAGTAATAATCTACTGATTGTTTTCTTTAAAACAAGACCAAACTCAGGTCTATATTCCAAAGCATTCTTGAATTACAACCATTTAAGTGTGTATAGTGCATTTTAATGTCAATTATCAAAAAGGGGTGTGACAGGTAAAGGGTTAACTTAAGTTCATTGAAATTGAGATAAACTCTAAATATTATGTCATCTTTTTCACTTTATAGTTGATTTGACAAAAGAACAAACGTCCCTGAATCATGGAGATATTAGTTCACAGTGGTGATATGAGGATTAATCATCCAGCAACTCTTTCTGTTGCCCGTGTGAGGTCGTGATGAATGTGCATAAATTTACCCCGCGCGCTTGGTCTTAATGATTAAACATTGCCCCGCTGTAGCAGCGGCGCTCATCTCCGCGGCGTTCTGTCAGCGTCTCTGCTCTCGTTTCCTTTGTCTTCACCACCTCGGAAAAAAAGTGCCGGGCGTTTGATCCGAGTTCATTTATAAATAGTTCCTCTGGGTCGAGGCTGTTCTGGCAGCGTATAATCTCAGAGCGTCTCTGGCCGCGCTAGCTCTCCGTTTACCGCCGTAATTGGCTGATGAGAGGCTCGGGTCCTAAAAAGAATGTCAGTGTTCGATTTCCCGGGATCCTGAGTGAGGATATGTCACCATTTACGGCGGTTTGGGGTGACACCGGGAGCTCTGGGGAAATCATTACTCTGTTTATACCTCTCCCCTGCCGCCACGCTCTTCCCGCTGATATTTTCACCATGTTTTTCCACTGAGTGATGGTGCCTCGCCGGGGTCGCGCAGAACAAGTCCCTTTTGTAAATGTGTGGCCATATTTTAACGGGCGAAAGAGAAAAAGGCAGACAATTGGTGACGCTCAGCGGGAGGGCCCGGAGCGGTCGATGCCGTCCCGCGGACGCCATATTGATTCCCGGGCCGAACACACACTTCTGCAGCCCGTTGCTGAATTCAGACTTTTTATTCCACTTTTTGGCCGTGGATAGTCACAATTTGAAGGTTCATAGATTTTTCTGATTTTAATAACCCCGTGTTTATTGCCGTGTGCCGTCACACACTCCACGACTGTTCAACGCTGGATAAATCAATGCTAGAAAACGAGACGTGTGTGTGTCTGAAAGAGAAGCTGCATTTATCTGATCATAATACTGTAAATCACTGAAATATTATTCTAATGTAAATCATCAGTTGTGAATACAGTGTGCCGTATGCTTAGTGTGTCTGAAAGAGTCTCTTCTGCTCATCAAAGCTGCGTTTATCAACCAATAATACAGTAAAACAGTGAAATATTATTATAATGTGAATCATCGGTTCTCTATAGTCAAGTGTAATTTATTCCCGTGATTTTCATCATCATTACTCCAGTCTTCAGTGTCACATGATCCTTCAGAAATCACTCTAATATGAGGATCTGATGATCAACAGTTATGATTATTATCAGTGATGAAAGCATTTTTATATTTCTGTGCAAATCGTGAAAAACTAATATTTTTATTCATCAATAACCAGTGTTGGGTAAGTTACTCTAAAAAAGTAATTAATTACTAGTTACTAATTACCTCTTCAACAGTGTAATTAGATTACTGTACTAATCACTCTCTCTAAAAAGCTTTTAATTACTTTCAAAATCCCATATCAATCTCGACCAGCTGAATAATACAAGGATAGACATGAATCTGTTTTAATTATTCAAATAAATACTATAAAATGGCATGAATTATCCTTAAACTGACCAAGGTGGAGAAGGGTACATTATAAAAACAGACTTTTTATCATCAGACGATACATTTTGATGTTAAACCCACTATTGTTTTATGTCTGATCTCATCACATTTCACTCTTTTTTCAGACATATTTTACAATAATTCATACGAATTTGTACGAGTACGGTCGTCATATTTAGACACCTCATAAAATCGCTGTGAGATGGGATTGATCTATACACAGTATTTACCTCAATTACATCAGAAGTAACTAATTAAATTACAGATAAATGAAGAGTAATCCCTCACTTTACATTTTCAAGGGAAAAGTGATTAAATTACAGTAACTAATTACTTAGAAATTAGTTACACCCAACACTGTCAATAACACATTAAATTGATCAAAAGTGACAGTAAAGACGTTTATAATGTTACAAAAGATTATATTTCAAATAAACGCCACAGAAATGTGAACACTGATAATAATCATAACTGTGTTGATCATCAGATCCTCATATTAGAGTGATTTCTGGAGGATCATGTGACACTGAAGACTGGAGTAATGATGCTTTACACTTTACTGTATATTCACATAGAGAACAGATGATTTACGTTATAATAATATTTCACTGTTTTACTGTATTTTTGATTGAATAAACGCAGCTTAAGAAGAGACTCTTCGTTCAGACACATTAAGAATCTTAATTGCTCCAAACTTTGGCGGGTCGTGTGTGTAAAACATCTGAAAGTGATTATTTGGTGTGTGTGTGTGTGTGTGTGTGTGTGTGTGTGTGTGTGTGGAGGTGTCAGATTCGTCATGATGATTCCAGCTCTAATTGTAAAGACCTGCAGGACTGGATCTTTGGGGTGATAATTGTGGAGTTGCGGCGGGTTAGACGTGTCATTACCGAATCGATGCGGCAGAAACTGTAAATGATTCTCTTGTCAGCGGAGACGGCCGAGACGTCAGACACACACACACACACACACACACACACTCGCAGAATCCATACGCAACGCTGACAATATCATATAAAAGCAGACCACGGGTTATGGATTATATGAGCGTTAGAGGAGGACGACTGCGATTACTCCGTTAATGTGAGTGAACAGTGATGATCCGACACAGTTTATCAAAGTTATTTAATACACACATCGCTTCAGCTTTACACTGAAAGCTCATTAATGCGTCAGTTATGGAAGGATATGTATTACAGAAATATTAAGAGCTTCTCAATACACTGAAAAAATGACTTTGGTAACACTGTTTAAAGCCTTTATAAATATACATATATAAAATAAATAAATATAAATATATATATATATATATATATATATATATATATATGCAATGATTAATCACATCCAAAATAAAAGTTTGTTTACATAAATATTAGGGCGAACAATTAATGGCGATTAATCGCATCCAAAATAAAAGTTTGTGTTTACATAATATATATGGGGGCACTGTGTATAATTATATATATATATATATATATATATATATATATATATATATATATATATAAACACACACATGCATGTATATTTAAGAAAAAAATATTATTTATATATAAAATATTTATATTTATATATAATATAAATTATATATAAATCTATGTACAGTATATACATGAAAATATTTCTTAAATATATACAAGCATGTATCTGTGTGTATATATATATATATATATATATATATATATAAATAATTATACACAGTGCCCCCATATATATTAAGTAAACACAAACTTTTATTTTGGATATGATTAATCGCGATTAATCTTTTGATAGCCCTAATAAATGTGTGTGTGTGTGTGTGTGTGTATTGTGTATAATTATTTTGTATATATAAATACACACATGCATGTATATATTAAAAAATATGTTTTATATATATACACACACACACAGTATATACATGCAAATATTTCTTAAATACATGCATGTGTGTGTATTTATATATGCAAAATAATTATACACACATATATATTTATGTAAACAGACTTTTATTTTGGATGTGATTAATATATATACATTTTATAATATATATATATAAGTATTTTTAACTGACCTTATGATGCATTGTGTATTCATTGTGACAGAAAAATATAATGCATTCAAACAAACAATTTAAGATACAACAAGGAATCTGTCAATATAATACAGTTTTAATCTGATTAGTTATTTATGAAAACATATATACAGTAATGCCAGAAGTGTTATGATGTTCTTTCCCCAGTGTTTCTGTCTCGTTTTCCAGCTCAAACATCCAAATATTCTCCAATCAAGAAGCAATGAATGAAGATATTAAGACTGGAAGCCAGGTGAGTGAGTTTGTGAAGAAAACAAGAACAAATCTGCCAGTAGAGTCATCTTTTTATCGTTTATCGTTGTTGTTTTAAGTTCAGACTCCTCATTATGATGCATGTTTCCTCAAACACGTCTGGATATGTCGGTGATGGAGGTTTGGGGATGCCGTGCGCTGGAGACAGGCCTGAGGAGGACCAGCGCTCCGGCTCTATCAGCCTCAGTTTCACAGCTTCTGCCAGCCTGATTTGTCTGCTCTTGACCTTTCCAGCGATCTGTCCCATCATGCATCAGGAGCGCTCCTCAGGGACTCCAGTAATGAAGCCTGTCATCTCCGCTCACCTCCACGCCGGACACACACTCGGATCGGACGGATCCCGCATCGATCCCCTGCTCGTCTCGCAGAAGTCCTCCAGGAGCTCCTCAGATCTGCACTTGTTGTGCTGAGGCGTTCTAACAGGTCAGATGTGCGAGTCTTTAACCCAGACGAACATCCAACACAATCATACATCTGCGAGCGCGTGTAATCAGCACTCAAACAGTGTAAACAGCTTTTATTTCATCATGCAAAATGCACGCAGGAGCTGAGAGGAAAAAGCAAACATTGATTAAAACATATTCGTTATTAATATTTCGGCATTAAAGCATGCGTTCATCAATCCTCTAATTGACAGCCTTGAGAAAAAGGATAATTCGTCATGTTTCATTACGTTATTATCTCAAACACAATCGACTGCAAGCACACATGATTTACACCGTGACCGTATGATTACAAAATCTTTAATAATATTTGCGTAAAGGATGAAGATGTCAGTTTCCAAAGCTGGACGTCACTTTTGTCCACTACTGTAGATTTAAAGCATTTATTAATCTTAGTTAATTGTCTAATTGTAAAATCTGTTAAATGTGTAAATATAGCAAAATATTAGGAAAATTAAATAAATTTTAATTTTAAATCTCGAGTGTGAGGGAATGAAACTCCAGCTACAGGTTTTATTTTATTATGTGAAATGCATGCATAGAAAAACAACAAGCAAACATTTAATTACTCATTAATATTTTGGTTGGTTCTCTCTTGTTTTTTCATGTGTTCATCATTTCTCCAATCGACAGCCTCGACAAAAAATGATAATTGGTCATGTTTCATTGCGTTATTATCTCAAACAATACAATCAACCCAAAGCACACATGTGCAATATGATTACTAAATCTTGAATAATATTTTAATAAAGGATGATGTCAGTTTTCCAAGTCCGGATATCACGCCACTACTGTAGATTTAAAGCATTTATTAATCTTAGTTCATTGTTAATTGTCTAGTTGTTAAAATATATTAAATGTGTAAATATAGCAAAATATTAGGTAAATTAAATAAATTTTAATATTAAATCTCGAGTGTGAGGGAATAAAACTACAGCGACAGGTTTTATTTTATTTTGCGAAATGCATGCATAGAAAAACAACAAGCAAGCATTGATTAAAATAATATATATATAATTTTATATATACGTGTATATATAATTTTTTTTAATAGACCTCAGATTAATGGAGCATGTTTTGCTCATTGTTAATCAACATTAACTCGAGGTTTTTGCACACAAATAAAGAATATAAATCACATTCAAGAGAAAAGTATTTTGTTTCGAGACGGCAGCAAAAACTCTAGACGATTTCATAAATGTATTTCCAATCTTAAAGTCAACATGAAATCAAAACCGACACAATTTTCTTTCTTAATTATAACATTTCGATTGTAAACGAGACTTTTTCACCATCGGTTGATTGTAGAATATTTAGTTTCATTCTGAAATAGGAGGATAAATGCGTTCATGCTGACTTTAGGAACGGACAACTAAAACTGATATCATTAATGTGGAGGATTGTGAAATCTAAACTTTCTTTCAGACAGTTTATACTCTACCATTCAAGAGTCTCTTCTGCTCAACAAAGCTGCGTTCATCCCATCATAAATACTGTAAAACAGTGAAATATTATTCTAATGTGAATCATCTGTTCTCTATGTGTATATACAGTCAAGTGTAATTTATTCCTGTGATTTCCAGCATCATCACTCCAGTCTTCAGTGTCACATGATCCTCCAGACATCACTCTAATATGAGGATCTGATGATCAACACAGTTATGATTATTATCAGTGTTCATATTTCTGTGGAAACTGATACATTTTATTTTTCAGGATTATTTGATGAATAGAAAGTTCAAAAGAACAGCGATTATTTCAAACAGAATCTTTTGTAACATTATAAATGTCTTTACTGTCACTTTTGATCATTTAATTCACCTTTGATGAGTAAGAATATGTATGTGTGTGTATATATATATATATTTTAAATATTACTCACTCTATACTTGGACAAAATGAAACAAAATGAACCAAATTGACATCAATTTAAATAGAGTTTATTGAAACAGAGACTGTTATTTGTGTTCCTAAAGGTCATAATTTAAATCATCAACATTTGGAACAGAATTCAAGTATATGTCTCTTATGGCACGTGCAGTTATTAATACACAGGTAATAATCCAACAGGTGTACAGTGGCGATCACATGACACTCACAGACAGTGCCTTAGTGCATAGAGTTTAAGAGGAGGACCCAACGAGCACAACACAGATATGAAGATGAAGTGTGTGTGTGTGTGTATGTGTGTGTGTGTGTGTGTGTGTGTGTGTGTGTGTGTGTGTGTGTGTGTGGGATCAGTCATGTTCACCATCCCTCCACTTCCACCACGAGCGGATCCTTCACCTCGATCTTCCCGCTGTTGACGATCACACACTCGGTGTACGGCAGGTTACGCTCGTTCGTGTCCTGGAGTTCAATGGTGTGAACCACAGCCTGCAGACACACACACACACACACACACACACCGTCATCCGAGGGCTCTATGAAACACATTTCACTGTTTCCCAGATTGCATCTTTTTTCCGTTTTAATTTTTTGGTTTCCGTTTTTTCCTCCAATTTAAATGTTCCCGATTTTAATCATGCATCATTAAAAAGTGCAATAAATTGAAATAATGAAACTTAAACTTTAAATAAATTGTTACATTTTCTAATTAAAAAAAATATTTTTAGGTCTCTATGAAATCCGTAAGCCGCTAATGAGAGATCTATATCTATGATGTAATATCTCACACACCGCTGTGGTGTCGTTCAGTCATCGGGTCACGATTATAGATTGCCGAGTGCAGAAAATCCCCTAAAAACGTAAACGTAGATCAACTTTTGGGACAAACGGAGAAATAAAGACGTCTTCGAGATGTTTCATCACAAACTTGACTTGATTCGTCCACAGAGACTCCGCTCGGCGCGTGTGTGTGTTAATAGACAGGTTAGCAAATATATCATATTTACTGTACACTACAGTTACATTGCAGTTTGTTTGTACTTCAGTAAAGCACATCTGGTGAACGAATCTATGGCAGTGAAATTAAATATATGTTGCACAAAAATATTTAGCCATTAGCATTAACACACCAAATCATTTGAACATTACTCACACATCAGTGGTATCAAATATAGCATGACATCTCACGCTCCTGGCAGCTAATTTATTACGATAACGTACCGTAACACAGTGTGATCAAATGTACAGGTGATACAAAAACTCATTTAATAGCTGATATGTCATTAATATGATTCATGAATTCTATATATCTCCCATCGCTCGCTCTCCTTCTTACGTCATCAAGCTTCACCTTCGTGATCGTTTTGAAAATGCAATATTTTGCATAATATAAAATATATCCTGTTGGCGACAAATGACATATTGCAGCTTTAAAGGGGTAGTTCACTTTTAAAAAACTTTTGCTGATAATTTACTCGCCCCCGTGTCATCCAAGATGTCCATGTCTTTCTTTCTTCAGTGGAAAAGAAATGAAAACATTCCAGGATTTTCTCCATATAATGGACTTCAATGGGGACCAAACGGTTCAAGGTCCAAAAAACGGCTAACATCAGTAAATCCATCAAAACAAACAAATATTTTCCAGAGTCTGTTCGATCATTGAATCAACCAAATGACTCCGAAAAAGATTCGTTCATTTTGATGAACGAGTTCGAACAGGAGAGTCACAAACGCGCATCACAGAACAGAGCAAGGCGAGCATTTGAGCTTATAAAACTTAAACTTTGTTATTTATTTATTAAATGAGCGATCGTTTCGCTTGATAAGACCCTTATTCATCGTCTGGAGTCGTTTAAAGCCCTTTGAACAGTTTGCACTGAAACTTGAACCGTTTGGACCCCATTGAAGTCCATTATATGGAGAAAATCCTGGAATGTTTTCATCAAAAACCTTCATTTCTTTTCCACTGAAGAAAGAAAGACATGGACATCTTGGAGGACACGGGGGTGAGTAAATTATCAGCAAAAGTTTTTTTCAAAAGTGAACTACTCCTTTGATATTCACAAACACTAGTCCAAATGTGTGTGTTTCAGGAATCCTACCATCCCCTCCAGGACTTTCCCGAACACCACGTGTTTCCCGTCGAGCCACGGCGCTCGGGCCAGCGTGATGAAGAACTGCGAGCCGTTGGTGTCGGGCCCCGCGTTCGCCATGCTGACCCAGCCGGGGCCCAGATGCCGGAGCCGGAAGCTCTCGTCCGCAAACGTGCTCCCGTAGATGCTCCTCCCTGTGGACAGACCTGAGATCAGTCGACGCAGACGTCCGTTACAGCGGTGCGTTACCTGCATAGTCACTTAAAGGGATAGTTCACCCAAAAATGTCAACTCAGGGTTCCTACAGGGTCTTAAAGAGCCTTAAAAGCATTGAATTTATGAATTTGGAAATAATACCTTAAAAAGTCTTTAAAAAGTCTTGAATTTTGATATCTGGGTCTTATAAATTGTGCTGTATGTCAGTGTTAATTTCATTGAGGAAAATAATGATGAAAACTTTTCTTCAACAACATTCACTGACGAAAACGAGATGCTAGTTTTGAATGACAAAAACTATGACAAATCTATTGACATTTTCGTCAATGAAAAAGAAAACTAGGAAATGTTGGATAGTGTGGATCTGGGAAGCGATCCAGTCAGAACTGATGTCAGATCAGTCAGAACTGATGTCCTGTGTGTGTTTAGCTAATGTTAAAACACAACTTAACTATCACCGTCCCACAGGTGGGACGTTTGCCACTATATTTTTAAAACAATATCTTAGTAAATACCTTAAATAATATTGACAAACTATATATCATTTGAAAGCTTACAATCTCTAGTTTCCACATTTGGTGACTGATTTTCAAAATATATTACAAAGGAGCCATAATTTATCAATATGCAACAAGAATATTTTCATTCTCATAAGGCGTGTTCAGAGCTTTATTTTAAAATAGCAGTAAACATGAAAAATCATGAAAAAATGGTAGCTCAAAAAAAAAAGCTAAATTAAACCAATAGTTGAAATAAAGTCGTTATTTTTGTTTGTTTTTTGCGCACAAAAGTGTTCTCGTCGTTTGATAAAGTTAAGATTGAGCCCCTGTAGTCACTTGGATTATTTTAACGATGTCTTTAATGACTTTTCAAGTCATTCCCTCAAGAAGCCTATGGACTAGTATGCAGGAGCGATCTTAATATCTTAAATATCTTAATTTGTGTCCTGAAGATGAACGAAGGTCTTACGGGGTTGAACAACATGAGGGAGAGGAAATACTGACAGAATTTTCATTTTTGGGTGAACTAACCCTTTAAAAGACTTTAACCCCCTGGGGACCAAGGTGTATTTGGGGTCCTTGAGAGGTTCTGACATGCCCTGACATCTGTGTTTTTTTCAGCTGCTTATAAACATATTAATGGCACAGGTGAAATTACACTATATTTAGCAGAAACAGGGCAACCATGACATATGGACAACGTGTTTGTACATGTTTGCATTTTTGAGAGAATATTGTTTATGCGTGGTTATTGTAAAAACTAAAAATGAAAGTTTCTGAAATAAGGCCAGAAAACACATACTAAATATGCGTCCACAAGACTTTTGACTAATTGATGTTGTTGCCTAGGGTTTTTTCTTCACAATGATCTGAAAATCATCCCCCTAATCATTCACATAGAACTGTGAATTGGGTTATATTGTGAAAAAGATTTTTTTTGGCTGCCAAGGCAATATGCGAATGGGCGTGAACAGGCCAGCCCTCATCATGTATAATTAGGTGATTCACACCTGAGAGACAAAGACATGCATAATAATGAGCCTTTCATTTAGGTGAGTCAGACAAGAAAAAAATGAAAGGAGAACATATATATATATATATATATATATATATATATATAACAGAAGGTCAGATGCAAAAGCCTCTAAGTTCCATTTTAAATTATTCTAGAATGATCATTTGTATCAAGCTTGTATATTTAAGTTCAGTAATTTCACTTAAATGACAATTAATAGTTAATCTTCATTGCAATTATGTGAAATTACTGAACTTATATATACAAGCTTGATAAAAATTATCATTCTAGAAAAAATTCAAATGGCACTTAGAGGCTTTTGCATCTGAACGCTTCAAATATATACATCTATGTATAAAATCAAAGTATAAATGAAAGTCAAAACCCATTTTTTGTCATACCTGGAAACAAATCCTGGTCAATTTTTATATGGGCCATGTAGAATTGGTTCAGAGTTAGAGTTTCAAACATCAAGATGTTTTAAACTCTAACCAAAAGTGTGTTTAAATATGATTCGTGTGTGTGGCTAATAAAATAATATGAGCAGAACTCTTACAGTCTTTAACTAAATAAACGTTCGTTCGTACATCCGTCCACACACCCGAATCATATTTAAACACACTTTTTGGTTATAGGTAGCCTACAGATAATTATCTTACTAATGTAAGGATGTCTCATGAGATTCTTGTTCAAATGAAAGCGAAAGTGAATTAACGCACAGCGTGCGTCAGTGAATTCGTCTATTCTTCCCTATCAGACGCGCATTTGATATTTAAACAGTCTTTGTGGACACTATTCAATAACGCGATTCGAACAAAGCACTTATAATAAATGACTTACTGCATCAGCTGAATCCGTGCGTGCTCCTCAAAATGAAACTATAAGGTAACTTTTTTTCCAGGATCTCCTCACTGCGCATGCAAGACTAAAGAATAGGACGAGGTTATCCGTAATAAACTGTGTTTTAATCGATATGGGCATAAACTGTATGTTTTTATCCATGTGGGCGTTTTCATGGCTTGCCTCAACATTAGAATTTGAATAGCACGCGCTCCCAGTGGGCGCGGTTACATTAGCACCTCATTTGCTGTAATGAGGTGAAAGGGAAAATCCTGACATCTCTTTCTTTTCATACAGATTACATCAACTGAGAGTAGTTGCTTTTTATATAAATGACTTAAATTAAAAGAAGAAAATCTCAGCTTCATAAAGAGAGATTTTTCGTGTGTATGTGATAAGTATTTAATGAGTTACAGCTCTTTTTTCGGACGCGTTTCAGAAAGATTTTTGCGGAGACAGAGTGAGCTGAAAGCGCACCCATGTTTAATTTATTTATTTTACAAAAACACAAGGTTTTGATAGTAATAAGAGTGTACATAAAAAAAGAAGACCCTCTATAGTTTATAATCATGTATCGATTTTATTTTTATGACCATCAATGACGGAGTATTTTAAGTCTATGTTGCAGCTGTGTGAAAAAAAACGATCAAAACGCGGGGGCGCGTTTTTGGTCCCCAGGGGGTTAAATCCAGCTCATAAAAAAATCATATTCTATGAATGATTCGCTGACGTTCTGAAAACATGTAAACGTCCAGTTTATTAACGGTTTTAAAAACGTTTTCTTGTTTATGTGAAGGTTAAACATTCCCTTTTTATTTAGGCAATGTTTCTTCTTGGATGATGAACGTTCTCAAACAAGAGGGAACATAAAACAAGCGTCAGATGAACGTCCAACTAAAGCGCTCCGTGATCCGTGTGTGAATGATGTTCTTGTGCTGATGTTTTGAGAACGTTATTAAAGACCAGAGAACTTTGAGCAAATATTATATTAATGTTACTGAAGAACGTTTGTTCATAGCTCGCCAGAAGCTCTTCTGATATACGCGTCAGCTTTCTATCTCAATAACGTCATTAAGGTTTAAGTCTAGTTATATACCCATCACCACACTCTTCCTCTGGCTCTGTGATCGTTTAGGGTTCGTATGATCGGATTAGTGCACGTAAAACATTCCTATAGTGTAAATAAACCATTTATTTGTACATTTGCACTGCAGATGTGTGTGTGTTTCAGAGAGGAGAGTCGTGTGTGTGTGTGTGTGTGTTCCTCACCGCCGGTTCCGTCGCCGGATGTGAAATCTCCTCCTTGGATCATGAAGTCCTTGATCACACGATGGAACTTGCTGTCTTTATACCCGTAACCCTTCTGGAGAGAGAGTCTGTGTTAGATGATCCGTGTGTGTGTGTGTGTGTGTGTGTGTGATGGTGAGTTGTACCTCTCCTGTGGCGAGAGTCAGGAAGTTCTGCACGGTGAGAGGAGCGAGTTCTCCGAACAGACCGATCACGATCCTGCCAACCTCGTGTCCTCCGACAGTGATGTCAAAAAACACCTGCAGAAGAACAGCAGAACACACCTGACACACTGTGTGTGTGTGTGTGTATACAGTAGTGTTTAAAAAAAGTTAATCAAAGTTGTCCTAAGATGTATTGTTCAAAATTCAAGTGTAACTTAAATTTGATCCACTTCAACCACTTCAAATGTTGACTAAACGATTAATCGCATTCAAAATAAAAGTTTGTGTTTACATAATATATGTGTGCGTAGTGTGTATAGTTATTATATATATATAAATACACACATGCATGTATATATTTAAGAAAAATGTGTTCTCAATATATCAAATACTTATTTTTATATATAATATTATTAATAATGTATAAATATATATAAAATATATACATGCATGTGTGTGTATTTATATATACAACATAATTATACACACTAAACATATATATTATGCAAACACAAACTTTTATTTTGCATGCGATTAATCGTTTCACAGCCCTAATATATATATATGTGTGTGTGTGTATGTATATATGTATGTTTGTGTGTGAAGTGTAAAAAAATGTCTTTTTTGCATAAACTATAAAATCAGAAAAGTATAAATTCAAGTGTGGCTTTTTATGTTTTCACTGTGTGTGACCATAGACTGTCTAAAAAAGACACATTTAGTGAACACATCAAAATCCACACTTGAATTTATACTGTTTTATGTGAATGCATAAAAGAAGACAACAACAGAAGCATTATATAATATAAATATTAGTATTCAATGCGAGATGCATTTACAAACACGCATGCGCACAACACACCGATCTGTCAACGCTTGAAAGACTAGCATGCACCGCAGGTTTAACGTGTGTGTGTGTGTGTGTGTGTGTGTGTGTGTGTGTGTGTGTGTGTGTGTGTGTGTGTGTGTGTGTGTGTGTGTGTGTGTGTGTGTTTGTGAATGATGGTTTTGCAGTTCTCGCAGTGATGCTTCAGGACGCCTCGCGGCGCGTCTCTCTAGTGTTCGCGCTGATGCTGCATGACGCGCGTCTCACCTTGTCCGTTACTTGCGGTCCCGTCCGCGTCTTAAAATCAATGGCGCTGCATAAAAACGGCAGATAAATGAGAGTAAACGCGCGCCAGAGCCGAAGCAGGTCCATATCTGAGTCTGAATATGAATGTGAATATGAATGTGATCCGCGTTTTTGTCTGAAGAGAATCAGCGGCGCGCGCGTTTTCCTGTGTGACGCTCCTCCTCCGGGGCGCGCGCGCGTCACGACGCACAGTGTCTGAGGAATTTATTTAAAAAAAGAAAAACTGTGACGTGTACACACACAATATCTACAAAACCAACCTTTATGATCTGGTGTGTTCGTGTATTTACCAGTGTACAGAAGAGGGGGAAATATAAATGAATATCAGCTCTGCAGATGAAAAATTGTATTAAAAAATTCTAATAAGCTGTGCTAGTTACTAGTGGTTTTGGTTTGATTTCTAAAAACGTTTGGAATAAATAATAATAATAATTTTGCCATCTAAAAAAAAAACAACAGAAACTGAACGAATCAACTTAAAAATAAAGGCTCTTCATTTGCATTGAACATCTTTATTGTGGCAAAAAAAAAGATTTCCCTCGTGATAAATAAAGTATCAGTCAAATCAATCATCTGGTTTAGTGGATCATACAGTGATCTTTAATGGAGATGAGCTCTTCCTCATCTGGTTTAGTGGATCATACAGTGATCTTTAATGGAGATGAGCTCTTCATCATCTGGTTTAGTGGATCATACAGTGATCTTTAATGGAGATGAACTCTTCCTCATCTGGTTTAGTGGATCATGCAGTGATCTTTAATGGAGATGAACTCTTCCTCATCTGGTTTAGTGGATCATACAGTGATCTTTAATGGAGATGAACTCTTCCTCATCTGGTTTAGTGGATCATACAGTGATCTTTAATGGAGATGAACTCTTCCTCATCTGGTTTAGTGGATCATACAGTGATCTTTAATGGAGATGAACTCTTCCTCATCTGGTTTAGTGGATCATACAGTGATCTTTAATGGAGATGAGCTCTTCCTCATCTGGTTTAGTGGATCATGCAGTGATCTTTAATGGAGATGAACTCTTCCTCATCTGGTTTAGTGGATCATACAGTGATCTTTAATGGAGATGAGCTCTTCCTCATCTGGTTTAGTGGATCATACAGTGATCTTTAATGGAGATGAACTCTTCCTCATCTGGTTTAGTGGATCATGCAGTGATCTTTAATGGAGATGAACTCTTCCTCATCTGGTTTAGTGGATCATACAGTGATCTTTAATGGAGATGAACTCTTCCTCATCTGGTTTAGTGGATCATACAGTGATCTTTAATGGAGATGAGCTCTTCCTCATCTGGTTTAGTGGATCATACAGTGATCTTTAATGGAGATGAGCTCTTCATCATCTGGTTTAGTGGATCATACAGTAATCTTTAATGGAGATGAGCTCTTCCTCATCTGGTTTAGTGGATCATACAGTGATCCTAATGGAGATGAACTCTTCATCATCTGGTTTAGTGGATCATACAGTGATCTTTAATGGAGATGAGCTCTTCATCATCTGGTTTAGTGGATCATACAGTGATCTTTAATGGAGATGAGCTCTTCATCATCTGGTTTAGTGGATCATGCAGTGATCTTTAATGGAGATGAGCTCTTCCTCATCTGGTTTAGTGGATCATACAGTGATCTTTAATGGAGATGAGCTCTTCCTCATCTGGTTTAGTGGATCATACAGTGATCTTTAATGGAGATGAGCTCTTCATCATCTGGTTTAGTGGATCATACAGTGATCTTTAATGGAGATGAGCTCTTCCTCATCTGGTTTAGTGGATCATACAGTGATCCTAATGGAGATGAACTCTTCATCATCTGGTTTAGTGGATCATACAGTGATCTTTAATGGAGATGAGCTCTTCATCATCTGGTTTAGTGGATCATACAGTGATCTTTAATGGAGATGAGCTCTTCATCATCTGGTTTAGTGGATCATACAGTGATCTTTAATGGAGATGAGCTCTTCCTCATCTGGTTTAGTGGATCATACAGTGATCTTTAATGGAGATGAGCTCTTCCTCATCTGGTTTAGTGGATCATACAGTGATCTTTAATGGAGATGAGCTCTTCATCATCTGGTTTAGTGGATCATACAGTGATCTTTAATGGAGATGAGCTCTTCATCATCTGGTTTAGTGGATCATACAGTGATCTTTAATGGAGATGAGCTCTTCATCATCTGGTTTAGTGGATCATACAGTGATCTTTAATGGAGATGAGCTCTTCATCATCTGGTTTAGTGGATCATACAGTGATCTTTAATGGAGATGAGCTCTTCATCATCTGGTTTAGTGGATCATACAGTGATCTTTAATGGAGATGAGCTCTTCATCATCTGGTTTAGTGGATCATACAGTGATCTTTATTGGAGATGAGCTCTTCATCATCTGGTTAAGTGGATCATACAGTGATCTTTAATGGAGATGAACTCTTCCTCATCTGGTTTAGTGGATCATACAGTGATCTTTAATGGAGATGAACTCTTCCTCATCTGGTTTAGTGGATCATACAGTGATCTTTAATGGAGATGAGCTCTTCATCATCTGGTTTAGTGGATCATACAGTGATCTTTAATGGAGATGAGCTCTTCATCATCTGGTTTAGTGGATCATGCAGTGATCTTTAATGGAGATGAGCTCTTCATCATCTGGTTTAGTGGATCATACAGTGATCCTAATGGAGATGAGCTCTTCCTCATCTGGTTTAGTGGATCATACAGTGATCTTTAATGGAGATGAGCTCTTCCTCATCTGGTTTAGTGGATCATACAGTGATCTTTAATGGAGATGAGCTCTTCATCATCTGGTTTAGTGGATCATACAGTGATCTTTAATGGAGATGAGCTCTTCATCATCTGGTTTAGTGGATCATACAGTGATCTTTAATGGAGATGAACTCTTCATCATCTGGTTTAGTGGATCATACAGTGATCTTTAATGGAGATGAGCTCTTCTTCATCTGGTTTAGTGGATCATACAGTGATCTTTAATGGAGATGAGCTCTTCATCATCTGGTTTAGTGGATCATACAGTGATCTTTAATGGAGATGAGCTCTTCATCATCTGGTTTAGTGGATCATACAGTGATCTTTAATGGAGATGAGCTCTTCATCATCTGGTTTAGTGGATCATACAGTGATCTTTAATGGAGATGAGCTCTTCCTCATCTGGTTTAGTGGATCATGCAGTGATCCTAATGGAGATGAACTCTTCCTCATCTGGTTTAGTGGATCATACAGTGATCTTTAATGGAGATGAACTCTTCATCATCTGGTTTAGTGGATCAGTGATATTTAATGGAGATGAGCTCTTCATCATCTGGTTTAGTGGATCATACAGTGACACTGATTTCAGTTTCTCCAGATTGAGCTCTTGTCAGGACGGGTGACACACAGACTCAGACGCCTCGAGCTTCAGTCACTGCACTGAATTGAGGAAGACAGAAGGAGAACGAGGTCTTTAGATCTGCTTCATCTTTACTGAAGGCTCAGAGATGAGCTTCTGTGCTTCTCCGTCAGAGTTACTGCATTAAAGCATCATGCAGATGTTTGCTTTAATCAAACTCAAGTGGCAGACTCGTGTCTGTTGCATGCAAGTACGTTTTAAAAAAAATACTTTTAAATAAAAATGCAATGATATAATACATCACATCCAATACAAAGTTTGTGAGTAAATAATATACGTGTTTACTGTTTATAATTATTTTGTATTTATAAATACACATATATGCATGTGTGTATATATATATATATAAAAATAATTGCATGCATATACTGTATATATTTTTAAACAATTTATATTATATATTTTAAAAAAAAATCTTAAATATATAAATGCATGTGTATTGTGTAAACAAGTTTTATTTTGGATGCGATAAGTCGTTGCTCAGCACTAATAATCATGCAAATGAGATGTTGGCGTGTGTGTAAGTGTGATGACGTTGACAGGCTCTCGCGCGCCCCCTCTGACAGAATGACAGCCACGCATTTAAATATTCAATGCGGATCATTAGAGTCAATGCAAATGAGCAGTAAATCACACACGCGCCTAACGAGTTGATCAGTTAATATCGATCATATTATTTTCCCATCGTATTAAAGCATGCATTATTGTGATGTTGACTATGCTAATATGGAAAGGAACAGGAAAGGAAAACACCACGAGTCCGAATGAGTTCATTTTTATCTCTCTCTAAAGTGTCGCAAAAAGACTTTTGTTAATGGATAAATAGCAAAAGTGTTTTTGCATCATTAATAGACTGATGTAAAACACACTCGCGGCGCTTCCATAAATCTCTTATATTTGCGGTGCGGATTATTAACAGGCAATAAATTATAAATATGAGTTGCAACAACAGGACGAGCATCAACTCCCATCTGAATATACGTCTATATTAATGAATTATATAGTCAGCAACCCGTGACCTTAAAACTATAATAGGAGGCGCTGGCCGAGTCGTGTATCGGACTCCTGTCACACCGCGCGTTCATTTGTCTTTCAGCCATCAGAGGAATTAATTAACGAGAGATGCGAAGGGTCTAAGTGAATGTCAAACAGCAGTCTATGTTAATGAAACACACACCTAAACGCGTTTCTTCACGCTCACAAAATATACAAATGAAGGCCGAGCTTTAATAATCCGCTTTTTTTGGCACAGAAAATGATATATTTGGGCAGTTAATGTATCGATCCGCGCGGCCCCTCGAGTGCACTTTATTCCTCCGCTCGTTTATCAATGAATAAAAACACCAATACACTGTCATAATAGCAATGTTATTTGGAAGTATGACAACTATAAATTATTTTGAGGTATTTGACACTATTTAAATACTAATAATGCAATTAAATAATTTATTTTTAATGATAATTGCCCGCGTTTTGGAACTCCATCGTTATATCCATGCGAAAATCTCAATCTGCACGGGTTGTTATTGCTCACATTCTTTAAGGGTGAAATGCATTTGTAGACCAGAATTCATTTTCAGACGATTATGTTTGTGTTTTGGTTCGTTATCAATCTACAGAGACTTGTGGATGACGAATGGGCCTGTCAGAATATTGCCAGTCAAAACATTCCCCCTCCTCGCTGTGAATGCCCCACATCCCGATCCCGAGGCTTTCCAGACAGCTGCGAGTTTCTCAACACAGGCTGGGAACCCGAGGACCAGTTACACGCTTATCTAGTGCGAGAAAATAATAATGCACGATTCATCATGCAAACTAAAACAGCTGTAAAAGTCTGACGGGCATTCAGGATGAAAAAAAGTTTCATTTGCGTCGTAGTTTCTATTAAACACCCATCATCTTTCCATTGCGCGTGAGATTATTTCGATTATTAGATGATCTTCACACCAGGTTGCACTTTATTTTAAGGTGTTGTTAGAGTGTAATTATATATTGAGGAGTTCTAAGTAGGGTTACTTGCATGCAATTATGCATCATTTATATGTAACATATGTAACAAGGACATAAAAATAAAGTTGTTCTTTTAGGAAAATGTTTCCTGTATGGCATCACTCCGAAAACCACCGTCGTGTTAAAGAGTGAGCGACTGTGCGTAAACTTCTCTTTCCTTCAAAAAAGAAAAAAAAGGACTGATAAATCAAAGCGGCGTGAGTGAGACAGATGCTCAGCATCACTTCTGTTCTGTGTCTGTCCGTCCGTCCAGGGGCACGTGCCCGCGCGGTGCGCGTGAGAGTGGGCGGAGGGCGCGTGCGCGCGCGCGGATGGAGTGTCCCGGAGTCGCAGCCCGGACTCCTCTGACAGGGTCAGTGTGTCTTTACTCGCGATCGCCACAAACATGAGGCGCAGAACAGCTCGGCTTCTCCACTTCTGGCTGTTCTAGTTTAGTTGAAGTGGTTCTGGATCGATTCTTCGGTGAGGAAGAGCACATGAGAGTCCATCATCCCTCCTCGGTGTCGGACATGCTGAAGCCGAGCGAGCCCAGCGGTTCTGCTTTCCTCAAAGTGGACCCGACATACATCCAGCACTGGCAGCAGCTGTTCCCGCAGAACCCGGTGCCGGTCCCGGTGCCCGTCCCGAGAGCCAGCCTGATCTCCGTGAGCTCGAGCTCGTCCACCGAGTCTCCCGCGCGCTCCCTCAGTCACGCGCTGTTCGACGCCGGAGCCGCTTCCCAAGCCAAAGAACTTTGTTTGTCGTCCAACTTTAAGAATGATAAAGGCTCGCGACTGAAGCTGAGCTCCGAGGAACTGGACTATTATCTGTACGGGCAGCAGAGGATGGAGATCATCCCGGTCAACAACAGCAACGGAGACGCCAATAACCGTGAGCACTCACACACACACTCTCACACACACACGCACGCTTCGTTTCAATCGTGCATTTGAGTGATATCAGTTAACATGCACTTTTATGTTTAGGATTAATTGCATGCATAATTTAGGCCTACTTTTTTAAGTTGCTTATATATGTGTAACAAAGATATTGTAAAATAAAAAGCGTCCACGAGGAGTCGGGCTCACGCTTTATTTTTAATTAGGCATTTAAGTTGCATAAAGGCCTAAAATAATTAACAACATGTATTTAGGGTTAGTTGCATGTATAATTGCATGTACAATGTTTAGTTACTGTGTAATAAAAAGCGTCGGTTATAAAGGAGAGGCGGTTTCAGTGTGTGATCATGCATGGGAACTTTTTATTCTCTAGTTCTTTGGAAAACATCACTTTAAAACACATGTGGAAAAACTTATAACAAAATATCCCACGGTAGCCTGTAACTATAATCCATATGATTCTTGAAAAAATAGGACCGCGGAGAACATTAATTTTCGGGAGTTTCGAATTAAAATGATCGCCGTGTTTAAAAATGTTATCGGGAAAATGTCAATTTAATGTATTCGTGCATTTAGAAATATAAGGTAACATTTTATTTTACGCTGTCCTTGTTATACACGTAGGCCTACTTACCATAGTAATGACAGTAAATTGTGCATAATTACATGCAACTAACCCTCAACCAAATCCCTATAACTACATGCTTAATATTACTCAGTGCTTTAATATATAATTGCACTATAACTATGACAGAAAATATGCTGTGAATAATTTAGTTTTATAGTAAAATACCATTATAGTTCTAGTTAATCTTTTTTTTTAAAACGAGTTATTTCCAGGCTATAGGCTAAAGGATGTGTGCAGCGCATTGAACTGAATTCTGATGAATTGATTTTATTCTCGAGTCTTGTTTTATTATCCGGATCAGCGCGCGACAGTTTACACGAAAATGCTGAAATTATTCTCCCAAATTAAGGAAATGAACTCAAATTAAAATGAATAGAAATAGCCTAAAAACAGATTCACACTGAATAAAACGCTCGTTTTAATCTCGGCCTTATTTTAAAACACATATTTAATGAAACATTTCTTTAATGTTTTAACTGATTTGTCTATTTAAATTGACTTATTTTAATCTGATAGACAGTCTATTCAATATTTTTTTTATGAGGTATCCTATCGAATCTGGGATAATTACACTTATTGTCCATGTCAGCAACTGAGACCTGTTTTTAGCTGCTCTGAATTGAATCTTTATTAATTGCGCAAATGATTTTGGTCCCGTTAGCTATATTCCGCGCTGATCGCGCGCGCCGGTGTGTGAGACGGGAGATGTGTGAGTGATCAGCGGATCTTCATCGATAAACGCGGGAGCACATGAGGGATGAGCGGACAACACACAATTAATTGCTGTATAGTTTTGTAGAGTGAGTCCGGATCAGTGATCGATCTCTCCATCGGCACACATTCATCATCCCAGCGCGGGACATGCGCGTCTCCCGGGGCACGAGACTGCTTTATCTACACGCGCGCTCCCGAGCCCATATTTCACAGCAGAGGAGCTCGTTTACACACACACACATGGGCTTTACAACATTCGGATGATTGCATGAGGAATTTCAGATGCACTGAACTAAATTAGATGATTTGAAAACTGAATAGAATTCTGCTTTGAGCCGCGCGCTTCATTTCTATAGTGCCGTTTAATGAGCAGCACGGAGGAGTCACAACATTTCTAGTCGTTTTATTAGTCATGCAAAAATATTTTGAAGTGTAAAAGCACAACACATTTTTATGAAGATTAATATAGAGTGCAAATGTTTTTACATTAATTTCTGAAGTTTTATTATATGAAATATGTCTGAAAATTTTTCATTTATGATTTTTTTTGTATGCACGCTTGAAGAAATATCTTCATGCACCATTTAAAGTTTGTGTTCATGAAGAATTAATGCACAAAAAGAAATGATCTCATTTCATTTTAGCTGTATAATATTTTAGCATATGAACATCACGCTGAGAAACAAGCTCTATTAGTGTAACAAATCTATCTTCATTATTTTTTAATGCACAGTAGAAGAACTGTTCATGCACCATGTAAAGTTTGTGTGCATGCACTGAAGAAATAATTCAAATAAGAAACGACCTAATTTCATTTTAGCTGTATAATATTTAGCGGAAATATAACCATCATGATGAGAAAAGCTCTATTTTTTTGAAACAAAGCTTTAGATTTAAAGTCTTCATGACGGTTAAAGCAGAAGCAATGCATGATGCATCATTACATGCAAATAACCCTAAACTGAACCCTATAGGTGCATGCAGTTATTAATATTACTCAGACTTAAATAGAGAATTATAAAACCTTAAATAAAGCGTGACGGGAATGTCTTCATGCTGACAGAGGGACAAAGTGTGTGTGTGCAAGTGACGAAGAAATAATGCAAATAATTTGTATTTTAGTTGTATAATATTTTATTAAAGTCGTGCAAGCACACACACACACACACACACACATCTGGCTGAGAAACGAGCTCTACTTGGCTCCAGATCTGTGGCTGACCCGCAGTGGGAATGTCTTCATGCATCGTCTGACAGAGGGACAATTTAAAGTTGTGTGTGTCTCAGTGAAGGGCCGCTCATCTGTGTGTGTGTGTGTGTGTGTGTGTGTGTGTCCTGCAGGCTGTGACATGTGTGCTGATAACCGTAACGGAGAGTGCCCGATGCACGGACCCCTGCACTCGCTGCGGCGGCTGGTGGGCACCAGCGGCTCCTCGGGGCCCGTCCCCACGCCGGACGTGCCGGACTGGCTCCGGGATCTGCCTCGAGAGGTGTGTCTGTGCACCAGCACCGTCCCGGGCCTCGGCTACGGCATCTGTGCGGCCCAGCGGATCCCGCAGGGGACGTGGATCGGGCCCTTCCAGGGCGTCCCGCTCACGCTGGAGAAGCTGCAGTCGGGGGCCGTCAGGAACTCACGACACTTGTGGGAGGTGAGTGTGTGTGTGTGTGTGTTAAACTACTGAGGAACTCACCACACTTGTGTGTGTTTGAATGTGATCACTAATGTGATCAAATATACAGTCAAACCGCAAATAAAGTAAAGTGTGCCATATTCCACCCAAATCTTCTTCATCCAGTGACTACAGGAACAATGATTCCTCCACTTTGAGCTGAAGTGTGTTTTCTGCTCTTTTTACACACACACTGAACAACATGAAGCATTGCTTGGTCACTGGTTGAGCTAAACTGCTATTATCTAATTGTGGAGTTCACTTTAACAGATATTCAACATCATTCATGTGTGAGAGTCCAAAAACCAGTCCAATATCCACTGAGTTCTGCTCACATTTATCAGCCAATACACTGATCATGGGTCTGAGTATATTCTGGTTTGACTGTAAATGTGTCGCTTTAATGCATTGGATAAAAGCGTGAGGAAAACCCCACACACACACTAAAGGTCACCCGCTTGACCTCTGACCCGAGCTGAGCGAGTGTACGGCTCTACACACACTCATGGATAGATTTCCAAAATTTATTTTATTTTTCACGTGAGTTCAGAAACTTGATTTGAAAATCCGTGTTTGTCGATACAGAGATGTTTGCAGTGTGTGTTTGTGTCTCGTTTCCAGCACGCACATCCAAACATTCTGAAATTAATTGAACATTTTATTTAATATTCATCAATATTATATTATTATCCAGAGCGGCTGTATATATATAAATATATATGTAAATGAACTAAATTAATAACTTTATTACAACAGGAATGAACATCACTGAACTGACTTAAGCTGGACTGTTACCAGTGTTGGGTGTAACTAATTACTAAGTAATTAGTTACTGTAAATTAATTACTTTTCCCTTGAAAATGTAAAGTAAGGGATTACTCTTCATTTATCTGTAATTTAATTAGTTACTTCTGATGTAATTGAGGTAAATACTGTGTATAGATCAATCCCATCTCACAGCGATTCTATGAGGAGTCTAAATATGACGACCGCACTCGTACAAATCCGTATGAATTATTGTAAAATATGTCTGAAAAAAGTGTGAAATGTCATGAGATCAGACATAAAACAATAGTGGGTTTAACATCAAAATGTATCGTCTGATGATAAAAAGTCTGTTTTTATAATGTAACCTTCTCCACCTTGGTCAGTTTAAGGATAATTCATGCAATTTTATAGTATTTATTTGAATAATTAAAACAGATTCATGTCTATCCTTGTATTATTCAGCTGGTCGAGATTGATATGGGATTTTGAAAGTAATTAAAAGCTTTTTAGAGAGAGTGATTAGTACAGTAATCTAATTACACTGTTGAAGAGGTAGTTAGTAACTAGTAATTAACTACTTCTGTAGAGTAACTTACCCAACACTGACTGTGACGCTATTTTCTTCTAGACACACACACTGTTGCATTATTGTCCTGTTATCTCTGTAAAGCTGCTCTGACACACTCTCTCTGTGCTGTAATAGCGCTATAAATAACCTCGACTCGACTTAAATCAAGATATATTTACTGGAGAATCCAAATTACTGAAATCTGAGTTTGAGCTTAAAACAAGAACAAATATTCGGAAAAAAACCTCTTCATTTACGATGCTTGTTCTTGTTTGAAGCACAAACTCATTTTGACTCATTTTTGATTGATCACGTCTTCATATCTTCGTCGTTCTTCTCCTCCAGGAAATGTCTGGTGATATAAGAGTGTGTGTGTGTGTGTGTGTGTGTGTGTGTTTGTCCTGGAATGGAGTCAGACACACAGTGTGAGATCCACAGTGTTGTTTTCCACATGAATTCGTCTGAAAGATGATATAAAGATGTGTTTTGAAGCGAACGCTGTTCCTGGATCAGTGTGTGACGTCAGTAAAGGACAGCGTGAGGCTGGTGAAGTGTAACACACACACACACACACACACACTGGAGGCCTGATCTGGAGTGTGTCATGGCACGACTCTGGGAGACTGTTATTGCTCGTCAGATTAATATTAATATTTCCCCTGTTAGATCATCTATTAGTTTAATATCGGCGCTCGTTACGGCCGGTCCTGTCTGGCTCTCGCTCGCTGACCTTTTATTGACGGCGTTATTACGCTCCGGCTGTCCTGGCGCTGACGGATGCGAGTCTTGCTGGTTAAACACCTGATACGAGCCGTTTGTTCAGTCAATTAGAGAGAATAACACTGAGAGCTCATCTCGGGTTTATTTAACGGACAGAACAAGACTCATCATAACAGTCCGTCCGGCCGTTACTCGCTTCGTTATTCTGCGGCTCAGACCAATCATCTGCTTTCACCTTCAGTTCAGATTATTTCTCTGAGTCCATCGGCAGATGTTTGTTCTGGTTTAAACACAAACTCGCTCAGGATCTTCAGTCTCTGTTCTTCTCCAGTAAACGTCTCTTGATTTGAGGATGTTTGGATATTTGAGCTGGAGTACGAGACAGAAACACTGAGGAGGAACATCATGTGTGTGTGTGTGTGTGTGTGAAGAAAAGCTTCTGTGTGGCAAAATAAGGTGGATACGTTGATTTAGAAACACACACACACGTGAATGACTGTATGAGACACATACACACACACGTGAATGACCCGTATGTTCTGCACAGGTCTGATCTCACACACATGTTGCTGCAGTGGTGTAGAGCGGGGGTCAGCGGGGCGTCTGCTGCTGGTGTGGTGGATCTGAGTCTGTCAGTTCTTTGGCTTCTCCGTCAGAGAGTTATTCCGGCTTTTCCCACCCGGAGTCTGGAATGCTTTTCTTAGGAATACTGTACACACGTCTCTCGTCGATATTGCCCATTATCAGCCATATTTACCAGCCATGAATCAGGCGAATAGTTCAGTTTGTCGTGTTTCACGGTCGGCGTGTCCAAGTCAAATATCTCTGCGTGAGTCTCGCCCAATAAATAGAGTTTCTTGTTAGAGTTTCTGTCACGGGGTCGCGCGCACGACGGTCCGGGGACCCTGGCGGCCTGAGTAATGTGACGTTTATAAACTAAACACTCGACCTGTGCTGTTTTACTGCGCTAAATGATGCTGTAGCTCATGTGAAGTGTGTCAGAGTGTCTTCGCCATCGCTGGACTCACAGGAGACGGAGGATTCTAGATCTTGATGTTCAGAAACACTCGAGCGCAGTCTGTGTTGAGCTGGTGCAAGATGGTTTCTGCCACGCATTGAACAGTTTAAGAAAGTTAAAGAGTTATGAAATATAATGGAAGCTGGTTTCTGCCACGCATTTAACAGTTTAAAAAGTTTTTTAATTTTTAATTTTAAAAAGTGATTTTTTTTATAGAGTTATAAAGTCTAAAAAGTAAAAATCGCAAGTTTATCTCGCAACTCTGACTTTTTTCTTGCAGTTACGAGTTATAAAATAAAAATTCTAAGATAAAAGTAAAAATCGTAAGTTTATATCTCACAATTCTCACTTTTTTTGCACTTACGAGCTATAAAATCTGAATTGTGTAAAAAATAGTAAAAATCGCAAGTTTATATCTCGCAATTCTGACTTTTTCTTTCAGTTATGAGTTATAAAATAAAAATTTTAAGAAAAAAGAAAAATCGCAAGTTTATATCTCGCAATTCTCACTTTTTTTGCCCCTTACGAGTTATAAAATCCGAATTGTATGAAAAATAGAAAAAATCGCAAGTTTATATCTCACAACTCTGACTTTTTTCTTTCAGTTATGAGTTATAAATAAAAACTCTAAGATAAAAGTAAAAATCGCAAGTTTATATCTCGCAATTCTGACTTTTTTCTTTCAGTTATGAGTTATAAATAAAAACTCTAAGATAAAAGTAAAAATCGCAAGTTTATATCTCGCAACTCTGACTTTTTTCTTGCACTTACAAGTTATAAAATACGAATTGTGAGAAAAATTGTAAAAATCGGAAGTTTATATCTCGCAATTCTCTTTTTTTTGCACTTACAAGTTATAAAATCTGAATTGTTTGAAAAATAGTAAAAATCGCAAGTTTTTATCTCGCAATTCTGACTTTTTTCTTTTACTTATGAGTTATAAAATTTGAATTATGTGAAAAATAGTAAAAATCGCAAGTTTTTATCTCACAACTCTGACTTTTTTCTTTCAGTTACAAGTTATAAAATAAAAATTCTAAGATAAAAGTAAAAATTGCAAGTTTATATCTCACAACTCTGACTTTTTTCTTGCACTTACGAGTTATAAAATCCGAACTGTGAGAAAATTTTTAAAAATCGTAAGTTGATATGTCGCAATTCTGAATTTTTTCATACAGTTACGAGTTATAAAATAAAAATTCTAAGATAAAAGTAAAAATTGCAAGTTATAAAATCCAAATTGCTGGAAAAAAGTCGCAAAACTGATTTTTTTTTTTTCCTACAGTTGTGTGTTTATATCTTGCAATTCAGATTTTTTCTTAAAGGTCCGAATTGTGAGATTTTGTATTCAGAAAGAAGCTTCCATAGACAGCAGTGTGTGAGTGCCAGAATGCGTTTGATCACACACACATACGGTGTACGGAGTATCTGGAAGGCCTGCAGTCGCCCGCTGTCATTGGCTGGACGTGATGATGTCATGGTGGCGCTGCGGGCCAGGATAAGTATTGTATTTTCTGTTCTATGGCGAAGGCTTGTTTAACATGGGTTTGCTGACACAGAACGCGCTGTAATTTGTCACTGAAGTTATTTTATGCTTCATTTGTGTCTCTGTTGTGAGAGAAAGCATCTTTAACCATATCAGACTCTCAGTGTCAACATGAGCTTCATCTGAACGTCAAACATGCTGGTTTCCCTCTGAATTCCTCTGTTGCTTTTATTCCCGCTTCTCCTGCTCTGGAACGAGCGTCTCCGCTGTGTTTTCATTGGAGTTTTTTATGGTGGCTTCTAGTTATTTTAAGACTTGTTTAGTCTGTACATTTCTAAAGCTCGTCTGACTTTAAGCCTTTCTGTATTACACATATTGACATCCAGCTCAGCCTGTTATGATATTGCAGGTTTGTTCTGAACTTATCGTTAAATGCATAACGATCAAATGAAGTGAAGCCTTAGTCAGGAGAGGAAACGAGCTCTCGATGGAGAAAACACTGAACACGACTGACCCTGTGTGTCCGGTTTATTAAAGTCACTTCATATTTATTTAATACTAAAACAGTATTTGTCTCCGTTTGTTCTGCTGTTTATACATTTAACATATGCTCAGTTTTGTTATTCGGTCTGTCATGTTAATAGTTTTGCATATAATTAGATCCTTATAGAGTTTGTGAAAATATTAATACATTTTATTTATTTATTTAGTTAGTTTTTTAGAAGATTTTTAACTTATTTTTTGTATTTGGAGTCATGGCATTAACCGTGTGCAGGAATAACTCGTGTGTGAGTCCTGAATTCGCCGCTTTATCTCTTGTGTTTTCCTCAGGAAACAGACTCAAAGAGTGGAACAGTTTCTCTTTATCAATCCTGCAAAATACAATTATTATTATTATTTTTTATTATTATTTTATTATTATTATTTACACCTCTCTCTCTCCCTCTCTATATAAATATATGTATATATCTCTCTCCCTCCCTCTCTCTCTCTCTCTCTCAATTTGAATTTTTTTAGAGCTGTGCAAAAGTTAATTGCGATTAATCACATCCAAAATAAAAGTCTGTGTTTACATAATATATTTGTGTGTGCTGGATATAATTATTTTGTATTTATAAATACCTATGCATGCATGAATATATTTAAGAATTATTTGCACTTAAATTCTATATATATATATGTATATATATACATACATAATCTATATTATGTAAATATAAATATTTTATATATGAATAACACATTTTCTAAAATATATACATACATGTGTGTGTATTTATATATACAAATTAATTATATACAGCACACACAAATATATTATGTAAACACAGACTTTTATTTTGGATGCGATTAATCACAATTAATTTTTGCACAGCCCTAATTTTTTTCAATTTCAATTCAATTTCACTTTAATTCTCTCTCTCTCTCTCTCTCAATTTTAATTTATTTTTTCAATTTAATTCTCTCTCTCTTTCTCTCTCTCACTCTCTCTCTCTCTTGCTCCCCCCCTCTCTCTCCATTGTCTTGTTCTCCTGCGAGTACACAGTCAGTTGTTAAGGACGAGAGTGTGTGTGTGTGTGTGTGTGTGTTAATACTCCCGAAACGATAACAAGCGTCTCTATCGCCTCCAGAGACGCTCGCGGGCCGAGACCGAAGGACCTCAGAGTGTTTCCCGTGATAAAGCGTCGGCTCCATTACCCAGAGTGCTCTGCCCTCCTCACTCCTTCATCTATACAGCGCTTTAACAATAAAGAGCGTCTCACAGCAGCGTTACAGTGATTCAGGAGATTACAGTCACAGAGAGAGTTCAGGCTTTAGCAGATCGAGAATAAAGTTAGCGTCCAGATAAAGTTAGTTTAGATTCACTTCTGTTGTAAAGATCGTTAGTGATTAACTGAATTAAACTGAAACTGTTAATGTGTTCTGGATGTTCATACACACACAGCAGTGTTTGAGCTCCAGAACACACACACACACACACACACACACACACACACTGAAACAGGATCCAAATGCAAGTTTAGAATAATGTAGAGAAGCGTGATCATCTCTGTGCAAACTTCAAAAACGGCGATTTGTGAAACGCTGGCGTGTTTAGTCTATAGATATGAGCGTGTGCATATGTGTGTGTGTGCGCAGGCGTATAGTCTCACTGCACATATGGACCTCGCCAAATTTCTTGTCTGGCCTTAAACATTCATAATCCAGAAGTTTTTGTGTCTGTGAGGTGAAATGATTTTGACAGCGTTCGTGTGTAGAGCGGAGAAGAGAGGAGGACAGCAGTGTAATGGCCGTCTGCCCTGATGGACTCGCTGTAATGAGGTCAGAGGTCAGAGTGGCTGTTAGCTCACGGTGTGTGTGTGTCTGGACATCAGCTTTACAGGCTTGGTAAATGTCTGACGAGAGATTGAGCAGTAAGTAACGCAGTGACAGGACACATCGATCGCCCGACAAGCATTTGGTTTCGGGACATCAGTAGAAACGCTCTGTTCACACTGGAAACATCATAGTGTGTGTGTGTGTGTGTGTGTGTGTGTGTTGACCTCAGGCCGGCTCAGATCACATTAATCAGCTTTACGGCCTGTTTAGGGTTTTTACCAGCGCGAGACACGCCGACCCCTGTCAGTCAGAGAGAGTTTTACACTGAAGATGTTGATCCAGCCGAATCTGAAGACGAGAAGAGAAACTGTGTTCAGCTCATAACAGCGATATCATCCGAGTCCGTTTACTGACCTGAGACGTTTTTACAACGACCTTTTCTGTTTTATTTGGATCAGAACTTTTGTGTGAAAATAGCGACTCGCTGCAGCGACTTCTTTATCATCTGAACCACTTTCAGCTAAAACTAAAATATAACTCAATAAGTCCCCTTGAGGTTTGAAGTTAATAGTTCAGTAGAAATCTGCATTTAGGAATTTAGCAGATGCTTTTATGCAGATTTGACTTACAATAGAGGAACAAAAGCAGTTCGTCACAGAACCAACAGTAAACAATTGGTGGTATACAGTGGTGTGAATAAGTTTGGACACCCATGCTAAAGTTGCCTAAAAAGAGGAATAAAAAATCATCTTTTGGATATTGATCTTAATGCCTTAATTAGAAAAATGAGGAAAACTCCAACCTTTAAGGACACACATTTTCTTTGTGAATGAATAATGTATCATAAATAAATAAATGTTTTTCCTTAAAATACAGGGTGCATAAGTCATTAAATTCCCATAGAGCCAGGCAGATTTTTATTTTTAAAAGCCAGTTATTTCAGTTAATTTCATTAACACCTAGAGATTGGCATGGTTTTACTTCAGTTAGTCTAATAGCTGGTTTGATTTGCATTGAGAGATGATCTTCAGGAAAGTACCCCATGCCAATCTCTAGGTGTGGTGAAGGTGTGTGATGATGATGTGGGGATATTTTAATTCCAAAGGCCAAGGGAACTTTATCAGGATGCATATTATCCTGGATCCATGAAATAACTGGCTTTTAAAAATAAAAATCTGCCTGACTCTATGGGAATTTAACATAGGGGTGTCCTGACTTATGCAGCCTGTATTTTAAGGAAAAACATTTATTTATTTATGATACATTATTCATTCCCAAAGAAAATTGGTGTCCTTAAAGGTTGGAGTTTTCCTCATTTTTCTAATTAAGGCATTAAGATCAATATCCAAAAGATGATTTTTTATTCCTCTTTTTAGGCATCTTTAGCATGGGTGTCAAAACTTATTCACACCACTGTAGAAGAGTGTACTGTAGGCAAGCTTGGAGAACCCAATGCAGCTTTATTATTTCCCAACATGAACACATTCAAAGTAAACAAAGACTCGGCTTTTGTGATACAGGTAACAATTCTTGACACCAGACACATAAGGGCTTAAATACAGACTACTAATGACTAAACAAGACACACACACACACCTGTGAACATGATTTGGACAATTAACCAATGACTACTAAACACAAAAGACTAAGGACGTTTTTATATCCCTGAAGATGAAGCAGAAACTCAACAGATATGATAGAATGATCAGGCCTTGAGGGATCAGCTGATCTGTAGAAGCTCCTGACGGTGTGTGTCGATGGTTCTCTTACAGATCTACGATCAGGAAGGAACGCTACTGCACTTCATCGACGGGAACGAGCCCAGCAAGTCGAGCTGGATGAGGTACATCCGCTGCGCTCGACACTGCGGGGAGCAGAACATGATGGTGGTGCAGTACAGGTACTGACCCCTGACCCCGGACCTGACCTTAAACCCTGGCCAGACCCCTTACACTAAGTATTATTCTGTTCGGATTATATTATTTATAGTTAGCAGTATGTAAAACGATAGAAGAATACAGAATGTAATATTTCTCACAGAATATGAAAAAGTACAAATGTTTTATAGAAAAAGAAATTGCAATATCTTTAGTTTATATCTCACAATTCAGTGTGTGTGTGTTTGTGTTTGTGAGTGTGTTTGAGTGTCCGTAAGAGTGTGTGAGAATTGTAATTTTTTAATTCTGTGGCGTAAAAAAACAGAATTGCTCTTCTTTTCCAGTGTTTAAATGTTAATGAGTAAGACGTGTGTCTTTAACCGCTGCGCTCATGTCTCGCAAACTTTATAATGGCCGTCTCTGTCTTGAAGTCCATAAAAGTGCATCTATCCATCATAAAAGTGCATCCATCCATCATAAAAGTGCATCTGTCCATCATAAAAGTGCATCTGTCCATCATAAAAGTGCATCTGTCCATCATAAAAGTGCATCCATCTATCATAAAAGTGCATCTATCCATCATAAAAGTGCATCCGTCCATCATAAAAGTGCATCTGTCCATCATAAAAGTGCATCTATTCATCATAAAAGTGCATCTATCCATCATAAAAGTGCATCTGTCCATCATAAAAGTGCATCTATCCATCATAAAAGTGCATCTATCATCATAAAAGTGCATCTATCATCATAAAAGTGGATCTATCCATCATAAAAGTGCATCTATCATCATAAAAGTGCATCTATCATCATAAAAGTGGATCTATCCATCATAAAAGTGCATCCGTCCATCATAAAAGTGCATCCGTCCATCATAAAAGTGCATCTGTCCATCATAAAAGTGCATCCGTCCATCATAAAAGTGCATCTATCATCATAAAAGTGCATCTATCCATCATAAAAGTGCATCTGTCCATCATAAAAGTGCATCCGTCCATCATAAAAGTGCATCTGTCCATCATAAAAGTGCATCCGTCCATCATAAAAGTGCATCTATCATCATAAAAGTGCATCTATCATCATAAAAGTAAATCTATCATCATAAAAGTGCATCTATCATCATAAAAGTGCATCTATCATCATAAAAGTAAATCTATCCATCATAAAAGTGCATCTATCATCATAAAAGTGGATCTATCCATCATAAAAGTGCATCCGTCCATCATAAAAGTGCATCCGTCCATCATAAAAGTGCATCTGTCCATCATAAAAGTGCATCCGTCCATCATAAAAGTGCATCTATCATCATAAAAGTGCATCTATCCATCATAAAAGTGCATCTGTCCATCATAAAAGTGCATCCGTCCATCATAAAAGTGCATCTGTCCATCATAAAAGTGCATCCGTCCATCATAAAAGTGCATCTATCATCATAAAAGTGCATCTATCATCATAAAATTAAATCTATCATCATAAAAGTGCATCTATCATCATAAAAGTGCATCTATCATCATAAAAGTAAATCTATCCATCATAAAAGTGCTTTTTGGGTGGACTACTCCTTTAAAATTAGTTAAACTCGTCTCATGCGCCTCTTTCCTCTGTGACCTCTGTCTCGTGTTTTT
Source organism: Cyprinella venusta (assembly GCA_038021265.1). NCBI lineage: Eukaryota > Metazoa > Chordata > Actinopteri > Cypriniformes > Leuciscidae > Cyprinella > Cyprinella venusta. Next base: position 402,630 of record CM075872.1, read on the forward strand.
AACAGTAAACATGTCGTTGCTTCAGTCTGATGATCTGATGATGTGCTGAGGTCATGAACTCTGACCCCGTGATCAGCTGGAGGCCGTTCTCCGCTAGATCCAGGTCGGCCTGTTATGATTCGCAATATCTTCATGGAATTCTCTTCAAAGCGGCGCTGATGGATGGAGTCCGACTCGGCCGTGTTGTTTCGCTCTGACGGTAACGTCTGCTGGCGTCTCCCGCGCGGGGAACTTTATTACTCTTCCAACCACAATACTAAATACATGTCAGCGCGGGAAACCCGACCCGAGACGGGCTTTGATCTGCGGAGATTCATGCGCGCGCTGGAGGTGACGGCAGGCGTGTAAGAGTAGGTTTACACTCACTCTGAGTGTGTGTGTGTGTGTGTGTGTGTGTGTGAGGCCACCCATCGCTCCTCAAACAGCCTCTTTCAGCGGCACACTGACTCATTTACTCCCACTACATTTATTTGTGCTGCAGTGTTTACGTTGAGTGAGGCCGAGCTGAGAGACGAGGCGTTACGAGGTTCTCAAGCTACGCCGTGTTTTCTCTCTCGCGGCTCGTGAGATGTTGGTGATTTATGGACTCGGCCTTTGTTTTATTTTGATGTTGCGGTGGAAAGAATTAATAAAATGCACCCATCTCAGCACTTCCCCCCCGAGACCAAAGAGGCATTTTTCTCAGTTTAAGCCGCGCTTGATCCGGCGGTCTGAGGTTAGCTGGTTTAAAGCTAGTTCACACCAAGGATGACGACGATGAAGATATTGGTTCTAAATATACGATGACGACACAGAGGAACGATATCATCGGAATCACTTTCAGAGCCATGAATATGCAGATGAGCCCCGCCTCCACTCACTCCCTCACTGGTTGACTCACACACGTTGATCTGATTGGTTACGAGGTGGTTTGTGACGTCAGAAACACCAGCGATTTCAAAGCGTGTTTTTGAGACTGTCTTTGGTTCACTGCAGTTTTAGGCAATGCTGTCCACTTATCAACACACACACGGTTTAAGTGGATTAAACACACCACATACACACATTAAACGCTGGATTTACACTTTAAGAGTTGGAATAGTTCTTCAATCATGTTTTCTGAACCCTTCAAGTGAAAATAAACTGCGAGTGAGAATGCTGTTAGACTCTTTAATGTCAAGATGAACTGTTTTTAATAGTTTTTTTTTTTAATAGCCACATGAAAATTAAAGATTTAATATATTTTATAATGGGTTGACATATTTGATAGTCTGCTATAAATGCACATTTTGTTTTATAAACATTATTTAATGTAATTGAAACAGTTTTTTATTGTATTTTTTTAGTTTGATCAAGATTGAGTGAATGATGTGATAGAGTCTCTTTGGATAAAAGTTTAATAAAATGCTAAATGATTAAATGTGAGTATCTAATGCATTGAGGTGTGTGTGTTGCAGGTCGTGTATCTTCTACCGGGCGTGTTCGGACATCCCTCGAGGGACGGAGCTGCTGGTGTGGTACAACGACAGCTACACGTCCTTCTTCGGGATCCCCCTGCAGTGCGTCGCACAGGACGAAAACTGTGAGTCTCGCAATCTACAGGGGTTAAACAAGTCTCTGATGTCCCCACTGTGTGTGTGTGTGTGTGTGTGGAGTGTTAGCTCAAAATACCCCACAGATGTATTTTTATAGCATGTTAAAATTGCTAAAATTGTCACTTTTCGAGGGTAGGCAAAAACACTCAGCTTTTGTGTGTCTTAAGCTCCATTAAGCTCCACCCTCTGCGCTGGGAGCAGCAGCTCATTTGCATTTAAAGGGACACACAAAAACTGAGCGTTTTTGCTGAAAATCGTAAAACTTTTAGCCTTTTATGTTCAAACCGGCGTCGGACAAAGATGGAGAGACTGGAGAAATGACGACACGTAGAGCAACAGGACATTTCTGAGTGTTAGTTGATGAATTTATGATATGATGATTTATTAGTGTATGTGATGTGCAGTTAACTATCTTCAAGTCATATTCTGTCATGATAATCTATAAATCTCGTTCCCGGGGGCGGGGCTTGGTGATGTCAAGCTTGTGTAGTTCCACCAGCCGTTTGTTGTAGTCCTTAAAAAAACGATTTCTGTAAAAGAAAATCTCGAGAGCGAGTGTGACGGCTCAGTGTTTACAGCACACACACTTTATGAGTTCAGTCTGGTCATGTTCTGTTTAGACAGCGCTCGTTCCTTCCAAACGCTCCAGTGCATGATGGGACGTCTTAATCGCTCGCATTATCTCATCAGAAACACTAAAAGATGTTTTTGAAATGCTGTGGTTTGCACTGAAGAAATGAGTTTATCTGGTTTTCGGGGCAGATAAACATCTTAAATCAAGAGACGTTTACTGGGGAAGCAGAAATGACTTAAGACTGAAAAACGCATGAAAATGAAGCGAGTTTGTGTTTAAAACAAGAACAGAAATCAAGTCAGAAAAATACACGTAATTCAAAGAGAAAAATAAGGTTATATTCTGACTCAATTGTCGGATATTTGTTCTTGTTTTGAACACAAGCTCACTTCATTTTCATGCATTTTTCAGACTTTATATCTTTTGCTTCTCCAGTAAACGTGAATCCTTCATAATTCAGTTGTCCATAAATCAGTGTTGATTCAGTTCACTTCAATATTTTCAATTTTGCAAAATTCGTCAAATAATTCAGTTGAATAACAATGTAAATTTTGCAAAGTTCATTTAATCATAAAAAAAATCAATCCAGTTCAATTTAAGACAACAGTCTCATAATTTAGTTCAATGTTGATTTAAACTCAGTTCAGTAAGTGTGTCAATGTTGCCGAGTTCATGAGTTCTGAGAGGATAATAGTGTGGTCCGGCGAGACCGAAGCCCATCGCACGAGTCGACGTATTTGATGTGTTTTCAGAGCGAATCGCTCGTCTACGACTGACGCTCAGCGGTGATCAGACGACTTCTGGAGATTCATAACTCATTCTGCATCGAATGCGCCGGCTTTATTAAATCACGGCGCTCTCACATGTCTCGTCTTACAGTGGGCTAATTCAGTGTTTATGTGCACAGCGTGCCGCGTGATGAAGAATGTGGAGCGAGGTTTGATGATGGACGTGTTTCTGTTTCGCTGTCTGACTGTAAACCGCCTGACGATCGCAGTTCCTGATTATTTATTTAAATGATTTAAAACACTTAGAACTAAATAATTATCTTTAGCTTTCCTGCAGCTCAGACTGTGGAGCGCTGGCGCTTGCAACGCCAAGGTCATGGGTTCGATTCCCAGGGAAAGCAAGATCTGATAAGAGTGTAAATGTGGAGCTTGAAATGCAATGCAAGTCGCTTTGGATAAAAGCGTCACCGAATGCATAAATGTAGAATACTATTTTATTTAAAAAATAAAACGATATTTATTTAAATGTAAATAAAATCAAAATGTATTTATTTAAAAACAAGTAAATAAATACAAATAAAATGAATGTCAATTTATAAAATGCATTTAAATAATTTATTTATTTTTAATTAAACTTATTTATGAAATATATTGCATTCATGATTCAAATTATAGTTATTTGAAAATTTAAAAAAATCAAAGAAATTAATCATACTGAACTGATAATGTAAATGTGGAGCTTGAAATGCAATGCAAGTCGCTTTGGATAAAAGTGTCACCGAATGCATAAATGAAAAATATTATTTTATTTAAAAAATAAAACTAAAAAACTAAAAATAAAATGTATTATTTCAAAATAATAAAATAAATACAAATAAAATGAATGTATTAATACAATTTATAAAATGCATTTAAATAAATAATTAATTAATTATTTTTTAATTAATAGACTTATTTATTAAATATATATTGCATCGAGTTATTTATTTACAAATTTAAAAAATTAAAAGAAATTAATAATTGAAAAAAACATTTTAAAATTGATAAAAAAGTGACAGTAAATACATTTTATAATGTTACAAAAGATTATATTTCAAATAAATGCTGTTCTTTTAAACTTTCTATTCATGAAAGAATCATGAAAAATAATTCTTAAAAAACATACTAATAATTATAATAATCATAACTGTGTTGATCAGATCCTCATATTAGAGTGATTTCTGAAGGATCATGTGACTCTGAAGACTGGAGTAATGATGACAGGAATAAATTACACTTTACTGTATATTCACATAGAGAACAGATGATTCACATTATATTAATATTTCACTGTTTTACTGTATTATTGATCAAATAAACGTGGCTTTGGTGAGCAGAAGAGACTCTTCTTACAGAAATTAAAAGAAATCTCACCATTCATTAAACTTTAGTGTATCCATACTGTAAGTGTCGCTGGTCATGTGACTCTTTGTGAAGATTTGGTTTGGTCGCCTCAGATCATGCCGCCGTCATTAATGGTCTTAAGTGAGTGTGCGCTTCATCTTTGACTCAGATGTGTGTGTTCTGTTCTCTGATGTGTGTGTTGGCAGTGAACGTGCCGTCGAGTGTAATGGAGGCCATGACGCGCCAGGACTCGCTCCAGCCGTTCAGCAAGAGCCCGAAGCCGTCGCCGCTGGCCCTGCGCTCCACAGTGTTCCCCCAGTCGCCCTGCTCGCGCAGCTTCTCCCTGATGGACAAGACGGGCCACATCGAGTCCAGTTTGAGCCAGCTGAGCGTGAAGAACCAGCGCGTGCTGGCCAGCCCCACGTCCACCAGCCAGCTGAGCTCGGAGTTCAGCGACTGGCACCTGTGGAAGTGTGGCCAGTGCTTCAAGACCTTCACGCAGAGGATCCTGCTGCAGATGCACGTGTGCACGCAGAACCCCGACAGGTACCTCCAGCTCACTCCACTCAAGTCTCCTTTATTTCTTTTTTTTTTTTAAACAATTTTATATGTCAAAAATTGTCACACAAGTTTGAACAACATTTCCATTTTCCATTACAACAATAATAAAAAAATAAATAAGAAACAGCGATAACATAGGCTAATTGTCTATATACTCTCAATGTCCATCAATTCCACGAAGGAGTCACCATCTAGACTCTCCAAAAAGTTATAAAACACTTTCCAAATGGACCAAAAGGCATCTGGCTTGTAGTCTCCTTTATTTCTACTGCGCTTTATACAGTCCAGATCGTTTCAAAGATGATTCACGATGATAAACAGGAACAGTGTCAACGCTGCACAGTTCATCAATTATGAAAGAAATCCAGTTCAGTTTAATTATGGTGTCAATGATACAGTTCATCAATTATGAAACAAATCCAATTTCAGCTGTAAAGCAACTCTACAGAAGAAAATAGAGTCATAATTCAGATCAATTCAGTACAATGTTGATTCAATTCAATTCAGTAGTGCCAATTTTGCAAAATTGATCAATTATGAAAAATTCAATTCAGTTCAATAAATGGTTAAATGTTGCACAATTAATACATTATCAAATTCAATAACAGGGTCAATGTTGCAAACAAAGTTCAGTTATGAAACTTGACAGTTTCCAATTTCCAAAAATCAATTCCATAAATTATGAGAAAATTCAATTCAGTTTAATTATGGTGTCAATGTTGCAGTCAATGTTCAATTATGAAACAAGTTTTACAAAAGACATTAGTCATGATTCAGATCAATTCAGTTAAATGTTGATTCATTTCAGTAGTGTCAATGTTACAAAATTCATCAATTATGAAACATCAAATTCAGTTCAATATCAGTGCCAATGCTGCAAAATTAATATATTTTGATATAATCAATTAGGATAAACTCAGTGTTGATTCAAATGAGTTAAATGATGGTGTCAATGTTGTTAAATTCCTCAGTTATGATTAAAATCCAATTCAGTTTAATGTTGATTCAATTCAGTTCAATAACTGGCTCAATGTTGCCAAGTTCATCGGTTATGCAACTAATAGACAATAGTGTCATAATTCAGTTATATTCAGTTCAATGTTGATTCAATTGAGTTCATCTCTAAATTCATCAATTCTGAAAAATCCCATTTAGTTCAATAACAGTGCCAATATTGCAAAATGAAAATATTATGAAGCAAATTCAATTCAGCTCAATAATTTCAATAATTGTGTCAGTGTTGCAAAGTTCATCAGTTATTAAACTAATAGACAATATTGTAATAATTCAGTTAAATTCAATTTGATGTTGATTCAGTTCAGTTCAATAGTGTCAATGTTGCAAAATTCATCAATTATGAAAAAATAAATTCAGTTCAATGTTGATTCTGTTGCGTTAAATAATGGCGTCAATGTTGCTAAAATCATCAATTATGAAACAAATTCAATTCCGTTCAATAACAGTACAAGTGTGGCATGATTAATCAATGATTAAACAAATAAGTTCAACTATAAAGCAGCTCCACAGAAGACAATAGTGTCAAAACTCAGTTCAATAACAGTGGCAATGTTGCAAAATTCATCAATTATGAAATGAATTCAACTAAAAAGCAACTCTATAGAATACAGAAGTCCCATAATTCAGTTCAATGTTGATTCGGTTCACTTCAATAGTGTCAATTTTGAAGAGCATTGAATGTTTCCAGTCATTGTAAGCGCTTTGCTCGCGTGTCGAGCCAGAAAACTCTCGCTAAATGAACGAAAAGTTTCTGGAAGATTACGTCCTCGTCTGAATCCGGAGTTTCTCCTCAGAAAGCCACACGCTTCCCCGAGTGTAACATCTCTAAACCTAATTAAACACGGCTGAGGATGTATTGGAAATTTTCTGCTTAGCTCTATTTTCTCAGAGCCATAAATCCGCTGCGGCCGTCACAAAGAAATACCCACTCCAAAGGTGATGCAGAGCAAAACAGATGCCACTTATTCAATAAACTAATATTCATACAGAAGAAAAATGTTTGCGGGAGACCCGAGGAGATGAAGTCAATGTGAGGCTTTGTCAATACTCAACTTTATGACCCTGAGGCGCAGATAAAATTTAGCTGAACAAGGCAATCTGGGATGAGCTGGAGTTTGGGCCCGGAAGCCGGCGTGACTCCGGGAATCTGTTTTAAATGATCCCACATTTACTTTAAGGCCTTTGGCTTATACATATTTATTGATGTTTAGTTTATATGTACATTTCAGAGAGGATAAATCATGGGGTCATTGCAAAAAAATGGCTTTGTGCTGATGTGTTTTGCTGAGTGTGTCTGGACTGGAGGTGTTTTTCTGGTTTTTGTTTGCTCACATCCATCACGGCGATGACGGGAAAAGCCCTGGAAAGAGCGAATCGTTACGATATGGAGCAGAATTAACCAGCTCAGATAAATATTCTCCTTCTGAAAGAGGAACGGGAGACTTTTAGTGCGCAGCCGTAAACACATGATCACGGTGATGTCTCGGTTTGCTCTGTGAGGGTTTGGGGAGCGCAGTATTGGAGATCTGGGGTTATTTATGTCCGAGCCCGTCCTGCAGTAATAAACAATAACCGCACATTAATCACCGCTGCTGCTGTATTAATGCACACACACATCCATCATCTTAACATATTCACCGGCACTGCATCTGCAGACAGAAAAACTTCAGTCACGCTCGACTCCATCACAGGAACGCTGTCAGTCACGCAGATCTACAACACCTCACGCCATTATTTTATTTTATTTAATATATATTTATAGGGTGTTTTTATGGGGGATTTTTGTAAAATATTTTTTCTTTTTTCAAAAACAATTTTGACATTTTAGATTGATACATAGATTGATATATAATATATTAAATTATGATATATATATATAATTATATATAATATTATAGTGTATCATATTACATTAAACATTTTTATACAATTATAATATATAGAGAGCTTTTAGATACATAATTACTTAGATAATTACATATATTGTTCATATACATATATTTTATATATTATACTAATATATGTTAGATTTTTTTTTATATTATTATAATATAATTATAAATGTTTCATAAACAATTTTGACATTTTAGATTAATACATAGATTGATATATATTATATATATATTACATTATTTTATATATATAATTATGTATTATATATAATATTATAGTCTATCATATTACATTAAATATTTTTATACAATTATAATATATATAGAGAGCTTTTAGATACATAATTAATTATATAAGTACATATATTGTTCATATGTACATATATTTTATATATTATACTAATATATGTTAGATTTTTATATATATTATTATAATATAATTATACCTTTTTTAAAAAAAATTTGAGATTTTAGATCGATACATAGATTGATATATAATATATTACATTATTTTATATATATAAAATTATATATCATATATAATATTATAGTGTATCATATTACATAAAACATTTTTATACAATTATAATATATAGAGAGCTTTTAGATACATGATTATTTATATAATTACATATATTGTTCATATACATATATTTTATATATTATACTAATATATATTAGATATTTTTTATATTATTATAATATAATTCTAAATTTTTCAAAAACAATTTTACATATATTAAATATTTTTTAAAAAATGTTATGCTCGACTACGGGACAAACGTAATGAGGGTTCTGAAAAAAATGCAAAAAAGAATATATAGTATGCATGTTTAACATTCTAAAATGAAAACATGTAAAATAAATAAATAAATAATTTATTTAATTAATATTATTAATAAATTTAAATATTACAAATGTATTTAATTAATATTAATATTTGAATGCTTATGTATATTATTAATATAAAAAATATATAATATATATTAGTATAATATATAAAATATATGTATATGAACAATATATGTAATTATATAAATTTGAATAATATTTGAATGCTTATTAATATTTGAATGCTTATGTATTTCTTTTATGAAATCAGTAATTAAGTATATATAATATATATATATGCTGAAGAGGCAAGGGATTCTGACCACCCCCTTCAATACTCACCCTATTAAAATTAAACATAGATACTGTGTGTTTTTTTAATGTTTATTTTCTTTTTAATTATTACTTTTTTTTCAATCATTCTCTGTCAGTGCTCACACACACACACACACACACACACACTGAGACTGAGGCGTGGAATCATCGTTGATCTGAGAGTTTCTTCACTAACGACGAGTCGGGGTCTCTCGCGGGTCTCAGATATTGATCGATGTCCCGGAGTGTGTTCTCGCCCCGGTGCTGATGAGGGTCACGCTGCCATGGCAACGCTCCGGGACATCCCGTGATGTTCGTGTGTGTGTGTGTGTGTTTCAGACCGTATCAGTGTGGACACTGCTCTCAGTCGTTCTCCCAGCCGTCGGAGTTGCGTAATCACGTGGTCACACACTCCAGCGACCGGCCCTTCAAGTGCGGATACTGCGGACGAGCGTTCGCCGGTGCGACCACACTCAACAACCACATACGCACACACACCGGGGAGAAGCCTTTCAAGTAAGTAACAGTGAGTACCATCCGTTCCTAGAACCGCATCACTGCTGACTCTCTTCATCACAAGATTATACATATTAATATCAACTAGTGGAGCAAAACACTACGGCTTCAGGTTACTTACGCTTGCCATACACATGCTTTCTCTCTTACACACACACACACACACACATATATGTATATATATATATATATATATATATACACACACACTAACAAACACTCACAAACTCTCTCACACACATATACTCACACACAGACTCACACACATGCTCACAAACACAAGCTCTCACACACACACATATATATATATATATATACACACACACACACACACATACATACTAACAAACACTCACAAACACTGTCTCACACACATATACTCACACACATGCTCAAACACACACACTTACACCAACATACACCAACAAATTGAAAACACTAATATATTATAATATATATATATATAACCTTTTAATTGTAGTTTTAAATATTTATACATTATATATATATTCTTTTACATTTAACTCATGTTTGCAACCTCTTCATTTTTTAAAAGTATGTTACAAAAATATTAATTTTAATAATATATATATAATTAGAATGTGTTTCCTCTTTCAAAAACCCTTTTCAATAGTTTATTTTATTTTAATAGTAATGATTGATGAATGTGTGTTCTGTGTGCTGTCTGGAAACACACTCATGTTGATCAGATATCATGTTATTATGTACAACACAACGAGTGTGTCGATGTGAAACTGCGTTACAGAAGCGCTCGGGTCGCTCTGAGAGAACAGAGATGATGTGTGTGTGTGTGTGTGAGCGCTCCTCTGTTCCAGGAACAAATCAAGCGTCTAATAAGTAATCAGCGAAACACACACACACACACACACGTGTCATCAGCGCTTCAGAGACGCAGAGCACAAACACAATCATGCCGTCCGTCGATAGCGTTATTGAGTTCTCCTGATGGAGCGAGCGGAGCGTCCGTTTAATGCGGCCGTCAGGACATTCATAAACTTCATTTACATTCTTGCATTCAGCTCTCAGATCAGCAACACACACATCCAGATATTGATCACAATTAACTGAGTTTTGCTCCAAATGCTTAAAAAATATCTTTTTATTCTTCAAGCGTAAACTCTCGTTCTCGTCTCATTTCCAGTGGATCTCGTTTTAGATATCACGTGTTTCATTTTAAAGTACTTCATTGGCACGATTGTGTTCAAATAAGATATTTGCCAACGCATTTACAGAATAAAAGTCATGAGAAGAAATAAAATACAATGATATATATAATTCATTATTACTAAAGTGATTAGTTTGTGATTTCTCTAAAGCAAGACTTTTGTCTTCTGTTTTTGTATCGCCAGTAAAAATATCTCAGGTTAAATATTTAATATTATAAATAATAATATTATAACTGAATATGAAGTTGTGATTTATATTTACTTTTAAACAACGTTCATGCATGACTGAGAACGTGAGAGGAGAATGTTATTATTTTGCAATTTTATATTAATTTTTAGTATTCCTGTCGTTGGAACAATATTATTTATTTTATATATATATATATATATATATATATATATATATACACACACACACACTGTTTTTACTCATTAAAGTGAAGTTTCAGCTATATACAGAATTAAATGCAGTGTAAAGTTTAATTGTGTTTTAAGAAATATTATTGTTTTAGTGAACTCAAATAAAATAAGTTCAGAGTACTCATAATTATTGTTTTTATAAAATTAAATGAATTGAGGCAATCGGTTTCCTCAAATGAAATGAGTTAGCTTAACTTGTTAGGTTCTACAGTGATATACAGTGTATATATTTTTTTAAACTCTATATTTTTAATAATTAAAAAAACAATATAATTTTATATGCTGTACATATTTATTGTATTCTAATATTTTTTTATATTATATATATATATATTTTTTTTTTAATTTGATGATTATTATATATGTGTATTATACTGTAAAAAAATATTTTCATGATTTGTAATCACAACATTTTTCTTTTGTCAAATCAACTTAAATAATTTATGTAGTTTCTGATGATTAAATCAATCTACTTCATTGTATTAACTCATTTTTTCCTTTTCAATTAACTTAAAATTTTAAGTCAACCAGGTTACTTATTTTTTAAGTTAAACCAACAATATTTTTTTACAGTGTGTATATATATATATATATATATATATATAGTCTTTCAAGGACAGAGAATGTAAAAAAAAATAACATTTAGTAATTGAACAACACATTTTACTAAATGACATTTGTCAGGAACACTGAAGCGGAGCACGCGCTCGCGACACCGAGGTCACGGGTTCGATTCAAGCATGTGTAAAGCTGTTAGAGAGACTGGAGACACGCCTCTGATGAGCTTTTCCTCTTCATCTCTGTGAGTGACGGACGGCGGGTCTGATCCGGGCCCCCGGCGCACATTATTGACAGACTCTCGGCTCCTCGTCATCAGGACTCGCAATTACACCTCGCGCTCCTCACGCTCTCATGTGTCAGATGTGGCTTGCTCTGTTTGACTCGCGTGCGTGTGTGTGTGTGTGTGCAGGTGCGAGCGATGCGACCGGAGCTTCACACAGGCCACTCAGCTCAGCCGACACCAGCGGATGCCCAACGAGTGCAAACCCATCAGCGAGAGCAGCGAATCAATCCAGGTGGATTAACTGATTGACCGGCGCCCAATTACACGGCCAGAGAAAATCATGATTAAATGTCACGGACACTTAAGCAAAACCAAAGATTTCCTGAGAGAAACGCTCAATCACGCGCACAAAACCAAAAGCAGTAATAAAATAAGGGAGATGTTAAGAGTTATCGATCCTGCCGTGGATGGGGGCGGGGCCAAGGGTTGGGGAGATTATTTATTCATGAGTGTGTGTTTGGAAGACTGCAGAAACTCACACTCTCGCTGTGTTTGTCTCGTTTTTACACACTTCCCTGCGCACTAACACAACCAGCAACACGTGTGTTACAGTATTCATCATCATCGTTAACGTTCGGTAATAAAACACGACTGTTCATGGGTCGCTTTTTATTCAACTAAACAAATGAAGATAAATATCTACACATTCTTAACTGGAGATTTAAGATATTATTAATCAAAATGAACACATTTCTGCCAGTTCAAAGGAAAAACAAGATTATTTTCATGAGATTATTTCATAGATATATATTTATTAGGGCTGTCAAAACGATTAATCGCATCCAAAATAAAAGTTTGTGTTTACATAATATATGTGGGTGCACTGTGTATAATTATTTTGTATATATATAAACACACACATGCATGTATATTTAAGAAAAAAAAATATTTATATATAAAATATTTATATTTATAAATAATATAAATTATATAGAAATCTATATACAGAATATACATGAAAATATTTCTTAAATATATACAAGCATGTGTGTGTATTTATATATGTATAAAATAATTATACACAGTGCCCCCACATATATTATGTAAACACAAACTTTTATTTCGGATGCGATTAATCGTATATATATATATATATATATATATATATATATATATATATATATATATTAGTGCTGTGCAACGATTAAGCGCATCCAAAATTTACATAATAAAATGTGTGTATTGTGTATAATTATTTTGTATATATAAATACACACACATGCATGTGTATCTTTAAGAAAAATGTGTTATTTATATATAAAATAAATTATAAATATACAGTATATACATGCATATGTGTGTATTTATATATTCCAAATAATTATACACAGCACACACACACATATTATGTACAGGAGTAACATTTATTACGATTTTTGTTCTGTAAAACGAGAAAAATACTAAGAGCATGATTTTCTGCAGTGTTGAGGCGTACAGACACTGATTCATATATATATGATATATGTGTGTGTGTGTATGAGGACGTGTGTGTGTGTGTGAAGAGCTCAGCGTGTGTGTAATCGCACCATTCGGCAGCATGACTTACAAGGGCAGCGACTGCTTCACCAAAAATGACTTTTCTTTGTATAAAATGTAAATGATGAATATTATATTTCTCCCATATCATGCTGTATGGCACTTTTGACCATTATTATTTAATATTTCAGCACCGTGTGAAGAGAATCACAGCAGACTGAATGTCGATCGTTTACTTTGTTATTGACCTTTCTATCTTGTGTTTCTCAGAGCTTTACTATGATTACGAGACACTTTTGAAGTCCAGAAGCTTTATGATGTTTCTCTCAAACCAAAGTCACTGAACGGAAACGAGCTCCTTTTCTAAACACACAGAATCTATTTTGTTTTTATGAATCATGTGAAACTCTGTGCTGTGTTTTACAGATGTGTTCGGCTCAATCCATCTTTTGTTTGCATGATTTCAACATTTTTGTACATAAACAACAGGCCAAAAAATGTTGTTGTGAATAAAGTAATGACCAAACTTTGTCTAACATTAAACTGGTTGACTGTACTCTATGCTCTTTAAACGATCGTGATTTCATTGAATGTTTCATTCAGGTCAGTCTAGTCGTATCCGAAGTCATTTCGCTTCTCATTTAAATTAAGAGACTAAATTATTTAGTTATTAATAATTATATTTATATATTTTATAATGGAGAACAAACCAAAACTACTAAGTAAAAAATATTTTTGGTTTAGATTTTTATTTTCAATGGACAACAAAGCAAAAAAAGGTTAAGAATTTTTTATATTTTTTAAAGGACAACAAAGCAAAAATAATTAAAAGTAAAAGAAAAACATTTTGGGTTAAGAATATATATTTATTAGGGCTGTCAAAACGATTAATCGCATCCAAAATAAAAGTTTGTGTTTACATAATATATGTGGGTGCACTGTGTATAATTATTTTGTATATATATAAAACACACATGCATGTATATTTAAGAAAAAAATATTATTTAAATATAAAATATTTATATTTATATATAATATAAATTATATATAAATCCATATACAGAATATACATGAAAATATTTTTTTAAATATATAAAAGCATGTGTGTGTGTATTTATATATCTAAAATAATTATACACAGTGCACCCACATATATTATGTAAACACAAACTTTTATTTTGGATGCGATTAATCGTTTTGACAGCCCTAATATTAATATATGTTTAATGGACAGCAAAGCAAAAATACTAAGTAAAGCCCATTGTTTTGGCATGCAGCTCCTGAGTTCTCGGTATTTGCGGACAAACACACTCAGTGAGGCTATAATCCTAATTCAAAGTGAAAAGTGTATTTTTCTGCCTCCATTGGCAGATTTTGTTCTTGTTTTAACACAAACTCACGTAATATCTTCAGTCATTTCGCTTCTCCAGTAAATGTCTCTTGATTTAAGAATATTTGGATATTTGTGCTGGAAACGAGACAGAAACGCTGAGGAGGAACATTGAGTAAAGGTTCTCTATCCAGTAACATTGAAGGATTAGTTAGCTCACCTCAAAATGAAAATGTCCTGATAATTCACTCACCCCTGCAGTGCCATCCAAGATGACCCTGTCTTTCTTTCTTCAGTGGAAATAAATAAAGTTTTCTGAGGAGAACTTTTCAGGATTTTTCTCCACACGATGCTCTTCAACAGTAAGTTAACCGACATGTTGAAGTCCAAATCGGTTTCAAAGGGCTCTGCACGACCCCAGCTGAGGACAGGTCTTATTTAGCCAAACGATCGGTCATTTTATAAACAAAAAAAAAAAATTAAACATGTATATACTTTTTAACCACAATTTTGTGATTACCTAATGCCTGTGGCGCCTCATGAGAGATGACTGTAGTCCAGCCAACAAAATTTTCAATTTTGCGAACATTTCATCATTAAGTTATAAAAAAAGTAGTTTTGAAATGTATTTTTTTTGTTTTTTTTTCTATATTTTTCTAATGTCATTTTAATGTTTTAAACTGTTTTTGCTTTTTTTAATGGGAACATCCAATCTTGGAAACGTTATGGAATGTTAATTTAAAGACGAATATCAAACTGAGCTTTTCCAGAAATATAACGTTTTTGTTCTTTTTTTTCTTTTTTTTTCTTTTTTAGAAAATTATTAAATAATCTTAAATGAAAGTTTACTGGAAGAGCGCTTGTTCATAACTTTGAGAGAGCGTTCTGTGTATGGGCTGAAATATGTGCCACCAGAAACTGAATTTGAACCATTTATATTTGAATTTGAATAGCTAAACTTGAAAAACTGAATTTAAATCACATCATTTGAAATTGTATTGTTTAATTAAATTTTAATTTATTCAAAAACTGAATCTGAATTGAATAATTTGAAATTGAATTGATTTGTTTGGAACTGAAGGCCAATAAAATTTGACCCTCAATGAAAATTAAACTCTGTTGGAGGATGAAGGAAGAGCAATCGAGCGCAGATCGATTGATAGCGTTCATTGGCGCACAGGACTCCTCTTGGGCCAATCAGCGCCAATGTTTGGAGCACAGTCTGTTACCCGCCATGAATGAAACAAACACTTGCCGACTGGCGTGACCAGTGAACACCACCATGGATTCGGCTGGGACAAATACGGTAATGACGGTTTTTTTTAACGATCTAATGATCTTTTGTTAACTGTTGTTAATGTTATAGCTATTTTATAGAAACGGGGGAAATTAATATTTCTCCCGGCGTTGCTAATGCTAACACAGTAGTTAGCACTATGATGAGTTTATTTTTGAGGTCTCCACCTTTTAATGTTAAACATTGAAGTGATTCCAGTTGCAGACCATAATCTTCCTCCTGATGACCTGGAGGAACATGCGAGCGAGTGTGGAGAGAGGGAACAGAATCTTATAAAAATGTCAAGATTTTGTAGCTTTTTAGTGAGATATTTGTGATATCGCTCCAAGCATCTGTCATCCCACCAATGGATTAATGTGTTGACCTGTCGGATTTAATATTTTTAAATGATCCGAGCTGTAACCATAAAGGCTGACTGTGCTGTGTGTGATTATACATTTACTGTCAACAGTACACAAGTTTTTTTTCTTTCTTTGGATGTCACTGTTGCCATATGATTTTTATAGATCAGTTAGTCCTGACCATAACAAAATTTATTTCTCTCAAAAGTTTAGTTTAAAAAAGTTTCGATTAAAAAGTTTAAATGCATAAAAAAAATCCCTGTTGGATCTTGATCAAGGAAATGTCAGGTCAATAAGTCCTCTAACAATATTTTGTTTCCATGTTACAGGGCTGAAAACTCAGGCCACATATGACAAGAAAAAAACGAATTGTGTTTGACGACTTTGAAAATATTTGATCATTTCAGGCACTGACAGTGTAGTTACCTACGTGGACTCTGATTGGCCCACATGGTCAATGGAGTCTATTAAAATTGCTTCTGAAATTCTAAAATTGTCTGACATAGGAATTATTATTTAGCGGGTTTTTTAAATTGTTTATATATTGGTTGCTGTGCAAAATTATCCGTTTAATATGATTTGTTTTAAATGAATGGGTAATGTTCTAGGGGTTATTTATTTCATTGTTCATTGGAATATTAGATTTTGTGAATGTTTTATTATAACATATCTATATTATGGAATGTTTTTTATATTTTTCATTGTTGTTTGTTATATATGTGGGCAATTGTGACAAAGAATTTCCTCTTGGGGATTAATAAAGTATTACTTCCTTCCTTCCTTCCTCTGTTCACACCATAAAATAACCTGATGAAGGTCCCAGCGACCGAAACGTTGTTCTCTGATTAAACTTTATATGCAAGTGAAGACAGTGTGTCCTCTGGTCCTCTCCTACTGTAGGTGTGCGTACTTTTATTGTTTTATGTTCAGAAGGCTAAGGCTGCGTTCCAAACCGCATACTCAATGAGTAGGTACTTAATTTCAATAAGTACTTACTCATCGAGCGCTAAAAGAGTAGGTACTTTATAGCCAAATCTCGTTGAGTATGAATGCGAACCGGTCATCTGCCATGTTGACGTTATCATGTGACCTACGACGCGTTATCTCAAGCGCAACACCATAAAATATATGAACGATACGTTTAATTCATCTATCGATAAACATCTTGATATTGATTAAACTTGCTCATTTTGTTGTGGTATTGTTGAAGAAACAGCTGCCCATTTATTTTGTGAATACATTTGGGTTGATTTAAGTTGTTATATTATAAACCCTAGGCTACTAATGTGACCAACAGTGTTATTCTTATAACGATATTTTTTTTAAGAAACCCCAAAATCGTCATCTCTTGATTATGTTGTTAATTTCTTTATTTTATACCCAAAAAGTTTCTCCTTTAAGTTTTCCTTTTTCTTAATGAATTTACCTCGTTTCATCACTCAGACATATAACAACTTTTTTATGTATTATGAAGAACTATAATGAAGATATTTAGCCTTTTTTATTGTTCTTTTTTCCTGTGTATAAATATAATTTTATGTCATATTGTGAAGTACACAAACCAATGATCTTTATATTTTCTGTTTTGTCATTATGATTGTTACATAAACTATAGTATCTTTCCATGAAATAAGTTTAAATTATATGAGCGACAGGTGCACTAACACTTCATAACATCAGTAACTTGACAGCACATCCTAGAACAGTTTTCCTCTGCGTTTGTAATGTTTGCACAAAGGAGCCAGGCAGCTGCTCGAAGATCTCTTTTGGAGAAAACTGTTAAACATCGCTGATCTCCGCGATGTTGATATTAACGTATCCTCGCTCGCGTGGCATCCTGGGATAGATGAGTATCATGAGTACCCATGGAAAAGCACTCAAAAATCTCGGCGGAAACAGTAAGCCATCCGGGAACTTCTCCCCTACTCTTTTTATGAAAACTGATGTTTCGAACGTACTGCTTCCTTCATGTACTGTTTTCGCCTACTATATAGTAGGAAAGTAGGCATATTGGAACGCACTTAAGTCCGAATCTCGCGACAATTATTACGTCACCCAGGTAATTCTCGCCTACTCTTTTGGATTCATTCATACTTTTTTGCTCGCCTACTCTTTTTCCCATACTAAATAGTATGGAAGTATGCGGTTTGGAATTCAGCCTAAATGTTGGTGGCTTGTGATCTTAACACAGTCAGTATTATGCACTGATGTCCTCGGGACGTTGCTTTATTTCTACGGTTTTCTTTCAGAAGTGCTGGTGAGATCTGGCTCAAAGCGGCCCATGCACCCTGACCCTGCTGCCTCACACTTCTAGATTCAGCACATCGTCTCTGATGCGGAGGATATATCACTTCTCTCTCTCAGGTTAGAGGTCGCAAGGGTTTTAACAGAGGACTGAAAAAAATGGCTGAAAACTAGACTACAGTGCTCACATGTATAGTCTACTACTAATACTTTCTGATTCTGATACTTTATTTAAATATTTTTTATTTATTTATTTATTTATTTTGTTTATTTTTTTATTTTTTAAATTAATATTTATTTATTTTCTTCTTCCTTGTTACTATATTTCATTTTATTTTTAAAAGCCTCCCGTGGACAGGTGTTGAGAATTAGCATGTATGCTATAATCATTAAAACAAATGCATATGGTTCGTCCAATGTAATTGTATGTCCATGTCAAATAAAGATATAAATAAAATAAATAAAATAGTGCTGTAAAATGTTTGGCGACACATTTTAATCAGTGTTTTTTTTTTCTGTGTGTGTGTCTTTTTAAGGTCGAGTCGGCCACGGAGGCTACGATGACTGAACTGATTGAGGACATTTTGAGCTGTGGCTATAATGGACGTGTTCATGTTGAAAAGAGGGAAGAAATTCTTCGGTATTATTGTTTTTTTTTTCACTATATGCTAATCCTTGTCAATGATGCTTTTTACATTTGACTTCATATTGATATTATGTTTTCTTCATTGTATAATATTTTAGTGCTGTTGTTCTTCGGCTGCTCCCCCTACTCTCCTAGCTATGTGGAGGTCTGAAACTTTGGGTATCGGTTCATTAGATCAACGAGACCATGAACATCTGCTGACCGCTCTTGAAGGTGAAGGTGAGTTCATAAATGTAGACTTCATTAGGGATGTTTTTCTGTTTTTCTGAATTAACAAGTTAATTTTCTCAGAATTATGAGATGATTTTTCATGGAAAGTTTTTGCTCTGTTTTTCTGAATTAAAGAGTTAATTTTTCATGAGAAAAAAAGGTTTCGCTCTGTTTTAATTCAGAAAAACAGAGCAAAAAAAAATGCCATGAAAAATTAACTCATTAATTCAGAAAAACAGAGCAAAAACTTTTTTCCATGAAAAATCATCTCATAATTCTGAGAAAATTAACTTGTTAATTCAGAAAAACAGAGTAGATTTTTTTTTCTTCAAGTGAATGCAATACGCCTCCGTATAAACCAAATATTTAATTGACTTAATTGTTTGCTTTCTGTCTCTCCAAAGGTGTACATCCAGAGGTGGGTGACACAGTAGACTATCTTGGTCACGTGTCCCCCAGTGTGTTTCTCCAGTGGCCACATTCCTGTCTTACCAGAAGAAAAGAGAAACGTCAGAGTCTTTGAGCAGTTCACTCACACCTGTGACATCAGTCTGGTTCACATACAGTTTGCATGTAGTAATACAATCCGTCTACTGGTTCAGCATATGCAAACTTTTACTGAGTTCAAACAAGTGATGAGAGCGGCATCAAGGGCAGGCATTTCATCAGGTTTAAGTGAAATGTTGCAGTTTCAAATATTCAGTGCTAATTAGATTACTTAATGTGTTTCTTTCATGGGTCAAGTACAATGCATGTACATTCAGACATAATAATAGATAACATATTTCATCCCCTTGGAATCATAAGGTTCTATCTGAGTTATTCTCATATTCTTATTCTGTGACAACTTATTTACGTTATGTGATGTGTTTTTTATAAGCTGTGTTCATTGTGGGATTTTTTTTATTGAAAAATAAAAATGTTCTATCTACAAATAACGTGGCTCTAAAAGGTTTATCTGCATGAGCCAATCAGCACTTTGAATGCACAGAAGAGGACCAATCAGAATCAATTTTATATGTCGGGTCGTCGGCTTTTCCTTGAAGATGAGAAGAAACCCCATAAAGGCATAATGCTATACATATACACTAAATGAAATATTTACTAAATTGTGTCGTCTTATGAAGTGATTTAACTTTGTATTTTGTCTTTTTCTTTGTAGTGTATTGGTTATTATTATTAATAACTAATATTATGATGGTTTTATCTGAATTATACAAATATGCAGTGAGTCAATTGAATATTTTAGAAAACCATTCAACATGCAAGTGTGTGTGTGTGTGTGTGAATAAAAAGTGAATCTGCCATTTTTTGTGATTATTGTCACGGTTTAGTGTGGAATGAAGACAGGCTGAGGTTGAGGCTGATGCAAAGCTCCAATACAAAACATTTACTCAAAAACTCCAAACAGGCACAAGGAAGACTGGCTGAAGATTACACACACTATCCATGAAACACAAACAAGGACCGACGAACTCAGACTGAAACAGAGAGAACTAAATACAGACACAGATGAACACTAACGAGGTGACGACAGGTGACACAGATGATCAGGACGATGAACAGGTGGATGATTGAGGGAGTGAGTTCAGGTGTGGAGACTATCACCGAGGATGCTGGGAAGTGTAGTGAAGATGACAAAGACAGAATGGTGCAGACGAAGACTGGGACAATTATATAGTCAGTGAATAATTTTTCAATGATTATTAAACTTTATGAATTAATGTGCTAAAGCATGTCAATTTTCTCAGTTTTTAAAGTCTTAAAATGTCTTAATTTTTACCATATTAAGGCAGAACCTTATAAAAGCAAAATATAAAGTGTCAGTGAGCCTTTGTCTTGTCTCTTTAATCTCAAAGAACCGTCAATATTTCCAAGCAATAGGTGTTTTTGTTAAGCATGTCGACATTACCAGTAGGCCTAGTTGTGAATGGGTCTCGCACATATGCTAGATCAGGCCAATCATTTCTCCCCTTGGCTTTTAGATTTTCTGGAAGGAAAACAATTCCTCTCCCCCGTTCAAACTTTCGTTATACCGATATCAGATTTGCACAATCCATACACACAATGCTTCAGCATGTTCCCTCGTTCGAAAGCTTGCCAGACCTCCCGCGCATACAGTAGTTACGGTTGCTAAGACATGATTGGCCAGTGGTGGTTTTCGGGCGTGGCTTAGCGAAGGGTCAATTACTTTGGTTTCAATCACTTCACTGTGAATGGAAGGTGGACTATAAGGTGCCTGAATACAATCATGAATTATTAAAAGCCTTTTAGTCCTCTGATTGGCACAGACATGACTGTAAATGTTGGTGAAGTAGGTACAATGCATGTGCAAGTGTGAACAAATAAATGACTCCTCCGAAATCATTGGAATGAGAAAGGGGATCAATAACAAGACGTAGAGTTTCAATGTCCTCTGTCTTCAATGGACATTCCGTTTCTGGCACTGTAACACCTGTGTTGGCAGAGTTATGAGAGAGCCCTGAACTCTCCCCATCAATCAAATCCTCAATTTGGATTCCCTAAAACCAACAGATGATAATATTAACAATATGTAGATTGAATAAAATCATTTAAACAATGTCATTTGCATTATCACTCAACTGCCACATCTTCCTCTGGCTCACGGATAGGGTGCCGCAGCATCCCGAAGTCACACAGCTGGTTTGAGGTAAGGAAGACCTCAGTCCTGATAGGATGAGCGTTTCATACAGCAGAAAATTCTATGTGGGATCTCAATATCTCGGCTCTGGAAGGGTCTAGAGCCTCCATTTTTGCACTCTGGTCTAAGTCCCATGGCCCTCTATCAGAATCCAGAGTTTCAAGAAGATTGGAGAAACTTTTTTTACGCACCTCCCCAAAAAAGGTAAGACTGGTAACACTGTCATTTTTTTTTTCGGGTCGAAATTTTGAGTTTCAATATCTCAGCTCTGGAAGGGTCTAGAGCCTCCATTTTTGCACCTAGGTCTAAGTCCCATGACCCTCTATCATAATCCAGAGTTTTGAGAAGATTGGGGAAACTTAATTTTTCGCCCTGCGAAAAAAAAAACGTAAGGGGTAACACTGTCATTTTTTTTCTGGTCGAAATTTTGAGTTTCCATATCTCGGCTCTGGAAGGGTCTAGAGCCTCCATTTTTGAGCGCTGGTCGAAGTCTCGTGGCCCTCTGTCAGAATCCAGAGTTTCAAGAAGATCGGAGGGGGTCAAAATTTCGGCCAAAAACGACAGTGTTACCCCTTATGTTTTTTTTTCGGGTCAAAACTTTGACATCCGATATCTCGGCTCTGGAAGGGTCTAGAGCCTCCATTTTTGCGCGCTGGTCGAAGTCTCGTGGCCCTCTGTCAGAATCCAGAGTTTCAAGAAGATCGGAGGGGGTCAAAATTTCGGCCAAAAACGACAGTGTTACCCCTTATGTTTTTTTTTCGGGTCAAAACTTTGACATCCGATATCTCGGCTCTGGAAGGGTCTAGAGCCTCCATTTTTGCGCGCTGGTCGAAGTCTCGTGGCCCTCTGTCAGAATCCAGAGTTTCAAGAAGATCGGAGGGGGTCAAAATTTTGGCCAAAAACGACAGTGTTACCCCTTATGTTTTTTTTTTCGGGTCAAAACCTTGACATTCGATATCTCGGCTCTGGAAGGGTCTAGAGCCTCCATTTTTGCGCGCTGGTCGAAGTCTCGTGGCCCTCTGTCAGAATCCAGAGTTTCAAGAAGATCGGAGGGGGTCAAAATTTCGGCCAAAAACGACAGTGTTACCCCTTATGTTTTTTTTTTTTTCAGGTCAAAACTTTGACATCCGATATCTCGGCTCTGGAAGGGTCTAGAGCCTCAATTTTTGCGCGCTGGTCGAAGTCTCGTGGCCCTCTGTCAGAATCCAGAGTTTCAAGAAGATCGGAGGGGGTCAAAATTTCGGCCAAAAACGACAGTGTTACCCCTTATGTTTTTTTTTCAGGTCAAAACTTTGACATCCGATATCTCGGCTCTGGAAGGGTCTAGAGCCTCCATTTTTGCGCGCTGGTCGAAGTCTCGTGGCCCTCTGTCAGAATCCAGAGTTTCAAGAAGATCGGAGGGGGTCAAAATTTCGGCCAAAAACGACAGTGTTACTCCTTATGTTTTTTTTTTTCGGGTCAAAACTTTGACATCCGATATCTCGGCTCTGGAAGGGTCTAGAGCCTCCATTTTTGCGCGCTGGTCGAAGTCTCGTGGCCCTCTGTCAGAATCCAGAGTTTCAAAAAGATCGGAGGGGGTCAAAATTTCGGCCAAAAATGACAGTGTTACCCCTTATGTTTTTTTTTCAGGTCAAAACTTTGACATCCGATATCTCGGCTCTGGAAGGGTCTAGAGCCTACATTTTTGCACGCAGGTCGAAGTCTCGTGGCCCTCTGTCAGAATCCAGAGTTTCAAGAAGATCGGAGGGGGTCAAAATTTCGGCCAAAAACGACAGTGTTACCCCTTATGTTTTTTTTTCGGGTCAAAACTTTGACATCCGATATCTCGGCTCTGGAAGGGTCTAGAGCCTCCATTTTTGCGTGCTGGTCGAAGTCTCGTGGCCCTCTGTCAGAATCCAGAGTTTCAAGAAGATCGGAGGGGGTCAAAATTTCGGCCAAAAACGACAGTGTTACCCCTTATGTTTTTTTTTCAGGTCAAAACTTTGACATCCGATATCTCGGCTCTGGAAGGGTCTAGAGCCTCCATTTTTGCGCGCTGGTCGAAGTCTCGTGGCCCTCTGTCAGAATCCAGAGTTTCAAGAAGATCGGAGGGGGTCAAAATTTCGGCCAAAAACGACAGTGTTACCCCTTATGTTTTTTTTTCAGGTCAAAACTTTGACATCCGATATCTCGGCTCTGGAAGGGTCTAGAGCCTCCATTTTTGCGCGCTGGTCGAAGTCTCGTGGCCCTCTGTCAGAATCCAGAGTTTCAAGAATTTCGGAGGGGGTCAAAATTTCGGCCAAAAACGACAGTGTTACCCCTTATGTTTTTTTTTCGGGTCAAAACTTTGACATCCGATATCTCGGCTCTGGAAGGGTCTAGAGCCTCCATTTTTGCGCGCTGGTCGAAGTCTCGTGGCCCTCTGTCAGAATCCAGAGTTTCAAGAAGATCGGAGGGGGTCAAAATTTCGGCCAAAAACGACAGTGTTACCCCTTATGTTTTTTTTTCGGGTCAAAACTTTGACATCCGATATCTCGGCTCTGGAAGGGTCTAGAGCCTCCATTTTTGCGCGCTGGTCGAAGTCTTGTGGCCCTCTGTCAGAATCCAGAGTTTCAAGAAGATCGGAGGGGGTCAAAATTTCGGCCAAAAACGACAGTGTTACCCCTTATGTTTTTTTTTTCAGGTCAAAACTTTGACATCCGATATCTCGGCTCTGGAAGGGTCTAGAGCCTCCATTTTTGCGCGCTGGTCGAAGTCTCGTGGCCCTCTGTCAGAATCCAGAGTTTCAAGAAGATCGGAGGGGGTCAAAATTTTGGCCAAAAACGACAGTGTTACCCCTTATGTTTTTTTTTTCAGGTCAAAACTTTGACATCCGATATCTCGGCTCTGGAAGGGTCTAGAGCCTCCATTTTTGCGCGCTGGTCGAAGTCTTGTGGCCCTCTGTCAGAATCCAGAGTTTCAAGAAGATCGGAGGGGGTCAAAATTTCGGCCAAAAACGACAGTGTTACCCCTTATGTTTTTTTTCAGGTCAAAACTTTGACATCCGATATCTCGGCTCTGGAAGGGTCTAGAGCCTCCATTTTTGCGCGCTGGTCGAAGTCTTGTGGCCCTCTGTCAGAATCCAGAGTTTCAAGAAGATCGGAGGGGGTCAAAATTTCGGCCAAAAACGACAGTGTTACCCCTTATGTTTTTTTTTCGGGTCAAAACTTTGACATCCGATATCTCGGCTCTGGAAGGGTCTAGAGCCTCCATTTTTGCGCGCTGGTCGAAGTCTCGTGGCCCTCTGTCAGAATCCAGAGTTTCAAGAAGATCGGAGGGGGTCAAAATTTCGGCCAAAAACGACAGTGTTACCCCTTATGTTTTTTTTTTCGGGTCAAAACTTTGACATCCGATATCTCGGCTCTGGAAGGGTCTAGAGCCTCCATTTTTGCACGCTGGTCGAAATCTCGTGGCCCTCTGTCAGAATCCAGAGTTTCAAGAAGATCGGAGGGGGTCAAAATTTCGGCCAAAAACGACAGTGTTACCCCTTATGTTTTTTTTTCGGGTCAAAACTTTGACATCCGATATCTCGGCTCTGGAAGGGTCTAGAGCCTCCATTTTTGCGTGCTGGTCGAAGTCTCGTGGCCCTCTGTCAGAATCCAGAGTTTCAAGAAGATCGGAGGGGGTCAAAATTTCGGCCAAAAACGACAGTGTTACCCCTTATGTTTTTTTTTCAGGTCAAAACTTTGACATCCGATATCTCGGCTCTGGAAGGGTCTAGAGCCTCCATTTTTGCGCGCTGGTCGAAGTCTCGTGGCCCTCTGTCAGAATCCAGAGTTTCAAGAAGATCGGAGGGGGTCAAAATTTCGGCCAAAAACGACAGTGTTACCCCTTATGTTTTTTTTTCAGGTCAAAACTTTGACATCCGATATCTCGGCTCTGGAAGGGTCTAGAGCCTCCATTTTTGCGCGCTGGTCGAAGTCTCGTGGCCCTCTGTCAGAATCCAGAGTTTCAAGAAGATCGGAGGGGGTCAAAATTTCGGCCAAAAACGACAGTGTTACCCCTTATGTTTTTTTTTCGGGTCAAAACTTTGACATCCGATATCTCGGCTCTGGAAGGGTCTAGAGCCTCCATTTTTGCGCGCTGGTCGAAGTCTCGTGGCCCTCTGTCAGAATCCAGAGTTTCAAGAAGATCGGAGGGGGTCAAAATTTCGGCCAAAAACGACAGTGTTACCCCTTATGTTTTTTTTTCGGGTCAAAACTTTGACATCCGATATCTCGGCTCTGGAAGGGTCTAGAGCCTCCATTTTTGCGCGCTGGTCGAAGTCTTGTGGCCCTCTGTCAGAATCCAGAGTTTCAAGAAGATCGGAGGGGGTCAAAATTTCGGCCAAAAACGACAGTGTTACCCCTTATGTTTTTTTTTCAGGTCAAAACTTTGACATCCGATATCTCGGCTCTGGAAGGGTCTAGAGCCTCCATTTTTGCGCGCTGGTCGAAGTCTCGTGGCCCTCTGTCAGAATCCAGAGTTTCAAGAAGATCGGAGGGGGTCAAAATTTTGGCCAAAAACGACAGTGTTACCCCTTATGTTTTTTTTTTCAGGTCAAAACTTTGACATCCGATATCTCGGCTCTGGAAGGGTCTAGAGCCTCCATTTTTGCGCGCTGGTCGAAGTCTTGTGGCCCTCTGTCAGAATCCAGAGTTTCAAGAAGATCGGAGGGGGTCAAAATTTCGGCCAAAAACGACAGTGTTACCCCTTATGTTTTTTTTCAGGTCAAAACTTTGACATCCGATATCTCGGCTCTGGAAGGGTCTAGAGCCTCCATTTTTGCGCGCTGGTCGAAGTCTTGTGGCCCTCTGTCAGAATCCAGAGTTTCAAGAAGATCGGAGGGGGTCAAAATTTCGGCCAAAAACGACAGTGTTACCCCTTATGTTTTTTTTTCGGGTCAAAACTTTGACATCCGATATCTCGGCTCTGGAAGGGTCTAGAGCCTCCATTTTTGCGCGCTGGTCGAAGTCTCGTGGCCCTCTGTCAGAATCCAGAGTTTCAAGAAGATCGGAGGGGGTCAAAATTTCGGCCAAAAACGACAGTGTTACCCCTTATGTTTTTTTTTTCGGGTCAAAACTTTGACATCCGATATCTCGGCTCTGGAAGGGTCTAGAGCCTCCATTTTTGCACGCTGGTCGAAATCTCGTGGCCCTCTGTCAGAATCCAGAGTTTCAAGAAGATCGGAGGGGGTCAAAATTTCGGCCAAAAACGACAGTGTTACCCCTTATGTTTTTTTTTCGGGTCAAAACTTTGACATCCGATATCTCGGCTCTGGAAGGGTCTAGAGCCTCCATTTTTGTGCGCTGGTCGAAGTCTTGTGGCCCTCTGTCAGAATCCAGAGTTTCAAGAAGATCGGAGGGGGTCAAAATTTCGGCCAAAAACGACAGTGTTACCCCTTATGTTTTTTTTCAGGTCAAAACTTTGACATCCGATATCTCGGCTCTGGAAGGGTCTAGAGCCTCCATTTTTGCGCGCTGGTCGAAGTCTCGTGGCCCTCTGTCAGAATCCAGAGTTTCAAGAAGATCGGAGGGGGTCAAAATTTCGGCCAAAAACGACAGTGTTACCCCTTATGTTTTTTTTTCAGGTCAAAACTTTGACATCCGATATCTCGGCTCTGGAAGGGTCTAGAGCCTCCATTTTTGCGCGCTGGTCGAAGTCTCGTGGCCCTCTGTCAGAATCCAGAGTTTCAAGAAGATCGGAGGGGGTCAAAATTTCGGCCAAAAACGACAATGTTACCCCTTATGTTTTTTTTTTTTGGGTCAAAACTATGACATCCGATATCTCGGCTCTGGAAGGGTCTAGAGCCTCCATTTTTGCGCGCTGGTCGAAGTCTCGTGGCCCTCTGTCAGAATCCAGAGTTTCAAGAAGATCGGAGGGGGTCAAATTTCGGCCAAAAACGACAGTGTTACCCCTTATGTTTTTTTTTCAGGTCAAAATTTTGACATCCGATATCTCGGCTCTGGAAGGGTCTAGAGCCTCCATTTTTGCGCTCTGGTCGAAGTCTCGTGGCCCTCTGTCAGAATCCAGAATTTCAAGAAGATCGGAGGGGGTCAAAATTTCGGCCAAAAACGACAGTGTTACCCCTTATGTTTTTTTTTTCGGGTCAAAACTTTGACATCCGATATCTCGGCTCTGGAAGGGTCTAGAGCCTCCATTTTTGCGCGCTGGTTGAAGTCTCGTGGCCCTCTGTCAGAATCCAGAGTTTCAAGAAGATCGGAGGGGGTCAAAATTTCGGCCAAAAACGACAGTGTTACCCCTTATGTTTTTTTTTCTGGTCAAAACTTTGACATCCGATATCTCGGCTCTGGAAGGGTCTAGAGCCTCCATTTTTGCGCGCTGGTCGAAGTCTCGTGGCCCTCTGTCAGAATCCAGAGTTTCAAGAAGATCGGAGGGGGTCAAAATTTCGGCCAAAAACGACAGTGTTACCCCTGATGTTTTTTTTTCAGGTCAAAACTTTGACATCCGATATCTCGGCTCTGGAAGGGTCTAGAGCCTCCATTTTTGCGCGCTGGTCGAAGTCTCGTGGCCCTCTGTCAAAATCCAGAGTTTCAAGAAGATCGGAGGGGGTCAAAATTTCGGCCAAAAACGACAGTGTTACCCCTTATGTTTTTTTTTTTCAGGTCAAAACTTTGACATCATATATCTCGGCTCTGGAAGGGTCTAGAGCCTCCATTTTTTCGCGCTGGTCGAAGTCTCGTGGCCCTCTGTAAGAATCCAGAGTTTCAAGAAGATCGGAGGGGGTCAAAATTTCGGCCAAAAACGACAGTGTTACCCCTTATGTTTTTTTTTCAGGTCAAAACTTTGACATCCGATATCTCGGCTCTGGAAGGGTCTAGAGCCTCCATTTTTGCGCGCTGGTCGAAGTCTCGTGGCCCTCTGTCAGAATCCAGAGTTTCAAGAAGATCGGAGGGGGTCAAAATTTCGGCCAAAAACGACAGTGTTACCCCTTATGTTTTTTTTTCAGGTCAAAACTTTGACATCCGATATCTCGGCTCTGGAAGGGTCTAGAGCCTCCATTTTTGCGCGCTGGTCGAAGTCTCGTGGCCCTCTGTCAGAATCCAGAGTTTCAAGAAGATCGGAGGGGGTCAAAATTTTGGCCAAAAACGACAGTGTTACCCCTTATGTTTTTTTTCCAGGTCAAAACTTTGACATCCGATATCTCGGCTCTGGAAGGGTCTAGAGCCTCCATTTTTGCGCGCTGGTCGAAGTCTCGTGGCCCTCTGTCAGAATCCAGAGTTTCAAGAAGATCGGAGGGGGTCAAAATTTCGGCCAAAAACGACAGTGTTACCCCTTATGTTTTTTTGTCGGGTCAAAACTTTGACATCCGATATCTCGGCTCTGGAAGGGTCTAGAGCCTCCATTTTTGCGCGCTGGTCGAAGTCTCGTGGCCCTCTGTCAGAATCCAGAGTTTCAAGAAGATCGGAGGGGGTCAAAATTTCGGCCAAAAACGACAGTGTTACCCCTTATGTGTTTTTTTCAGGTCAAAACTTTGACATCCGATATCTCGGCTCTGGAAGGGTCTAGAGCCTCCATTTTTGCGCGCTGGTCGAAGTCTCATGGCCCTCTGTCAGAATCCAGAGTTTCAAGAAGATCGGAGGGGGTCAAAATTTCGGCCAAAAACGACAGTGTTACCCCTTATGTTTTTTTTTCAGGTCAAAACTTTGACATCCGATATCTCGGCTCTGGAAGGGTCTAGAGCCTCCATTTTTGCGCGCTGATCGAAGTCTCGTGGCCCTCTGTCAGAATCCAGAATTTCAAGAAGATCGGAGGGGGTCAAAATTTCGGCCAAAAACGACAGTGTTACCCCTTATGTTTTTTTTTCAGGTCAAAACTTTGACACCCGATATCTCGGCTCTGGAAGGGTCTAGAGCCTCCATTTTTGCGCGCTGGTCGAAGTCTCGTGGCCCTCTGTCAGAATCCAGAGTTTCAAGAAGATCGGAGGGGGTCAAAATTTCGGCCAAAAACGACAGTGTTACCCCTTATGTTTTTTTTTCAGGTCAAAACTTTGACATCCGATATCTCGGCTCTGGAAGGGTCTAGAGCCTCCATTTTTGCACGCTGGTCGAAGTCTCGTGGCCCTCTGTCAGAATCCAGAGTTTCAAGAAGATCGGAGGGGGTCAAAATTTCGGCCAAAAACGACAGTGTTACCCCTTATGTTTTTTTTTCAGGTCAAAACTTTGACATCCGATATCTCGGCTCTGGAAGGGTCTAGAGCCTCCATTTTTGCGCGCTGGTCGAAGTCTCGTGGCCCTCTGTCAGAATCTAGAGTTTCAAGAAGATCGGAGGGGGTCAAAATTTCGGCCAAAAACGACAGTGTTACCCCTTATGTTTTTTTTTCAGGTCAAAACTTTGACATCCGATATCTCGGCTCTGGAAGGGTCTAGAGCCTCCATTTTTGCGCGCTGGTCGAAGTCTCGTGGCCCTCTGTCAGAATCCAGAGTTTCAAGAAGATCGGAGGGGGTCAAAATTTCGGCCAAAAACGACAGTGTTACCCCTTATGTTTTTTTTTCAGGTCAAAACTTTGACATCCGATATCTCGGCTCTGGAAGGGTCTAGAGCCTCCATTTTTGCGCGCTGGTCGAAGTCTCGTGGCCCTCTGTCAGAATCCAGAGTTTCAAGAAGATCGGAGGGGGTCAAAATTTTGGCCAAAAACGACAGTGTTACCCCTTATGTTTTTTTTTTCAGGTCAAAACTTTGACATCCGATATCTCGGCTCTGGAAGGGTCTAGAGCCTCCATTTTTGCGCGCTGATCGAAGTCTCGTGGCCCTCTGTCAGAATCCAGAGTTTCAAGAAGATCGGAGGGGGTCAAAATTTCGGCCAAAAACGACAGTGTTACCCCTTATGTTTTTTTTTCAGGTCAAAACTTTGACACCCGATATCTCGGCTCTGGAAGGGTCTAGAGCCTCCATTTTTGCGCGCTGGTCGAAGTCTCGTGGCCCTCTGTCAGAATCCAGAGTTTCAAGAAGATCGGAGGGGGTCAAAATTTCGGCCAAAAACGACAGTGTTACCCCTTATGTTTTTTTTCAGGTCAAAACTTTGACATCCGATATCTCGGCTCTGGAAGGGTCTAGAGCCTCCATTTTTGCGCGCTGGTCGAA
The DNA here is from genome assembly GCA_038021265.1 of Cyprinella venusta. Lineage (NCBI taxonomy): Eukaryota > Metazoa > Chordata > Actinopteri > Cypriniformes > Leuciscidae > Cyprinella > Cyprinella venusta. The sequence continues at coordinate 433,780 of CM075872.1, forward strand.
GTCTCGTGGCCCTCTGTCAGAATCCAGAGTTTCAAGAAGATCGGAGGGGGTCAAAATTTCGGCCAAAAACGACAATGTTACCCCTTATGTTTTTTTTTCGGGACAAAACTTTGACATCCGATATCTCGGCTCTGGAAGGGTCTAGAGCCTCCATTTTTGCGCGCTGGTCTAAGTCTCGTGGCCCTCTGTCAGAATCCAGAGTTTCAAGAAGATCGGAGGGGGTCAAAATTTCGGCCAAAAACGACAGTGTTACCCCTTATGTTTTTTTTTCGGGTCAAAACTTTGACATCCGATATCTCGGCTCTGGAAGGGTCTAGAGCCTCCATTTTTGCGCGCTGGTCGAAGTCTTGTGGCCCTCTGTCAGAATCCAGAGTTTCAAGAAGATCGGAGGGGGTCAAAATTTCGGCCAAAAACGACAGTGTTACCCCTTATGTTTTTTTTTCAGGTCAAAACTTTGACATCCGATATCTCGGCTCTGGAAGGGTCTAGAGCCTCCATTTTTGCGCGCTGGTCGAAGTCTCGTGGCCCTCTGTCAGAATCCAGAGTTTCAAGAAGATCGGAGGGGGTCAAAATTTCGGCCAAAAACGACAGTGTTACCCCTTATGTTTTTTTTTCAGGTCAAAACTTTGACATCCGATATCTCGGCTCTGGAAGGGTCTAGAGCCTCCATTTTTGCACGCTGGTCGAAGTCTCGTGGCCCTCTGTCAGAATCCAGAGTTTCAAGAAGATCGGAGGGGGTCAAAATTTCGGCCAAAAACGACAGTGTTACCCCTTATGTTTTTTTTTCGGGTCAAAACTTTGACATCCGATATCTCGGCTCTGGAAGGGTCTAGAGCCTCCATTTTTGCGCGCTGGTCGAAGTCTCGTGGCCCTCTGTCAGAATCCAGAGTTTCAAGAAGATCGGAGGGGGTCAAAATTTCGGCCAAAAACGACAGTGTTACCCCTTATGTTTTTTTTTCAGGTCAAAACTTTGACATCCGATATCTCGGCTCTGGAAGGGTCTAGAGCCTCCATTTTTGCGCGCTGGTCGAAGTCTCGTGGCCCTCTGTCAGAATCTAGAGTTTCAAGAAGATCGGAGGGGGTCAAAATTTCGGCCAAAAACGACAGTGTTACCCCTTATGTTTTTTTTTCAGGTCAAAACTTTGACATCCTATATCTCGGCTCTGGAAGGGTCTAGAGCCTCCATTTTTGCGCGCTGGTCGAAGTCTCGTGGCCCTCTGTCAGAATCCAGAGTTTCAAGAAGATCGGAGGGGGTCAAAATTTCGGCCAAAAACGACAGTGTTACCCCTTATGTTTTTTTTTCAGGTCAAAACTTTGACATCCGATATCTCGGCTCTGGAAGGGTCTAGAGCCTCCATTTTTGCGCGCTGGTCGAAGTCTCGTGGCCCTCTGTCAGAATCCAGAGTTTCAAGAAGATCGGAGGGGGTCAAAATTTCGGCCAAAAACGACAGTGTTACCCCTTATGTTTTTTTTTCAGGTCAAAACTTTGACACCCGATATCTCGGCTCTGGAAGGGTCTAGAGCCTCCATTTTTGCGCGCTGGTCGAAGTCTCGTGGCCCTCTGTCAGAATCCAGAGTTTCAAGAAGATCGGAGGGGGTCAAAATTTCGGCCAAAAACGACAGTGTTACCCCTTATGTTTTTTTTTCAGGTCAAAACTTTGACATCCGATATCTCGGCTCTGGAAGGGTCTAGAGCCTCCATTTTTGCGCGCTGGTCGAAGTCTCGTGGCCCTCTGTCAGAATCCAGAGTTTCAAGAAGATCGGAGGGGGTCAAAATTTCGGCCAAAAACGACAGTGTTACCCCTTATGTTTTTTTTTTCAGGTCAAAACTTTGACATCCGATATCTCGGCTCTGGAAGGGTCTAGAGCCTCCATTTTTGCGCGCTGGTCGAAATCTCGTGGCCCTCTGTCAGAATCCAGAGTTTCAAGAAGATCGGAGGGGGTCAAAATTTTGGCCAAAAACGACAGTGTTACCCCTTATGTTTTTTTTTTCAGGTCAAAACTTTGACATCCGATATCTCGGCTCTGGAAGGGTCTAGAGCCTCCATTTTTGCGCGCTGATCGAAGTCTCGTGGCCCTCTGTCAGAATCCAGAGTTTCAAGAAGATCGGAGGGGGTCAAAATTTCGGCCAAAAACGACAGTGTTACCCCTTATGTTTTTTTTTTTCAGGTCAAAACTTTGACATCCGATATCTCGGCTCTGGAAGGGTCTAGAGCCTCCATTTTTGCGCGCTGGTCGAAGTCTCGTGGCCCTCTGTCAGAATCCAGAGTTTCAAGAAGATCGGAGGGGGTCAAAATTTCGGCCAAAAACGACAGTGTTACCCCTTATGTTTTTTTTTTCGCGTCAAAACTTTGACATCCGATATCTCGGCTCTGGAAGGGTCTAGAGCCTCCATTTTTGCGTGCTGGTCGAAGTCTCGTGGCCCTCTGTCAGAATCCAGAGTTTCAAGAAGATCGGAGGGGGTCAAAATTTCGGCCAAAAACGACAGTGTTACCCCTTATGTTTTTTTTTCAGGTCAAAACTTTGACATCCGATATCTCGGCTCTGGAAGGGTCTAGAGCCTCCATTTTTGCGCGCTGGTCGAAGTCTCGTGGCCCTCTGTCAGAATCCAGAGTTTCAAGAAGATCGGAGGGGGTCAAAATTTCGGCCAAAAACGACAGTGTTACCCCTTATGTTTTTTTTTCAGGTCAAAACTTTGACATCCGATATCTCGGCTCTGGAAGGGTCTAGAGCCTCCATTTTTGCGCGCTGGTCGAAGTCTCGTGGCCCTCTGTCAGAATCCAGAGTTTCAAGAAGATCGGAGGGGGTAAAAATTTCGGCCAAAAACGACAGTGTTACCCCTTATGTTTTTTTTTTGGGTCAAAACTTTGACATCCGATATCTCGGCTCTGGAAGGGTCTAGAGCCTCCATTTTTGCGCGCTGGTCGAAGTCTCGTGGCCCTCTGTCAGAATCCAGAATTTCAAGAAGATCGGAGGGGGTCAAAATTTCGGCCAAAAACGACAGTGTTACCCCTTATGTTTTTTTTTCGGGTCAAAACTTTGACATCCGATATCTCGGCTCTGGAAGGGTCTAGAGCCTCCATTTTTGCGCGCTGGTTGAAGTCTCGTGGCCCTCTGTCAGAATCCAGAGTTTCAAGAAGTTCGGAGGGGGTCAAAATTTCGGCCAAAAACGACGGTGTTACCCCTTATGTTTTTTTTTTCAGGTCAAAACTTTGACATCCGATATCTCGGCTCTGGAAGGGTCTAGAGCCTCCATTTTTGCGCGCTGGTCGAAGTCTCGTGGCCCTCTGTCAGAATCCAGAGTTTCAAGAAGATCGGAGGGGGTCAAAATTTCGGCCAAAAACGACAGTGTTACCCCTTATGTTTTTTTTTCTGGTCAAAACTTTGACATCCGATATCTCGGCTCTGGAAGGGTCTAGAGCCTCCATTTTTGCGCGCTGGTCGAAGTCTCGTGGCCCTCTGTCAGAATCCAGAGTTTCAAGAAGATCGGAGGGGGTCAAAATTTCGGCCAAAAACGACAGTGTTACCCCTGATGTTTTTTTTTCAGGTCAAAACTTTGACATCCGATATCTCGGCTCTGGAAGGGTCTAGAGCCTCTATTTTTGCGCGCTGGTCGAAGTCTCGTGGCCCTCTGTCAAAATCCAGAGTTTCAAGAAGATCGGAGGGGGTCAAAATTTCGGCCAAAAACGACAGTGTTACCCCTTATGTTTTTTTTTTTCAGGTCAAAACTTTGACATCATATATCTCGGCTCTGGAAGGGTCTAGAGCCTCCATTTTTTCGCGCTGGTCGAAGTCTCGTGGCCCTCTGTAAGAATCCAGAGTTTCAAGAAGATCGGAGGGGGTCAAAATTTCGGCCAAAAACGACAGTGTTACCCCTTATGTTTTTTTTTCAGGTCAAAACTTTGACATCCGATATCTCGGCTCTGGAAGGGTCAAGAGCCTCCATTTTTGCGCGCTGGTCGAAGTCTCGTGGCCCTCTGTCAGAATCCAGAGTTTCAAGAAGATCGGAGGGGGTCAAAATTTTGGCCAAAAACGACAGTGTTACCCCTTATGTTTTTTTTCAGGTCAAAACTTTGACATCCGATATCTCGGCTCTGGAAGGGTCTAGAGCCTCCATTTTTGCGCGCTGATCGAAGTCTCGTGGCCCTCTGTCAGAATCCAGAGTTTCAAGAAGATCGGAGGGGGTCAAAATTTCGGCCAAAAACGACAGTGTTACCCCTTATGTTTTTTTTTCAGGTCAAAACTTTGACATCCGATATCTCGGCTCTGGAAGGGTCTAGAGCCTCCATTTTTGCGCGCTGGTCGAAGTCTCGTGGCCCTCTGTCAGAATCCAGAGTTTCAAGAAGATCGGAGGGGGTCAAAATTTCGGCCAAAAACGACAGTGTTACCCCTTATGTTTTTTTTTCGGGTCAAAACTTTGACATCCGATATCTCGGCTCTGGAAGGGTCTAGAGCCTCCATTTTTGCGCGCTGGTCGAAGTCTCGTGGCCCTCTGTCAGAATCCAGAGTTTCAAGAAGATCGGAGGGGGTCAAAATTTCGGCCAAAAACGACAGTGTTACCCCTTATGTTTTTTTTTCAGGTCAAAACTTTGACATCCGATATCTCGGCTCTGGAAGGGTCTAGAGCCTCCATTTTTGCGCGCTGGTCGAAGTCTCGTGGCCCTCTGTCAGAATCCAGAGTTTCAAGAAGATCGGAGGGGGTCAAAATTTTGGCCAAAAACGACAGTGTTACCCCTTATGTTTTTTTTTCAGGTCAAAACTTTGACATCCGATATCTCGGCTCTGGAAGGGTCTAGAGCCTCCATTTTTGCGCGCTGATCGAAGTCTCGTGGCCCTCTGTCAGAATCCAGAATTTCAAGAAGATCGGAGGGGGTCAAAATTTCGGCCAAAAACGACAGTGTTACCCCTTATGTTTTTTTTTCAGGTCAAAACTTTGACACCCGATATCTCGGCTCTGGAAGGGTCTAGAGCCTCCATTTTTGCGCGCTGGTCGAAGTCTCGTGGCCCTCTGTCAGAATCCAGAGTTTCAAGAAGATCGGGGGGGGTCAAAATTTCGGCCAAAAACGACAGTGTTACCCCTTATGTTTTTTTTTCAGGTCAAAACTTTGACATCCGATATCTCGGCTCTGGAAGGGTCTAGAGCCTCCATTTTTGCACGCTGGTCGAAGTCTCGTGGCCCTCTGTCAGAATCCAGAGTTTCAAGAAGATCGGAGGGGGTCAAAATTTCGGCCAAAAACGACAGTGTTACCCCTTATGTTTTTTTTTCGGGTCAAAACTTTGACATCCGATATCTCGGCTCTGGAAGGGTCTAGAGCCTCCATTTTTGCGCGCTGGTTGAAGTCTCGTGGCCCTCTGTCAGAATCCAGAGTTTCAAGAAGTTCGGAGGGGGTCAAAATTTCGGTCAAAAACGACGGTGTTACCCCTTATGTTTTTTTTTTCAGGTCAAAACTTTGACATCCGATATCTCGGCTCTGGAAGGGTCTAGAGCCTCCATTTTTGCGCGCTGGTCGAAGTCTCGTGGCCCTCTGTCAGAATCCAGAGTTTCAAGAAGATCGGAGGGGGTCAAAATTTCGGCCAAAAACGACAGTGTTACCCCTGATGTTTTTTTTTCAGGTCAAAACTTTGACATCCGATATCTCGGCTCTGGAAGGGTCTAGAGCCTCCATTTTTGCGCGCTGGTCGAAGTCTCGTGGCCCTCTGTCAAAATCCAGAGTTTCAAGAAGATCGGAGGGGGTCAAAATTTCGGCCAAAAACGACAGTGTTACCCCTTATGTTTTTTTTTTTCAGGTCAAAACTTTGACATCATATATCTCGGCTCTGGAAGGGTCTAGAGCCTCCATTTTTGCGCGCTGATCGAAGTCTCGTGGCCCTCTGTCAGAATCCAGAGTTTCAAGAAGATCGGAGGGGGTCAAAATTTCGGCCAAAAACGACAGTGTTACCCCTTATGTTTTTTTTTCAGGTCAAAACTTTGACATCCGATATCTCGGCTCTGGAAGGGTCTAGAGCCTCCATTTTTGCGCGCTGGTCGAAGTCTCGTGGCCCTCTGTCAGAATCCAGAGTTTCAAGAAGATCGGAGGGGGTCAAAATTTCGGCCAAAAACGACAGTGTTACCCCTTATGTTTTTTTTTCGGGTCAAAACTTTGACATCCGATATCTCGGCTCTGGAAGGGTCTAGAGCCTCCATTTTTGCGCGCTGGTCGAAGTCTCGTGGCCCTCTGTCAGAATCCAGAGTTTCAAGAAGATCGGAGGGGGTCAAAATTTCGGCCAAAAACGACAGTGTTACCCCTTATGTTTTTTTTTCAGGTCAAAACTTTGACATCCGATATCTCGGCTCTGGAAGGGTCTAGAGCCTCCATTTTTGCACGCTGGTCGAAGTCTCGTGGCCCTCTGTCAGAATCCAGAGTTTCAAGAAGATCGGAGGGGGTCAAAATTTTGGCCAAAAACGACAGTGTTACCCCTTATGTTTTTTTTTTCAGGTCAAAACTTTGACATCCGATATCTCGGCTCTGGAAGGGTCTAGAGCCTCCATTTTTGCGCGCTGATCGAAGTCTCGTGGCCCTCTGTCAGAATCCAGAATTTCAAGAAGATCGGAGGGGGTCAAAATTTCGGCCAAAAACGACAGTGTTACCCCTTATGTTTTTTTTTCAGGTCAAAACTTTGACACCCGATATCTCGGCTCTGGAAGGGTCTAGAGCCTCCATTTTTGCGCGCTGGTCGAAGTCTCGTGGCCCTCTGTCAGAATCCAGAGTTTCAAGAAGATCGGAGGGGGTCAAAATTTCGGCCAAAAACGACAGTGTTACCCCTTATGTTTTTTTTTCAGGTCAAAACTTTGACATCCGATATCTCGGCTCTGGAAGGGTCTAGAGCCTCCATTTTTGCACGCTGGTCGAAGTCTCGTGGCCCTCTGTCAGAATCCAGAGTTTCAAGAAGATCGGAGGGGGTCAAAATTTCGGCCAAAAACGACAGTGTTACCCCTTATGTTTTTTTTTCAGGTCAAAACTTTGACATCCGATATCTCGGCTCTGGAAGGGTCTAGAGCCTCCATTTTTGCGCGCTGGTCGAAGTCTCGTGGCCCTCTGTCAGAATCCAGAGTTTCAAGAAGATCGGAGGGGGTCAAAATTTCGGCCAAAAACGACAGTGTTACCCCTTATGTTTTTTTTTCAGGTCAAAACTTTGACATCCGATATCTCGGCTCTGGAAGGGTCTAGAGCCTCCATTTTTGCGCGCTGGTCGAAGTCTCGTGGCCCTCTGTCAGAATCCAGAGTTTCAAGAAGATCGGAGGGGGTCAAAATTTCGGCCAAAAACGACAGTGTTACCCCTTATGTTTTTTTTTCAGGTCAAAACTTTGACATCCGATATCTCGGCTCTGGAAGGGTCTAGAGCCTCCATTTTTGCGCGCTGGTCGAAGTCTCGTGGCCCTCTGTCAGAATCCAGAGTTTCAAGAAGATCGGAGGGGGTCAAAATTTCGGCCAAAAACGACAGTGTTACCCCTTATGTTTTTTTTTTTGGGTCAAAACTTTGACATCCGATATCTCGGCTCTGGAAGGGTCTAGAGCCTCCATTTTTGCGCGCTGGTCGAAGTCTCGTGGCCCTCTGTCAGAATCCAGAGTTTCAAGAAGATCGGAGGGGGTCAAATTTCGGCCAAAAACGACAGTGTTACCCCTTATGTTTTTTTTTTCAGGTCAAAATTTTGACATCCGATATCTCGGCTCTGGAAGGGTCTAGAGCCTCCATTTTTGCGCGCTGGTCGAAGTCTCGTGGCCCTCTGTCAGAATCCAGAGTTTCAAGAAGATCGGAGGGGGTCAAAATTTCGGCCAAAAACGACAGTGTTACCCCTTATGTTTTTTTTTCTGGTCAAAACTTTGACATCCGATATCTCGGCTCTGGAAGGGTCTAGAGCCTCCATTTTTGCGCGCTGGTCGAAGTCTCGTGGCCCTCTGTCAGAATCCAGAGTTTCAAGAAGATCGGAGGGGGTCAAAATTTCGGCCAAAAACGACAGTGTTACCCCTGATGTTTTTTTTTCAGGTCAAAACTTTGACATCCGATATCTCGGCTCTGGAAGGGTCTAGAGCCTCCATTTTTGCGCGCTGGTCGAAGTCTCGTGGCCCTCTGTCAAAATCCAGAGTTTCAAGAAGATCGGAGGGGGTCAAAATTTCGGCCAAAAACGGCAGTGTTACCCCTTATGTTTTTTTTTTTCAGGTCAAAACTTTGACATCATATATCTCGGCTCTGGAAGGGTCTAGAGCCTCCATTTTTTCGCGCTGGTCGAAGTCTCGTGGCCCTCTGTAAGAATCCAGAGTTTCAAGAAGATCGGAGGGGGTCAAAATTTCGGCCAAAAACGACAGTGTTACCCCTTATGTTTTTTTTTCAGGTCAAAACTTTGACATCCGATATCTCGGCTCTGGAAGGGTCTAGAGCCTCCATTTTTGCGCGCTGGTCGAAGTCTCGTGGCCCTCTGTCAGAATCCAGAGTTTCAAGAAGATCGGAGGGGGTCAAAATTTTGGCCAAAAACGACAGTGTTACCCCTTATGTTTTTTTTTCAGGTCAAAACTTTGACATCCGATATCTCGGCTCTGGAAGGGTCTAGAGCCTCCATTTTTGCGCGCTGGTCGAAGTCTCGTGGCCCTCTGTCAGAATCCAGAGTTTCAAGAAGATCGGAGGGGGTCAAAATTTTGGCCAAAAACGACAGTGTTACCCCTTATGTTTTTTTTCAGGTCAAAACTTTGACATCCGATATCTCGGCTCTGGAAGGGTCTAGAGCCTCCATTTTTGCGCGCTGATCGAAGTCTCGTGGCCCTCTGTCAGAATCCAGAGTTTCAAGAAGATCGGAGGGGGTCAAAATTTCGGCCAAAAACGACAGTGTTACCCCTTATGTTTTTTTTTTCAGGTCAAAACTTTGACATCCGATATCTCGGCTCTGGAAGGGTCTAGAGCCTCCATTTTTGCGCGCTGGTCGAAGTCTCGTGGCCCTCTGTCAGAATCCAGAGTTTCAAGAAGATCGGAGGGGGTCAAAATTTCGGCCAAAAACGACAGTGTTACCCCTTATGTTTTTTTTTCGGGTCAAAACTTTGACATCCGATATCTCGGCTCTGGAAGGGTCTAGAGCCTCCATTTTTGCGCGCTGGTCGAAGTCTCGTGGCCCTCTGTCAGAATCCAGAGTTTCAAGAAGATCAGAGGGGGTCAAAATTTCGGCCAAAAACGACAGTGTTACCCCTTATGTTTTTTTTTCAGGTCAAAACTTTGACATCCGATATCTCGGCTCTGGAAGGGTCTAGAGCTTCCATTTTTGCGCGCTGGTCGAAGTCTCGTGGCCCTCTGTCAGAATCCAGAGTTTCAAGAAGATCGGAGGGGGTCAAAATTTTGGCCAAAAACGACAATGTTACCCCTTATGTTTTTTTTTCAGGTCAAAACTTTGACATCCGATATCTCGGCTCTGGAAGGGTCTAGAGCCTCCATTTTTGCACGCTGATCGAAGTCTCGTGGCCCTCTGTCAGAATCCAGAGTTTCAAGAAGATCGGAGGGGGTCAAAATTTTGGCCAAAAACGACAGTGTTACCCCTTATGTTTTTTTTTCAGGTCAAAACTTTGACACCCGATATCTCGGCTCTGGAAGGGTCTAGAGCCTCCATTTTTGCGCGCTGGCGAAGTCTCGTGGCCCTCTGTCAGAATCCAGAGTTTCAAGAAGATCGGAGGGGGTCAAAATTTCGGCCAAAAACGACAGTGTTACCCCTTATGTTTTTTTTTTCAGGTCAAAACTTTGACATCCGATATCTCGGCTCTGGAAGGGTCTAGAGCCTCCATTTTTGCACGCTGGTCGAAGTCTCGTGGCCCTCTGTCAGAATCCAGAGTTTCAAGAAGATCGGAGGGGGTCAAAATTTCGGCCAAAAACGACAGTGTTACCCCTTATGTTTTTTTTTCGGGTCAAAACTTTGACATCCGATATCTCGGCTCTGGAAGGGTCTAGAGCCTCCATTTTTGCGCGCTGGTCGAAGTCTCGTGGCCCTCTGTCAGAATCCAGAGTTTCAAGAAGATCGGAGGGGGTCAAAATTTCGGCCAAAAACGACAGTGTTACCCCTTATGTTTTTTTTTCAGGTCAAAACTTTGACATCCGATATCTCGGCTCTGGAAGGGTCTAGAGCCTCCATTTTTGCGCGCTGGTCGAAGTCTCGTGGCCCTCTGTCAGAATCCAGAGTTTCAAGAAGATCGGAGGGGGTCAAAATTTCGGCCAAAAACGACAGTGTTACCCCTTATGTTTTTTTTCAGGTCAAAACTTTGACATCCGATATCTCGGCTCTGGAAGGGTCTAGAGCCTCCGTTTTTGCGCGCTGGTCGAAGTCTCGTGGCCCTCTGTCAGAATCCAGAGTTTCAAGAAGATCGGAGGGGGTCAAAATTTCGGCCAAAAACGACAGTGTTACCCCTTATGTTTTTTTTTCGGGTCAAAACTTTGACATCCGATATCTCGGCTCTGGAAGGGTCTAGAGCCTCCATTTTTGCGCGCTGGTCGAAGTCTCGTGGCCCTCTGTCAGAATCCAGAGTTTCAAGAAGATCGGAGGGGGTCAAAATTTCGGCCAAAAATGACAGTGTTACCCCTTATGTTTTTTTTTCGGGTCAAAACTTTGACATCCGATATCTTGGCTCTGGAAGGGTCTAGAGCCTCCATTTTTGCGCGCTGGTCGAAGTCTCGTGGCCCTCTGTCAGAATCCAGAGTTTCAAGAAGATCGGAGGGGGTCAAAATTTCGGCCAAAAACGACAGTGTTACCCCTTATGTTTTTTTTTCAGGTCAAAACTTTGGCCGAAATTTTGACCCCCCCGATCTTCTTGAAACTCTGGATTCTGACAGAGGGCCACGAGACTTCGACCAGCGCGCAAAAATGGAGGCTCTAGAACCTTCCAGAGCCGAGATATCGGATGTCAAAGTTTTGACCTGAAAAAAAAACATAAGGGGTAACACTGTCGTTTTTGGCCGAAATTTTGACCCCCTCCGATCTTCTTGAAACTCTGGATTCTGACAGAGGGCCACGAGACTTCGACCAGCGCGCAAAAATGGAGGCTCTAGACCCTTCCAGAGCCGAGATATCGGATGTCAAAGTTTTGACCTGAAAAAAAAACATAAGGGGTAACACTGTCGTTTTTGGCCGAAATTTTGACCCCCTCCGATCTTCTTGAAACTCTGGATTCTGACAGAGGGCCACGAGACTTCGACCAGCGCGCAAAAATGGAGGCTCTAGACCCTTCCAGAGCCGAGATCTCGGATGTCAAAGTTTTGACCCAAAAAAAAAGACATAAGGGGTAACACTGTCATTTTTGGCCGAAATTTTGACCCCCTCCGATCTTCTTGAAACTCTGGATTCTGACAGAGGGCCACGAGACTTCGACCAGCGCGCAAAAATGGAGGCTCTAGACCCTTCCAGAGCCGAGATATCGGATGTCAAAGTTTTGACCTGAAAAAAAAACATAAGGGGTAACACTGTCGTTTTTGGCCGAAATTTTGACCCCCTCCGATCTTCTTGAAACTCTGGATTCTGACAGAGGGCCACGAGACTTCGACCAGCGCGCAAAAATGGAGGCTCTAGACCCTTCCAGAGCCGAGATATCGGATGTCAAAGTTTTGACCTGAAAAAAAAACATAAGGGGTAACACTGTCGTTTTTGGCCGAAATTTTGACCCCCTCCGATCTTCTTGAAACTCTGGATTCTGACAGAGGGCCACGAGACTTCGACCAGCGCGCAAAAATGGAGGCTCTAGACCCTTCCAGAGCCGAGATATCGGATGTCAAAGTTTTGACCTGAAAAAAAAACATAAGGGGTAACACTGTCGTTTTTGGCCGAAATTTTGATCCCCTCCGATCTTCTTGAAACTCTGGATTCTGAGAGAGAGCCACGAGACTTCGACCAGCGCGCAAAAATGGAGGCTCTAGACCCTTCCAGAGCCGAGATATCGGATGTCAAAGTTTTAACCTGAAAAAAAAAAAACGGCCAAAAACGACAGTGTTACCCCTGATGTTTTTTTTTCAGGTCAAAACTTTGACATCCGATATCTCGGCTCTGGAAGGGTCTAGAGCCTCCATTTTTTCGCGCTGGTCGAAGTCTCGTGGCCCTCTGTAAGAATCCAGAGTTTCAAGAAGATCGGAGGGGGTCAAAATTTCGGCCAAAAACGACAGTGTTACCCCTTATGTTTTTTTTCGGGTCAAAACTTTGACATCCAATATCTCGGCTCTGGAAGGGTCTAGAGCCTCCATTTTTGCGCGCTGGTCGAAGTCTCGTGGCCCTCTGTAAGAATCCAGAGTTTCAAGAAGATCGGAGGGGGTCAAAATTTCGGCCAAAAACGACAGTGTTACCCCTTATGTTTTTTTTTCAGGTCAAAACTTTGACATCCGATATCTCGGCTCTGGAAGGGTCTAGAGCCTCCATTTTTGCGCGCTGGTCAAAGTCTCGTGGCCCTCTGTCAGAATCCAGAATTTCAAGAAGATCGGAGGGGGTCAAAATTTCGGCCAAAAACGACAGTGTTACCCCTTATGTTTTTTTTTCAGGTCAAAACTTTGACATCCGATATCTCGGCTCTGGAAGGGTCTAGAGCCTCCATTTTTGCGCGCTGGTCGAAGTCTCGTGGCCCTCTGTCAGAATCCAGAGTTTCAAGAAGATCGGAGGGGGTCAAAATTTTGGCCAAAAACGACAGTGTTACCCCTTATGTTTTTTTTTCAGGTCAAAACTTTGACATCCGATATCTCGGCTCTGGAAGGGTCTAGAGCCTCCATTTTTGCGCGCTGATCGAAGTCTCGTGGCCCTCTGTCAGAATCCATAATTTCAAGAAGATCGGAGGGGGTCAAAATTTCGGCCAAAAACGACAGTGTTACCCCTTATGTTTTTTTTTCAGGTCAAAACTTTGACACCCGATATCTCGGCTCTGGAAGGGTCTAGAGCCTCCATTTTTGCGCGCTGGTCGAAGTCTCGTGGCCCTCTGTCAGAATCCAGAGTTTCAAGAAGATCGGAGGGGGTCAAAATTTCGGCCAAAAACGACAGTGTTACCCCTTATGTTTTTTTTTCGGGTCAAAACTTTGACATCCGATATCTCGGCTCTGGAAGGGTCTAGAGCCTCCATTTTTGCGCGCTGGTCGAAGTCTCGTGGCCCTCTGTCAGAATCCAGAGTTTCAAGAAGATCGGAGGGGGTCAAAATTTCGGCCAAAAACGACAGTGTTACCCCTTATGTTTTTTTTTCGGGTCAAAACTTTGACATCCGATATCTCGGCTCTGGAAGGGTCTAGAGCCTCTATTTTTGCGCGCTGGTCGAAGTCTCGTGGCCCTCTGTCAGAATCCAGAGTTTCAAGAAGATCGGAGGGGGTCAAAATTTCGGCCAAAAACGACAGTGTTACCCCTTATGTTTTTTTTTCAGGTCAAAACTTTGACATCCGATATCTCGGCTCTGGAAGGGTCTAGAGCCTCCATTTTTGCGCGCTGGTCGAAGTCTCGTGGCCCTCTGTCAGAATCCAGAGTTTCAAGAAGATCGGAGGGGGTCAAAATTTCGGCCAAAAACGACAGTGTTACCCCTTATGTTTTTTTTTCGGGTCAAAACTTTGACATCCGATATCTCGGCTCTGGAAGGGTCTAGAGCCTCCATTTTTGCGCGCTGGTCGAAGTCTCGTGGCCCTCTGTCAGAATCCAGAGTTTCAAGAAGATCGGAGGGGGTCAAAATTTCGGCCAAAAACGACAGTGTTACCCCTTATGTTTTTTTTTCGGGTCAAAACTTTGACATCCGATATCTCGGCTCTGGAAGGGTCTAGAGCCTCCATTTTTGCGCGCTGGTCGAAGTCTCGTGGCCCTCTGTCAGAATCCAGAGTTTCAAGAAGATCGGAGGGGGTCAAAATTTCGGCCAAAAACGACAGTGTTACCCCTTATGTTTTTTTTTCGGGTCAAAACTTTGACATCCGATATCTCGGCTCTGGAAGGGTCTAGAGCCTCCATTTTTGCGCTCTGGTCGAAGTCTCGTGGCCCTCTGTCAGAATCCAGAGTTTCAAGAAGATCGGAGGGGGTCAAAATTTCGGCCAAAAACGACAGTGTTACCCCTTATGTTTTTTTTTTCAGGTCAAAACTTTGACATCCGATATCTCGGCTCTGGAAGGGTCTAGAGCCTCCATTTTTGCGCGCTGGTCGAAGTCTCGTGGCCCTCTGTCAGAATCCAGAGTTTCAAGAAGATCGGAGGGGGTCAAAATTTCGGCCAAAAATGACAGTGTTACCCCTTATGTTTTTTTTTTCGGGTCAAAACTTTGACATCCGATATCTCGGCTCTGGAAGGGTCTAGAGCCTCCATTTTTGCGCGCTGGTCGAAGTCTCGTGGCCCTCTGTCAGAATCCAGAGTTTCAAGAAGATCGGAGGGGGTCAAAATTTCGGCCAAAAACGACAGTGTTACCCCTTATGTTTTTTTTTCGGGTCAAAACTTTGACATCCGATATCTCGGCTCTGGAAGGGTCTAGAGCCTCCATTTTTGCGCGCTGGTCGAAGTCTCGTGGCCCTCTGTCAGAATCCAGAGTTTCAAGAAGATCGGAGGGGGTCAAAATTTCGGCCAAAAACGACAGTGTTACCCCTTATGTTTTTTTTTTCAGGTCAAAACTTTGACATCCGATATCTCGGCTCTGGAAGGGTCTAGAGCCTCCATTTTTGCGCGCTGGTCGAAGTCTCGTGGCCCTCTGTCAGAATCCAGAGTTTCAAGAAGATCGGAGGGGGTCAAAATTTCGGCCAAAAACGACAGTGTTACCCCTTATGTTTTTTTTTCGGGTCAAAACTTTGACATCCGATATCTCGGCTCTGGAAGGGTCTAGAGCCTCCATTTTTGCGCGCTGGTCGAAGTCTCGTGGCCCTCTGTCAGAATCCAGAGTTTCAAGAAGATCGGAGGGGGTCAACATTTCGGCCAAAAACGACAGTGTTACCCCTTATGTTTTTTTTTCGGGTCAAAACTTTGACATCCGATATCTCGGCTCTGGAAGGGTCTAGAGCCTCCATTTTTGCGCGCTGGTCGAAGTCTCGTGGCCCTCTGTCAGAATCCAGAGTTTCAAGAAGATCGGAGGGGGTCAAAATTTCGGCCAAAAACGACAGTGTTACCCCTTATGTTTTTTTTTCAGGTCAAAACTTTGACATCCGATATCTCGGCTCTGGAAGGGTCTAGAGCCTCCATTTTTGCGCGCTGGTCGAAGTCTCGTGGCCCTCTGTCAGAATCCAGAGTTTCAAGAAGATCGGAGGGGGTCAAAATTTCGGCCAAAAACGACAGTGTTACCCCTTATGTTTTTTTTTTGGGTCAAAACTTTGACATCCGATATCTCGGCTCTGGAAGGGTCTAGAGCCTCCATTTTTGCGCGCTGGTCGAAGTCTCGTGGCCCTCTGTCAGAATCCAGAGTTTCAAGAAGATCGGAGGGGGTCAAATTTCGGCCAAAAACGACAGTGTTACCCCTTATGTTTTTTTTTTTCAGGTCAAAATTTTGACATCCGATATCTCGGCTCTGGAAGGGTCTAGAGCCTCCATTTTTGCGCGCTGGTCGAAGTCTCGTGGCCCTCTGTCAGAATCCAGAGTTTCAAGAAGATCGGAGGGGGTCAAAATTTCGGCCAAAAACGACAGTGTTACCCCTTATGTTTTTTTTTTCAGGTCAAAGCTTTGACATCCGATATCTCGGCTCTGGAAGGGTCTAGAGCCTCCATTTTTGCGCGCTGGTCGAAGTCTCGTGGCCCTCTGTCAGAATCCAGAGTTTCAAGAAGATCGGAGGGGGTCAAAATTTTGGCCAAAAACGACAGTGTTACCCCTTATGTTTTTTTTTTCAGGTCAAAACTTTGACATCCGATATCTCGGCTCTGGAAGGGTCTAGAGCCTCCATTTTTGCGCGCTGATCGAAGTCTCGTGGCCCTCTGTCAGAATCCAGAATTTCAAGAAGATCGGAGGGGGGTCAAAATTTCGGCCAAAAACGACAGTGTTACCCCTTATGTTTTTTTTTCAGGTCAAAACTTTGACACCCGATATCTCGGCTCTGGAAGGGTCTAGAGCCTCCATTTTTGCGCGCTGGTCGAAGTCTCGTGGCCCTCTGTCAGAATCCAGAGTTTCAAGAAGATCGGAGGGGGTCAAAATTTCGGCCAAAAACGACAGTGTTACCCCTTATGTTTTTTTTTCAGGTCAAAACTTTGACATCCGATATCTCGGCTCTGGAAGGGTCTAGAGCCTCCATTTTTGCACGCTGGTCGAAGTCTCGTGGCCCTCTGTCAGAATCCAGAGTTTCAAGAAGATCGGAGGGGGTCAAAATTTCGGCCAAAAACGACAGTGTTACCCCTTATGTTTTTTTTTCGGGTCAAAACTTTGACATCCGATATCTCGGCTCTGGAAGGGTCTAGAGCCTCCATTTTTGCGCGCTGGTCGAAGTCTCGTGGCCCTCTGTCAGAATCCAGAGTTTCAAGAAGATCGGAGGGGGTCAAAATTTCGGCCAAAAACGACAGTGTTACCCCTTATGTTTTTTTTTCAGGTCAAAACTTTGACATCCGATATCTCGGCTCTGGAAGGGTCTAGAGCCTCCATTTTTGCGCGCTGGTCGAAGTCTCGTGGCCCTCTGTCAGAATCCAGAGTTTCAAGAAGATCGGAGGGGGTCAAAATTTCGGCCAAAAACGACAGTGTTACCCCTTATGTTTTTTTTTCAGGTCAAAACTTTGACATCCGATATCTCGGCTCTGGAAGGGTCTAGAGCCTCCATTTTTGCGCGCTGGTCGAAGTCTCGTGGCCCTCTGTCAGAATCCAGAGTTTCAAGAAGATCGGAGGGGGTCAAAATTTCGGCCAAAAACGACAGTGTTACCCCTTATGTTTTTTTTTCAGGTCAAAACTTTGACATCCGATATCTCGGCTCTGGAAGGGTCTAGAGCCTCCATTTTTGCGCGCTGGTCGAAGTCTCGTGGCCCTCTGTCAGAATCCAGAGTTTCAAGAAGATCGGAGGGGGTCAAAATTTCGGCCAAAAACGACAGTGTTACCCCTTATGTTTTTTTTTTTGGGTCAAAACTTTGACATCCGATATCTCGGCTCTGGAAGGGTCTAGAGCCTCCATTTTTGCGCGCTGGTCGAAGTCTCGTGGCCCTCTGTCAGAATCCAGAGTTTCAAGAAGATCGGAGGGGGTCAAATTTCGGCCAAAAACGACAGTGTTACCCCTTATGTTTTTTTTTTTCAGGTCAAAATTTTGACATCCGATATCTCGGCTCTGGAAGGGTCTAGAGCCTCCATTTTTGCGCGCTGGTCGAAGTCTCGTGGCCCTCTGTCAGAATCCAGAGTTTCAAGAAGATCGGAGGGGGTCAAAATTTCGGCCAAAAACGACAGTGTTACCCCTTATGTTTTTTTTTCTGGTCAAAACTTTGACATCCGATATCTCGGCTCTGGAAGGGTCTAGAGCCTCCATTTTTGCGCGCTGGTCGAAGTCTCGTGGCCCTCTGTCAGAATCCAGAGTTTCAAGAAGATCGGAGGGGGTCAAAATTTCGGCCAAAAACGACAGTGTTACCCCTGATGTTTTTTTTTCAGGTCAAAACTTTGACATCCGATATCTCGGCTCTGGAAGGGTCTAGAGCCTCCATTTTTGCGCGCTGGTCGAAGTCTCGTGGCCCTCTGTCAAAATCCAGAGTTTCAAGAAGATCGGAGGGGGTCAAAATTTCGGCCAAAAACGACAGTGTTACCCCTTATGTTTTTTTTTTTCAGGTCAAAACTTTGACATCATATATCTCGGCTCTGGAAGGGTCTAGAGCCTCCATTTTTTCGCGCTGGTCGAAGTCTCGTGGCCCTCTGTCAGAATCCAGAGTTTCAAGAAGATCGGAGGGGGTCAAAATTTCGGCCAAAAACGACAGTGTTACCCCTTATGTTTTTTTTTCAGGTCAAAACTTTGACATCCGATATCTCGGCTCTGGAAGGGTCTAGAGCCTCCATTTTTGCGCGCTGGTCGAAGTCTCGTGGCCCTCTGTAAGAATCCAGAGTTTCAAGAAGATCGGAGGGGGTCAAAATTTCGGCCAAAAACGACAGTGTTACCCCTTATGTTTTTTTTTCAGGTCAAAACTTTGACATCCGATATCTCGGCTCTGGAAGGGTCTAGAGCCTCCATTTTGCGCGCTGGTCGAAGTCTCGTGGCCCTCTGTCAGAATCCAGAGTTTCAAGAAGATCGGAGGGGGTCAAAATTTCGGCCAAAAACGACAGTGTTACCCCTTATGTTTTTTTTTCAGGTCAAAACTTTGACATCCGATATCTCGGCTCTGGAAGGGTCTAGAGCCTCCATTTTTGCGCGCTGGTCGAAGTCTCGTGGCCCTCTGTCAGAATCCAGAGTTTCAAGAAGATCGGAGGGGGTCAAAATTTTGGCCAAAAACGACAGTGTTACCCCTTATGTTTTTTTTCAGGTCAAAACTTTGACATCCGATATCTCGGCTCTGGAAGGGTCTAGAGCCTCCATTTTTGCGCGCTGATCGAAGTCTCGTGGCCCTCTGTCAGAATCCAGAGTTTCAAGAAGATCGGAGGGGGTCAAAATTTCGGCCAAAAACGACAGTGTTACCCCTTATGTTTTTTTTTTCAGGTCAAAACTTTGACATCCGATATCTCGGCTCTGGAAGGGTCTAGAGCCTCCATTTTTGCGCGCTGGTCGAAGTCTCGTGGCCCTCTGTCAGAATCCAGAGTTTCAAGAAGATCGGAGGGGGTCAAAATTTCGGCCAAAAACGACAGTGTTACCCCTTATGTTTTTTTTTCGGGTCAAAACTTTGACATCCGATATCTCGGCTCTGGAAGGGTCTAGAGCCTCCATTTTTGCGCGCTGGTCGAAGTCTCGTGGCCCTCTGTCAGAATCCAGAGTTTCAAGAAGATCAGAGGGGGTCAAAATTTCGGCCAAAAACGACAGTGTTACCCCTTATGTTTTTTTTTCAGGTCAAAACTTTGACATCCGATATCTCGGCTCTGGAAGGGTCTAGAGCTTCCATTTTTGCGCGCTGGTCGAAGTCTCGTGGCCCTCTGTCAGAATCCAGAGTTTCAAGAAGATCGGAGGGGGTCAAAATTTTGGCCAAAAACGACAGTGTTACCCCTTATGTTTTTTTTTCAGGTCAAAACTTTGACATCCGATATCTCGGCTCTGGAAGGGTCTAGAGCCTCCATTTTTGCACGCTGATCGAAGTCTCGTGGCCCTCTGTCAGAATCCAGAGTTTCAAGAAGATCGGAGGGGGTCAAAATTTTGGCCAAAAACGACAGTGTTACCCCTTATGTTTTTTTTTCAGGTCAAAACTTTGACACCCGATATCTCGGCTCTGGAAGGGTCTAGAGCCTCCATTTTTGCGCGCTGGTCGAAGTCTCGTGGCCCTCTGTCAGAATCCAGAGTTTCAAGAAGATCGGAGGGGGTCAAAATTTCGGCCAAAAACGACAGTGTTACCCCTTATGTTTTTTTTTCAGGTCAAAACTTTGACATCCGATATCTCGGCTCTGGAAGGGTCTAGAGCCTCCATTTTTGCACGCTGGTCGAAGTCTCGTGGCCCTCTGTCAGAATCCAGAGTTTCAAGAAGATCGGAGGGGGTCAAAATTTCGGCCAAAAACGACAGTGTTACCCCTTATGTTTTTTTTTCGGGTCAAAACTTTGACATCCGATATCTCGGCTCTGGAAGGGTCTAGAGCCTCCATTTTTGCGCGCTGGTCGAAGTCTCGTGGCCCTCTGTCAGAATCCAGAGTTTCAAGAAGATCGGAGGGGGTCAAAATTTCGGCCAAAAACGACAGTGTTACCCCTTATGTTTTTTTTTCAGGTCAAAACTTTGACATCCGATATCTCGGCTCTGGAAGGGTCTAGAGCCTCCATTTTTGCGCGCTGGTCGAAGTCTCGTGGCCCTCTGTCAGAATCCAGAGTTTCAAGAAGATCGGAGGGGGTCAAAATTTCGGCCAAAAACGACAGTGTTACCCCTTATGTTTTTTTTCAGGTCAAAACTTTGACATCCGATATCTCGGCTCTGGAAGGGTCTAGAGCCTCCATTTTTGCGCGCTGGTCGAAGTCTCGTGGCCCTCTGTCAGAATCCAGAGTTTCAAGAAGATCGGAGGGGGTCAAAATTTCGGCCAAAAACGACAGTGTTACCCCTTATGTTTTTTTTTCGGGTCAAAACTTTGACATCCGATATCTCGGCTCTGGAAGGGTCTAGAGCCTCCATTTTTGCGCGCTGGTCGAAGTCTCGTGGCCCTCTGTCAGAATCCAGAGTTTCAAGAAGATCGGAGGGGGTCAAAATTTCGGCCAAAAATGACAGTGTTACCCCTTATGTTTTTTTTTCGGGTCAAAACTTTGACATCCGATATCTTGGCTCTGGAAGGGTCTAGAGCCTCCATTTTTGCGCGCTGGTCGAAGTCTCGTGGCCCTCTGTCAGAATCCAGAGTTTCAAGAAGATCGGAGGGGGTCAAAATTTCGGCCAAAAACGACAGTGTTACCCCTTATGTTTTTTTTTCAGGTCAAAACTTTGGCCGAAATTTTGACCCCCCCGATCTTCTTGAAACTCTGGATTCTGACAGAGGGCCACGAGACTTCGACCAGCGCGCAAAAATGGAGGCTCTAGAACCTTCCAGAGCCGAGATATCGGATGTCAAAGTTTTGACCTGAAAAAAAAAACATAAGGGGTAACACTGTCGTTTTTGGCCGAAATTTTGACCCCCTCCGATCTTCTTGAAACTCTGGATTCTGACAGAGGGCCACGAGACTTCGACCAGCGCGCAAAAATGGAGGCTCTAGACCCTTCCAGAGCCGAGATATCGGATGTCAAAGTTTTGACCTGAAAAAAAAAACATAAGGGGTAACACTGTCGTTTTTGGCCGAAATTTTGACCCCCTCCGATCTTCTTGAAACTCTGGATTCTGACAGAGGGCCACGAGACTTCGACCAGCACGCAAAAATGGAGGCTCTAGACCCTTCCAGAGCCGAGATATCGGATGTCAAAGTTTTGACCTGAAAAAAAAACATAAGGGGTAACACTGTCGTTTTTGGCCGAAATTTTGACCCCCTCCGATCTTCTTGAAACTCTGGATTCTGACAGAGGGCCACGAGACTTCGACCAGCGCGCAAAAATGGAGGCTCTAGACCCTTCCAGAGCCGAGATATCGGATGTCAAAGTTTTGACCCGAAAAAAAAACATAAGGGGTAACACTGTCGTTTTTGGCCGAAATTTTGACCCCCTCCGATCTTCTTGAAACTCTGGATTCTGACAGAGGGTCACGAGACTTCGACCAGCGCGCAAAAATGGAGGCTCTAGACCCTTCCAGAGCCGAGATATCGGATGTCAAAGTTTTGACCCGAAAAAAAAACATAAGGGGTAACACTGTCGTTTTTGGCCGAAATTTTGACCCCCTCCGATCTTTTTGAAACTCTGGATTCTGACAGAGGGCCACGAGACTTCGACCAGCGCGCAAAAATGGAGGCTCTAGACCCTTCCAGAGCCGAGATATCGGATGTCAAAGTTTTGACCTGAAAAAAAAACATAAGGGGTAACACTGTCGTTTTTGGCCGAAATTTTGACCCCCTCCGATCTTCTTGAAACTCTGGATTCTGACAGAGGGCCACGAGACTTCGACCAGCGCGCAAAAATGGAGGCTCTAGACCCTTCCAGAGCCGAGATCTCGGATGTCAAAGTTTTGACCCAAAAAAAAAGACATAAGGGGTAACACTGTCATTTTTGGCCGAAATTTTGACCCCCTCCGATCTTCTTGAAACTCTGGATTCTGACAGAGGGCCACGAGACTTCGACCAGCGCGCAAAAATGGAGGCTCTAGACCCTTCCAGAGCCGAGATATCGGATGTCAAAGTTTTGACCTGAAAAAAAAAACATAAGGGGTAACACTGTCGTTTTTGGCCGAAATTTTGACCCCCTCCGATCTTCTTGAAACTCTGGATTCTGACAGAGGGCCACGAGACTTCGACCAGCGCGCAAAAATGGAGGCTCTAGACCCTTCCAGAGCCGAGATATCGGATGTCAAAGTTTTGACCTGAAAAAAAAACATAAGGGGTAACACTGTCGTTTTTGGCCGAAATTTTGATCCCCTCCGATCTTCTTGAAACTCTGGATTCTGAGAGAGAGCCACGAGACTTCGACCAGCGCGCAAAAATGGAGGCTCTAGACCCTTCCAGAGCCGAGATATCGGATGTCAAAGTTTTAACCTGAAAAAAAAAAAAACGGCCAAAAACGACAGTGTTACCCCTGATGTTTTTTTTTCAGGTCAAAACTTTGACATCCGATATCTCGGCTCTGGAAGGGTCTAGAGCCTCCATTTTTTCGCGCTGGTCGAAGTCTCGTGGCCCTCTGTAAGAATCCAGAGTTTCAAGAAGATCGGAGGGGGTCAAAATTTCGGCCAAAAACGACAGTGTTACCCCTTATGTTTTTTTTCGGGTCAAAACTTTGACATCCAATATCTCGGCTCTGGAAGGGTCTAGAGCCTCCATTTTTGCGCGCTGGTCGAAGTCTCGTGGCCCTCTGTAAGAATCCAGAGTTTCAAGAAGATCGGAGGGGGTCAAAATTTCGGCCAAAAACGACAGTGTTACCCCTTATGTTTTTTTTTCAGGTCAAAACTTTGACATCCGATATCTCGGCTCTGGAAGGGTCTAGAGCCTCCATTTTTGCGCGCTGGTCGAAGTCTCGTGGCCCTCTGTCAGAATCCAGAGTTTCAAGAAGATCGGAGGGGGTCAAAATTTTGGCCAAAAACGACAGTGTTACCCCTTATGTTTTTTTTTCAGGTCAAAACTTTGACATCCGATATCTCGGCTCTGGAAGGGTCTAGAGCCTCCATTTTTGCGCGCTGATCGAAGTCTCGTGGCCCTCTGTCAGAATCCAAAATTTCAAGAAGATCGGAGGGGGTCAAAATTTCGGCCAAAAACGGCAGTGTTACCCCTTATGTTTTTTTTTCAGGTCAAAACTTTGACACCCGATATCTCGGCTCTGGAAGGGTCTAGAGCCTCCATTTTTGCGCGCTGGTCGAAGTCTCGTGGCCCTCTGTCAGAATCCAGAGTTTCAAGAAGATCGGAGGGGGTCAAAATTTCGGCCAAAAACGACAGTGTTACCCCTTATGTTTTTTTTTCAGGTCAAAACTTTGACATCCGATATCTCGGCTCTGGAAGGGTCTAGAGCCTCCATTTTTGCGCGCTGGTCGAAGTCTCGTGGCCCTCTGTCAGAATCCAGAGTTTCAAGAAGATCGGAGGGGGTCAAAATTTCGGCCAAAAACGACAGTGTTACCCCTTATGTTTTTTTTTCGGGTCAAAACTTTGACATCCGATATCTCGGCTCTGGAAGGGTCTAGAGCCTCCATTTTTGCGCGCTGGTCGAAGTCTCGTGGCCCTCTGTCAGAATCCAGAGTTTCAAGAAGATCGGAGGGGGTCAAAATTTCGGCCAAAAACGACAGTGTTACCCCTTATGTTTTTTTTTCGGGTCAAAACTTTGACATCCGATATCTCGGCTCTGGAAGGGTCTAGAGCCTCCATTTTTGCGCGCTGGTCGAAGTCTCGTGGCCCTCTGTCAGAATCCAGAGTTTCAAGAAGATCGGAGGGGGTCAAAATTTCGGCCAAAAACGACAGTGTTACCCCTTATGTTTTTTTTTTCAGGTCAAAACTTTGACATCCGATATCTCGGCTCTGGAAGGGTCTAGAGCCTCCATTTTTGCGCGCTGGTCGAAGTCTCGTGGCCCTCTGTCAGAATCCAGAGTTTCAAGAAGATCGGAGGGGGTCAAAATTTCGGCCAAAAACGACAGTGTTACCCCTTATGTTTTTTTTTTCGGGTCAAAACTTTGACATCCGATATCTCGGCTCTGGAAGGGTCTAGAGCCTCCATTTTTGCGCGCTGGTCGAAGTCTCGTGGCCCTCTGTCAGAATCCAGAGTTTCAAGAAGATCGGAGGGGGTCAAAATTTCGGCCAAAAACGACAGTGTTACCCCTTATGTTTTTTTTTCGGGTCAAAACTTTGACATCCGATATCTCGGCTCTGGAAGGGTCTAGAGCCTCCATTTTTGCGCGCTGGTCGAAGTCTCGTGGCCCTCTGTCAGAATCCAGAGTTTCAAGAAGATCGGAGGGGGTCAAAATTTCGGCCAAAAACGACAGTGTTACCCCTTATGTTTTTTTTTCGGGTCAAAACTTTGACATCCGATATCTCGGCTCTGGAAGGGTCTAGAGCCTCCATTTTTGCGCGCTGGTCGAAGTCTCGTGGCCCTCTGTCAGAATCCAGAGTTTCAAGAAGATCGGAGGGGGTCAAAATTTCGGCCAAAAACGACAGTGTTACCCCTTATGTTTTTTTTTTCAGGTCAAAACTTTGACATCCGATATCTCGGCTCTGGAAGGGTCTAGAGCCTCCATTTTTGCGCGCTGGTCGAAGTCTCGTGGCCCTCTGTCAGAATCCAGAGTTTCAAGAAGATCGGAGGGGGTCAAAATTTCGGCCAAAAACGACAGTGTTACCCCTTATGTTTTTTTTTCGGGTCAAAACTTTGACATCCGATATCTCGGCTCTGGAAGGGTCTAGAGCCTCCATTTTTGCACGCTGGTCGAAGTCTCGTGGCCCTCTGTCAGAATCCAGAGTTTCAAGAAGATCGGAGGGGGTCAAAATTTCGGCCAAAAACGACAGTGTTACCCCTTATGTTTTTTTTTCGGGTCAAAACTTTGACATCCGATATCTCGGCTCTGGAAGGGTCTAGAGCCTCCATTTTTGCGCGCTGGTCGAAGTCTCGTGGCCCTCTGTCAGAATCCAGAGTTTCAAGAAGATCGGAGGGGGTCAAAATTTCGGCCAAAAACGACAGTGTTACCCCTTATGTTTTTTTTTCGGGTCAAAACTTTGACATCCGATATTTCGGCTCTGGAAGGGTCTAGAGCCTCCATTTTTGCGCGCTGGTCGAAGTCTCGTGGCCCTCTGTCAGAATCCAGAGTTTCAAGAAGATCGGAGGGGGTCAAAATTTCGGCCAAAAACGACAGTGTTACCCCTTATGTTTTTTTTTTCAGGTCAAAACTTTGACATCCGATATAACGGCTCTGGAAGGGTCTAGAGCCTCCATTTTTGCGCGCTGATCGAAGTCTCGTGGCCCTCTGTCAGAATCCAGAGTTTCAAGAAGATCGGAGGGGGTCAAAATTTCGGCCAAAAACGACAGTGTTACCCCTTATGTTTTTTTTTTCAGGTCAAAACTTTGACACCCGATATCTCGGCTCTGGAAGGGTCTAGAGCCTCCATTTTTGCGCGCCGGTCGAAGTCTCGTGGCCCTCTGTCAGAATCCAGAGTTTCAAGAAGATCGGAGGGGGTCAAAATTTCGGCCAAAAACGACAGTGTTACCCCTTATGTTTTTTTTTTCAGGTCAAAACTTTGACATCCGATATCTCGGCTCTGGAAGGGTCTAGAGCCTCCATTTTTGCGCGCTGGTCGAAGTCTCGTGGCCCTCTGTCAGAATCCAGAGTTTCAAGAAGATCGGAGGGGGTCAAAATTTCGGCCAAAAACGACAGTGTTACCCCTTATGTTTTTTTTTCGGGTCAAAACTTTGACATCCGATATCTCGGCTCTGGAAGGGTCTAGAGCCTCCATTTTTGCGCGCTGGTCGAAGTCTCGTGGCCCTCTGTCAGAATCCAGAGTTTCAAGAAGATCGGAGGGGGTCAAAATTTCGGCCAAAAAACGACAGTGTTACCCCTTATGTTTTTTTTTCGGGTCAAAACTTTGACATACGATATCTCGGCTCTGGAAGGGTCTAGAGCCTCCATTTTTGCGCGCTGGTCGAAGTCTCGTGGCCCTCTGTCAGAATCCAGAGTTTCAAGAAGATCGGAGGGGGTCAAAATTTCGGCCAAAAACGACAGTGTTACCCCTTATGTTTTTTTTTTCAGGTCAAAACTTTGACATCCGATATCTCGGCTCTGGAAGGGTCTAGAGCCTCCATTTTTGCGCGCTGGTCGAAGTCTCGTGGCCCTCTGTCAAAATCCAGAGTTTCAAGAAGATCGGAGGGGGTCAAAATTTCGGCCAAAAACGACAGTGTTACCCCTTATGTTTTTTTTTTCAGGTCAAAACTTTGACATCATATATCTCGGCTCTGGAAGGGTCTAGAGCCTCCATTTTTGCGCGCTGGTCGAAGTCTCGTGGCCCTCTGTAAGAATCCAGAGTTTCAAGAAGATCGGAGGGGGTCAAAATTTCGGCCAAAAACGACAGTGTTACCCCTTATGTTTTTTTTTCAGGTCAAAACTTTGACATCCGATATCTCGGCTCTGGAAGGGTCTAGAGCCTCCATTTTTGCGCGCTGGTCGAAGTCTCGTGGCCCTCTGTCAGAATCCAGAGTTTCAAGAAGATCGGAGGGGGTCAAAATTTCGGCCAAAAACGACAGTGTTACCCCTTATGTTTTTTTTTCAGGTCAAAACTTTGACATCCGATATCTCGGCTCTGGAAGGGTCTAGAGCCTCCATTTTTGCGCGCTGGTCGAAGTCTCGTGGCCCTCTGTCAGAATCCAGAGTTTCAAGAAGATCGGAGGGGGTCAAAATTTCGGCCAAAAACGACAGTGTTACCCCTTATGTTTTTTTTTCAGGTCAAAACTTTGACATCCGATATCTCGGCTCTGGAAGGGTCTAGAGCCTCCATTTTTGCGCGCTGGTCGAAGTCTCGTGGCCCTCTGTCAAAATCCAGAGTTTCAAGAAGATCGGAGGGGGTCAAAATTTCGGCCAAAAACGACAGTGTTACCCCTTATGTTTTTTTTTTTCAGGTCAAAACTTTGACATCATATATCTCGGCTCTGGAAGGGTCTAGAGCCTCCATTTTTGCGCGCTGGTCGAAGTCTCGTGGCCCTCTGTAAGAATCCAGAGTTTCAAGAAGATCGGAGGGGGTCAAAATTTCGGCCAAAAACGACAGTGTTACCCCTTATGTTTTTTTTTCAGGTCAAAACTTTGACATCCGATATCTCGGCTCTGGAAGGGTCTAGAGCCTCCATTTTTGCGCGCTGGTCGAAGTCTCGTGGCCCTCTGTCAGAATCCAGAGTTTCAAGAAGATCGGAGGGGGTCAAAATTTCGGCCAAAAACGACAGTGTTACCCCTTATGTTTTTTTTTCAGGTCAAAACTTTGACATCCGATATCTCGGCTCTGGAAGGGTCTAGAGCCTCCATTTTTGCGCGCTGGTCGAAGTCTCGTGGCCCTCTGTCAGAATCCAGAGTTTCAAGAAGATCGGAGGGGGTCAAAATTTTGGCCAAAAACGACAGTGTTACCCCTTATGTTTTTTTTTAGGTCAAAACTTTGACATCCGATATCTCGGCTCTGGAAGGGTCTAGAGCCTCCATTTTTGCGCGCTGGTCGAAGTCTCATGGCCCTCTGTCAGAATCCAGAGTTTCAAGAAGATCGGAGGGGGTCAAAATTTCGGCCAAAAACGACAGTGTTACCCCTTATGTTTTTTTTTCAGGTCAAAACTTTGACATCCGATATCTCGGCTCTGGAAGGGTCTAGAGCCTCCATTTTTGCGCGCTGGTCGAAGTCTCGTGGCCCTCTGTCAGAATCCAGAGTTTCAAGAAGATCGGAGGGGGTCAAAATTTCGGCCAAAAACGACAGTGTTACCCCTTATGTTTTTTTTTCGGGTCAAAACTTTGACATCCGATATCTCGGCTCTGGAAGGGTCTAGAGCCTCCATTTTTGCGCGCTGGTCGAAGTCTCGTGGCCCTCTGTCAGAATCCAGAGTTTCAAGAAGATCGGAGGGGGTCAAAATTTCGGCCAAAAACGACAGTGTTACCCCTTATGTTTTTTTTTCAGGTCAAAACTTTGACATCCGATATCTCGGCTCTGGAAGGGTCTAGAGCCTCCATTTTTGCGCGCTGGTCGAAGTCTCGTGGCCCTCTGTCAGAATCCAGAGTTTCAAGAAGATCGGAGGGGGTCAAAATTTTGGCCAAAAACGACAGTGTTACCCCTTATGTTTTTTTTTCAGGTCAAAACTTTGACATCCGATATCTCGGCTCTGGAAGGGTCTAGAGCCTCCATTTTTGCGCGCTGGTCGAAGTCTCGTGGCCCTCTGTCAGAATCCAGAGTTTCAAGAAGATCGGAGGGGGTCAAAATTTTGGCCAAAAACGACAGTGTTACCCCTTATGTTTTTTTTTCAGGTCAAAACTTTGACATCCGATATCTCGGCTCTGGAAGGGTCTAGAGCCTCCATTTTTGCGCGCTGATCGAAGTCTCGTGGCCCTCTGTCAGAATCCAGAATTTCAAGAAGATCGGAGGGGGTCAAAATTTCGGCCAAAAACGACAGTGTTACCCCTTATGTTTTTTTTTCAGGTCAAAACTTTGACACCCGATATCTCGGCTCTGGAAGGGTCTAGAGCCTCCATTTTTGCGCGCTGGTCGAAGTCTCGTGGCCCTCTGTCAGAATCCAGAGTTTCAAGAAGATCGGAGGGGGTCAAAATTTCGGCCAAAAACGACAGTGTTACCCCTTATGTTTTTTTTTCAGGTCAAAACTTTGACATCCGATATCTCGGCTCTGGAAGGGTCTAGAGCCTCCATTTTTGCACGCTGGTCGAAGTCTCGTGGCCCTCTGTCAGAATCCAGAGTTTCAAGAAGATCGGAGGGGGTCAAAATTTCGGCCAAAAACGACAGTGTTACCCCTTATGTTTTTTTTTCAGGTCAAAACTTTGACATCCGATATCTCGGCTCTGGAAGGGTCTAGAGCCTCCATTTTTGCGCGCTGGTCGAAGTCTCGTGGCCCTCTGTCAGAATCCAGAGTTTCAAGAAGATCGGAGGGGGTCAAAATTTCGGCCAAAAACGACAGTGTTACCCCTTATGTTTTTTTTTCAGGTCAAAACTTTGACATCCGATATCTCGGCTCTGGAAGGGTCTAGAGCCTCCATTTTTGCGCGCTGGTCGAAGTCTCGTGGCCCTCTGTCAGAATCCAGAGTTTCAAGAAGATCGGAGGGGGTCAAAATTTCGGCCAAAAACGACAGTGTTACCCCTTATGTTTTTTTTTCGGGTCAAAACTTTGACATCCGATATCTCGGCTCTGGAAGGGTCTAGAGCCTCCATTTTTGCGCGCTGGTCGAAGTCTCGTGGCCCTCTGTCAGAATCCAGAGTTTCAAGAAGATCGTAGGGGGTCAAAATTTCGGCCAAAAACGACAGTGTTACCCCTTATGTTTTTTTTTCAGGTCAAAACTTTGGCCGAAATTTTGACCCCCCCGATCTTCTTGAAACTCTGGATTCTGACAGAGGGCCACGAGACTTCGACCAGCGCGCAAAAATGGAGGCTCTAGAACCTTCCAGAGCCGAGATATCGGATGTCAAAGTTTTGACCTGAAAAAAAAACATAAGGGGTAACACTGTCGTTTTTGGCCGAAATTTTGACCCCCTCCGATCTTCTTGAAACTCTGGATTCTGACAGAGGGCCACGAGACTTCGACCAGCACGCAAAAATGGAGGCTCTAGACCCTTCCAGAGCCGAGATATCGGATGTCAAAGTTTTGACCTGAAAAAAAAACATAAGGGGTAACACTGTCGTTTTTGGCCGAAATTTTGACCCCCTCCGATCTTCTTGAAACTCTGGATTCTGACAGAGGGCCACGAGACTTCGACCAGCGCGCAAAAATGGAGGCTCTAGACCCTTCCAGAGCCGAGATATCGGATGTCAAAGTTTTGACCTGAAAAAAAAACATAAGGGGTAACACTGTCGTTTTTGGCCGAAATTTTGACCCCCTCCGATCTTCTTGAAACTCTGGATTCTGACAGAGGGCCACGAGACTTCGACCAGCGCGCAAAAATGGAGGCTCTAGACCCTTCCAGAGCCGAGATATCGGATGTCAAAGTTTTGACCCGAAAAAAAAACATAAGGGGTAACACTGTCGTTTTTGGCCGAAATTTTGACCCCCTCCGATCTTCTTGAAACTCTGGATTCTGACAGAGGGTCACGAGACTTCGACCAGCGCGCAAAAATGGAGGCTCTAGACCCTTCCAGAGCCGAGATATCGGATGTCAAAGTTTTGACCCGAAAAAAAAACATAAGGGGTAACACTGTCGTTTTTGGCCGAAATTTTGACCCCCTCCGATCTTCTTGAAACTCTGGATTCTGACAGAGGGCCACGAGACTTCGACCAGCGCGCAAAAATGGAGGCTCTAGACCCTTCCAGAGCCGAGATATCGGATGTCAAAGTTTTGACCCGAAAAAAAAACATAAGGGGTAACACTGTCGTTTTTGGCCGAAATTTTGACCCCCTCCGATCTTCTTGAAACTCTGGATTCTGACAGAGGGCCACGAGACTTCGACCAGCGCGCAAAAATGGAGAATCTAGACCCTTCCAGAGCCGAGATATCGGATGTCAAAGTTTTGACCCGAAAAAAAAAAACATAAGGGGTAACACTGTCGTTTTTGGCCGAAATTTTGACCCCCTCCGATCTTCTTGAAACTCTGGATTCTGACAGAGGGCCACGAGACTTCGACCAGCGCGCAAAAATGGAGGCTCTAGACCCTTCCAGAGCCGAGATATCGGGTGTCAAAGTTTTGACCTGAAAAAAAAACATAAGGGGTAACACTGTCGTTTTTGGCCGAAATTTTGACCCCCTCCGATCTTCTTGAAACTCTGGATTCTGACAGAGGGCCACGAGACTTCGACCAGCGCGCAAAAATGGAGGCTCTAGACCCTTCCAGAGCCGAGATATCGGATGTCAAAGTTTTGACCCGAAGGCCGAAATTTTGACCCCCTCCGATCTTCTTGAAACTCTGGATTCTGACAGAGGGCCACGAGACTTCGACCAGCGCGCAAAAATGGAGGCTCTAGACCCTTCCAGAGCCGAGATATCGGATGTCAAAGTTTTGACCCGAAAAAAAACCATAAGGGGTAACACTGTCGTTTTTGGCCGAAATTTTGACCCCCTCCGATCTTCTTGAAACTCTGGATTCTGACAGAGGGCCACGAGACTTCGACCAGCGCGCAAAAATGGAGGCTCTAGACCCTTCCAGAGCCGAGATATCGGATGTCAAAGTTTTGACCTGAAAAAAAAAACATAAGGGGTAACACTGTCGTTTTTGGCCGAAATTTTGACCCCCTCCGATCTTCTTGAAACTCTGGATTCTGACAGAGGGCCACGAGACTTCGACCAGCGCGCAAAAATGGAGGCTCTAGACCCTTCCAGAGCCGAGATATCGGATGTCAAAGTTTTGACCTGAAAAAAAAACATAAGGGGTAACACTGTCGTTTTTGGCCGAAATTTTGACCCCCTCCGATCTTCTTGAAACTCTGGATTCTGACAGAGGGCCACGAGACTTCAACCAGCGCGCAAAAATGGAGGCTCTAGACCCTTCCAGAGCCGAGATATCGGATGTCAAAGTTTTGACCTGAAAAAAAAAACATAAGGGGTAACACTGTCGTTTTTGGCCGAAATTTTGACCCCCTCCGATCTTCTTGAAACTCTGGATTCTGACAGAGGGCCACGAGACTTCGACCAGCGCGCAAAAATGGAGGCTCCAGACCCTTCCAGAGCCGAGATATCGGTTGTCAAAGTTTTGACCCGAAAAAAAAAACATAAGGGGTAACACTGTCGTTTTTGGCCGAAATTTTGACCCCCTCCGATCTTCTTGAAACTCTGGATTCTGACAGAGGGCCACGAGACTTCGACCAGCGCGCAAAAATGGAGGCTCTAGACCCTTCCAGAGCCGAGATATCGGATGTCAAAGTTTTGACCCGAAAAAAAAACATAAGGGGTAACACTGTCGTTTTTGGCCGAAATTTTGACCCCCTCCGATCTTCTTGAAACTCTGGATTCTGACAGAGGGCCACGAGACTTCGACCAGCGCGCAAAAATGGAGGCTCTAGACCCTTCCAGAGCCGAGATATCGGATGTCAAAGTTTTGACCCGAAAAAAAAACATAAGGGGTAACACTGTCGTTTTTGGCCGAAATTTTGACCCCCTCCGATCTTCTTGAAACTCTGGATTCTGACAGAGGGCCACGAGACTTCGACCAGCGCGCAAAAATGGAGGCTCTAGACCCTTCCAGAGCCGAGATATTGGATGTCAAAGTTTTGCCCTGAAAAAAAAAACATAAGGGGTAACACTGTCGTTTTTGGCCGAAATTTTGACCCCCTCCGATCTTCTTGAAACTCTGGATTCTGACAGAGGGCCACGAGACTTCAACCAGCGCGCAAAAATGGAGGCTCTAGACCCTTCCAGAGCCGAGATATCGGATGTCAAAGTTTTGACCTGAAAAAAAAACATAAGGGGTAACACTGTCGTTTTTGGCCGAAATTTTGACCCCCTCCGATCTTCTTGAAACTCTGGATTCTGACAGAGGGCCACGAGACTTCGACCAGCGCGGAAAAATGGAGGCTCCAGACCCTTCCAGAGCCGAGATATCGGTTGTCAAAGTTTTGACCCGAAAAAAAAAACATAAGGGGTAACACTGTCGTTTTTGGCCGAAATTTTGACCCCCTCCGATCTTCTTGAAACTCTGGATTCTGACAGAGGGCCACGAGACTTCGACCAGCGCGCAAAAATGGAGGCTCTAGACCCTTCCAGAGCCGAGATATCGGATGTCAAAGTTTTGACCCGAAAAAAAAACATAAGGGGTAACACTGTCGTTTTTGGCCGAAATTTTGACCCCCTCCGATCTTCTTGAAACTCTGGATTCTGACAGAGGGCCACGAGACTTCGACCAGCGCGCAAAAATGGAGGCTCTAGACCCTTCCAGAGCCGAGATATTGGATGTCAAAGTTTTGCCCTGAAAAAAAAAACATAAGGGGTAACACTGTCGTTTTTGGCCGAAATTTTGACCCCCTCCGATCTTCTTGAAACTCTGGATTCTGACAGAGGGCCACGAGACTTCAACCAGCGCGCAAAAATGGAGGCTCTAGACCCTTCCAGAGCCGAGATATCGGATGTCAAAGTTTTGACCTGAAAAAAAAACATAAGGGGTAACACTGTCGTTTTTGGCCGAAATTTTGACCCCCTCCGATCTTCTTGAAACTCTGGATTCTGACAGAGGGCCACGAGACTTCGACCAGCGCGGAAAAATGGAGGCTCCAGACCCTTCCAGAGCCGAGATATCGGTTGTCAAAGTTTTGACCCGAAAAAAAAAACATAAGGGGTAACACTGTCGTTTTTGGCCGAAATTTTGACCCCCTCCGATCTTCTTGAAACTCTGGATTCTGACAGAGGGCCACGAGACTTCGACCAGCGCGCAAAAATGGAGGCTCTAGACCCTTCCAGAGCCGAGATATCGGATGTCAAAGTTTTGACCCGAAAAAAAAACATAAGGGGTAACACTGTCGTTTTTGGCCGAAATTTTGACCCCCTCCGATCTTCTTGAAACTCTGGATTCTGACAGAGGGCCACGAGACTTCGACCAGCGCGCAAAAATGGAGGCTCTAGACCCTTCCAGAGCCGAGATATCGGATGTCAAAGTTTTGACCCGAAAAAAAAACATAAGGGGTAACACTGTCGTTTTTGGCCGAAATTTTGACCCCCTCCGATCTTCTTGAAACTCTGGATTCTGACAGAGGGCCACGAGACTTCGACCAGCGCGCAAAAATGGAGGCTCTAGACCCTTCCAGAGCCGAGATATTGGATGTCAAAGTTTTGACCTGAAAAAAAAACATAAGGGGTAACACTGTCGTTTTTGGCCGAAATTTTGACCCCCTCCGATCTTCTTGAAACTCTGGATTCTGACAGAGGGCCACGAGACTTCAACCAGCGCGCAAAAATGGAGGCTCCAGACCCTTCCAGAGCCGAGATATCGGATGTCAAAGTTTTGACCTGAAAAAAAAAACATAAGGGGTAACACTGTCGTTTTTGGCCGAAATTTTGACCCCCTCCGATCTTCTTGAAACTCTGGATTCTGACAGAGGGCCACGAGACTTCGACCAGCGCGGAAAAATGGAGGCTCCAGACCCTTCCAGAGCCGAGATATCGGTTGTCAAAGTTTTGACCCGAAAAAAAAACATAAGGGGTAACACTGTCGTTTTTGGCCGAAATTTTGACCCCCTCCGATCTTCTTGAAACTCTGGATTCTGACAGAGGGCCACGAGACTTCGACCAGCGCGCAAAAATGGAGGCTCTAGACCCTTCCAGAGCCGAGATATCGGATGTCAAAGTTTTGACCCAAAAAAAAAACATAAGGGGTAACACTGTCGTTTTTGGCCGAAATTTTGACCCCCTCCGATCTTCTTGAAACTCTGGATTCTGACAGAGGGCCACGAGACTTCGACCAGCGCGCAAAAATGGAGGCTCTAGACCCTTCCAGAGCCGAGATATTGGATGTCAAAGTTTTGACCTGAAAAAAAAACATAAGGGGTAACACTGTCGTTTTTGGCCGAAATTTTGACCCCCTCCGATCTTCTTGAAACTCTGGATTCTGACAGAGGGCCACGAGACTTCGACCAGCGCGCAAAAATGGAGGCTCTAGACCCTTCCAGAGCCGAGATATCGGTTGTCAAAGTTTTGACCCGAAAAAAAAAACATAAGGGGTAACACTGTCGTTTTTGGCCGAAATTTTGACCCCCTCCGATCTTCTTGAAACTCTGGATTCTGACAGAGGGCCACGAGACTTCGACCAGCGCGCAAAAATGGAGGCTCTAGACCCTTCCAGAGCCGAGATATCGGATGTCAAAGTTTTGACCTGAAAAAAAAACATAAGGGGTAACACTGTCGTTTTTGGCCGAAATTTTGACCCCCTCCGATCTTCTTGAAACTCTGGATTCTGACAGAGGGCCACGAGACTTCGACCAGCGCGCAAAAATGGAGGCTCTAGACCCTTCCAGAGCCGAGATATCGGATGTCAAAGTTTTGACCCGAAAAAAAAACATAAGGGGTAACACTGTCGTTTTTGGCCGAAATTTTGACCCCCTCCGATCTTCTTGAAACTCTGGATTCTGACAGATGGCCACGAGACTTCGACCAGCGCGCAAAAATGGAGGCTCTAGACCCTTCCAGAGCCGAGATATCGGATGTCAAAGTTTTGACCTGAAAAAAAAACATAAGGGGTAACACTGTCGTTTTTGGCCGAAATTTTGACCCCCTCCGATCTTCTTGAATCTCTGGATTCTGACAGAGGGCCACGAGACTTCGACCAGCGCGCAAAAATGGAGGCTCTAGACCCTTCCAGAGCCGAGATCTCGGATGTCAAAGTTTTGACCCAAAAAAAAAGACATAAGGGGTAACACTGTCATTTTTGGCCGAAATTTTGACCCCCTCCGATCTTCTTGAAACTCTGGATTCTGACAGAGGGCCACGAGACTTCGACCAGCGCGCAAAAATGGAGGCTCTAGACCCTTCCAGAGCCGAGATATCGGATGTCAAAGTTTTGACCTGAAAAAAAACATAAGGGGTAACACTGTCGTTTTTGGCCGAAATTTTGACCCCCTCCGATCTTCTTGAAACTCTGGATTCTGACAGAGGGCCACGAGACTTCGACCAGCGCGCAAAAATGGAGGCTCTAGACCCTTCCAGAGCCGAGATATCGGATGTCAAAGTTTTGACCTGAAAAAAAAACATAAGGGGTAACACTGTCGTTTTTGGCCGAAATTTTGACCCCCTCCGATCTTCTTGAAACTCTGGATTCTGACAGAGGGCCACGAGACTTCGACCAGCGCGCAAAAATGGAGGCTCTAGACCCTTCCAGAGCCGAGATATCGGATGTCAAAGTTTTGACCTGAAAAAAAAACATAAGGGGTAACACTGTCGTTTTTGGCCGAAATTTTGACCCCCTCCGATCTTCTTGAAACTCTGGATTCTGACAGAGGGCCACGAGACTTCGACCAGCGCGCAAAAATGGAGGCTCTAGACCCTTCCAGAGCCGAGATATCGGATGTCAAAGTTTTGACCTGAAAAAAAAACATAAGGGGTAACACTGTCGTTTTTGGCCGAAATTTTGATCCCCTCCGATCTTTTTGAAACTCTGGATTCTGACAGAGAGCCACGAGACTTCGACCAGCGCGCAAAAATGGAGGCTCTAGACCCTTCCAGAGCCGAGATATCGGATGTCAAAGTTTTAACCTGAAAAAAAAAAAACGGCCAAAAACGACAGTGTTACCCCTTATGTTTTTTTTCGGGTCAAAACTTTGACATCCGATATCTCGGCTCTGGAAGGGTCTAGAGCCTCCATTTTTGCGCGCTGGTCGAAGTCTCGTGGCCCTCTGTCAGAATCCAGAGTTTCAAGAAGATCGGAGGGGGTCAAAATTTTGGCCAAAAACGACAGTGTTACCCCTTATGTTTTTTTTTCAGGTCAAAACTTTGACATCCGATATCTCGGCTCTGGAAGGGTCTAGAGCCTCCATTTTTGCGCGCTGGTCGAAGTCTCGTGGCCCTCTGTCAGAATCCAGAGTTTCAAGAAGATCGGAGGGGGTCAAAATTTTGGCCAAAAACGACAGTGTTACCCCTTATGTTTTTTTTTCAGGTCAAAACTTTGACATCCGATATCTCGGCTCTGGAAGGGTCTAGAGCCTCCATTTTTGCGCGCTGATCGAAGTCTCGTGGCCCTCTGTCAGAATCCATAATTTCAAGAAGATCGGAGGGGGTCAAAATTTCGGCCAAAAACGACAGTGTTACCCCTTATGTTTTTTTTTCAGGTCAAAACTTTGACACCCGATATCTCGGCTCTGGAAGGGTCTAGAGCCTCCATTTTTGCGCGCTGGTCGAAGTCTCGTGGCCCTCTGTCAGAATCCAGAGTTTCAAGAAGATCGGAGGGGGTCAAAATTTCGGCCAAAAACGACAGTGTTACCCCTTATGTTTTTTTTTTCAGGTCAAAACTTTGACATCCGATATCTCGGCTCTGGAAGGGTCTAGAGCCTCCATTTTTGCGCGCTGGTCGAAGTCTCGTGGCCCTCTGTCAGAATCCAGAGTTTCAAGAAGATCGGAGGGGGTCAAAATTTCGGCCAAAAACGACAGTGTTACCCCTTATGTTTTTTTTTCGGGTCAAAACTTTGACATCCGATATCTCGGCTCTGGAAGGGTCTAGAGCCTCCATTTTTGCGCGCTGGTCGAAGTCTCGTGGCCCTCTGTCAGAATCCAGAGTTTCAAGAAGATCGGAGGGGGTCAAAATTTCGGCCAAAAACGACAGTGTTACCCCTTATGTTTTTTTTTCGGGTCAAAACTTTGACATCCGATATCTCGGCTCTGGAAGGGTCTAGAGCCTCCATTTTTGCGCGCTGGTCGAAGTCTCGTGGCCCTCTGTCAGAATCCAGAGTTTCAAGAAGATCGGAGGGGGTCAAAATTTCGGCCAAAAACGACAGTGTTACCCCTTATGTTTTTTTTTCAGGTCAAAACTTTGACATCCGATATCTCGGCTCTGGAAGGGTCTAGAGCCTCCATTTTTGCGCGCTGGTCGAAGTCTCGTGGCCCTCTGTCAGAATCCAGAGTTTCAAGAAGATCGGAGGGGGTCAAAATTTCGGCCAAAAACGACAGTGTTACCCCTTATGTTTTTTTTTTCAGGTCAAAACTTTGACATCCGATATCTCGGCTCTGGAAGGGTCTAGAGCCTCCATTTTTGCGCGCTGGTCGAAGTCTCGTGGCCCTCTGTCAGAATCCAGAGTTTCAAGAAGATCGGAGGGGGTCAAAATTTCGGCCAAAAACGACAGTGTTACCCCTTATGTTTTTTTTTCGGGTCAAAACTTTGACATCCGATATCTCGGCTCTGGAAGGGTCTAGAGCCTCCATTTTTGCGCGCTGGTCGAAGTCTCGTGGCCCTCTGTCAGAATCCAGAGTTTCAAGAAGATCGGAGGGGGTCAAAATTTCGGCCAAAAACGACAGTGTTACCCCTTATGTTTTTTTTTCGGGTCAAAACTTTGACATCCGATATCTCGGCTCTGGAAGGGTCTAGAGCCTCCATTTTTGCGCGCTGGTCGAAGTCTCGTGGCCCTCTGTCAGAATCCAGAGTTTCAAGAAGATCGGAGGGGGTAAAAATTTCGGCCAAAAACGACAGTGTTACCCCTTATGTTTTTTTTTCAGGTCAAAACTTTGACATCCGATATCTCGGCTCTGGAAGGGTCTAGAGCCTCCATTTTTGCGCGCTGGTCGAAGTCTCGTGGCCCTCTGTCAGAATCCAGAGTTTCAAGAAGATCGGAGGGGGTCAAAATTTCGGCCAAAAACGACAGTGTTACCCCTTATGTTTTTTTTTCAGGTCAAAACTTTGACATCCGATATCTCGGCTCTGGAAGGGTCTAGAGCCTCCATTTTTGCGCGCTGGTCGAAGTCTCGTGGCCCTCTGTCAGAATCCAGAGTTTCAAGAAGATCGGAGGGGGTCAAAATTTCGGCCAAAAACGACAGTGTTACCCCTTATGTTTTTTTTTCAGGTCAAAACTTTGACATCCGATATCTCGGCTCTGGAAGGGTCTAGAGCCTCCATTTTTGCGCGCTGATCGAAGTCTCGTGGCCCTCTGTCAGAATCCAGAGTTTCAAGAAGATCGGAGGGGGTCAAAATTTCGGCCAAAAACGACAGTGTTACCCCTTATGTTTTTTTTTCGGGTCAAAACTTTGACATCCGATATCTCGGCTCTGGAAGGGTCTAGAGCCTCCATTTTTGCGCGCTGGTCGAAGTCTCGTGGCCCTCTGTCAGAATCCAGAGTTTCAAGAAGATCGGAGGGGGTCAAAATTTCGGCCAAAAACGACAGTGTTACCCCTTATGTTTTTTTTTTCAGGTCAAAACTTTGACATCCGATATCTCGGCTCTGGAAGGGTCTAGAGCCTCTATTTTTGCGCGCTGGTCGAAGTCTCGTGGCCCTCTGTCAGAATCCAGAGTTTCAAGAAGATCGGAGGGGGTCAAAATTTCGGCCAAAAACGACAGTGTTACCCCTTATGTTTTTTTTTCGGGTCAAAACTTTGACATCCGATATCTCGGCTCTGGAAGGGTCTAGAGCCTCCATTTTTGCGCGCTGGTCGAAGTCTCGTGGCCCTCTGTCAGAATCCAGAGTTTCAAGAAGATCGGAGGGGGTCAAAATTTCGGCCAAAAACGACAGTGTTACCCCTTATGTTTTTTTTTCAGGTCAAAACTTTGACATCCGATATCTCGGCTCTGGAAGGGTCTAGAGCCTCCATTTTTGCGCGCTGGTCGAAGTCTCGTGGCCCTCTGTCAGAATCCAGAGTTTCAAGAAGATCGGAGGGGGTCAAAATTTCGGCCAAAAACGACAGTGTTACCCCTTATGTTTTTTTTTCAGGTCAAAACTTTGACATCCGATATCTCGGCTCTGGAAGGGTCTAGAGCCTCCATTTTTGCGCGCATGTCGAAGTCTCGTGGCCCTCTGTCAGAATCCAGAGTTTCAAGAAGATCGGAGGGGGTCAAAATTTCGGCCAAAAACGACAGTGTTACCCCTTATGTTTTTTTTTCAGGTCAAAACTTTGACATCCGATATCTCGGCTCTGGAAGGGTATAGAGCCTCCATTTTTGCGCGCTGGTCGAAGTCTCGTGGCCCTCTGTCAGAATCCAGAGTTTCAAGAAGATCGGAGGGGGTCAAAATTTCGGCCAAAAACGACAGTGTTACCCCTTATGTTTTTTTTTCAGGTCAAAACTTTGACATCCGATATCTCGGCTCTGGAAGGGTCTAGAGCCTCCATTTTTGCGCGCTGGTTGAAGTCTCGTGGCCCTCTGTCAGAATCCAGAGTTTCAAGAAGTTCGGAGGGGGTCAAAATTTCGGCCAAAAACGACAGTGTTACCCCTTATGTTTTTTTTTTTTCAGGTCAAAACTTTGACATCCGATATCTCGGCTCTGGAAGGGTCTAGAGCCTCCATTTTTGCGCGCTGGTCGAAGTCTCGTGGCCCTCTGTCAGAATCCAGAGTTTCAAGAAGATCGGAGGGGGTCAAAATTTCGGCCAAAAACGACAGTGTTACCCCTTATGTTTTTTTTCAGGTCAAAATTTTGACATCCGATATCTCGGCTCAGGAAGGGTCTAGATCCTCCATTTTTGCGCGCTGGTCGAAGTCTCGTGGCCCTCTGTCAGAATCCAGAGTTTCAAGAAGATCGGAGGGGGTCAAAATTTCGGCCAAAAACGACAGTGTTACCCCTTATGTTTTTTTTTTCAGGTCAAAACTTTGACATCATATATCTCGGCTCTGGAAGGGTCTAGAGCCTCCATTTTTTCGCGCTGGTCGAAGTCTCGTGGCCCTCTGTAAGAATCCAGAGTTTCAAGAAGATCGGAGGGGGTCAAAATTTCGGCCAAAAACGACAGTGTTACCCCTTTTGGTTTTTTTTCGGGTCAAAACATTGACATCCGATATCTCAGCTCTGGAAGGGTCTAGAGCCTCCATTTTTGCGCGCTGGTCGAAGTCTCGTGGCCCTCTGTCAGAATCCAGAGTTTCAAGAAGATCGGAGGGGGTCAAAATTTCGGCCAAAAACGACAGTGTTACCCCTTATGTTTTTTTTTCAGGTCAAAACTTTGACATCCGATATCTCGGCTCTGGAAGGGTCTAGAGCCTCCATTTTTGCGCGCTGGTCGAAGTCTCGTGGCCCTCTGTCAGAATCCAGAGTTTCAAGAAGATCGGAGGGGGTCAAAATTTCGGCCAAAAACGACAGTGTTACCCCTTATGTTTTTTTTTCAGGTCAAAACTTTGGCCGAAATTTTGACCCCCTCCGATCTTCTTGAAACTCTGGATTCTGACAGAGGGCCACGAGACTTCGACCAGCGCGCAAAAATGGAGGCTCTAGACCCTTCCAAAACCGAGATATCGGATGTCAAAGTTTTGACCTGAAAAAAAAACATAAGGGGTAACACTGTCGTTTTTGGCCGAAATTTTGACCCCCTCCGATCTTCTTGAAACTCTGGATTCTGACAGAGGGCCACGAGACTTCGACCAGCGCGCAAAAATGGAGGCTCTAGACCCTTCCAGAGCCGAGATATCGGATGTCAAAGTTTTGACCTGAAAAAAAAAAACATAAGGGGTAACACTGTCGTTTTTGGCCGAAATTTTGACCCCCTCCGATCTTCTTGAAACTCTGGATTCTGACAGAGGGCCACGAGACTTCGACCAGCGCGCAAAAATGGAGGCTCTAGACCCTTCCAGAGCCGAGATATCGGATGTCAAAGTTTTGACCCGAAAAAAAAACATAAGGGGTAACACTGTCGTTTTTGGCCGAAATTTTGACCCCCTCCGATCTTCTTGAAACTCTGGATTCTGACAGAGGGCCACGAGACTTCGACCAGCGCGCAAAAATGGAGGCTCTAGACCCTTCCAGAGCCGAGATATCGGATGTCAAAGTTTTGACCTGAAAAAAAAAACATAAGGGGTAACACTGTCGTTTTTGGCCGAAATTTTGACCCCCTCCGATCTTCTTGAAACTCTGGATTCTGACAGAGGGCCACGAGACTTCGACCAGCGCGCAAAAATGGAGGCTCTAGACCCTTCCAGAGCCGAGATATCGGATGTCAAAGTTTTGACCCGAAAAAAAAAACATAAGGGGTAACACTGTCGTTTTTGGCCGAAATTTTGACCCCCTCCGATCTTCTTGAAACTCTGGATTCTGACAGAGGGCCACGAGACTTCGACCAGCGCGCAAAAATGGAGGCTCTAGACCCTTCCAGAGCCGAGATATCGGATGTCAAAGTTTTGACCCGAAAAAAAAACATAAGGGGTAACACTGTCGTTTTTAGCCGAAATTTTGACCCCCTCCGATCTTCTTGAAACTCTGGATTCTGACAGAGGGCCACGAGACTTCGACCAGCGCGCAAAAATGGAGGCTCTAGACCCTTCCAGAGCCGAGATATCGGATGTCAAAGTTTTGACCCGAAAAAAAAACATAAGGGGTAACACTGTCGTTTTTGGCCGAAATTTTGACCCCCTCCGATCTTCTTGAAACTCTGGATTCTGACAGAGGGCCACGAGACTTCGACCAGCGCGCAAAAATGGAGGCTCTAGACCCTTCCAGAGCCGAGATATCGGATGTCAAAGTTTTGACCCGAAAAAAAAAACATAAGGGGTAACACTGTCGTTTTTGGCCGAAATTTTGACCCCCTCCGATCTTCTTGAAACTCTGGATTCTGACAGAGGGCCACGAGACTTCGACCAGCGCGCAAAAATGGAGGCTCTAGACCCTTCCAGAGCCGAGATATCGGATGTCAAAGTTTTGACCCGAAAAAAAAACATAAGGGGTAACACTGTCGTTTTTAGCCGAAATTTTGACCCCCTCCGATCTTCTTGAAACTCTGGATTCTGACAGAGGGCCACGAGACTTCGACCAGCGCGCAAAAATGGAGGCTCTAGACCCTTCCAGAGCCGAGATATCGGATGTCAAAGTTTTGACCTGAAAAAAAAACATAAGGGGTAACACTGTCGTTTTTGGCCAAAATATTGACCCCCTCCGATCTTCTTGAAACTCTGGATTCTGACAGAGGGCCACGAGACTTCGACCAGCGCGCAAAAATGGAGGCTCTAGACCCTTCCAGAGCCGAGATATCGGATGTCAAAGTTTTGACCTGAAAAAAAAACATAAGGGGTAACACTGTCGTTTTTGGCCGAAATTTTGACCCCCTCCGATCTTCTTGAAACTCTGGATTCTGACAGAGGGCCACGAGACTTCGACCAGCGCGCAAAAATGGAGGCTCTAGACCCTTCCAGAGCCGAGATATCGGATGTCAAAGTTTTGACCCGAAAAAAAAACATAAGGGGTAACACTGTCGTTTTTGGCCGAAATTTTGACCCCCTCCGATCTTCTTGAAACTCTGGATTCTGACAGAGGGCCACGAGACTTCGACTAGCGCGCAAAAATGGAGGCTCTAGACCCTTCCAGAGCCGAGATATCGGATGTCAAAGTTTTGACCTGAAAAAAAAACATAAGGGGTAACACTGTCGTTTTTGGCCGAAATTTTGACCCCCTCCGATCTTCTTGAAACTCTGGATTCTGACAGAGGGCCACGAGACTTCGACCAGCGCACAAAAATGGAGGCTCTAGACCCTTCCAGAGCCGAGATATCGGATGTCAAAGTTTTGACCCGAAAAAAAACATAAGGGGTAACACTGTCGTTTTTAGCCGAAATTTTGACCCCCTCCGATCTTCTTGAAACTCTGGATTCTGACAGAGGGCCACGAGACTTCGACCAGCGCGCAAAAATGGAGGCTCTAGACCCTTCCAGAGCCGAGATATCGGGTGTCAAAGTTTTGACCTGAAAAAAAAAACATAAGGGGTAACACTGTCGTTTTTGGCCGAAATTTTGACCCCCTCCGATCTTCTTGAAACTCTGGATTCTGACAGAGGGCCACGAGACTTCGATCAGCGCGCAAAAATGGAGGCTCTAGACCCTTCCAGAGCCGAGATATCGGATGTCAAAGTTTTGACCTGAAAAAAAAAAACATAAGGGGTAACACTGTCGTTTTTGGCCAAAATATTGACCCCCTCCGATCTTCTTGAAACTCTGGATTCTGACAGAGGGCCACGAGA
The DNA here is from genome assembly GCA_038021265.1 of Cyprinella venusta. NCBI lineage: Eukaryota > Metazoa > Chordata > Actinopteri > Cypriniformes > Leuciscidae > Cyprinella > Cyprinella venusta. The sequence continues at coordinate 477,072 of CM075872.1, forward strand.
CTTCGACCAGCGCGCAAAAATGGAGGCTCTAGACCCTTCCAGAGCCGAGATATCGGATGTCAAAGTTTTGACCTGAAAAAAAAACATAAGGGGTAACACTGTCGTTTTTGGCCGAAATTTTGACCCCCTCCGATCTTCTTGAAACTCTGGATTCTGACAGAGGGCCACGAGACTTCGACCAGCGCGCAAAAATGGAGGCTCTAGACCCTTCCAGAGCCGAGATATCGGATGTCAAAGTTTTGACCTGAAAAAAAAACATAAGGGGTAACACTGTCGTTTTTGGCCGAAATTTTGACCCCCTCCGATCTTCTTGAAACTCTGGATTCTGACAGAGGGCCACGAGACTTCGACCAGCGCGCAAAAATGGAGGCTCTAGACCCTTCCAGAGCCGAGATATCGGATGTCAAAGTTTTGACCTGAAAAAAAAACATAAGGGGTAACACTGTCGTTTTGGCCGAAATTTTGACCCCTCTCCGATCTTCTTGAAACTCTGGATTCTGACAGAGGGCCACGAGACTTCGACCAGCGCGCAAAAATGGAGGCTCTAGACCCTTCCAGAGCCGAGATATCGATGTCAAAGTTTTGACCCGAAAAAAAACATAAGGGTAACACTGTCGTTTTTGGCCGAAATTTTGACCCCCTCCGATCTTCTTGAAACTCTGGATTCTGACAGAGGGCCACGAGACTTCGACCAGCGCGCAAAAATGGAGGCTCTAGACCCTTCCAGAGCCGAGATATCGGATGTCAAAGTTTTGACACGAAAAAAAAAACATAAGGGGTAACACTGTCGTTTTTAGCCGAAATTTTGACCCCCCTCCGATCTTCTTGAAACTCTGGATTCTGACAGAGGGCCACGAGACTTCGACCAGCGCGCAAAAATGGAGGCTCTAGACCCTTCCAGAGCCGAGATATCGGATGTCAAAGTTTTGACCTGAAAAAAAAACATAAGGGGTAACACTGTCGTTTTTGGCCGAATTAGACTTGCCCCCTCCGATCTTCTTGAAACTCTGGATTCTGACAGAGGGCCACGAGACTTCGACCAGCGCACAAAAATGGAGGCTCTAGACCCTTCCAGAGCCGAGATATCGGATGTCAAAGTTTTGACCCGAAAAAAAAACCATAAGGGGTAACACTGTCGTTTTTGGCCGAAAATTTTGACCCCCTCCGATCTTCTTGAAACTCTGGATTCTGACAGAGGGCCACGAGACCGTTCGACCAGCGCGCAAAAATGGAGGCTCTAGACCCTTCCAGAGCCGAGATATCGGATGTCAAAGTTTTGACCCGAAAAAAAAAACATAAGGGGTAACACTGTCGTTTTTGGCCGAAATTTTGACCCCCTCCGATCTTCTTGAAACTCTGGATTCTGACAGAGGGCCACGAGACTTCGACCAGCGCGCAAAAATGGAGGCTCTAGACCCTTCCAGAGCCGAGATATCGGATGTCAAAGTTTTGACCTGAAAAAAAAACATAAGGGGTAACACTGTCGTTTTTGGCCAAAATATTGACCCCCTCCGATCTTCTTGAAACTCTGGATTCTGACAGAGGGCCACGAGACTTCGACCAGCGCGCAAAAATGGAGGCTCTAGACCCTTCCAGAGCCGAGATATCGGATGTCAAAGTTTTGACCTGAAAAAAAACATAAGGGGTAACACTGTCGTTTTTGGCCGAAATTTTGACCCCCTCCGATCTTCTTGAAACTCTGGATTCTGACAGAGGGCCACGAGACTTCGACCAGCGCGCAAAAATGGAGGCTCTAGACCCTTCCAGAGCCGAGATATCGGATGTCAAAGTTTTGACCCCAGAAAAAAAAAACATAAGGGGTAACACTGTCGTTTTTGGCCGAAATTTTGACCCCCTCCGATCTTCTTGAAACTCTGGATTCTGACAGAGGGCCACGAGACTTCGACTAGCGCGCAAAAATGGAGGCTCTAGACCCTTCCAGAGCCGAGATATCGGATGTCAAAGTTTTGACCTGAAAAAAAAAAAATAAGGGTAACACTGTCGTTTTTGGCTGAAATTTTGACCCCCTCCGATCTTCTTGAAACTCTGGATTCTGACAGAGGGCCACGAGACTTCGACCAGCGCGCAAAAATGGAGGCTCTAGACCCTTCCAGAGCCGAGATATCGGATGTCAAAGTTTTGACCCGAAAAAAAAACATAAGGGGTAACACTGTCGTTTTTGGCCGAAATTTTGACCCCCTCCGATCTTCTTGAAACTCTGGATTCTGACAGAGGGCCACGAGACTTCGACCAGCGCGCAAAAATGGAGGCTCTAGACCCTTCCAGAGCCGAGATATCGGGTGTCAAAGTTTTGACCTGAAAAAAAAACATAAGGGGTAACACTGTCGTTTTGGCCGAAATTTGACCCCCTCCGATCTTCTTGAAACTCTGGATTCTGACAGAGGGCCACGAGACTTCGATCAGCGCGCAAAAATGGAGGCTCTAGACCCTTCCAGAGCCGAGATATCGGATGTCAAAGTTTTGACCTGAAAAAAAAAACATAAGGGGTAACACTGTCGTTTTTGGCCAAAATATTGACCCCCTCCGATCTTCTTGAAACTCTGGATTCTGACAGAGGGCCACGAGACTTCGATCAGCGCGCAAAAATGGAGGCTCTAGACCCTTCCAGAGCCGAGATATCGGATGTCAAAGTTTTGACCTGAAAAAAAAACATAAGGGGTAACACTGTCGTTTTTGGCCGAAATTTTGACCCCCTCCGATCTTCTTGAAACTCTGGATTCTGACAGAGGGCCACGAGACTTCGACCAGCGCGCAAAAATGGAGGCTCTAGACCCTTCCAGAGCCGAGATATCGGATGTCAAAGTTTTGACCTGAAAAAAAACATAAGGGGTAACACTGTCGTTTTTGGCCGAAATTTTGACCCCCTCCGATCTTCTTGAAACTCTGGATTCTGACAGAGGGCCACGAGACTTCGATCAGCGCGCAAAAATGGAGGCTCTAGACCCTTCCAGAGCCGAGATATCGGATGTGAAAGTTTTGACCTGAAAAAAAACATAAGGGGTAACACTGTCGTTTTTGGCCGAAATTTTGACCCCCTCCGATCTTCTTGAAACTCTGGATTCTGACAGAGGGCCACGAGACTTCGACCAGCGCGCAAAAATGGAGGCTCTAGACCCTTCCAGAGCCGAGATATCGGATGTCAAAGTTTTGACCTGAAAAAAAAACATAAGGGGTAACACTGTCGTTTTTGGCCGAAATTTTGACCCCCTCCGATCTTCTTGAAACTCTGGATTCTGACAGAGGGGCCACGAGACTTCGACCAGCGCGCAAAAATGGAGGCTCTAGACCCTTCCAGAGCCGAGATATCGGATGTCAAAGTTTTGACCTGAAAAAAAAAACATAAGGGGTAACACTGTCGTTTTTGGCCGAAATTTTGACCCCCTCCGATCTTCTTGAAACTCTGGATTCTGACAGAGGGCCACGAGACTTCGACCAGCGCGCAAAAATGGAGGCTCTAGACCTTCCAGAGCCGAGATATCGGATGTCAAAGTTTTGACCTGAAAAAAAAAACATAAGGGGTAACACTGTCGTTTTTGGCCGAAATTTTGACCCCTCTCCGATCTTCTTGAAACTCTGGATTCTGACAGAGGGCCACGAGACTTCGACCAGCGCGCAAAAATGGAGGCTCTAGACCCTTCCAGAGCCGAGATATCGGATGTCAAAGTTTTGACCTGAAAAAAAAACATAAGGGGTAACACTGTCGTTTTTGGCCGAAATTTTGACCCCCTCCGATCTTCTTGAAACTCTGGATTCTGACAGAGGGCCACGAGACTTCGACCAGCGCGCAAAAATGGAGGCTCTAGACCCTTCCAGAGCCGAGATATCGGATGTCAAAGTTTTGACCTGAAAAAAAAACATAAGGGGTAACACTGTCGTTTTTGGCCGAAATTTTGACCCCCTCCGATCTTCTTGAAACTCTGGATTCTGACAGAGGGCCACGAGACTTCGACCAGCGCGCAAAAATGGAGGCTCTAGACCCTTCCAGAGCTGAGATATCGAAGGTCAAAATTTGGACCTGAAAAAAAAAAACATAAGGGGTAACACTGTCATTTTTTTTTTTGGCCGAAATTTTGACCCCCTCCGATCTTCTTGAAACTCTGGATTCTGACAGAGGGCCACGAGACTTCGACCAGCGCGCAAAAATGGAGGGTCTAGACCCTTCCAGAGCTGAGATATCGAAGGTCAAAATTTGGACCTGAAAAAAAAAACATAAGGGGTAACACTGTCATTTTTTTTTTGGCCGAAATTTTGACCCCCTCCGATCTTCTTGAAACTCTGGATTCTGACAGAGGGCCACGAGACTTCGACCAGCGCGCAAAAATGGAGGCTCTAGACCCTTCCAGAGCCGAGATATCGGATGTCAAAGTTTTGACCTGAAAAAAAAACATAAGGGGTAACACTGTCGTTTTTGGCCGAAATTTTGACCCCCTCCGATCTTCTTGAAACTCTGGATTCTGACAGAGGGCCACGAGACTTTCGACCAGCGCGCAAAAATGGAGGCTCTAGACCCTTCCAGAGCCGAGATATCGGATGTCAAAGTTTTGACCTGAAAAAAAACATAAGGGGTAACACTGTCGTTTTTGGCCGAAATTCTGACCCCCTCCGATCTTCTTGAAACTCTGGATTCTGACAGAGGGCCACGAGACTTCGACCAGCGCGCAAAAATGGAGGCTCTAGACCCTTCCAGAGCCGAGATATCGGATGTCAAAGTTTTGACCCGAAAAAAAAACATAAGGGGTAACACTGTCGTTTTTGGCCGAAATTTTGACCCCCTCCGATCTTCTTGAAACTCTGGATTCTGACAGAGGGCCACGAGACTTCGACCAGCGCGCAAAAATGGAGGCTCTAGACCCTTCCAGAGCCGAGATATCGGATGTCAAAGTTTTGACCTGAAAAAAAAAACAAACATAAGGGGTAACACTGTCGTTTTTGGCCGAAATTTTGACCCCCTCCGATCTTCTTGAAACTCTGGATTCTGACAGAGGGCCACGAGACTTCGACCAGCGCGCAAAAATGGAGGCTCTAGACCCTTCCAGAGCCGAGATATCGGATGTCAAAGTTTTGACCCGAAAAAAAAACATAAGGGGTAACACTGTCGTTTTTAGCCGAAATTTTGACCCCTCCGATCTTCTTGAAACTCTGGATTCTGACAGAGGGCCACGAGACTTCGACCAGCGCGCAAAAATGGAGGCTCTAGACCCTTCCAGAGCCGAGATATCGGATGTCAAAGTTTTGACCTGAAAAAAAAACATAAGGGGTAACACTGTCGTTTTTGGCCGAAATTTGACCCCCTCCGATCTTCTTGAAACTCTGGATTCTGACAGAGGGCCACGAGACTTCGACCAGCGCACAAAAATGGAGGCTCTAGACCCTTCCAGAGCCGAGATATCGGATGTCAAAGTTTTGACCCGAAAAAAAAAACATAAGGGGTAACACTGTCGTTTTTGGCCGAAATTTTGACCCCCTCCGATCTTCTTGAAACTCTGGATTCTGACAGAGGGCCACGAGACTTCGACCAGCGCGCAAAAATGGAGGCTCTAGACCCTTCCAGAGCCGAGATATTGGATGTCAAAGTTTTGACCCGAAAAAAAAACATAAGGGGTAACACTGTCGTTTTTAGCCGAAATTTTGACCCCCTCCGATCTTCTTGAAACTCTGGATTCTGACAGAGGGCCACGAGACTTCGACCAGCGCGCAAAAATGGAGGCTCTAGACCCTTCCAGAGCCGAGATATCGGATGTCAAAGTTTTGACCTGAAAAAAAAACATAAGGGGTAACACTGTCGTTTTTGGCCAAAATATTGACCCCCTCCGATCTTCTTGAAACTCTGGATTCTGACAGAGGGCCACGAGACTTCGACCAGCGCGCAAAAATGGAGGCTCTAGACCCTTCCAGAGCCGAGATATCGGATGTCAAAGTTTTGACCTGAAAAAAAAACATAAGGGGTAACACTGTCGTTTTTGACCGAAATTTTGACCCCCCTCCGATCTTCTTGAAACTCTGGATTCTGACAGAGGGCCACGAGACTTCGACCAGCGCGCAAAAATGGAGGCTCTAGACCCTTCCAGAGCCGAGATATCGGATGTCAAAGTTTTGACCCGAAAAAAAAACATAAGGGGTAACACTGTCGTTTTTGGCCGAAATTTTGACCCCCTCCGATCTTCTTGAAACTCTGGATTCTGACAGAGGGCCACGAGACTTCGACTAGCGCGCAAAAATGGAGGCTCTAGACCCTTCCAGAGCCGAGATATCGGATGTCAAAGTTTTGACCTGAAAAAAAAACATAAGGGGTAACACTGTCGTTTTTGGCCGAAATTTTGACCCCCTCCGATCTTCTTGAAACTCTGGATTCTGACAGAGGGCCACGAGACTTCGACCAGCGCACAAAAATGGAGGCTCTAGACCCTTCCAGAGCCGAGATATCGGATGTCAAAGTTTTGACCCGAAAAAAAAACATAAGGGGTAACACTGTCGTTTTTAGCCGAAATTTTGACCCCCTCCGATCTTCTTGAAACTCTGGATTCTGACAGAGGGCCACGAGACTTCGACCAGCGCGCAAAAATGGAGGCTCTAGACCCTTCCAGAGCCGAGATATCGGGTGTCAAAGTTTTGACCTGAAAAAAAAACATAAGGGGTAACACTGTCGTTTTTGGCCGAAATTTTGACCCCCTCCGATCTTCTTGAAACTCTGGATTCTGACAGAGGGCCACGAGACTTCGACCAGCGCGCAAAAATGGAGGCTCTAGACCCTTCCAGAGCCGAGATATCGGATGTCAAAGTTTTGACCTGAAAAAAAAAAACATAAGGGGTAACACTGTCGTTTTTGGCCGAAATTTTGACCCCCTCCGATCTTCTTGAAACTCTGGATTCTGACAGAGGGCCACGAGACTTCGACCAGCGCGCAAAAATGGAGGCTCTAGACCCTTCCAGAGCCGAGATATCGGATGTCAAAGTTTTGACCTGAAAAAAAAAACATAAGGGGTAACACTGTCGTTTTTGGCCGAAATTTTGACCCCCTCCGATCTTCTTGAAACTCTGGATTCTGACAGAGGGCCACGAGACTTCGACCAGCGCGCAAAAATGGAGGCTCTAGACCCTTCCAGAGCCGAGATATCGGATGTCAAAGTTTTGACCTGAAAAAAAAACATAAGGGGTAACACTGTCGTTTTTGGCCGAAATTTTGACCCCCTCCGATCTTCTTGAAACTCTGGATTCTGACAGAGGGCCACGAGACTTCGACCAGCGCGCAAAAATGGAGGCTCTAGACCCTTCCAGAGCCGAGATATCGAAGGTCAAAGTTTTGACCTGAAAAAAAAACATAAGGGGTAACACTGTCGTTTTTGGCTGAAATTTTGACCCCCTCCGATCTTCTTGAAACTCTGGATTCTGACAGAGAGCCACGAGACTTCGACCAGCGCGCAAAAATGGAGGCTCTAGACCCTTCCAGAGCCGAGATATCGGATGTCAAAGTTTTGACCTGAAAAAAAAACATAAGGGGTAACACTGTCGTTTTTGGCCGAAATTTTGACCCCCTCCGATCTTCTTGAAACTCTGGATTCTGACAGAGGGCCACGAGACTTCGACCAGCGCGCAAAAATGGAGGCTCTAGACCCTTCCAGAGCCAAGATATCGGATGTCAAAGTTTTGACCTGAAAAAAAAAACATAAGGGGTAAGTAACACTGTCGTTTTTGGCCGAAATTTTGACCCCCTCCGATCTTCTTGAAACTCTGGATTCTGACAGAGGGCCACGAGACTTCGACCAGCGCGCAAAAATGGAGGCTCTAGACCCTTCCAGAGCCGAGATATCGGATGTCAAAGTTTTGACCTGAAAAAAAAACATAAGGGGTAACACTGTCGTTTTTGGCCGAAATTTTGACCCCCTCCGATCTTCTTGAAACTCTGGATTCTGACAGAGGGCCACGAGACTTCGACCAGCGCGCAAAAATGGAGGCTCTAGACCCTTCCAGAGCCGAGATCTCGGATGTCAAAGTTTTGACCCAAAAAAAAAGACATAAGGGGTAACACTGTCATTTTTGGCCGAAATTTTGACCCCCTCCGATCTTCTTGAAACTCTGGATTCTGACAGAGGGCCACGAGACTTCGACCAGCGCGCAAAAATGGAGGCTCTAGACCCTTCCAGAGCCGAGATATCGGATGTCAAAGTTTTGACCTGAAAAAAAACATAAGGGGTAACACTGTCGTTTTTGGCCGAAATTTTGACCCCCTCCGATCTTCTTGAAACTCTGGATTCTGACAGAGGGCCACGAGACTTCGACCAGCGCGCAAAAATGGAGGCTCTAGACCCTTCCAGAGCCGAGATATCGGATGTCAAAGTTTTGACCTGAAAAAAAAACATAAGGGGTAACACTGTCGTTTTTGGCCGAAATTTTGACCCCCTCCGATCTTCTTGAAACTCTGGATTCTGACAGAGGGCCACGAGACTTCGACCAGCGCGCAAAAATGGAGGCTCTAGACCCTTCCAGAGCCGAGATATCGGATGTCAAAGTTTTGACCCGAAAAAAAAAACATAAGGGGTAACACTGTCGTTTTTGGCCGAAATTTTGACCCCCTCCGATCTTCTTGAAACTCTGGATTCTGACAGAGGGCCACGAGACTTCGACCAGCGCGCAAAAATGGAGGCTCTAGACCCTTCCAGAGCCGAGATATCGGATGTCAAAGTTTTGACCTGAAAAAAAAACATAAGGGGTAACACTGTCGTTTTTGGCCGAAATTTTGACCCCCTCCGATCTTCTTGAAACTCTGGATTCTGACAGAGGGCCACGAGACTTCGACCAGCGCGCAAAAATGGAGGCTCTAGACCCTTCCAGAGCCGAGATATCGGATGTCAAAGTTTTGACCCGAAAAAAAAAACATAAGGGGTAACACTGTCGTTTTTGGCCGAAATTTTGACCCCCTCCGATCTTCTTGAAACTCTGGATTCTGACAGAGGGCCACGAGACTTCGACCAGCGCGCAAAAATGGAGGCTCTAGACCCTTCCAGAGCCGAGATATCGGATGTCAAAGTTTTGACCCGAAAAAAAAACATAAGGGGTAACACTGTCGTTTTTAGCCGAAATTTTGACCCCCTCCGATCTTCTTGAAACTCTGGATTCTGACAGAGGGCCACGAGACTTCGACCAGCGCGCAAAAATGGAGGCTCTAGACCCTTCCAGAGCCGAGATATCGGATGTCAAAGTTTTGACCTGAAAAAAAAACATAAGGGGTAACACTGTCGTTTTTGGCCGAAATTTTGACCCCCTCCGATCTTCTTGAAACTCTGGATTCTGACAGAGGGCCACGAGACTTCGACCAGCGCACAAAAATGGAGGCTCTAGACCCTTCCAGAGCCGAGATATCGGATGTCAAAGTTTTGACCCGAAAAAAAAACATAAGGGGTAACACTGTCGTTTTTGGCCGAAATTTTGACCCCCTCCGATCTTCTTGAAACTCTGGATTCTGACAGAGGGCCACGAGACTTCGACCAGCGCGCAAAAATGGAGGCTCTAGACCCTTCCAGAGCCGAGATATTGGATGTCAAAGTTTTGACCCGAAAAAAAAAACATAAGGGGTAACACTGTCGTTTTTGGCCGAAATTTTGACCCCCTCCGATCTTCTTGAAACTCTGGATTCTGACAGAGGGCCACGAGACTTCGACCAGCGCGCAAAAATGGAGGCTCTAGACCCTTCCAGAACCGAGATATCGGATGTCAAAGTTTTGACCCGAAAAAAAAAACATAAGGGGTAACACTGTCGTTTTTAGCCGAAATTTTGACCCCCTCCGATCTTCTTGAAACTCTGGATTCTGACAGAGGGCCACGAGACTTCGACCAGCGCGCAAAAATGGAGGCTCTAGACCCTTCCAGAGCCGAGATATCGGATGTCAAAGTTTTGACCTGAAAAAAAAACATAAGGGGTAACACTGTCGTTTTTGGCCAAAATATTGACCCCCTCCGATCTTCTTGAAACTCTGGATTCTGACAGAGGGCCACGAGACTTCGACCAGCGCGCAAAAATGGAGGCTCTAGACCCTTCCAGAGCCGAGATATCGGATGTCAAAGTTTTGACCTGAAAAAAAAACATAAGGGGTAACACTGTCGTTTTTGACCGAAATTTTGACCCCCTCCGATCTTCTTGAAACTCTGGATTCTGACAGAGGGCCACGAGACTTCGACCAGCGCGCAAAAATGGAGGCTCTAGACCCTTCCAGAGCCGAGATATCGGATGTCAAAGTTTTGACCCGAAAAAAAAACATAAGGGGTAACACTGTCGTTTTTGGCCGAAATTTTGACCCCCTCCGATCTTCTTGAAACTCTGGATTCTGACAGAGGGCCACGAGACTTCGACTAGCGCGCAAAAATGGAGGCTCTAGACCCTTCCAGAGCCGAGATATCGGATGTCAAAGTTTTGACCTGAAAAAAAAACATAAGGGGTAACACTGTCGTTTTTGGCCGAAATTTTGACCCCCTCCGATCTTCTTGAAACTCTGGATTCTGACAGAGGGCCACGAGACTTCGACCAGCGCACAAAAATGGAGGCTCTAGACCCTTCCAGAGCCGAGATATCGGATGTCAAAGTTTTGACCCGAAAAAAAAACATAAGGGGTAACACTGTCGTTTTTAGCCGAAATTTTGACCCCCTCCGATCTTCTTGAAACTCTGGATTCTGACAGAGGGCCACGAGACTTCGACCAGCGCGCAAAAATGGAGGCTCTAGACCCTTCCAGAGCCGAGATATCGGGTGTCAAAGTTTTGACCTGAAAAAAAAACATAAGGGGTAACACTGTCGTTTTTGGCCGAAATTTTGACCCCCTCCGATCTTCTTGAAACTCTGGATTCTGACAGAGGGCCACGAGACTTCGACCAGCGCGCAAAAATGGAGGCTCTAGACCCTTCCAGAGCCGAGATATCGGATGTCAAAGTTTTGACCTGAAAAAAAAAAACATAAGGGGTAACACTGTCGTTTTTGGCCGAAATTTTGACCCCCTCCGATCTTCTTGAAACTCTGGATTCTGACAGAGGGCCACGAGACTTCGACCAGCGCGCAAAAATGGAGGCTCTAGACCCTTCCAGAGCCGAGATATCGGATGTCAAAGTTTTGACCTGAAAAAAAAAACATAAGGGGTAACACTGTCGTTTTTGGCCGAAATTTTGACCCCCTCCGATCTTCTTGAAACTCTGGATTCTGACAGAGGGCCACGAGACTTCGACCAGCGCGCAAAAATGGAGGCTCTAGACCCTTCCAGAGCCGAGATATCGGATGTCAAAGTTTTGACCTGAAAAAAAAACATAAGGGGTAACACTGTCGTTTTTGGCCGAAATTTTGACCCCCTCCGATCTTCTTGAAACTCTGGATTCTGACAGAGGGCCACGAGACTTCGACCAGCGCGCAAAAATGGAGGCTCTAGACCCTTCCAGAGCCGAGATATCGGATGTCAAAGTTTTGACCTGAAAAAAAAAAACATAAGGGGTAACACTGTCGTTTTTGGCCGAAATTTTGACCCCCTCCGATCTTCTTGAAACTCTGGATTCTGACAGAGGGCCACGAGACTTCGACCAGCGCGCAAAAATGGAGGCTCTAGACCCTTCCAGAGCCGAGATATCGGATGTCAAAGTTTTGACCTGAAAAAAAAACATAAGGGGTAACACTGTCGTTTTTGGCCGAAATTTTGACCCCCTCCGATCTTCTTGAAACTCTGGATTCTGACAGAGGGCCACGAGACTTCGACCAGCGCGCAAAAATGGAGGCTCTAGACCCTTCCAGAGCCGAGATATCGGATGTCAAAGTTTTGACCTGAAAAAAAAACATAAGGGGTAACACTGTCGTTTTTGGCCGAAATTTTGACCCCCTCCGATCTTCTTGAAACTCTGGATTCTGACAGAGGGCCACGAGACTTCGACCAGCGCGCAAAAATGGAGGCTCTAGACCCTTCCAGAGCCGAGATATCGGATGTCAAAGTTTTGACCTGAAAAAAAAAAACATAAGGGGTAACACTGTCGTTTTTGGCCGAAATTTTGACCCCCTCCGATCTTCTTGAAACTCTGGATTCTGACAGAGGGCCACGAGACTTCGACCAGCGCGCAAAAATGGAGGCTCTAGACCCTTCCAGAGCCGAGATATCGGATGTCAAAGTTTTGACCCGAAAAAAAAACATAAGGGGTAACACTGTCGTTTTTGGCCGAAATTTTGACCCCCTCCGATCTTCTTGAAACTCTGGATTCTGACAGAGGGCCACGAGACTTCGACCAGCGCGCAAAAATGGAGGCTCTAGACCCTTCCAGAGCCGAGATATCGGATGTCAAAGTTTTGACCTGAAAAAAAAACATAAGGGGTAACACTGTCGTTTTTGGCCGAAATTTTGACCCCCTCCGATCTTCTTGAAACTCTGGATTCTGACAGAGGGCCACGAGACTTCGACCAGCGCGCAAAAATGGAGGCTCTAGACCCTTCCAGAGCCGAGATATCGGATGTCAAAGTTTTGACCCGAAAAAAAAAACATAAGGGGTAACACTGTCGTTTTTGGCCGAAATTTTGACCCCCTCCGATCTTCTTGAAACTCTGGATTCTGACAGAGGGCCACGAGACTTCGACCAGCGCGCAAAAATGGAGGCTCTAGACCCTTCCAGAGCCGAGATATCGGATGTCAAAGTTTTGACCCGAAAAAAAAAACATAAGGGGTAACACTGTCGTTTTGGGCCGAAATTTTGACCCCCTCCGATCTTCTTGAAACTCTGGATTCTGACAGAGGGCCACGAGACTTCGACCAGCGCGCAAAAATGGAGGCTCTAGACCCTTCCAGAGCCGAGATATCGGATGTCAAAGTTTTGACCCGAAAAAAAAACATAAGGGGTAACACTGTCGTTTTTAGCCGAAATTTTGACCCCCTCCGATCTTCTTGAAACTCTGGATTCTGACAGAGGGCCACGAGACTTCGACCAGCGCGCAAAAATGGAGGCTCTAGACCCTTCCAGAGCCGAGATATCGGATGTCAAAGTTTTGACCTGAAAAAAAAACATAAGGGGTAACACTGTCGTTTTTGGCCGAAATTTTGACCCCCTCCGATCTTCTTGAAACTCTGGATTCTGACAGAGGGCCACGAGACTTCGACTAGCGCGCAAAAATGGAGGCTCTAGACCCTTCCAGAGCCGAGATATCGGATGTCAAAGTTTTGACCTGAAAAAAAAACATAAGGGGTAACACTGTCGTTTTTGGCTGAAATTTTGACCCCCTCCGATCTTCTTGAAACTCTGGATTCTGACAGAGGGCCACGAGACTTCGACCAGCGCGCAAAAATGGAGGCTCTAGACCCTTCCAGAGCCGAGATATCGGATGTCAAAGTTTTGACCCGAAAAAAAAACATAAGGGGTAACACTGTCGTTTTTGGCCGAAATTTTGACCCCCTCCGATCTTCTTGAAACTCTGGATTCTGACAGAGGGCCACGAGACTTCGACCAGCGCGCAAAAATGGAGGCTCTAGACCCTTCCAGAGCCGAGATATCGGGTGTCAAAGTTTTGACCTGAAAAAAAAACATAAGGGGTAACACTGTCGTTTTTGGCCGAAATTTTGACCCCCTCCGATCTTCTTGAAACTCTGGATTCTGACAGAGGCCACGAGACTTCGATCAGCGCGCAAAAATGGAGGCTCTAGACCCTTCCAGAGCCGAGATATCGGATGTCAAAGTTTTGACCTGAAAAAAAAAAACATAAGGGGTAACACTGTCGTTTTTGGCCAAAATATTGACCCCCTCCGATCTTCTTGAAACTCTGGATTCTGACAGAGGGCCACGAGACTTCGACCAGCGCGCAAAAATGGAGGCTCTAGACCCTTCCAGAGCCGAGATATCGGATGTCAAAGTTTTGACCTGAAAAAAAAACATAAGGGGTAACACTGTCGTTTTTGGCCGAAATTTTGACCCCCTCCAATCTTCTTGAAACTCTGGATTCTGACAGAGGGCCACGAGACTTCGACCAGCGCGCAAAAATGGAGGCTCTAGACCCTTCCAGAGCCGAGATATCGGATGTCAAAGTTTTGACCTGAAAAAAAAACATAAGGGGTAACACTGTCGTTTTTGGCCGAAATTTTGACCCCCTCCGATCTTCTTGAAACTCTGGATTCTGACAGAGGGCCACGAGACTTCGACCAGCGCGCAAAAATGGAGGCTCTAGACCCTTCCAGAGCCGAGATATCGGATGTCAAAGTTTTGACCTGAAAAAAAAACATAAGGGGTAACACTGTCGTTTTTGGCCGAAATTTTGACCCCCTCCGATCTTCTTGAAACTCTGGATTCTGACAGAGGGCCACGAGACTTCGACCAGCGCGCAAAAATGGAGGCTCTAGACCCTTCCAGAGCCGAGATATCGGATGTCAAAGTTTTGACCTGAAAAAAAAACATAAGGGGTAACACTGTCGTTTTTGGCCGAAATTTTGACCCCCTCCGATCTTCTTGAAACTCTGGATTCTGACAGAGGGCCACGAGACTTCGACCAGCGCGCAAAAATGGAGGCTCTAGACCCTTCCAGAGCCGAGATATCGGATGTCAAAGTTTTGACCTGAAAAAAAAAACATAAGGGGTAACACTGTCGTTTTTGGCCGAAATTTTGACCCCCTCCGATCTTCTTGAAACTCTGGATTCTGACAGAGGGCCACGAGACTTCGACCAGCGCGCAAAAATGGAGGCTCTAGACCCTTCCAGAGCCGAGATATCGGATGTCAAAGTTTTGACCTGAAAAAAAAACATAAGGGGTAACACTGTCGTTTTTGGCCGAAATTTTGACCCCCTCCGATCTTCTTGAAACTCTGGATTCTGACAGAGGGCCACGAGACTTCGACCAGCGCGCAAAAATGGAGGCTCTAGACCCTTCCAGAGCCGAGATATCGGATGTCAAAGTTTTGACCTGAAAAAAAAACATAAGGGGTAACACTGTCGTTTTTGGCCGAAATTTTGACCCCCTCCGATCTTCTTGAAACTCTGGATTCTGACAGAGGGCCACGAGACTTCGACCAGCGCGCAAAAATGGAGGCTCTAGACCCTTCCAGAGCTGAGATATCGAAGGTCAAAATTTGGACCTGAAAAAAAAAACATAAGGGGTAACACTGTCATTTTTTTTTTGGCCGAAATTTTGACCCCCTCCGATCTTCTTGAAACTCTGGATTCTGACAGAGGGCCACGAGACTTCGACCAGCGCGCAAAAATGTAGGGTCTAGACCCTTCCAGAGCCGAGATATCGGATGTCAAAGTTTTGACCTGAAAAAAAAACATAAGGGGTAACACTGTCGTTTTTGGCTGAAATTTTGACCCCCTCCGATCTTCTTGAAACTCTGGATTCTGACAGAGGGCCACGAGACTTCGACCAGCGCGCAAAAATGGAGGCTCTAGACCCTTCCAGAGCCGAGATATCGGATGTCAAAGTTTTGACCCGAAAAAAAAACATAAGGGGTAACACTGTCGTTTTTGGCCGAAATTTTGACCCCCTCCGATCTTCTTGAAACTCTGGATTCTGACAGAGGGCCACGAGACTTCGACCAGCGCGCAAAAATGGAGGCTCTAGACCCTTCCAGAGCCGAGATATCGGGTGTCAAAGTTTTGACCTGAAAAAAAAACATAAGGGGTAACACTGTCGTTTTTGGCCGAAATTTTGACCCCCTCCGATCTTCTTGAAACTCTGGATTCTGACAGAGGGCCACGAGACTTCGATCAGCGCGCAAAAATGGAGGCTCTAGACCCTTCCAGAGCCGAGATATCGGATGTCAAAGTTTTGACCTGAAAAAAAAAAACATAAGGGGTAACACTGTCGTTTTTGGCCAAAATATTGACCCCCTCCGATCTTCTTGAAACTCTGGATTCTGACAGAGGGCCACGAGACTTCGACCAGCGCGCAAAAATGGAGGCTCTAGACCCTTCCAGAGCCGAGATATCGGATGTCAAAGTTTTGACCTGAAAAAAAAACATAAGGGGTAACACTGTCGTTTTTGGCCGAAATTTTGACCCCCTCCGATCTTCTTGAAACTCTGGATTCTGACAGAGGGCCACGAGACTTCGACCAGCGCGCAAAAATGGAGGCTCTAGACCCTTCCAGAGCCGAGATATCGGATGTCAAAGTTTTGACCTGAAAAAAAAACATAAGGGGTAACACTGTCGTTTTTGGCCGAAATTTTGACCCCCTCCGATCTTCTTGAAACTCTGGATTCTGACAGAGGGCCACGAGACTTCGATCAGCGCGCAAAAATGGAGGCTCTAGACCCTTCCAGAGCCGAGATATCGGATGTCAAAGTTTTGACCTGAAAAAAAAAACATAAGGGGTAACACTGTCGTTTTTGGCCGAAATTTTGACCCCCTCCGATCTTCTTGAAACTCTGGATTCTGACAGAGGGCCACGAGACTTCGACCAGCGCGCAAAAATGGAGGCTCTAGACCCTTCCAGAGCCGAGATATCGGATGTCAAAGTTTTGACCTGAAAAAAAAACATAAGGGGTAACACTGTCGTTTTTGGCCGAAATTTTGACCCCCTCCGATCTTCTTGAAACTCTGGATTCTGACAGAGGGCCACGAGACTTCGACCAGCGCGCAAAAATGGAGGCTCTAGACCCTTCCAGAGCCGAGATATCGGATGTCAAAGTTTTGACCTGAAAAAAAAACATAAGGGGTAACACTGTCGTTTTTGGCCGAAATTTTGACCCCCTCCGATCTTCTTGAAACTCTGGATTCTGACAGAGGGCCACGAGACTTCGACCAGCGCGCAAAAATGGAGGCTCTAGACCCTTCCAGAGCCGAGATATCGGATGTCAAAGTTTTGACCTGAAAAAAAAAACATAAGGGGTAACACTGTCGTTTTTGGCCGAAATTTTGACCCCCTCCGATCTTCTTGAAACTCTGGATTCTGACAGAGGGCCACGAGACTTCGACCAGCGCGCAAAAATGGAGGCTCTAGACCCTTCCAGAGCCGAGATATCGGATGTCAAAGTTTTGACCTGAAAAAAAAACATAAGGGGTAACACTGTCGTTTTTGGCCGAAATTTTGACCCCCTCCGATCTTCTTGAAACTCTGGATTCTGACAGAGGGCCACGAGACTTCGACCAGCGCGCAAAAATGGAGGCTCTAGACCCTTCCAGAGCCGAGATATCGGATGTCAAAGTTTTGACCTGAAAAAAAAACATAAGGGGTAACACTGTCGTTTTTGGCCGAAATTTTGACCCCCTCCGATCTTCTTGAAACTCTGGATTCTGACAGAGGGCCACGAGACTTCGACCAGCGCGCAAAAATGGAGGCTCTAGACCCTTCCAGAGCTGAGATATCGAAGGTCAAAATTTGGACCTGAAAAAAAAAAACATAAGGGGTAACACTGTCATTTTTTTTTTTGGCCGAAATTTTGACCCCCTCCGATCTTCTTGAAACTCTGGATTCTGACAGAGGGCCACGAGACTTCGACCAGCGCGCAAAAATGGAGGGTCTAGACCCTTCCAGAGCTGAGATATCGAAGGTCAAAATTTGGACCTGAAAAAAAAAACATAAGGGGTAACACTGTCATTTTTTTTTTGGCCGAAATTTTGACCCCCTCCGATCTTCTTGAAACTCTGGATTCTGACAGAGGGCCACGAGACTTCGACCAGCGCGCAAAAATGGAGGCTCTAGACCCTTCCAGAGCCGAGATATCGGATGTCAAAGTTTTGACCTGAAAAAAAAACATAAGGGGTAACACTGTCGTTTTTGGCCGAAATTTTGACCCCCTCCGATCTTCTTGAAACTCTGGATTCTGACAGAGGGCCACGAGACTTCGACCAGCGCGCAAAAATGGAGGCTCTAGACCCTTCCAGAGCCGAGATATCGGATGTCAAAGTTTTGACCTGAAAAAAAAACATAAGGGGTAACACTGTCGTTTTTGGCCGAAATTTTGACCCCCTCCGATCTTCTTGAAACTCTGGATTCTGACAGAGGGCCACGAGACTTCGACCAGCGCGCAAAAATGGAGGCTCTAGACCCTTCCAGAGCCGAGATATCGGATGTCAAAGTTTTGACCCGAAAAAAAAAACATAAGGGGTAACACTGTCGTTTTTGGCCGAAATTTTGACCCCCTCCGATCTTCTTGAAACTCTGGATTCTGACAGAGGGCCACGAGACTTCGACAAGCGCGCAAAAATGGAGGCTCTAGACCCTTCCAGAGCCGAGATATCGGATGTCAAAGTTTTGACCTGAAAAAAAAACATAAGGGGTAACACTGTCGTTTTTGGCCGAAATTTTGACCCCCTCCGATCTTCTTGAAACTCTGGATTCTGACAGAGGGCCACGAGACTTCGACCAGCGCGCAAAAATGGAGGCTCTAGACCCTTCCAGAGCCGAGATATCGGATGTCAAAGTTTTGACCTGAAAAAAAAACATAAGGGGTAACACTGTCGTTTTTGGCCGAAATTTTGACCCCCTCCGATCTTCTTGAAACTCTGGATTCTGACAGAGGGCCACGAGACTTCGACCAGCGCGCAAAAATGGAGGCTCTAGACCCTTCCAGAGCCGAGATATCGGATGTCAAAGTTTTGACCCGAAAAAAAAAACATAAGGGGTAACACTGTCGTTTTTGGCCGAAATTTTGACCCCCTCCGATCTTCTTGAAACTCTGGATTCTGACAGAGGGCCACGAGACTTCGACCAGCGCGCAAAAATGGAGGCTCTAGACCCTTCCAGAGCCGAGATATCGGATGTCAAAGTTTTGACCCGAAAAAAAAACATAAGGGGTAACACTGTCGTTTTTAGCCGAAATTTTGACCCCCTCCGATCTTCTTGAAACTCTGGATTCTGACAGAGGGCCACGAGACTTCGACCAGCGCGCAAAAATGGAGGCTCTAGACCCTTCCAGAGCCGAGATATCGGATGTCAAAGTTTTGACCTGAAAAAAAAACATAAGGGGTAACACTGTCGTTTTTGGCCGAAATTTTGACCCCCTCCGATCTTCTTGAAACTCTGGATTCTGACAGAGGGCCACGAGACTTCGACCAGCGCACAAAAATGGAGGCTCTAGACCCTTCCAGAGCCGAGATATCGGATGTCAAAGTTTTGACCCGAAAAAAAAACATAAGGGGTAACACTGTCGTTTTTGGCCGAAATTTTGACCCCCTCCGATCTTCTTGAAACTTTGGATTCTGACAGAGGGCCACGAGACTTCGACCAGCGCGCAAAAATGGAGGCTCTAGACCCTTCCAGAGCCGAGATATTGGATGTCAAAGTTTTGACCCGAAAAAAAAAACATAAGGGGTAACACTGTCGTTTTTGGCCGAAATTTTGACCCCCTCCGATCTTCTTGAAACTCTGGATTCTGACAGAGGGCCACGAGACTTCGACCAGCGCGCAAAAATGGAGGCTCTAGACCCTTCCAGAACCGAGATATCGGATGTCAAAGTTTTGACCCGAAAAAAAAACATAAGGGGTAACACTGTCGTTTTTAGCCGAAATTTTGACCCCCTCCGATCTTCTTGAAACTCTGGATTCTGACAGAGGGCCACGAGACTTCGACCAGCGCGCAAAAATGGAGGCTCTAGACCCTTCCAGAGCCGAGATATCGGATGTCAAAGTTTTGACCTGAAAAAAAAACATAAGGGGTAACACTGTCGTTTTTGGCCAAAATATTGACCCCCTCCGATCTTCTTGAAACTCTGGATTCTGACAGAGGGCCACGAGACTTCGACCAGCGCGCAAAAATGGAGGCTCTAGACCCTTCCAGAGCCGAGATATCGGATGTCAAAGTTTTGACCTGAAAAAAAAACATAAGGGGTAACACTGTCGTTTTTGACCGAAATTTTGACCCCCTCCGATCTTCTTGAAACTCTGGATTCTGACAGAGGGCCACGAGACTTCGACCAGCGCGCAAAAATGGAGGCTCTAGACCCTTCCAGAGCCGAGATATCGGATGTCAAAGTTTTGACCCGAAAAAAAAACATAAGGGGTAACACTGTCGTTTTTGGCCGAAATTTTGACCCCCTCCGATCTTCTTGAAACTCTGGATTCTGACAGAGGGCCACGAGACTTCGACTAGCGCGCAAAAATGGAGGCTCTAGACCCTTCCAGAGCCGAGATATCGGATGTCAAAGTTTTGACCTGAAAAAAAAACATAAGGGGTAACACTGTCGTTTTTGGCCGAAATTTTGACCCCCTCCGATCTTCTTGAAACTCTGGATTCTGACAGAGGGCCACGAGACTTCGACCAGCGCACAAAAATGGAGGCTCTAGACCCTTCCAGAGCCGAGATATCGGATGTCAAAGTTTTGACCCGAAAAAAAAACATAAGGGGTAACACTGTCGTTTTTGGCCGAAATTTTGACCCCCTCCGATCTTCTTGAAACTCTGGATTCTGACAGAGGGCCACGAGACTTCGACCAGCGCGCAAAAATGGAGGCTCTAGACCCTTCCAGAGCCGAGATATCGGGTGTCAAAGTTTTGACCTGAAAAAAAAACATAAGGGGTAACACTGTCGTTTTTGGCCGAAATTTTGACCCCCTCCGATCTTCTTGAAACTCTGGATTCTGACAGAGGGCCACGAGACTTCGACCAGCGCGCAAAAATGGAGGCTCTAGACCCTTCCAGAGCCGAGATATCGGATGTCAAAGTTTTGACCTGAAAAAAAAAAACATAAGGGGTAACACTGTCGTTTTTGGCCGAAATTTTGACCCCCTCCGATCTTCTTGAAACTCTGGATTCTGACAGAGGGCCACGAGACTTCGACCAGCGCGCAAAAATGGAGGCTCTAGACCCTTCCAGAGCCGAGATATCGGATGTCAAAGTTTTGACCTGAAAAAAAAAACATAAGGGGTAACACTGTCGTTTTTGGCCGAAATTTTGACCCCCTCCGATCTTCTTGAAACTCTGGATTCTGACAGAGGGCCACGAGACTTCGACCAGCGCGCAAAAATGGAGGCTCTAGACCCTTCCAGAGCCGAGATATCGGATGTCAAAGTTTTGACCTGAAAAAAAAACATAAGGGGTAACACTGTCGTTTTTGGCCGAAATTTTGACCCCCTCCGATCTTCTTGAAACTCTGGATTCTGACAGAGGGCCACGAGACTTCGACCAGCGCGCAAAAATGGAGGCTCTAGACCCTTCCAGAGCCGAGATATCGAAGGTCAAAGTTTTGACCTGAAAAAAAAACATAAGGGGTAACACTGTCGTTTTTGGCTGAAATTTTGACCCCCTCCGATCTTCTTGAAACTCTGGATTCTGACAGAGAGCCACGAGACTTCGACCAGCGCGCAAAAATGGAGGCTCTAGACCCTTCCAGAGCCGAGATATCGGATGTCAAAGTTTTGACCTGAAAAAAAAACATAAGGGGTAACACTGTCGTTTTTGGCCGAAATTTTGACCCCCTCCGATCTTCTTGAAACTCTGGATTCTGACAGAGGGCCACGAGACTTCGACCAGCGCGCAAAAATGGAGGCTCTAGACCCTTCCAGAGCCAAGATATCGGATGTCAAAGTTTTGACCTGAAAAAAAAAACATAAGGGGTAACACTGTCGTTTTTGGCCGAAATTTTGACCCCCTCCGATCTTCTTGAAACTCTGGATTCTGACAGAGGGCCACGAGACTTCGACCAGCGCGCAAAAATGGAGGCTCTAGACCCTTCCAGAGCCGAGATATCGGATGTCAAAGTTTTGACCCGAAAAAAAAACATAAGGGGTAACACTGTCGTTTTTGGCCGAAATTTTGACCCCCTCCGATCTTCTTGAAACTCTGGATTCTGACAGAGGGCCACGAGACTTCGACCAGCGCGCAAAAATGGAGGCTCTAGACCCTTCCAGAGCCGAGATATCGGATGTCAAAGTTTTGACCTGAAAAAAAAAACATAAGGGGTAACACTGTCGTTTTTGGCCGAAATTTTGACCCCCTCCGATCTTCTTGAAACTCTGGATTCTGACAGAGGGCCACGAGACTTCGACCAGCGCGCAAAAATGGAGGCTCTAGACCCTTCCAGAGCCGAGATATCGGATGTCAAAGTTTTGACCTGAAAAAAAAACATAAGGGGTAACACTGTCGTTTTTGGCCGAAATTTTGACCCCCTCCGATCTTCTTGAAACTCTGGATTCTGACAGAGGGCCACGAGACTTCGACCAGCGCGCAAAAATGGAGGCTCTAGACCCTTCCAGAGCCGAGATATCGGATGTCAAAGTTTTGACCTGAAAAAAAAACATAAGGGGTAACACTGTCGTTTTTGGCCGAAATTTTGACCCCCTCCGATCTTCTTGAAACTCTGGATTCTGACAGAGGGCCACGAGACTTCGACCAGCGCGCAAAAATGGAGGCTCTAGACCCTTCCAGAGCCGAGATATCGGATGTCAAAGTTTTGACCCGAAAAAAAAAACATAAGGGGTAACACTGTCGTTTTTGGCCGAAATTTTGACCCCCTCCGATCTTCTTGAAACTCTGGATTCTGACAGAGGGCCACGAGACTTCGACCAGCGCGCAAAAATGGAGGCTCTAGACCCTTCCAGAGCCGAGATATCGGATGTCAAAGTTTTGACCTGAAAAAAAAACATAAGGGGTAACACTGTCGTTTTTGGCCGAAATTTTGACCCCCTCCGATCTTCTTGAAACTCTGGATTCTGACAGAGGGCCACGAGACTTCGACCAGCGCGCAAAAATGGAGGCTCTAGACCCTTCCAGAGCCGAGATATCGGATGTCAAAGTTTTGACCCGAAAAAAAAAACATAAGGGGTAACACTGTCGTTTTTGGCCGAAATTTTGACCCCCTCCGATCTTCTTGAAACTCTGGATTCTGACAGAGGGCCACGAGACTTCGACCAGCGCGCAAAAATGGAGGCTCTAGACCCTTCCAGAGCCGAGATATCGGATGTCAAAGTTTTGACCCGAAAAAAAAACATAAGGGGTAACACTGTCGTTTTTAGCCGAAATTTTGACCCCCTCCGATCTTCTTGAAACTCTGGATTCTGACAGAGGGCCACGAGACTTCGACCAGCGCGCAAAAATGGAGGCTCTAGACCCTTCCAGAGCCGAGATATCGGATGTCAAAGTTTTGACCTGAAAAAAAAAACATAAGGGGTAACACTGTCGTTTTTGGCCGAAATTTTGACCCCCTCCGATCTTCTTGAAACTCTGGATTCTGACAGAGGGCCACGAGACTTCGACCAGCGCACAAAAATGGAGGCTCTAGACCCTTCCAGAGCCGAGATATCGGATGTCAAAGTTTTGACCTGAAAAAAAAAACATAAGGGGTAACACTGTCGTTTTTGGCCGAAATTTTGACCCCCTCCGATCTTCTTGAAACTCTGGATTCTGACAGAGGGCCACGAGACTTCGACCAGCGCGCAAAAATGGAGGCTCTAGACCCTTCCAGAGCCGAGATATCGGATGTCAAAGTTTTGACCTGAAAAAAAAACATAAGGGGTAACACTGTCGTTTTTGACCGAAATTTTGACCCCCTCCGATCTTCTTGAAACTCTGGATTCTGACAGAGGGCCACGAGACTTCGACCAGCGCGCAAAAATGGAGGCTCTAGACCCTTCCAGAGCCGAGATATCGGATGTCAAAGTTTTTACCCGAAAAAAAAACATAAGGGGTAACACTGTCGTTTTTGGCCGAAATTTTGACCCCCTCCGATCTTCTTGAAACTCTGGATTCTGACAGAGGGCCACGAGACTTCGACTAGCGCGCAAAAATGGAGGCTCTAGACCCTTCCAGAGCCGAGATATCGGATGTCAAAGTTTTGACCTGAAAAAAAAACATAAGGGGTAACACTGTCGTTTTTGGCCGAAATTTTGACCCCCTCCGATCTTCTTGAAACTCTGGATTCTGACAGAGGGCCACGAGACTTCGACCAGCGCACAAAAATGGAGGCTCTAGACCCTTCCAGAGCCGAGATATCGGATGTCAAAGTTTTGACCCGAAAAAAAAACATAAGGGGTAACACTGTCGTTTTTAGCCGAAATTTTGACCCCCTCCGATCTTCTTGAAACTCTGGATTCTGACAGAGGGCCACGAGACTTCGACCAGCGCGCAAAAATGGAGGCTCTAGACCCTTCCAGAGCCGAGATATCGGGTGTCAAAGTTTTGACCTGAAAAAAAAACATAAGGGGTAACACTGTCGTTTTTGGCCGAAATTTTGACCCCCTCCGATCTTCTTGAAACTCTGGATTCTGACAGAGGGCCACGAGACTTCGACCAGCGCGCAAAAATGGAGGCTCTAGACCCTTCCAGAGCCGAGATATCGGATGTCAAAGTTTTGACCTGAAAAAAAAAACATAAGGGGTAACACTGTCGTTTTTGGCCGAAATTTTGACCCCCTCCGATCTTCTTGAAACTCTGGATTCTGACAGAGGGCCACGAGACTTCGACCAGCGCGCAAAAATGGAGGCTCTAGACCCTTCCAGAGCCGAGATATCGGATGTCAAAGTTTTGACCTGAAAAAAAAAACATAAGGGGTAACACTGTCGTTTTTGGCCGAAATTTTGACCCCCTCCGATCTTCTTGAAACTCTGGATTCTGACAGAGGGCCACGAGACTTCGACCAGCGCGCAAAAATGGAGGCTCTAGACCCTTCCAGAGCCGAGATATCGGATGTCAAAGTTTTGACCTGAAAAAAAAACATAAGGGGTAACACTGTCGTTTTTGGCCGAAATTTTGACCCCCTCCGATCTTCTTGAAACTCTGGATTCTGACAGAGGGCCACGAGACTTCGACCAGCGCGCAAAAATGGAGGCTCTAGACCCTTCCAGAGCCGAGATATCGAAGGTCAAAGTTTTGACCTGAAAAAAAAACATAAGGGGTAACACTGTCGTTTTTGGCTGAAATTTTGACCCCCTCCGATCTTCTTGAAACTCTGGATTCTGACAGAGGGCCACGAGACTTCGACCAGCGCGCAAAAATGGAGGCTCTAGACCCTTCCAGAGCCAAGATATCGGATGTCAAAGTTTTGACCTGAAAAAAAAAACATAAGGGGTAACACTGTCGTTTTTGGCCGAAATTTTGACCCCCTCCGATCTTCTTGAAACTCTGGATTCTGACAGAGGGCCACGAGACTTCGACCAGCGCGCAAAAATGGAGGCTCTAGACCCTTCCAGAGCCGAGATATCGGATGTCAAAGTTTTGACCCGAAAAAAAAACATAAGGGGTAACACTGTCGTTTTTGGCCGAAATTTTGACCCCCTCCGATCTTCTTGAAACTCTGGATTCTGACAGAGGGCCACGAGACTTCGACCAGCGCGCAAAAATGGAGGCTCTAGACCCTTCCAGAGCCGAGATATCGGATGTCAAAGTTTTGACCTGAAAAAAAAAACATAAGGGGTAACACTGTCGTTTTTGGCCGAAATTTTGACCCCCTCCGATCTTCTTGAAACTCTGGATTCTGACAGAGGGCCACGAGACTTCGACCAGCGCGCAAAAATGGAGGCTCTAGACCCTTCCAGAGCCGAGATATCGGATGTCAAAGTTTTGACCCGAAAAAAAAACATAAGGGGTAACACTGTCGTTTTTGGCCGAAATTTTGACCCCCTCCGATCTTCTTGAAACTCTGGATTCTGACAGAGGGCCACGAGACTTCGACTAGCGCGCAAAAATGGAGGCTCTAGACCCTTCCAGAGCCGAGATATCGGATGTCAAAGTTTTGACCTGAAAAAAAAACATAAGGGGTAACACTGTCGTTTTTGGCCGAAATTTTGACCCCCTCCGATCTTCTTGAAACTCTGGATTCTGACAGAGGGCCACGAGACTTCGACCAGCGCACAAAAATGGAGGCTCTAGACCCTTCCAGAGCCGAGATATCGGATGTCAAAGTTTTGACCCGAAAAAAAAACATAAGGGGTAACACTGTCGTTTTTGGCCGAAATTTTGACCCCCTCCGATCTTCTTGAAACTCTGGATTCTGACAGAGGGCCACGAGACTTCGACCAGCGCGCAAAAATGGAGGCTCTAGACCCTTCCAGAGCCGAGATATCGGGTGTCAAAGTTTTGACCTGAAAAAAAAACATAAGGGGTAACACTGTCGTTTTTGGCCGAAATTTTGACCCCCTCCGATCTTCTTGAAACTCTGGATTCTGACAGAGGGCCACGAGACTTCGACCAGCGCGCAAAAATGGAGGCTCTAGACCCTTCCAGAGCCGAGATATCGGATGTCAAAGTTTTGACCTGAAAAAAAAAAACATAAGGGGTAACACTGTCGTTTTTGGCCGAAATTTTGACCCCCTCCGATCTTCTTGAAACTCTGGATTCTGACAGAGGGCCACGAGACTTCGACCAGCGCGCAAAAATGGAGGCTCTAGACCCTTCCAGAGCCGAGATATCGGATGTCAAAGTTTTGACCTGAAAAAAAAAACATAAGGGGTAACACTGTCGTTTTTGGCCGAAATTTTGACCCCCTCCGATCTTCTTGAAACTCTGGATTCTGACAGAGGGCCACGAGACTTCGACCAGCGCGCAAAAATGGAGGCTCTAGACCCTTCCAGAGCCGAGATATCGGATGTCAAAGTTTTGACCTGAAAAAAAACATAAGGGGTAACACTGTCGTTTTTGGCCGAAATTTTGACCCCCTCCGATCTTCTTGAAACTCTGGATTCTGACAGAGGGCCACGAGACTTCGACCAGCGCGCAAAAATGGAGGCTCTAGACCCTTCCAGAGCCGAGATATCGAAGGTCAAAGTTTTGACCTGAAAAAAAAACATAAGGGGTAACACTGTCGTTTTTGGCTGAAATTTTGACCCCCTCCGATCTTCTTGAAACTCTGGATTCAGACAGAGAGCCACGAGACTTCGACCAGCGCGCAAAAATGGAGGCTCTAGACCCTTCCAGAGCCGAGATATCGGATGTCAAAGTTTTGACCTGAAAAAAAAACATAAGGGGTAACACTGTCGTTTTTGGCCGAAATTTTGACCCCCTCCGATCTTCTTGAAACTCTGGATTCTGACAGAGGGCCACGAGACTTCGACCAGCGCGCAAAAATGGAGGCTCTAGACCCTTCCAGAGCCAAGATATCGGATGTCAAAGTTTTGACCTGAAAAAAAAAACATAAGGGGTAACACTGTCGTTTTTGGCCGAAATTTTGACCCCCTCCGATCTTCTTGAAACTCTGGATTCTGACAGAGGGCCACGAGACTTCGACCAGCGC
This sequence comes from Cyprinella venusta, assembly GCA_038021265.1. Lineage (NCBI taxonomy): Eukaryota > Metazoa > Chordata > Actinopteri > Cypriniformes > Leuciscidae > Cyprinella > Cyprinella venusta. The sequence continues at coordinate 504,182 of CM075872.1, forward strand.
GCAAAAATGGAGGCTCTAGACCCTTCCAGAGCCGAGATATCGGATGTCAAAGTTTTGACCCGAAAAAAAAACATAAGGGGTAACACTGTCGTTTTTGGCCGAAATTTTGACCCCCTCCGATCTTCTTGAAACTCTGGATTCTGACAGAGGGCCACGAGACTTCGACCAGCGCGCAAAAATGGAGGCTCTAGACCCTTCCAGAGCCGAGATATCGGATGTCAAAGTTTTGACCTGAAAAAAAAAACATAAGGGGTAACACTGTCGTTTTTGGCCGAAATTTTGACCCCCTCCGATCTTCTTGAAACTCTGGATTCTGACAGAGGGCCACGAGACTTCGACCAGCGCGCAAAAATGGAGGCTCTAGACCCTTCCAGAGCCGAGATATCGGATGTCAAAGTTTTGACCTGAAAAAAAAACATAAGGGGTAACACTGTCGTTTTTGGCCGAAATTTTGACCCCCTCCGATCTTCTTGAAACTCTGGATTCTGACAGAGGGCCACGAGACTTCGACCAGCGCGCAAAAATGGAGGCTCTAGACCCTTCCAGAGCCGAGATATCGGATGTCAAAGTTTTGACCTGAAAAAAAAACATAAGGGGTAACACTGTCGTTTTTGGCCGAAATTTTGACCCCCTCCGATCTTCTTGAAACTCTGGATTCTGACAGAGGGCCACGAGACTTCGACCAGCGCGCAAAAATGGAGGCTCTAGACCCTTCCAGAGCCGAGATATCGGATGTCAAAGTTTTGACCCGAAAAAAAAACATAAGGGGTAACACTGTCGTTTTTGGCCGAAATTTTGACCCCCTCCGATCTTCTTGAAACTCTGGATTCTGACAGAGGGCCACGAGACTTCGACCAGCGCGCAAAAATGGAGGCTCTAGACCCTTCCAGAGCCGAGATATCGGATGTCAAAGTTTTGACCTGAAAAAAAAACATAAGGGGTAACACTGTCGTTTTTGGCCGAAATTTTGACCCCCTCCGATCTTCTTGAAACTCTGGATTCTGACAGAGGGCCACGAGACTTCGACCAGCGCGCAAAAATGGAGGCTCTAGACCCTTCCAGAGCCGAGATATCGGATGTCAAAGTTTTGACCCGAAAAAAAAAACATAAGGGGTAACACTGTCGTTTTTGGCCGAAATTTTGACCCCCTCCGATCTTCTTGAAACTCTGGATTCTGACAGAGGGCCACGAGACTTCGACCAGCGCGCAAAAATGGAGGCTCTAGACCCTTCCAGAGCCGAGATATCGGATGTCAAAGTTTTGACCCGAAAAAAAAACATAAGGGGTAACACTGTCGTTTTTAGCCGAAATTTTGACCCCCTCCGATCTTCTTGAAACTCTGGATTCTGACAGAGGGCCACGAGACTTCGACCAGCGCGCAAAAATGGAGGCTCTAGACCCTTCCAGAGCCGAGATATCGGATGTCAAAGTTTTGACCTGAAAAAAAAAACATAAGGGGTAACACTGTCGTTTTTGGCCGAAATTTTGACCCCCTCCGATCTTCTTGAAACTCTGGATTCTGACAGAGGGCCACGAGACTTCGACCAGCGCACAAAAATGGAGGCTCTAGACCCTTCCAGAGCCGAGATATCGGATGTCAAAGTTTTGACCTGAAAAAAAAAACATAAGGGGTAACACTGTCGTTTTTGGCCGAAATTTTGACCCCCTCCGATCTTCTTGAAACTCTGGATTCTGACAGAGGGCCACGAGACTTCGACCAGCGCGCAAAAATGGAGGCTCTAGACCCTTCCAGAGCCGAGATATCGGATGTCAAAGTTTTGACCTGAAAAAAAAACATAAGGGGTAACACTGTCGTTTTTGACCGAAATTTTGACCCCCTCCGATCTTCTTGAAACTCTGGATTCTGACAGAGGGCCACGAGACTTCGACCAGCGCGCAAAAATGGAGGCTCTAGACCCTTCCAGAGCCGAGATATCGGATGTCAAAGTTTTTACCCGAAAAAAAAACATAAGGGGTAACACTGTCGTTTTTGGCCGAAATTTTGACCCCCTCCGATCTTCTTGAAACTCTGGATTCTGACAGAGGGCCACGAGACTTCGACTAGCGCGCAAAAATGGAGGCTCTAGACCCTTCCAGAGCCGAGATATCGGATGTCAAAGTTTTGACCTGAAAAAAAAACATAAGGGGTAACACTGTCGTTTTTGGCCGAAATTTTGACCCCCTCCGATCTTCTTGAAACTCTGGATTCTGACAGAGGGCCACGAGACTTCGACCAGCGCACAAAAATGGAGGCTCTAGACCCTTCCAGAGCCGAGATATCGGATGTCAAAGTTTTGACCCGAAAAAAAAACATAAGGGGTAACACTGTCGTTTTTAGCCGAAATTTTGACCCCCTCCGATCTTCTTGAAACTCTGGATTCTGACAGAGGGCCACGAGACTTCGACCAGCGCGCAAAAATGGAGGCTCTAGACCCTTCCAGAGCCGAGATATCGGGTGTCAAAGTTTTGACCTGAAAAAAAAACATAAGGGGTAACACTGTCGTTTTTGGCCGAAATTTTGACCCCCTCCGATCTTCTTGAAACTCTGGATTCTGACAGAGGGCCACGAGACTTCGACCAGCGCGCAAAAATGGAGGCTCTAGACCCTTCCAGAGCCGAGATATCGGATGTCAAAGTTTTGACCTGAAAAAAAAAAACATAAGGGGTAACACTGTCGTTTTTGGCCGAAATTTTGACCCCCTCCGATCTTCTTGAAACTCTGGATTCTGACAGAGGGCCACGAGACTTCGACCAGCGCGCAAAAATGGAGGCTCTAGACCCTTCCAGAGCCGAGATATCGGATGTCAAAGTTTTGACCTGAAAAAAAAAACATAAGGGGTAACACTGTCGTTTTTGGCCGAAATTTTGACCCCCTCCGATCTTCTTGAAACTCTGGATTCTGACAGAGGGCCACGAGACTTCGACCAGCGCGCAAAAATGGAGGCTCTAGACCCTTCCAGAGCCGAGATATCGGATGTCAAAGTTTTGACCTGAAAAAAAAACATAAGGGGTAACACTGTCGTTTTTGGCCGAAATTTTGACCCCCTCCGATCTTCTTGAAACTCTGGATTCTGACAGAGGGCCACGAGACTTCGACCAGCGCGCAAAAATGGAGGCTCTAGACCCTTCCAGAGCCGAGATATCGAAGGTCAAAGTTTTGACCTGAAAAAAAAACATAAGGGGTAACACTGTCGTTTTTGGCTGAAATTTTGACCCCCTCCGATCTTCTTGAAACTCTGGATTCTGACAGAGGGCCACGAGACTTCGACCAGCGCGCAAAAATGGAGGCTCTAGACCCTTCCAGAGCCAAGATATCGGATGTCAAAGTTTTGACCTGAAAAAAAAAACATAAGGGGTAACACTGTCGTTTTTGGCCGAAATTTTGACCCCCTCCGATCTTCTTGAAACTCTGGATTCTGACAGAGGGCCACGAGACTTCGACCAGCGCGCAAAAATGGAGGCTCTAGACCCTTCCAGAGCCGAGATATCGGATGTCAAAGTTTTGACCCGAAAAAAAAACATAAGGGGTAACACTGTCGTTTTTGGCCGAAATTTTGACCCCCTCCGATCTTCTTGAAACTCTGGATTCTGACAGAGGGCCACGAGACTTCGACCAGCGCGCAAAAATGGAGGCTCTAGACCCTTCCAGAGCCGAGATATCGGATGTCAAAGTTTTGACCTGAAAAAAAAAACATAAGGGGTAACACTGTCGTTTTTGGCCGAAATTTTGACCCCCTCCGATCTTCTTGAAACTCTGGATTCTGACAGAGGGCCACGAGACTTCGACCAGCGCGCAAAAATGGAGGCTCTAGACCCTTCCAGAGCCGAGATATCGGATGTCAAAGTTTTGACCTGAAAAAAAAACATAAGGGGTAACACTGTCGTTTTTGGCCGAAATTTTGACCCCCTCCGATCTTCTTGAAACTCTGGATTCTGACAGAGGGCCACGAGACTTCGACCAGCGCGCAAAAATGGAGGCTCTAGACCCTTCCAGAGCTGAGATATCGAAGGTCAAAATTTGGACCTGAAAAAAAAAAACATAAGGGGTAACACTGTCATTTTTTTTTTTGGCCGAAATTTTGACCCCCTCCGATCTTCTTGAAACTCTGGATTCTGACAGAGGGCCACGAGACTTCGACCAGCGCGCAAAAATGGAGGCTCTAGACCCTTCCAGAGCCGAGATATCGGATGTCAAAGTTTTGACCTGAAAAAAAAACATAAGGGGTAACACTGTCGTTTTTGGCCGAAATTTTGACCCCCTCCGATCTTCTTGAAACTCTGGATTCTGACAGAGGGCCACGAGACTTCGACCAGCGCGCAAAAATGGAGGCTCTAGACCCTTCCAGAGCCGAGATATCGGATGTCAAAGTTTTGACCTGAAAAAAAAACATAAGGGGTAACACTGTCGTTTTTGGCCGAAATTTTGACCCCCTACAATCTTCTTGAAACTCTGGATTCTGACAGAGGGCCACGAGACTTCGACCAGCGCGCAAAAATGGAGGCTCTAGACCCTTCCAGAGCCGAGATATCGAAGGTCAAAATTTGGACCTGAAAAAAAAACATAAGGGGTAACACTGTCATTTTTTTTTTTTTGGCCGAAATTTTGACCCCCTCCGATCTTCTTGAAACTCTGGATTCTGACAGAGGGCCACGAGACTTCGACCAGCGCGCAAAAATGGAGGCTCTAGACCCTTCCAGAGCCGAGATATCGGATGTCAAAGTTTTGACCTGAAAAAAAAAAACATAAGGGGTAACACTGTCGTTTTTGGCCGAAATTTTGACCCCCTCCGATCTTCTTGAAACTCTGGATTCTGACAGAGGGCCACGAGACTTCGACCAGCGCGCAAAAATGGAGGCTCTAGACCCTTCCAGAGCCGAGATATATGATGTCAAAGTTTTGACCTGAAAAAAAAACATAAGGGGTAACACTGTCGTTTTTGGCCGAAATTTTGACCCCCTCCGATCTTCTTGAAACTCTGGATTCTGACAGAGGGCCACGAGACTTCGACCAGCGCGCAAAAATGGAGGGTCTAGACCCTTCCAGAGCTGAGATATCGAAGGTCAAAATTTGGACCTGAAAAAAAACATAAGGGGTAACACTGTCATTTTTTTTTTTGGCCGAAATTTTGACCCCCTCCGATCTTCTTGAAACTCTGGATTCTGACAGAGGGCCACGAGACTTCGACCAGCGCGCAAAAATGGAGGCTCTAGACCCTTCCAGAGCCGAGATATCGGATGTCAAAGTTTTGACCTGAAAAAAAAACATAAGGGGTAACACTGTCGTTTTTGGCCGAAATTTTGACCCCCTCCGATCTTCTTGAAACTCTGGATTCTGACAGAGGGCCACGAGACTTCGACCAGCGCGCAAAAATGGAGGCTCTAGACCCTTCCAGAGCCGAGATATCGGATGTCAAAGTTTTGACCTGAAAAAAAAAACATAAGGGGTAACACTGTCGTTTTTGGCCGAAATTTTGACCCCCTCCGATCTTCTTGAAACTCTGGATTCTGACAGAGGGCCACGAGACTTCGACCAGCGCGCAAAAATGGAGGCTCTAGACCCTTCCAGAGCCGAGATATCGGATGTCAAAGTTTTGACCTGAAAAAAAAAACATAAGGGGTAACACTGTCGTTTTTGGCCGAAATTTTGACCCCCTCCGATCTTCTTGAAACTCTGGATTCTGACAGAGGGCCACGAGACTTCGACCAGCGCGCAAAAATGGAGGCTCTAGACCCTTCCAGAGCCGAGATATCGAAGGTCAAAATTTGGACCTGAAAAAAAAAACATAAGGGGTAACACTGTCGTTTTTGACCGAAATTTTGACCCCCTCCGATCTTCTTGAAACTCTGGATTCTGACAGAGGGCCACGAGACTTCGACCAGCGCGCAAAAATGGAGGCTCTAGACCCTTCCAGAGCCGAGATATCGAAGGTCAAAATTTGGACCTGAAAAAAAACCATAAGGGGTAACACTGTCATTTTTTTTTTTGGCCGAAATTTTGACCCCCTCCGATCTTCTTGAAACTCTGGATTCTGACAGAGGGCCACGAGACTTCGACCAGCGCGCAAAAATGGAGGCTCTAGACCCTTCCAGAGCCGAGATATCGGATGTCAAAGTTTTGACCTGAAAAAAAAACATAAGGGGTAACACTGTCGTTTTTGGCCGAAATTTTGACCCCCTCCGATCTTCTTGAAACTCTGGATTCTGACAGAGGGCCACGAGACTTCGACCAGCGCGCAAAAATGGAGGCTCTAGACCCTTCCAGAGCCGAGATATCGGATGTCAAAGTTTTGACCTGAAAAAAAAAACATAAGGGGTAACACTGTCGTTTTTGGCCGAAATTTTGACCCCCTCCGATCTTCTTGAAACTCTGGATTCTGACAGAGGGCCACGAGACTTCGACCAGCGCGCAAAAATGGAGGCTCTAGACCCTTCCAGAGCCGAGATATCGGATGTCAAAGTTTTGACCTGAAAAAAAAAACATAAGGGGTAACACTGTCGTTTTTGGCCGAAATTTTGACCCCCTCCGATCTTCTTGAAACTCTGGATTCTGACAGAGGGCCACGAGACTTCGACCAGCGCGCAAAAATGGAGGCTCTAGACCCTTCCAGAGCCGAGATATCGAAGGTCAAAATTTGGACCTGAAAAAAAAACATAAGGGGTAACACTGTCATTTTTTTTTTTTGGCCAAAATTTTGACCCCCTCCGATCTTCTTGAAACTCTGGATTCTGACAGAGGGCCACGAGACTTCGACCAGCGCGCAAAAATGGAGGCTCTAGACCCTTCCAGAGCCGAGATATCGGATGTCAAAGTTTTGACCTGAAAAAAAAAACATAAGGGGTAACACTGTCGTTTTTGGCCGAAATTTTGACCCCCTCCGATCTTCTTGAAACTCTGGATTCTGACAGAGGGCCACGAGACTTCGACCAGCGCGCAAAAATGGAGGCTCTAGACCCTTCCAGAGCCGAGATATCGGATGTCAAAGTTTTGACCTGAAAAAAAAACATAAGGGGTAACACTGTCGTTTTTGGCCGAAATTTTGACCCCCTCCGATCTTCTTGAAACTCTGGATTCTTACAGAGGGCCACGAGACTTCGACCAGCGCGCAAAAATGGAGGCTCTAGACCCTTCCAGAGCCGAGATATCGAAGGTCAAAATTTGGACCTGAAAAAAAAAACATAAGGGGTAACACTGTCATTTTTTTTTTTTGGCCGAAATTTTGACCCCCTCCGATCTTCTTGAAACTCTGGATTCTGACAGAGGGCCACGAGACTTCGACCAGCGCGCAAAAATGGAGGCTCTAGACCCTTCCAGAGCCGAGATATCGAAGGTCAAAATTTGGACCTGAAAAAAAAAACATAAGGGGTAACACTGTCATTTTTTTTTTTGGCCGAAATTTTGACCCCCTCCGATCTTCTTGAAACTCTGGATTCTGACAGAGGGCCACGAGACTTCGACCAGCGCGCAAAAATGGAGGCTCTAGACCCTTCCAGAGCCGAGATATCGGATGTCAAAGTTTTGACCTGAAAAAAAAACATAAGGGGTAACGCTGTCGTTTTTGGCCGAAATGTTGACCCCCTCCGATCTTCTTGAAACTCTGGATTCTGACAGAGGGCCACGAGACTTCGACCAGCGCGCAAAAATGGAGGCTCTAGACCCTTCCAGAGCCGAGATATCGGATGTCAAAGTTTTGACCTGAAAAAAAAAACATAAGGGGTAACACTGTCGTTTTTGGCCGAAATTTTGACCCCCTCCGATCTTCTTGAAACTCTGGATTCTGACAGAGGGCCACGAGACTTCGACCAGCGCGCAAAAATGGAGGCTCTAGACCCTTCCAGAGCCGAGATATCGAAGGTCAAAATTTGGACCTGAAAAAAAAAACATAAGGGGTAACACTGTCATTTTTTTTTTTGGCCGAAATTTTGACCCCCTCCGATCTTCTTGAAACTCTGGAATCTGACAGAGGGCCACGAGACTTCGACCAGCGCGCAAAAATGGAGGGTCTAGACCCTTCCAGAGCTGAGATATCGAAGGTCAAAATTTGGACCTGAAAAAAAAACATAAGGGGTAACACTGTCATTTTTTTTTTTTTGGCCAAAATTTTGACCCCCTCCGATCTTCTTGAAACTCTGGATTCTGACAGAGGGCCACGAGACTTCGACCAGCGCGCAAAAATGGAGGCTCTAGACCCTTCCAGAGCCGAGATATCGGATGTCAAAGTTTTGACCTGAAAAAAAAACATAAGGGGTAACACTGTCGTTTTTGGCCGAAATTTTGACCCCCTCCGATCTTCTTGAAACTCTGGATTCTGACAGAGGGCCACGAGACTTCGACCAGCGCGCAAAAATGGAGGCTCTAGACCCTTCTAGAGCCGAGATATCGGATGTCAAAGTTTTGACCTGAAAAAAAAACATAAGGGGTAACACTGTCGTTTTTGGCCGAAATTTTGACCCCCTCCGATCTTCTTGAAACTCTGGATTCTGACAGAGGGCCACGAGACTTCGACCAGCGCGCAAAAATGGAGGCTCTAGACCCTTCCAGAGCCGAGATATCGAAGGTCAAAATTTGGACCTGAAAAAAAAAACATAAGGGGTAACACTGTCATTTTTTTTTTTGGCCGAAATTTTGACCCCCTCCGATCTTCTTGAAACTCTGGATTCTGACAGAGGGCCACGAGACTTCGACCAGCGCGCAAAAATGGAGGCTCTAGACCCTTCCAGAGCCGAGATATCGAAGGTCAAAATTTGGACCTGAAAAAAAACCATAAGGGGTAACACTGTCATTTTTTTTTTTTGCCGAAATTTTGACCCCCTCCGATCTTCTTGAAACTCTGGATTCTGACAGAGGGCCACGAGACTTCGACCAGCGCGCAAAAATGGAGGCTCTAGACCCTTCCAGAGCCGAGATATCGAAGGTTAAAATTTGGACCTGAAAAAAAAAACATAAGGGGTAACACTGTCATTTTTTTTTTTGGCCGAAATTTTGACCCCCTCCGATCTTCTTGAAACTCTGGATTCTGACAGAGGGCCACGAGACTTCGACCAGCGCGCAAAAATGGAGGCTCTAGACCCTTCCAGAGCTGAGATATCGAAGGTCAAAATTTGGACCTGATAAAAAAACATTAGGGGTAACACTGTCATTTTTTTTTTTTGGCCGAAATTTTGACCCCCTCCGATCTTCTTGAAACTCTGGATTCTGACAGAGGGCCACGAGACTTCGACCAGCGCGCAAAAATGGAGGCTCTAGACCCTTCCAGAGCCGAGATATCGGATGTCAAAGTTTTGACCTGAAAAAAAAACATAAGGGGTAACACTGTCGTTTTTGGCCGAAATTTTGACCCCCTCCGATCTTCTTGAAACTCTGGATTCTGACAGAGGGCCACGAGACTTCGACCAGCGCGCAAAAATGGAGGCTCTAGACCCTTCCAGAGCCGAGATATCGGATGTCAAAGTTTTGACCTGAAAAAAAAACATAAGGGGTAACACTGTCGTTTTTGGCCGAAATTTTGACCCCCTCCGATCTTCTTGAAACTCTGGATTCTTACAGAGGGCCACGAGACTTCGACCAGCGCGAAAAAATGGAGGCTCTAGACCCTTCCAGAGCCGAGATATATGATGTCAAAGTTTTGACCTGAAAAAAAAACATAAGGGGTAACACTGTCGTTTTTGGCCGAAATTTTGACCCCCTCCGATCTTCTTGAAACTCTGGATTCTTACAGAGGGCCACGAGACTTCGACCAGCGCGAAAAAATGGAGGCTCTAGACCCTTCCAGAGCCGAGATATATGATGTCAAAGTTTTGACCTGAAAAAAAAACATAAGGGGTAACACTGTCGTTTTTGGCCGAAATTTTGACCCCCTCCGATCTTCTTGAAACTCTGGATTCTGACAGAGGGCCACGAGACTTCGACCAGCGCGCAAAAATGGAGGCTCTAGACCCTTCCAGAGCCGAGATATCGGATGTCAAAGTTTTGACCTGAAAAAAAACATAAGGGGTAACACTGTCGTTTTTGGCCGAAATTTTGACCCCCTCCGATCTTCTTGAAACTCTGGATTCTGACAGAGGGCCACGAGACTTCGACCAGCGTGCAAAAATGGAGGCTCTAGACCCTTCTAGAGCCGAGATATCGGATGTCAAAGTTTTGACCTGAAAAAAAAACATAAGGGGTAACACTGTCGTTTTTGGCCGAAATTTTGACCCCCTCCGATCTTCTTGAAACTCTGGATTCTGACAGAGGGCCACGAGACTTCGACCAGCGCGAAAAAATGGAGGCTCTAGACCCTTCCAGAGCTGAGATATCGGATGTCAAAATTTCAACCCGAAAAAAAAACGTAAGGGGTAACACTGTCGTTTTTTGGCCAAGAATGAAATTCATTATAACTATTTAATTCTCTAACAGATGTCATTCCATTCTTTTGAGGCTTTAATAGAGAAGGCAGATTGACTAAAAGCAGTTTTCCTAAAATTAATAACACAGTCCCTATGTGAACCTCTAGTGAGACGACTGTTTTCCGACCTCAAACTCACAAACTCACTAAGAGGTGGTGCCATTAAGAATTTTATAAACTAAACAGCCATTTGAAAACTTTTTTATCAACTCAACAAATTATATTTTGATAGAATTTTACAATGATGAAAATGACGTGGTTTCTTATCAAAACATTTTAGCGTTTGTTTATACAGAGATTGTATTGGTAGCAAGGCGGAGTGGTTGGCCTGAGACCAAGTACTGAGACAATAATTCATATGTGAAAAAAGATAAACATTTTGGCAGCTTGGTAGACACTGAATTCCAGATATATCGAAAATTAGATAAATTGTATTTCATTTTCTTAACAGTATTTGAAATATGGGAATTAAACTTAAGATTGGAGTCAATGATAATACCAAGATATTAAAATTTTGAAACAATTTGATTTTTCTCACCGTTAATAAAAATGTCCGGATCAACTGCAGAGTTGGTGGTTTTACTAAAAAACATACCCACTATTTTGGAGAGATTTAACTGCAATTTGGTGATTGGGGGTAAAAAGCACAACCTCTGTTTTGTTTTCATTAAAACATAAGAAATTTTGTACCATCCAGTCCGTAATTTCCTCAAGACACTGTAGTAAACTGTAGCACTTGTGCGCTAATGTAAGTGTCTTTTCTTTTCAGAGGCAGGTAGATCTGGGTGTCATCAGCATAGATATGAAACAATATTCCAAATTTCCTAAAGATATGACCCAGGGGCAATAAATGCAAGGCGAACAAACAACAAAGATACCAAAATGGAGCCGGGACCCCAGACGAGAGAGAAGCCGTCGAGGAGACAAATTCTCCAAGGCGAACTGAAAAAGTTCTTCGTATAAAGACAAATACGACTTACCGTGCCAACGCAGTACCAACACATTCTTCTAGACGTAAGATTAAAATCCCATGCTCTCAAATGCAGCTGAAGGATCCAATAATAGTAAAATCGCACAATTCCCTGAGTCCGTGGTAAATAACAAATCATCTGAAACCCTCAGCAATGCAGTTTCTGTATTATGAAGAGACTTAAAACCAGACTGGAACACTTCATGGATACCATTTTAATAAAAAAAAATTTATTCAACTGTTCAAATACCACCTCTTTGAGTAATTTAGACAAGTTTTGAGATCAGTCTAAAATTAGCAAGGAGTGATGGATCCAGATTAGATTTAACCGGTTCCACCACCGCATGCTTAAAAGATCTGGGTAGGCTACTATGGAAGCTTGTTTCTGCCATAGAATGAAAAATATAAAAGGTAGGCTAATTGCGACTTTTTATCTCACAATTCTGACTTTTTTTCTCACAATTGCGAGTTTACTTCTCGCAATTCTGACATTATTTCTCAGAATTGCGAGATATAAAGTCAGAATTGCGAGATATAAAGTCGAAATTGCGTGTTATAAAGTCAGAATTGCGAGATATAAAGTCAGAATTGTGAGATATAAAGTCAGAATTGCGAGATATAAAGTCGAAATTGCGTGTTATAAAGTCAGAATTGCGAGATATAAAGTCAGAATTGTGAGATATAAAGTCAGAATTGTGATATAAAGTCAGAATTGCGAGATATAAAGTCAGAATTGTGAGATATAAAGTCAGAATTGTGATATAAATACAGAATTGCGAGATATAAAGTCAGAATTGTAAGATATAAAGTCAGAATTGTGATATAAAGACAGAATTGCGAGATATAAAGTCAAAATTGTGAGATATAAAGTCAGAATTGTGATATAAAGTCAGAATTGTGAGATATAAAGTCAGTATTGCGAGATATAGTCAGAATTGCGAGATATAGTCAGAATTGCGAGATATAAAGTCGCAATTGCGTGATATAAAGTCAGAATTGTGAGATATAAAGTCAGAATTGTGAGATATAAAGTCAGAATTGCGAGATATAAACTCGCAATTGTGAGAAAAAAGTCAGAATTGTGAGATAAAAAGTCACAATTATTTGTTTTATTTTTTTATTCAGTGGCTGAAACAAGCTTCCAGAGGGTACAACTCCTGTCGCCAGACTACTGTTAATAGCAAGGACCGACGAGCTAGCTTCAATGTCTGTGAAACATATTGGCGTAGCCACGGGTGTGTCAGGGTATGCCGGTGCCACCCACAGTGACAGCTGGCACACCCAATAATGGATGCAGAATTATTTTTTTTTTTTGATACATTTTCTTGATAAAAAATGTTTTACTAAACATGGGTTATTGTTGATTACTTAAAATATAGGCTATAGTTTTTAAATCAACACTTTCAAGCGTAAGTTTTAACAAATTTTAACTGACCTCCTTTCCATGAAAATAGAGGCTACTCTATTTTTTTGCTGCAATTCTCTCATCGCGACGATATTCATCTGATCTGCTTCAGCACTCAAACACCCGCCTATTTGTGAGACCAATCAAAGAATGCAGGATTTTTGTTCACAGAAGCACGAGCCGAGCGCTTATTCCAAATTAACGATCATACAAGATAGATGCAGCTGAAATATACGGCTGTTTATAAGCTCATAAAATAACAACACTTATACAGTGTTGTTATACGCTTATAAAATATAAGTATAACGTATAAAATATAAGCTCAATTTAACAACACAAGCACCCTATTAAATATATTTCCATTATTATTGTTTAAATATATTTCTATAAAGTTTCCTCGAATGTGTTCAACTTTTCACTGTTTGTATCACTCAGCTTGTCTGTGTTTGCGCCACTTGCATCATGAAGCCAGAAGGCGGCGACAAGTGACTGTCTTTATGAGTGAGCAATTGAATCATTAGTTAAATTAACATATTAGTCCAAAAACATTGATTAATTTATGAAAGAAAAGGTAGTATCTGATCAAATACTTCATGCTTTTAAAGCTACTGTTGTCCATTTTTTTGGCCATCAAAACACCTTAAAATGAGATCAGGAAAATCAACCCCCCTAGCAATGAAATACTATAATGTATACCTGACAATACGACCCTGATATGCAAAAATACTAGTGATTCAATTTGTTCTATTGTATTCATTATATTTTATATTCTAATATAATTTCAATACCAATGCAAGACTAGTAGTCATGTATGTCAATGTTTATAACACAAAGCATAATGTAATAGTTATATTTTAATATAGTTTTATGGTTATGTGGAGCATGGTTATGGTTAATAATTTTGCATAGTGATCTGACAATAAATGTGGCACACCCAGTTTTTCAGATGCACACCCAAAATCTCTTTTCTGACTACGCTAATGTAGATAATTTCATTTTGACAAAAATCTCCCTCAATGAGGTAAAGAAACAGGTGTACTGACAATTCATGCTAGCCTACCCATCGAGATTTGCTACTTACCGGTTATGCGCATGTGCAGCGTCAGATATATTTTTTTCTTTTTTTTTTTTTACAAAAGGTAGCCTACATTTTCCCGTTATAATATATAATTTCCCTTTAAAAATGCTTACTACCATGTGAATATTTGTACGGTCAGACCGCTGAAAAGGAATAACTGAAATTTGGTACATTTTCCCGTTATAATAGGATATCATTTCCCTTTAAAAATGCTTACTACCATATGAATATTTGTACGGTCAGCCAGCTGAAAAGGAATAACTAAAATTTTCAGTTACTATGAGGAAAGGTGTACTTTGACAAGTCAACGATGAATATTTTATGATTTTTCACACCGTTTTAAAAGTAAAAATAGTCGTCTACAGTATACTGTAGCTTCTCATAACTTAGAATTGTATTATAATTGTATTTCATACGACTTTAATCGGCATTCTGTCATCAATTCGCGCTACGGTAGCATTTTTCGACAAGGAAGCAAAAATCTTCAGGACAGCTGAGTGAGGGCTCAACAACAATAGGTTGGAAAGTCAAAGAACGATACTATATTCGATCTAATTGCGTCAATTTTATCAATAAAATGTTCAAAAAGTGTTCACACAGTTCAGCAGAAGGTTCTAATCAAGCAGCTTGTGGAGTATTCAAAACACTATTAATGGTACTAAACATATTACAGCTGGTTATGGGAGTTACTACTAATTTCGATAGGTATTTTGATTTCTCCAATCTCACACATTTTTGATATTTGGATCAATTGTAGCGTAGGATGTCAAGTGAGTTCTGTAACTTATCTTTCTTCCAGCGGCGTTCGTCCCTCAGTATTCAGCCATGTTGAACTCCACATCTGTCTGTCCTGAAAGGGGCAACAGTACCCAAAATGCTTTGGCAAGTTAAAAAGAACGATGAAGTTAATTCTTCAGTAGTTAGTCCCCGTGACGGTAACATACTGTGCTCCAAAATATTGGTGCTGATTGGCCCAAGTGGAGTCCTGTGCGTCAATTAACACTATCTATCGATCTGCGCTCGATTGGATGTCTGTCTCAATAACTTGAATCTGAATTGTGAGAATGTGAAGATATATACAGAGTTTAATTTTCAGGGAGGATCAAATTTTATTGGACTTCAGTTCCAAACAAATAAATTCAATTTCGTGTTGTAGTCGAGACCAACTCACTCGAGTCTGAGTCAAGACCGATACCATAGAGAGTCGAGTCCGAGTCAAGACCGAGACCAGTGAGGGTTGATTACCTAATTTACTTTTATTAACTTAGAGAAATCCTTTTTTTATTACAATTTGTCAGTATTAAGTGCTCTTGTCCACAGTACATCGTTTCACATTACTGTACCACTCTATACTGTAAATCCATACAACATTTCTAGTACACAACGTTACTGTAGGCTACACCATACCATGTTCAACTGTAACATAACTTAACATTTAAGCTTAAATGCTCTTGTCCACAAAACATTGTTGTACTTTGATATATTTTAATGATATATTGAATTGAACTCGAGTGGACTCGAGTCCTAAAAAAAAATGTTGAATCAATTCCGAGTCCAAAAGCACACGAGTCCATGACAAGACGACCATTAAATTATGGTCTCGAGACCGAGTCCGAGACGAGTCCGAGTCTCGAGTACTACAACACTAGGCTATACAATTCAGGTTCAGTTTTTGAATAAGTTTAATTTTAATTAAACGATCCAATTTCAAATGATGTGATTTAAATTCATTTTTTTTAAGGTTAGCCATTCAAATTCAAATATAAAAGGTTCAAATTCAGTTTCTGGTGGCCCATATCTGTGTGAGTGTGTTTGTGAGATATTGATGAATGATTTTACTGCACTCTCGTCACATTAAACTTAGATGGCGTTCTCGTCTGCGGTTCGGGATCGTCACCTGTTTTGTTTTCTCTCGCACAACTATTTTAATCATTCTTCAGACAGTAGACCGTTCCCAGTTCTTGCATATTGTTCCCAGGGGAGCGTCGCACATTTGTAAAACAAATAGTTGAGATTTGCGGCATCCATCATGGCGCTCGGCCCTGGGAACGCAGACCCGCGAACGCTCAGGCCAAACACATCATCATCATCATCAGAGCTGTGAGAGTTATGATTCTGCAAACACACATGTGAAAGCGGCCCGTGGGTTTCTGTGGAATTTCCTGCTCGCCGCTCTGAGGTCACGTTTTCACAACCAATTAGCAATAAAGTCAGACTTTCTTAAACGTCTCCAAAAAGTCTAATTGGAAACATATAAAGTCTGTGAGAAATGTCTCGATCTGGTCACGTGACGAGCTCGGAACGAGTGGAAGCGCGTTCCTGCAGCATGGGAACACAATCAGGGTTTGGTGAAGCATGATTATTGTGTAAAAATGACATTCTAAGTCATAATTATGTTATCAAATCAAATGTCGAATTGATGCTTATTAAGTTGAAACTGACAAAGTTGAATTATGACCTTTTTGATGATCTCATGATTGTGATTTTGTTTAAAATATAGGCTATGTATATATTTTAATTATTATGATTTCGCATATCATAATTTTGACTCCTTGTCATAATTTCTATTATGACATAACATTTGAGAATAACCTCATAATTTTAAAACCTTTTGATTTAGTATGTAAAATGTTTACTTGTCAATTTCAACCTTCTAATCTCATAATTATGATTTACTATATCATAATTTCTACTTTTTGTCATAATTTAGACTTTCTAATCTTATCATTTATACTTAGAATGTCATAAAAAATGCAACTTTCCAATCTTATCGTAATAAAATGTCGGCTTTAAATTCCGACTCAAAATTTCAACTTTTCGATCTCATAACATAATTTATTGTCATGTAATTTTGATTTTTGCATGCAATTTCATCCTTCTAATCTCATTCTTTTGATTTAGTATGTAATTTTTTTAAACTTTTTGTTAATTTTGACTTTTTGATTGAATGAATTTCATTTACTTTGTCACAATTTCAACTTTTTAATCCTACAATTAAGATGTAGTATGTCATCAGTCATAATAACAATTTCTCAATCCTATAAATATGATTTAGAATGCCCTAGTTTTGACTGTTAATGTGCTTTATGGTGATTTCTCTCTGGAGTGTCAGAAAAGTGCATAATATGAATGAGAACGGTCTCGGAGGGGTCGTACGGTAGGAGGAACATCATCAGCGTCAAACACTGTTTTCAGCGGCTCCGAGTCCTGCCCCAAACATCACACGAGTTCACCAGTTCATGAAAACCATCAGGACTGCCATGTCAAACTATCATGAGCGCATTAGAATAACAGAGAGAGAGAGAGATGTGCTGGGGCCGAGAGACCACATGAAAGCACTTACACTGTCAGCACACGCATGTTATTCTTACATGAGAAGAGGGCCAAGTTAGAGGAACTCTTACAATAATATTAGTTCATAAATGCTGTAATAAGCTTATTATGCCTCAGAAATGAACAGAGATTGGTTAACACAAACACACTTATGGCTCATTCTCAGAAAACCTCCCATTGATTAGACCGATGTCTCCACTAATAGTGTTCATTTCTTTCACTGGTTAGTGTGACTGCATTTTACATCTCGACAAAATAAATTTTACTTGCTTTCAATTATTTACTGTCTATTTTTTTTAATAATTAATAATGCAAATATGAAAGTGTATCGAGCAGAAGGTTTTTAATCTCAAGTTTAGAAATTCAAACTAGTTAAAGGGACAGATTCATAAAACAATACCATGATTTGTACAATAAACCATATGAACATAAAAAGGTTTGCAGCAAACTTCAGAGAAATGTTATTATGAATGATAAAATAATCTCACAAAGACAGATTTTACTATATCTGTATCAGTGTTGGGTGTAACTAATTACTAAGTAATTAGTTACTGTAATTTAATTACTTTTCCCTTGAAAATGTAAAGTAAGGGATTACTCTTCATTTATCTGTAATTTAATTAGTTACTTCTGATGTAATTGAGGTAAATACTGTGTATAGATCAATCCCATCTCACAGCGATTTTATGAGGTGTCTAAATATGACGACCGCACTCGTACAAATTCGTATGAATTATTGTAAAATATGTATGAAAAAAGTGTGAAATGTGATGAGATCAGACATAAAACAATAGTGGGTTTAACATCAAAATGTATCGTCTGATGATAAAAAGTCTGTTTTTATAATGTACCCTTCTCCACCTTGGTCAGTTTAAGGATAATTCATGCAATTTTATAGTATTTATTTGAATAATTAAAACAGATTCATGTCTATCCTTGTGTTATTCAGCTGGTCGAGATTGATATGGGATTTTGAAAGTAATTAAAAGCTTTTTAGAGAGAGTGATTAGTACAGTAATCTAATTACACTGTTGAAGAGGTAGTTAGTAACTAGTAATTAATTACTTTTGTAGAGTAACTTACCTAACACTGGTCTGTATATACTTTATATATACACTGATAGTTGACATTAGAATTTATTCAGTCATCAACTCACTTTATTGGTGCGGTACTTTGAGCCAGAGAAAATATTTTTCTCATATTTTTCCACTTGAAAACGATCCCGTATGTGTCATTGGTTATCTGAGAAAGTCGAGACGACAGAACAGGAAAAAAGACAAGAAAATATTTATTTCTTCCGAGATTCACACATCCAGTACAAAACACACAGAAAGCTATAAATAGTCCCATATAAAGCCCTGATGAAGGTCTGAGGTGATCTGTTCAGAGACAGCGCCACCTGCTGAACATCAAATCACACACACTTCAATAATCTCACTAAGTGAAGTGATTGAGAATCAGCTCTCCCAGTGTTGACTGGTGAATATGGTTTACTGATGAGCGTGATGATGTCACGTGCTCCTGCCGCTCATGGCCTGCTGGATCTGCCGGTCGAGCTCGGAGATGATGCGGTCGTCGTGTGTGTAAACGCCGGTGCGCAGGAGTGTGTCTCTCTCCTCCAGCAGACGCGCCACGTGCTCGTCCGCGCGCTCGTCTACGCTCTCGCTCACACACACGCGCGCCGCCTCCTCCTGCTGCTTCAGCCTATCAATAACACACACTCGTGTCAATAACACTTTAATGGAGACTGACTGATGAAGACGAAACAATTATTATTCACTGACAGCAAAAAGATCTAAAATTGACCAAATTACCAAGGCTGATAAATCGATCTCTCTCCGCTATTAAAGGGACAGTTCACGTCTCTGGTTACTGGTGTAACCCATGCTCTCTGAATGGGGAACGAGACGCTGCGTTCGCTGACCATCAAACTCATGCAAACGCAAGACAAGCCTTGTGAAGAGATCCGTCCACTAATGAGCTCGAAGCAGTAATCAGCACAATTTATGCTTTTGTTCAACATTAAACATCTGAATATCAAGTAGTTGGACGATCGATGGGTGAATTTAAGTGTTTCGCTTCAGTAATGCTCATGTGACTCAGGCCACACCCACACCGCTACGCTTTAGTGTAGAAAGAGAGCATTTGCTACGTTTGCACTCGCGTCCAGACTAAAGCGGTTACATGTGACGTGACGGCGTAACGTTACGATTATAACGTAAGACTATAGAAACAATGACAGACATTAGCTTCAGCAAAGTTAGCTTCAGCAAAGTTGGCGTCAGTAAAGTTAGCGTCAGCAAAGTTAGCATCAGTAAAGTTAACGTCAACAAAATTAACATCAGTAAAGTTGGCGTCAGTAAAGTTAGCGTCAGTAAAGTTAGCGTCAGCAAAGTTAACGTCAGCAAAGTTGGCTTCAGTTAAGTTAGCGTCAGCAAAGTTAGCATCAGTAAAGTTAACGTCAACAAAATTAACGTCAGTAAAGTTGGCTTCAGTAAAGTTAGCTTCAGCAAAGTTAGCGTCAGCAAAGTTAACGTCAGTAAAGTTGGCGTCAGTAAAGTTAGCTTCAGCAAAGTTAACGTCAATAAAGTTAACGTCAGCAAAGTTGGCTTCAGTAAAGTTAGCGTCAGCAAAGTTAGCATCAGTAAAGTTAACGTCAACAAAATTAACGTCAGTAAAGTTAGCGTCAGCAAAGTTAGCTTCAGCAAAGTTAACGTCAATAAAGTTGGCTTCAGTAAAGTTAGCGTCAGCAAAGTTAGCGTCAGCAAAGTTAACGTCAATAAAGTTAGCTTCAACAAAGTTAGCTTCACCAAAGTTAACGTCAGTAAAGTTAGCAACATTCATTGAGAGTAAATGTGCGCCTTTGGGGTTTGTAGTCTTTGTAATTACGTATTTTCACAGTCTTACACCTCAACGGTTTTACATCAAACTGCGTCTTTCTTGACTTTAAAATGTATCTTTTAAATTGACAAACATCAAATGTGTAATTCAGGGCACAACTCAAACGAGATCAAAATATTTGTCGTTTCTTGCCATTGATTACCACACAACATTTTTCCGAATTTCCTACGGTGGTCGACCGGAAGGGGAGGGGCTTAGGCCAACTGACGCGCTCATGCTCAGCGTTGGTGAATGGTCACGTGATCCGCGTTTTCAGTCGTTTTAATGTGGACGGAGATCAATTTTTCAATCGGTAACATATTTAATGTTTTTAAAAGAAGTCTCTTCTGCTCACCAAGGCTGCGTTTATTTGATTAAAAATACAAAATAAGTAGCGAAATATTATTATAATGTAAAACAGCTGGCTGTGTATGTGAATATAGTAAAGTGTAATGTTATTATTAATATTATGAATGACCTGTTGAGCTGGTTGCGTATGTCCTGGAGCTCGTGCTTGTCGCTGGTGACGGCCTCCTTCTCTTCGGACGCCAGGTACCGAAGCCTCATGTGCTCCAGCTCCTGCTGCTGCTTCTTCAGGCGTGTCATGGCGTTCTCCTGCTCACGCTGAACACACACACACACACACACACACAGGACTGTTAGACAGATCCTACACTAATGAACAGGAGAATGTGAGCGCTGTGAGGCTCAACACCATCTTATCACACACATTCACACGGAGATACAGCTTTAAAAATATAAAAGAATAGTCAACAACGGCACGATAACGACAGAAACACTTTCAGAGCGACTTTCTCCAGCTGACGGCGATAACAACATCAACAGCCAATCAGAATCCACAGAGCTCGAGCATCTAAACTCCAGTACAGGACGACACGCAGACATGCTGCCAAAAATCAGTCAAAAGTGAACTACTCCTTTAATTCCTAAAACAATTGAGTATTTTTATAGGCCTTTTTTATTGAAACATGAAATTTGTAAGTTGAACAGTTTTCCAGCGTCTGGTTAAAACTCTTGATTGGACTGATGGTCAGTGTTTTCTGAGCGTCACTAGAGTGTGTGTAGTCTAGTACACAGTGTAATTAATACATGAACGCTATTAGTACTAGTTTTAAACTCTCAGACGGGATCAGATTATTTTGTGCATAATTATAATTTTCTTTTTTATTGAACTGGGCCAATCTCATTTAACCCTCTGGGGTTGTTCGGCCCAAATGGACCTGAAGAATTAAAAAAATATTTTTTTAAATCACAGCTTCCTCGGAATGGTCCGAAATTTGGTGAATTTGTTGGTATTTGGTATTTGAACACCCCCCAAAAATTGGGGACAGGATGTGAGTAGTCTAAGTGGTTGTAAAAAAAAATAGTCACACTTGGGGTGTTCGGGTCCAAATGGACCCGCACGGAAAATTAATGGGAAATTGGCAAAAATGTGAAAATACTGAGTTTTTTTGTGCGTACAATCTACAAATCAGCAACGATCTTGAAAAAAGCACACAACAGTGAAGGGGTGAGTCTATAAAACATCAAGAGTGCAAAACAGACACACACACATCCACACACACACACACACACTTTTATACACAAACACACCAAAAAATTCAGATTATACATGTGTTTTGCATTTTTAAAATGCCCAGTTTGTCCACCAGATGGCATCCATCTCATTTCAAAAATTGCTTTTATGAGGCCTAGGCTTGACTCTAAAATGAAATACAGCTTTAAATTTAAAAAAAATATATATGAAGAGTTCAGATGCAAAAGCCTCTAAATGCCATTTGAAAATTTCTTCTAAAATGATCATTTTTATCAAGCTTGTATATTTAAGTTCAGTAATTTCACTTAAATGACAATTAATAGGTAATCTTCATTGCCATTTAAGTGAAATTACTGAACTTAAATATACAAGCTTGATAAAAATGATCATTTTAGAAGAAAAATTCAAATGGCATTTAGAGGCTTTTGCATCTGAACTCTTCATACATATATATATATTTTTGAAATATTTTTTCTATTATGTTCAATGGGGGAAAATTTTGTCATAATTATTGCATTAATACTAATTATATTTTTTTTATTTTTGAAATTTTCTCAAAACACCAAAAAAGAAAAGAAAAAATATTATAAAAAAAACGAGTAAAAAAAAAAAATCATGATTTTTTTTTTTTTAAATATGAATCCCGGCCGTTGGGTCCATTTGAGTGTGACTCTGAAACGAACGCCCCCAGAGGGTTAATAAGCAGTTTTCCTGATGCGTTTCAACACAGTAAAACACTCGCTGGAGCGAGAAGAGAAGTGCAAGTAAAACAAACACACTTAGATGTGGCCTTGACTTACAGCCAACAATCTGCTGGAGGAACACACACACTTATCCTGAAGATTTGAGTTCCCTTCGCTACCCGTGAAGCGCTCCCAGAGTTCTCGTTTGGTGTGTGTGTGTGTAATAAAGGCTGAGGATGGCTTGTGTAAACACACGCGTGACCAGAGAATGACCCGTCTCAAGAACAGTTTTCTGCAGAGACGAGGAGGAAGTCCTCCAGAAACAGATCTGAACACACACATGCGCTCTGTCGTCGCAAAGATCTGAACACACACTCCCAGGCAAACGTTTCAAGACTTTAATGTTTTTAAAAGAAGTCTCTTCTGCTCACCAAGGCTGCGTTTATTGGATAAAAAAATACAAAAAAAATTGTAATATTGTGAAATATTATTCTAATGTAAATCATCTGCTTTCTATGTGAATAAACAGTCAAATTTAATTTATTCCTGTGATCAAAGCTGTATTTTTAATCCAATTGGTGAGCAGACAAGACTTCTTTTAAAAATATTAAAAGTCTAATATCAGTGTGTGTGTGTGTGTGTGTAGTGTTTCTAAGTTACATGAGAATTATTGAAGTGAAAAACGACGCACTTAAATTCCCCCATCGATCTTCCCACAAGCCAACTTGATATTCAGATGTTTAATGTTGAACATAATACAGGCCTGATTTATAGTTCAATATCATACGCAGTTATGAGGCATACGCGGAGCGCCGTGAATCATCCGATGTTTTGGTTGTGTGTATCTGGCGCAGACGCTGCAGCTGGTGTGTGTCTGCCACAGTTATTAGCGGCTGATAGCGCTGGTGTTTACACTGCACTGGTCCCGTACTGGTGATGTTTCACCTCGGCTCGTGACAGCTCACGGTTCCTCCATGTGAACTGGAGACCGCAGGCTGACTGGATCCAGAGCACAAACTCAAGCCTATTTTTAGAGCCATTAAGACTTTTAACATTGAGAGATTACCAGGAATATTTACACCAAATTCTCATGACTTTCTCATTTATGGGAAAAACATATTTAAATGATAAAGAATGTACTATTACAGTGTTTGTAGTACTGGGTTTATGCTGATTTAAATTAGAGCCCGACCGATATGGATTTTGAAGGCCGATACCGATAGTTTTAAAATCCGATATATTGGCCGCTATTTTTTTTAATTAAATACTGTTGGATTTCACACACGTGTAAAAGAAAAGCTAACTTTTCTGCACAAGATACGTTTGATACTTTTTCTCTATGTCTAAATGTTCACTCCTCGCAAGTATAACTTGACTGTAACTAGAGATACGCTAGTTATAAATACAGTAATCATTACTTTATTTAGGCAGAAAAAGTTCATTGTGGTTTCCAAGCTCATTAATGTTAACGTTAGCGGTCTTCCACTGATGATAGTGGCGTTAGCTAGCTTTGTG
The DNA here is from genome assembly GCA_038021265.1 of Cyprinella venusta. Taxonomy (NCBI): domain Eukaryota; kingdom Metazoa; phylum Chordata; class Actinopteri; order Cypriniformes; family Leuciscidae; genus Cyprinella; species Cyprinella venusta. The sequence continues at coordinate 527,989 of CM075872.1, forward strand.
GTTAGCTAGTCTATGATGAGCCATAATTTAGCAATAGATAACATCACACTGCAAATTGTAAAACATACATTTTCAATATAACAGGCCAAGGAGAGATGATTGAAGCGTGTTTCGTCCGTTTTTGTTTTATTTTTGAAATATTAATTTATCGGCCATTATAACTGCCGATACCGATATTTTGGAAAATGCCTAATATCGGCCGATAATATCGGTCTGGCTCTAATTTAAATATGTATTTTATAAGACTTAAAATACATTTAGATTTAAAAATCTATTTTAGTATAACTTGAATACAGTAAAAAAATTAAATATATAATATTTTTACAATTCTTTTGTAGTAAATAGAAAATATAATATTTATAATAAAAATTATAAGTATTTAAGTATAACTTGAATACTTTAAAAGTGTTTATATACAGTATATTTAAATGATAATACTTAAAACATATTTTTAAGTATTTTAGTATAACCTGAATAGTTAAAATGTTTAAATATATTTACAGTATTTTACAAAGATTTTTTAAGTATTTTATTATAACTTGAATATCTAAAATAGTTATATATATATATATATATTTATAATATTTGTTAAAACTAAAATATTTTAATAATTCTTTTGTAGTAAATAAAAAATATATTATTTATAATAAATAATTATAAGTAGTTTAGTATAACTTGAATACTTTAAAAGTGTTTATATATATTTAAATTATAATACTTAAAACATATTTTTAAGTAGTTTAGTATAACCTGAATAGTTCAAATGTTTGAATATATTTATATTTTTACAAATATTTTTTAAGTATTTTAGTATAACTTGAATATCTAAATAGTTTATATATATAAATAATATTTGTAAAAACTTAAATATTTTAAAAGTACCTGTAGTATAACTTAAAAACTTTAAAAATAATTAAAATGTATAATAAACAAAATACTACATTAAAGTTGTACTAAAAATGATAAAATCATCCATTGCAGTAATGACAATCAGAAGTTAAAGTCTTTAATTGTCATGAATATAATATCACAGTATTAATAGTAATTTTCTTTATGCAAAATACACATTTTTGGTGAGAGATTTGGGGACACGTTGTCATGAGATTGGCTCAGTTCAAAACATTTTTTCATAATTATGTACAAAATAATCTGATCCCGTCTGAGAGTTATAAAATACAGTATGTCTGATAGTGTTCATGTATCATTTACAGCCGCGTGGAAGCAACAGGAGTACAGTACATCATCATCATCAATCATCATCATCATCATGAGTGTGTTACCTGCTTAAACCTGGCCAGCTCCTTCAGGGCTCGTCCCCACTGCTGCTTATAGTGGAGTTTAGATTTAGTTGCCGATTCCAGTTTCCTCTCCAGTTCCACCTTGATAATAAAAACATATGAGCAGGCTCTCAAAACAGACACTCTATATACAGTATATATACATATATGTGGTGTGTTGATCAGTGTGTGTGTGACCTTCTCGAGGGTCATCAGGCTGATCTCGGACTGCAGACGGGCCTCGGGCCGCACGCTCTGCTGATCCCGGAACTGCTGGAACTCCTTCTCCAGACGCTGACGCTGACGCTCAGACTCTTGCAACTTTAAGAGTGAAAACAACATCATCACTGAGTGCAAAAAATATCACCCAAGCTAACCCTGCAAAGCTTGACATATAGTCCAAAAACATCTATTATTAATCTTAATTAATACATTTGTAATAGTTTTTCATATTTAACACATCAAGAGTTTATGGCTCATATTGTTTGATATCGTGAAAAAACATCTCAGTTATGTTCAGAGGAATAATATGCAAAAATAGCTATGATAACAATTATTTAATATTAAATTAAGAAATCAAATTAAAATATTGAATTAAACATTATTTAATATTAAATATTATTAATCATATAAATAAGATCAACGCGTGATCATCAACCAGTGGATCGCTGAGTGAGTGGAGGCGGAGCTCATCTGCATATTCATAGAAAAGCGCATACAAAATGAGGCGAGGGTGTCAAGTTACAAGATATTTCAAGGAAAAAAAACATTTAAATATGTAATTTTGGTGATGAACATTAGGGGTACAATTATAGATTACTTTAAAACAACATAATGCAATTCAAAGATGATTGAGAGATGAATAAATAAACCTTCATGATCAAGCGAAGCTGCTTCAGTCCAGCTGAGATATTAATAACAGTATGAGTGTTATGAATGTGTTTGCTCGATTAGGCCTGGGTACCGAGTTCGATACTTTTTAGGTACCGACCGAATTGCCTTGATACTATCGAGTATCGAAAAATGACTGTTCGGTACCAGATTTCAATATCAAAGGGGTTAACTCGTTAAATCAGTACTCAAACAAATACATGTTAAATGCACAACGACACAAAATCAAAAATATATATATGTTCCTTTATGCACTGGCTAGTCAAACTGAGAAAAATAAAACCAAAGTTTTTTCTGAGGTAATGTGTTGTTTAAAAATAGATTTCATAAAATTGGTATCGAAAAAAGTATCGTTCAGGAAGCGGTATCGAAATAAGGGTAATGTGTGTATTAAATATAATACAGCAGCTTTATAGGGTTCAGTCGCTAAAATCTGATGAAATACTCAGACATTCTCACAGGCTCCCTGTGTGTGTGTGTGTGTGTGTATGTGTGTGTGTAACACGTCTCCGCAGAGCAGCGCATCCATCAGCTCGCGAGCGGCTACCGCTGAAACACTTGAAGAGTGTTAGACAGCGTCCAGTCCAACTAAAACCTTACAAGCGCTCTCCATCCTCGCCGGTCTGACAGAACGCAGGCGCGCCGCTCTGAAACGAGCAGATCCTGTCCAGAAAGAGGAGGATTCTGCCCGGATAAACCGGTTAGTGTGTGTCGACGCGGGACAAATGTGTGTTTACGCGGCGCTGACACCAGAGGGAAGGCGGTGTACACGCCGACGCGCTCTCATCTCCTCTTTCGCATGTCAGAAACCTACTTTGCTTGATTTGTTAGCGCTGCGCCGGGCCAGATGTTTTCTGGGTAGTGAGACGGCAGGCTGCAGTATTTCAGGAGCCGTCTGTCTGAGCCGAGAGATGCTCAACAGGAAGCAGACGCTGGATCTCACAGCAGAAAACTCAGCTGATTAATTACAGCAGCGATAACGACACACAGATGACGATAGCTAACGCTCACTATCAGCTTATAAAACAGATTCAAATCTTTACTATTCGAAACTTTTGACTGGTAGTGTGTGTGCGCATATATATATCTACACACACACACACACACACACACACTAACTACCAGTCAAAAGTTTTGGATTGTTAAGATGTTTAATGTTTTTAATAGGGCTGTCAAATGATTAATCGCATCCAAAATAAAAGTTTGTGTTTATATGTGGGTGCACTGTGTGTAATTAATTTGTGTATATATAAATACACACACATGCATGTATATTTAAGAAAAAAATACTATTTATATATAATATAAATTATATATAAATCTATATACTGTATATACATGAAAATATTTCTTAAATATATACAAGCATGTGTGTGTATATATATATATATATATATATAATTATGCAAAGTGCACCCACATATAAACACAAACTTTTATTCTGGATGCGATTAATCGCGATTAATCATTTGACAGCCTTAGTTTTTTATAAAAGTCTCTACTGTTCAACAAGGCTGCATTTATTTGATTAGAAATACAAAAAAAAGTATTATAGTTAAATATTATGACAATTTAATCCTGAAATAAAAATGTAAATAACTGTTTTCAACACTGATAATAATCATAAATGTTTCTTGATCATCAGATCCTCATATTAGAGTGTATAAAAAATAAAATAAAAAAATAAATAAATACATTTAAAGCAGTTATTTTAAATTGTTGTAATATTTAATAAAATAACATATATATTAATATACATATATAAATATATATGTTATGTTATATTATTAAATATTACAACAATTTAAAATAACCGCTTTAAATTTATTTATTTTTTTATTTATCTATTTTATTTTTTTATACACTCTAATATATATATATATATATATATATATATATATATATATATATATTATCTATTTTATTATAAATGTAATGCAGCCTTGCTGAACAGAAGACATTTCTATTAAAAACATTAAAAATCTTAACTTTTGACTGACACACAAACACCCACACACACTACCGGTCAAAAGTTTTGGATCGATAAGAATTTTAGTGTGTGTGTGTAGCAATAAATTAAGTACGTCTTCAAAACCAGATGAAATCCAGACTTAACGTTCATTCAAGTAACGCCAACACATATTTCAGATCAGCACACAAAATATTCATACATCATAAAAACGTTCATATATTATTAGAGATGCACCGACATGAAAAATTTGTCCGATAACTATAATACTTTATATTTGAAAGCCGATAACCGATATACTGGCCGATAAATCTAAATCCAAACGTTAATACAATTTTTGAGAGCCTGATTACAAAAGTCTCTATTAAATCCACGTTCCAAACACACAATTATAACGTTCTCATCATAATTTTCTGTATCCGATATGAAGGACATCCTGCGCTTCTGGTATTTTCCTTTTTTTAAAGTGTTTCCAATCTCATTTCAAGCTATTCAGAACCATCATGGTGAACATGGTCCTACTGTAGAGTCACATGACCAGAACACTCATGAAGGAGGTCCACACACACACACACACACACACACGTGTCTGCTAAATGACTAAATGTAACGGCACGTCACTTCTCCGATATATCACTAGATCACACACCTCTATATCACGAGATTACCAGTAAACCACTTCACTTAAGAACGGGTGTGTTAGCGAGTGTTGACATCAGTCAGTGATCCAGCAGGCGTGACCTCTTGACCTCACGACCCCAGGGGTCACCAGGCCCCTCCCAGCTCACGCTTCCAGAAGGGCACAGGTCGTGTGTGCTGTGTTTGCCGCGCTCACCTGCTGTCGCTGCCGTGTCAGCTGATCCTCGAGCTGCCTGACCTTTGACCTCTCCAGCTCCACTTGGTGGTCGCAGTCCTCTCGCAGGCGCCGGCTGCTGTCCTGAAGCTCCCGCATGCTGAACTCGTGTTCGGCCCGCATCTCGCGCTGGAGTCTCTGCGTCTAAACAGCACAGCCACAGTCAGACAGCAGTCCCGCGGCTACACACGCTAGCCGACCGCGACCCCTCACCTCGGCCTCCGCGTGCGCCAGCGCCCTCTCCCTCTTCTCCAGGTCCGACAGGGTCTTCTGAAGCTGCTCCTCCAGAAGAGTGTACTCCAGCTCCTAGAGAACAACAGCTGATAAACACACTGCAGATCCCCACTATCCGCTCTCCGTCACGCTTATCCGCTAAACCAGCAAAGCCCATATTGAGCGTTTGTGTAAATATTGGCATCAAAGGCAGGACTTTTATTTTGACAGCACTGAGAACGCATTCTAAAATTTAAAAATACAATTTAAAAAAGGGAATTGTAGTTTTTTCTGTTCCAATTCCAAGTTTATATCCACAACTCGGACTTTTCAGAATAAACTTAAAATAATTAGTAGAAACTAGGGATGGGCAACGATTAATCGCATCCAAAATAAAAGTTTGTGTTTACATAATATATGTGTTTGTGGTGTTTATAATTAATTTGCATATATAAATACCCACAGATGCATGTATATATTTTATATATATATTTATTCACAATTAATATTATATATAAATATAAATATTTGATATATTAATTAAATTTTTCTGAAATATATGCATGCATGTGTGTGTATTTACATACACAAATTAATTATACAGAGTGCACACACATATATTATGTGAACGCAAACTTTTATTTTGGATGCGATTAATCGTTGAGAGAGTGAGTGAGTGACAGTGAGCATGTGTGTGTGTGTGTGTATGTGTGTGTGTGTGAGAGTGAATGAGTGAGAGTGTGTGTGTGTGTGTGTGTGTGTGTACCTTCTTCTTGATGAGAGCCTCTCTCTGCTGGTCTCTTCTCCTCCATTCCTCCGCCAGCGCCTGCATGTGGCTCAACTCCTTCTGCTTCAGCTGAACGCACACACACAAAGTCAAAACTTTAATAAAAAAAAAAAAAAAAAATTGGAATTACTTTTAACCCTAAAACCGTATTCTGGACAAATGTGGGCAAAATAGTTTTGATATATTTTTTAAAAATACTTCCCTTGATCTGAGCGGTACAAGACTTGGCTATTTTCCCTAAGTTTGCCTCCTGAACACACACAATTTTTTTTGACTCAATTCTACAATGTTATGTGGGTGAAATAAAAACCCTCCTTAACCTTGTATTTGGGTCAAAAATGGGCACCCGTAGAAATGAATGGGAAAAACTGTAATTTAGAGCATTCTAAAATAAGCCAAAATAACAGCAAAGTCTCTTCATCTTTAGGTTTTAGCTCTAAGAACTTATTGGAATGATATTTTAATGTAGTTTAAAAACAAACAAACTACATAGTAATTCATTTATATAGAAAATATGGTACTTTTTGAAGTAAATAAATTCAAAAATACCCCCAAAATAAAAGAAAACACCATAAATGGATAGACAAAACTTTATCGAGACAGTGATATAACATTTATAATAAATAAAAATTAGGATCACACCCGAGTCCTCTGTGCCCACATTTGTCCACAATGACAGGATTAAGGGCTACTGTTAAACAAAGTAAACATTATAGAAAAAAGGATTAGTAAAGCACTAAAAAAAATTCTATTCAAACATTTTTCGGTAACGCTTCCTTTTACAGTACAGTACTTAGAGTGTACTTACCTAGAAAGTACTGGCTAATATAAGGTAAGTACATGGAAAAGGGGTAGGTTTAGGGGTAGGTTCAGGGTTAGTACTAGTTATTGCCCAGTAATTGTAGTTATTAAAATAAGTACATAGTATTTACATGGGTAACTGGACTGTAAAAGGAAGCATTACCCATTTTTCCTCGTGAGATCATGAAACTGATGGTAATTTGAGCAGTAAAAGACTGAACATGTAAGTTTAAGACCTGATCATCAAACATGTCTTCCTGCATCTCCTTCCACATCTCCAGCTCCAGCGCCGCCTTGTACTCCGGCGTCTCTCGAGGCCGCGCCAGTGTTTCCGCCCCCCCGCCACCCGGAGCCACTGCCGCCTGCAAACATTACCCACAATCCTCCAGTTTAGGCCACATTAACATTCACAGATCTGAAGAAACAGGAGACTGGCGCTTGCAACACCAAGGTCATGGGTTCGATTCCCAGAGAAAGCAAGAACTGATAAGAGTGTACATGTGGAGCTTGAAATGCAATGCAAGTCGCTTTGGATAAAAGAGTAAATGTGAACATCAGATACAGCACCTGTGAGGAGTCAGAGACCAGGATTTCCTGAGCGTTCACCAAACCCAGATCTTCAAGAACGCTCACGTAGCAGAGTTCAGCCAACGCCTCAGACCTGCAGACACAGAGCGGTTCCACCGGCGTTAGCAAACAAGCTAATGCTACTTATACAGCACTCTTCCACACAAATCAGAGCAGATCAGTGCATTACAGGCACAAGAGAAAAGAAAAAATACAAATTTATAAATATTAGTCAAAATGAAGAAAAACATGACATTAAAAAATTCTTTACATTGTAAAATATTATATATTATATAGACTAATATATACTATTATATATATTATATAGACTAATATATATTTATTATATATAGTATAATATATATGTATATATATTTAATATATAAATATATAATATACATTAATTAAATTTAATTTATAATTTATATATTTAATATATAAATGCTATAATAAATAATATATAATATACTAATATATAATATTATATATATTATATAGACTAATATATATTTATTATATATAATATAATATATATTTATACATATTTAATATATAAATATATAATATACTTTAAATTAATTTATAATTTAATTTAAAATTTATATATTTAATATATAAATTCTATAATAAATATACATATATATATATAAATATACTAAAGATTATATATAATATAGACTAATTAATATTATATTAAATATTATATAGACTAATCAGATGAAAAAAGATTCTTAAAGTCCCCCTGTGGTGTAAATCCAGCGTTTAATGTTGTTTCTGTGTGTATGTGGTGTGTTTAATATGTTCATAAGTCGACAGCATTGCTGAGTATTTCAAACAAACGACCTTGTAACCAGATCAACCAGTGGATCTCTGAGTGAGTGAGTGAGTGAGTGAGTGGAGGCGGGGCTCATTGCATATTCATTGCATATTCAGTGTCGAGTTACATTAAAGATATTTTAAGAAAAAAACATTTATTTTTTGTCATTTTGGTGATTAAAGATGAGTTTTAAGAGATTAGACGTACAGTTCGCCCAAAAACAATCATTCCATCATCATTTATTCGCCCTCATGTTTCCTCATTCTGCTAAACACAAAAGAAGACTCTGTGTATGGATTAAAACACTGATGCATTCTAATAAGTCAACAGGCTCTGTGGCTCAATTAACATCATCTTTTTTTCCCCTGTGAAAAAGAAAAAGTGACAGACTGTGCATTTTTGGGTGAACTGCCCCTTTAACAGAAACGCACCCTCACTTAGATAGAGATATTCCACATTGTGTGTTTCGAGGCCGCCATCTAGAGGTGAGAGCTGTGTGCTGCGCCGACTGATCCAACAACTCAATATAGACCTGTAAACTCTATTATTATTCGCACAGTGATATACTAAAGCTGGATATACTTTAACTTCATCTGCAACTACCTTAGGTCTGTACTCAAAGCATTCATGAATTACAACTATTAAAGGGATAGCACACCTAAAAATTAGGGCTGGGCAACGATTAATCGCGATTAATCGCATCCAAAATAAAAGTTTGTGTTTAAGTAATATATTTGTCTTTAGTGTGTATAACTATTTTGTATAGATAAATACACACACATGGATGTATATATTTAAGAAAAATGTGTTGTTAATATATCAAATATTTATATTTATATATAATATTAATTCTGTATAAATATATATAAAGTATATACATGCAAATATTTCTTAAATATATACATGCATGTGTGTGTATTTATATATACAAAATAGTTATACACACCACACACACATATATTATGTAAACACAAACTTTTATTTTGGATGCGATTAATCGCGATTAATCGTTGCCCAGCCCTACTAAAAATGTAAATTCAGTCAGTAAGTACACCTCATGTCGCACAGACACTATTCTCATGGCTTTATAAACTTACGGTCGAGCCACTGTAGTCACTCGGACTATTTTAACGATGTTTTTAAATGAAAGTGAGACAGATCTCAGATCTCAGATTTGTGTCCTGAAGAAGAACAAAAGTCTTACGGTGTTGATCATCATGAGGGCGAGTCATTACAGACAGAGTTTTCATTCGTTTTCAACTATCCCTTTAAGGCGAGTGTGTGTTTGAGGTCAGGGCCTCACCCGTGGGCTTTAATGATGGGAACCCTCTCAGTGCAGCTCTGCCTCCAGCGCTGCCGGCCCGACGGGTCCAGGAACCGGGTCTTCTCCGAGCTGAGGAGACGGGACAGCTGAATACTGACAGAACCCAGCAGAACATCAGGAGAACCGGGCTCTCGGTGCCACATCTCCACCAGCAGAGGAACCCTGAACACACAACAACAACATGTGTTTCAAACCCTGACACACATCAACAACAACATCAATGATGTCACGGGAGAGGATCTGTGAATGGCTAGATGCCGCTAAATGGCACACTGCACCTTTAAGAAAGAAATTCAAAAATGTATCTTTTCAGCCGTTTGGCACCTGAGGAACGTGTCCTGAAGCTGATTGGGCAGCGCGGCGAAGTCGAAGGCACAGAAGGACTGTGGGAGAAACACCTCCGTGTTCTTCTTCACCTCCACCGCCGGACTGGTCATGATGGGAGACGCGCTGCCGAAGAACTGGTACGCGTATCTGCAACCAGAGGAAACCGCGTGATTAACTATACGTAATACACGTAACACTTCAGAAGAGTCCGTTCATGTTTTTGTAGGGCTGCTCCGTATCAACTCAGATGATACAAGATGTTTCGACTCAATGACTCAATTTAATACAAATCCTATATTTATAAAAAAGAACAGTGAACATAGATTTACAAGGGGTTAATTAATAAAAAGAAATTAAGAGCCACAATGAGCACACGTGAGTAGGGCTGGGTAATAAATATCGATTTCATGATATTAATCGATTCTAATTTTTACGAACCGATATTGATTCTTAAATCTGAAGAATCGATTAGTCATCCTGTTTCATTTGAATGAATGGATCATTGTATCGCGGCTGCGCGCATCCAAAAAAACGCAATAATCTTTGTCCTTTGTTACTATTGATATGAAACAAAGTCTCAATTTTCAAATTCCGTCCTTTTTCTTTATAAATTCAGAAACATAAATAGCGTTTTGAGATGGCTCTGGAGAAGCAGCAGCGCTGATCTCTCTTCCGGCTTAATAATCCCAGTCACAGCGCCAAATAAACATGAATGAGCATCTGAAAGTGTGTTAAAGATAGAGGACAACTGATCCAAATCCGGATCATGACACATTGATTCACTCAATCAGCGTTTCAACCGTGGAAAGACGTCAGTTAAACAGCTTGTAATCAATATATCGTCATATTTACCTCAGAAAACCCACATAAACTCGTTAGTCAGCTAGAAAAAATAACTCTAGAGAGGAGCATTTTGATAAATATATACACCATATTACATATGCATTATAATCTTAATGTTCTTCAATATTTAATGCATATTTGAATAAATCTGGCAAGTTTTTATGACAGCCACCATTTAAATGTTTATATTTCATATAATCTTCTCATTATAAAAATAAATAAAAGTGTAATTTAAGTGTTTGTATAGCTACAAAACAGTTGATTATGACCTTCATATTAGGCTAATGAAGCCTATAGGCTACAACTAGACTCCCATAGTTTACAGCATTAGTTCAGAGATTTGATTCCCTTCAGAAAAATGGCCATTTATTGCAACTGATATCCAAAATAATCAATATTGAATCGAAATCGAATCGAATTGTGAAATTTGTCTCAATACCCAGCCCTAGACGTGAGCACACCTGAGGATGCAGTTGACCGGGAAGCTGGTCCTGAGGTCCCGAACGCTGCGCAGGTCCAGCGAGAAGCAGAAGTGATGAGCCGACGCCGGGATGGAGATCTTAGGAGCCGAAACAGACACTGAAGAATCTGGATCAGGAACATCTGAAAACACTACACAGATAACCATACGCATTACTATACCATCACACTGACAACACACACACTCACGAGTAAACAAACTACTAATGTCTTTGGAACATATGTATTCATTACACAAAAATATTCACCCCCTCACAGTCGCCATGAAGGACAACATTAGCGATATAGACCAAAACAACTTTACTGTGAACATGTTTTCCTGCTGTAAAGTTGGGCATTTTAACATGGAGGTCTATGGGAGTCTCTAGTGGCCAGTGGAGGAACTGCAGTTTAAATCAGAGAGAGAGAGAGAGAGAGAGAGAGAGAGACACCAGAAAGTTGCTGCTGAAAGTTGAAAACTTGCCATGCGTTGTGGGCGGGGCCAGTCTGTTATGATCTGTGGGTGGTGCCTGTCTCTCATGATCTGTGGGCGGAGCTTGACTGTCATGATCTGTGGGCAAGGCCTGCCTCTCATGATCTGTGGGCGGAGCTTGACTGTCATGATCTGTGGGCGGAGCCTGTCTGACATCACTGGTCAGGCTCTCGGCCTCGCTCTCCGAGTGCTCAGGAGAAACAGCCGGAGACAGAAGAGGCCGGTCATGTGACTTCCTTTCGGGCGATGGGCTCACCGGGACTCGATGTTCAAGACCGCCGGCCGGAGCGGGGCCTTTCTTTACTGGAGTTTTAGGTCCGGTATCAATGTCTAACTGTTTAGAAAAAGATCTGTTAAAACACTGAAATAATAAGATGGGTTTAGTTATCTACAGTCAAACCAAAAAATATTCAGACGCCAGATCTGATTTTGATATGTTCACTAGTGTGATCAGGACACTATAGTTGATTTGTGTAAGTGAGGAGAGCCAAATAAAGTAAAGTGTGCCATATTCCACCCAAATCTTCTTCATCCAGTGACTACAGGAACAACGATTCGATAAATCAAAATTTGAAAGCTGATAACCGATATATCGGCCGATGAATCAAAATATGAAAGCCGATAACCGATATATTGGCCGATGAATCAAAAATTGAAAGCTGATAACCGATATATCGGCCGATGAATCAAAATTTGAAGGCCAATAACCGATATATTGGCCGATGAATCAAAATTTGAAAGCCGATAACTGATATATTGGCCGATGAATCAAAATTTGAAAGCCGATAACCGATATATCGGCCGATGAATCAAAATTTGAAAACCGATAACCGATATATCGGCCGATTAATCAAAATTTGAAAGCCGATAACCGATATATCGGCCGATCACTTCACTTTAGTTCACTTTAACAGATATTCAACATCATTCATGTGTGAGAGTCCAAAAACCAGTCCAATATCCACTGAGTTCTGCTCACATTTATCAGCGACTACAGCCAATACAGTGATCATGATTTTGGGGAACATGAGTCTGAGTATATACTGGTTGGCCAGTATAATAACGCGTGTGGCGTGTCGTATGCTCCACCTGACGGGTGATATCCTCGGCTCTCAGAGTCACCGAGACGCCCACCGTGGGCTGGAGGTCCGGCGGGACCGGCTTCTGGTCCAGCTTCACCCGGTTCGGGGGCTGAAGGATGAAGGCGCCCTCTATAGTGGCCGGATGTTTGTCCAGATCAGCGCCGCTCTTCATTAAACCGGCCAGACTGACCTCAGTGCTGCCCAGAGACTGGTTTCCACAGCAGAGATGGATCTGTGTGCAAAACACCAGCTACATCACGACCTGCACATCATCACTATTAGTCCAGTCAAGTAACGTTTATCTATATAACGCTTTACAGCACAGAGAGTGTGTCAGAGCAGCTTTACGGAGATAACAGGACAATAATGCAACAGTGTGTGTCTGGAAGAGAATAGCATCAGTCCAGCTTAAAGGAGTAGTTCACTTTTAATAAAACTTTTGCTGATAATTTCCTCACCCCCGTGTCATCCAAGATGTCCATGTCTTTCTTTCTTCAGTCGAAAAGAAATGAAAACATTCCAGGATTTTCTTCATATAATGGACTTCAATGGGGACCAAACGGTTCAAGTTTCAGTGCAAACTGTTCAAAGGGCACATTCGTGACTCTCCTGTTCGAACTCGTTCATCAAAACGAACGAATCTTTTTCCGAGTCATTTGGTTCACTCAACGAACAAATTGACTCTGAAAAAAATTTGTTCATTTTGATGAACGAGTTCGAACAGGAGAGTCACGAACGCGCATCACAGAACAGAGCAAGACGAGCATTTGAGCTTATAAAACTTAAACTTTGTTATTTATTTATTAAATGAGCGATCGTTTCGCTTGATAAGACCCTTATTCATCATCTGGAATCGTTTAAAGCCCTTTGAACAGTTTGCACTGAAACTCTCTTTTGGACCTTGAACCGTTTGGTCCCCATTGAAGTCCATTATATGGAGAAAATCCTGGAATGTTTTCATCAAAAACCTTCATTTCTTTTCCACTGAAGAAAGAAAGACATGGACATCTTGGATGGCACGGGGGCGAGTAAACTATCAGCTAAAGTTTTTTAAAAAGTGAACTACTCCTTTAATTCAGTTCAGTGATGCTTCATTTTGTAGTATAATAGTTATTAATCTAGTTCATTTATATATATATATATAGTCAGCTCAGTTCAGTTCTTGTATAATAGTGTCAATGTAGTAGCCCTTAAACCAGACTCAGTCGCTCAATGAGCCAACAGTGTATGATTATGATTATGATTGAGGAGTATTACAGGTCAGAGGTCAGATTCTCGATGATCACGATGGTGATGCTCACCTGGAGACACGGCTGCTGGCTGAGGAAGAGGCGGAGGACTCGGTCGCTGCTGCGGATGCGTACGGACGCTCGCTCCGGCTGGAAGTTTGGACTGAGGAGGTTCTGGAAGGGTTCACTGGTGACGTCGTTCCCCAGGAGAGTGTAATAGAAGAAGAACTCGGACCCGTCAGCGGACAGCTTAGTGGAGCTGGAGATCAACTGAGGAACAGAAAACGTGTCATATTGTGTTCAGTTGTGTTTCCGGCTCTACTTGAACATGTTTCATGCATTATTCTCCTCATATTCTCCATTGTTGCGGCTCCTCTCTTCCCAGTCTGTCAGTAACGCTCGGTTTACTTCCTGTCTCTATGAAGCCCCGCCTTCTGAAAAGCACACTGTGCTCTGATTGATCAGCTGGAGCAGTGTGTTGTGATTGGTCGAGCGCTTCGAGTGTGTTTGGGAAATGCCCCGCCCCTTTCCATAACCGCCAGTTTAACACACTACTAACTAACTCAGCCAGGCCCCGCCCCTTTATTCTGTGCATTAATTATTATAATGAGGAATATTGTGACGTTTCAGGAGTTCAGAAACACTGACACTGATATGGAGGAGAACTGGAGCTTCTGAACACAGATGAGGATGAGGAAAACACAACAGATCCTCTTTAAATCATCACATTCCTGTACCTGCTCCAGTTTAGTAGCGAACGCAACCGTCACCGACAGCACAAACATGTCAGCGCAGAGATCCGCAGGCCCGATCTGATGAAACGCTTCTTCCTCGTTCAGAACCGCAGTGAGTTTAGCAGCTTCTAGAGGAGCCAGCGCTGGAGAACCTGTGGGCGAGAGAGAGAGAGAGAGAGAGTGTTCACAGGGACGTCATCATCACACCGGACACGTTTCATCACATTAACCAGCATTAAGTTGTTTTAGTGGAGTTTTCACCGTTTGTTTTCATTTTAGAAACTTATTGGAATAATTGCACTGATGAATCTTTCACCACAACAGCAGGTACAACTGGAATGAATTTCCAGAAGAAAATGGGAAGTGGTGCTTGCAGTGGCAAAACTCACCGCCCTGTTGCTAGGGTGTTCTGAGTGGTTGCTATGGTGTTGCTAGGCATTTGCTAGGGTAATCTAGGTGGTTGCTAGGGTGTTGCTAGGCAGTTGCTAAGGTATTCTTGGTGGTTGCTTTGGTTTAGCTAGGTGGTTGCAAAGGTGTTATGTGTTTTTGTGTTACTAGGTGGTTGCTATAATGACCTGGGTGGTTGCTAGGCAGTTGCTAGGGTGTTCAGGGTGGTTGCTAGGGTGTTGCTAGGGTATTTTGGGTGGTTGCTATGGTGTTGCTAGGTGGTAGCTAGGGTATTCTGCTAGTTGCTAGGGTGTTGCTAGGGTGTTCTGGGTGGTTGCTTTGGTGTTGCTATGCGGTTGCTAGGGTATTCTGGGTGGTTGCTTTGGTGTAGCTAGGCGGTTGATAGGGTGGTTTTTGTTGTTTTTGTGTTACTAGGTGGTTGCTATAGTGATCTGGGTGGTTGCTAGACAGTTGTTAGGGTGTTCTGGGTGGTTGATAGGGTGTTGCTAGGGTATTTAGGGTGATTGCTATGGTGTTGCTAGGTGGTAGCTAGGGTATTCTGCTGGTTCCTAGGGTGTTGCTGGTGGTTGCTAGGGTTTTCTGGGTGGTTGCTAAGGTGTTGCTAGGGTATTTTGGGTGATTGCTATGGTGTTGCTAGGTGGTAGCTAGGGTATTCTTCTGGTTGCTAGGGTGTTGCTGGTGGTTGCTAGGGTGTTCTGGGTGGTTGCTAAGGTGTTGCTAGGGTATTTTGGATGGTTGCTATGGTGTTGCTAGGTGGTAGCTAGGGTATTCTTCTGGCTGCTATGGTGTTCTGGGTGGTTGCTATGGGGTTGCTAGGGTGTTCTGGGTGGTTGCTTTGGTGTAGCTGTGCGGTTGCTATGGTATTCTGGGTGGTTGCTATGGTGCTGCTAGGCAGTTGCTAGGGTCTTCTGGGTGGTATTGTGGCTGTTTGCTAAGGTGTTGCTAGGTGGTTGCTAAGGTATTCTGGGTGGATGTGTGTAAAATAAGTGTATCCCACAGCAAAGTCTGTTGGAAAGAGTGTGGCAAAAGCTCGCGGATGATCTACTATTCCCCGTGTATTTTCGAGAATGGATCCGTGACTCCGTGCGCTACAGCCCAAAGCGTGTCTACTCTTCTGGTGCTCACTCAAAAGTATGCACTTTTCCTTCACAAAATAGAGTACATGCTTTTAGGGCGTAGTATGAGTGGGCGAACCGAGACGAGGGTTAGTAGGACGTGAAGCTTTGCAGCCGGTCAACAGAGGCAGAGAACAGGAGGATTATGGGAAGGAAAGGAGGACGAAGACTTTAGAGGTGCACCTTCTCTCGGCGGAGCTTTCTTGGCCTTGAACGTCTCCGCGGTCGGCTTGGTGTCGTTCTCTAGCATCACCCCGATCAGGAGTGCGGGTTTGAGTTTCGTGTATTTGCTGCTGAGCAGAGGATACCATTTAGGAGCCTGAAGAACACACACACACGGGTTACAAACGCAGACACAGGAGAACCTACACTGAAAGAGTCTCTTCTGCTCATCAAAGTTGCATTTATTTGATCATAAATACAATAAAACAGTGAAATGTTATTATAATGTAAATCATCTGTTTTCTATGTGAATATACAGTAAAGTGTAATTTATTCCTGTGATTTTCAGCATCATTATTCCAGTCTTCAGTGTCACATGATCCTCCAGAAATCACTCTAATATGAGGATCTGGTCATTAATTTTTTGAATAGGCTCCTGGGCACTATGTATCAGCTCAGATGAAGGAACTGTCTAAACCCTCAAAAAAAAAAAAAAAAAATAAGATCATATTTAAAATAAAAGTTTTTGTTTACATAATATATGTGGGTGCATTGTGTATATTTATTTTGTATGTATATGTATAAATAAATAAATAAACAAATAAATAAATATATATATAACTACACCCACATGCATATATTTAAGAAAAAATATTATTTAAATAATATATATATATATATATATATATATAATATAAATTATATATAAATCTATAAACAGTATATACTTGAAAATATTTCTTAAATATATACAAGCATGTGTGTGTATTTATATACATATATATAATAATTATACACAGTGCACCCACATATATTATGTAAACAAAAACTTTTATTTTGGATGCGATTAATCGCAATTACACGTTTGACAGCCCTAATTCCGACTAGGCACACGACTAATGTTGACAAAGTTAAAAAGTCTTTATTTCATCACGGCTAAACCCTGTCAATGTCAAAAGCTTGAACAGAAAAACTAAGAATGCAAAGACCAGCGTGGCGAGTCTGACCTGCTTGACGTCCTGCACGGATCTGAGCTCGAGGACGATGTATCCCACGCTCTCTCGGGCGCACGAGCCGGAGTCCACGGCGTAGCACTGGAGCTTGATGGGAGTCCTCTGGAGCCTGTGGGAATCAGACCGAAGGCGTTTCCATTAAAAACACTACACTGGGAAGGGTCATAGCACTTACATTCCTGTCCTATTGTTAGTTTCACTGCATCTATGGTCCTCCTCATATGCAAATCGCTTTAGATGAAAGCATCTTCGAAATGATTACATGTAAATTGCGCAAATTGAAATTGCAGATTGAAAATACGCCCAATGGAAACACCTCAATTTTGCAAAAAAGTTTTTTTTGCTTGCATGAGGTGGTTTTTCAGGCTATTCGAAAAATTCGGTGCAAAAATTCGGTGCAGATACACACACACACACACACACACACACACACACACCTGTGCTGGTGCAGCGTCCGCCGGTCGAGCTCCCAGGCCAGTTCAGTGCAGAACTGTGGATGCTCTCGATGCTCCACCGCGTCTGTGGCCAAAGTCTCTCCGTCGAAACGAGCCTCAACGAGCAGAGAGAGCCGAGGACTTCTGGGAAACTGGCGGCCTGGAGACACACACACACACACACACATCAGATCCCTCAGCGTCACTCGAGAGCATTTCAAAGCAGCAAATCTAGCACACCTATCATGTTATTTTGATGAAATAATCATCAAGTGTCCTAATATAGAAGCAAATAAAGTGAGAGACTACACATGTAATATACATTTATGCAATATTAATACTCTGGCGTTTGCAGATATGACCATCTTTAACCATAGCAGACTCTTTGGATTCAAATGAGATGGTAACACTTTACAATAAGTCTACATTTTTAGCATTAACCAAGGTTAATTCGTGTTGTCGTATTAAATTTCAACATTTACAAATAAATTTTAAATTGAGTTTAATTTACGATGAATTAACATGAATGATCAAGGCACACTTGTCTAGCTCAAATATTAATATATACAGAAAAAAAGTGTTACCAACGAAATGTACGCATGTCTCTTCGTTATAGCTAAATAAACCTGTATGATTTTAAAGTTTGAATTATTTTTTTCTAAAATTCATTCTGTAGAACTTCTAATTTTAATATATTTATATTTATTTAATTTAGCAGTTCATCACTGTTATACTTGGAGTGTTTTTTATATATATCCAGTGTCCATATTAAAATTATCAGTCGATCAATTAATTGATAATCGACTCACTCTATGTTCAAACCTAAATATCGGTCGACCTCTAATACACATGCTACCTCAACTTACTATACTAGTGAACAATACTATGGCATTACTATGTTGTACTTTTTATTAATGACATATTTACCAGCAAAAAAATACACATTTAAGTTAATTTTAGAATTAACGAGTGTAGTCATTCATATTCCTAAATTAAAAGTTGAAATTCTGACTTTAATATCATAATTACGAGATTCAAAATGATGACATATTAAATCAAAATGATGACGAAAATTTAAAATAATAAAATTTGAAGGCTTAATTATGATACTATTAAACAGTCGAAATTAAAATTCTGACTTGAATGTCATCACTGACAAAAAAATCGTGAAAATGACACGCGCCGAAGAGATGACATATTTCGGTCATATTCATAAACCAAAGGTTGAAATTCGGACTTTAATGTCATAAAGAGTCGAAATTGTCTTTAAATGTCACTGTCATATAGTCTACATGGTGTTTCACGGTACTACAGAGAACACTATATTTTTATTAATGACATATTTATCAGCAAAATACACATTTCAATAATTGTAGAACTAATGTGCGTGTTTTTGACACCATTATCGTTAATATATGACACCGTAACGTTATTCACTTGTTTGTATCGCAGGAGTCTTGAGTAATAAACCTGTTACCTTCAAGAATGGACACAACAATCAGCAGCTGCTCTGCTTTCGACGCCATGTCATCTCGAGTGTTAATTAATTAAACACTCTCATAATGAAGCAGAGCTGATTTCATCTGTTGTTTACTTTCAGCGCGTCTGTTGTGTTCAAATAACGACGGTAACTGTCAGGCTGCGTCACTTCCGCCGGAACAGCAGTGTGTTTGTGCGTGACTCGCGCTCCCCCTGTAGGACGGGTAAACACATCATTTAGATATACATGTATACATCATATAGATAAACACCACATAGATATAAATCATATAGACATCATTAGTCTCTATATGATATCTATGATGAACACAAATCACACATTCACTGATGAACGGATCGTTCCCGCCACATTAGATAAAAGGCTTGGGTCGAATTTATAACAAGTTTGATGAAATTGAAAACTCGAAATAATGACACTTATTTTATGATAATAAATAAAATAAAAAACTCGAAATTGACAAAGTGTCAAAATGAAGGCATAGCAAGCCGAAAATATATATTAAAAAGTTAAAATGCCGATTTGAATGTCATAATTATGATTTTTTTTTAATGAAAAATATGACATACAAGTCGACAATATGACTTTTAAAGTCATAATCTTAAATAAAAGTTAATTTTGACATAAAAATTGAATTTATTTGGTTTATGAGATAAAGTTGAAAACTAAAATTATAACTTTAAAAGTCAAAATTATTACAGAAAAAGTATATTTTAAAATGTCAAAATTATGACAGAAAAAGTATATATAAAAAAATAATGGTCAAATATGACTCACGCTAAAATTATGACATACAAGTCAAAGTGATATTATTAAATAAAGAGTTAAAATTCTGAATTTAGTGTCATATTTATGACATAGAAATGCAATATTATGACATAAAAATACAATTATGACTAAGTCGAAATGATGACAGTCAAAATTATGAAATATGAAATCTTAATTATGTTATTAAAAAGTCTAAATTCTTTTTAAAAAAAGTTGAAATTCTGAATGAAATTTAAAAAAAAAACATTGAAATGTCTGTCGTAAGACTTAAAACGTTATATTTGAAAATCTGACGTCATAATTTTGACAGAAATGCAAGCATATATGCCATTAAAACAAAATAATGACATAATAATCGAAATAATGGCAAAAACTTCAAAAATATGTAAAAATAAGTCCTTTTCTTAAATAAAGTTTTAAAATGTCACTGTCAAAAAGTCAATCTCATAATTTCGACTTTTAAACCTGAATAGTATGAATTGCTCATAATTATGAGCTGTTTCTCTCATAATTATTATGAGGCGTAGCCTATTACACACACGATCTCCGCACTGAATCATCCCACAGAACTACGGATAAAAACAACCTTGACTGTTTATTTGGATCGCCAAACATGTTAAGGCAGAGACAGTATAAAAGCAACTGCGGTTTTGATGATCCAGCAGACATGAAGAAAAGCTGAGGAACCACTGACGATCCGTCCAGAAATCCTCTCGTAAACATCATCATCATCATCATCATCTTCATCACTACTGAGGGAACAGCGGCCACACATTGCACTCGTCAATACAAAGGTACATAAGCTCGTTATAGTCGCTTCGGTAAACTGTACAACTATGTACATCACGCTAATACTGTATGGCACTGAGATGAGCAGTCGATGAACATCCACTTTACACGATACAATAGATTAATGGCTGTTAATAACAGTATATTCATGTTAATAAGTCAATGCAGAGCGAGCCACCGTACTTGGAATCTATTGCAAACCGTCCTTGAGGTGAAGAGAGAGCTAATACATTCAACATTATGGTTACACGACGATATAAGTGCATACAAACAGCAAGATGGAGCATTTACAGGCTTTCTTCACTGCAAACTCCTCCATTCCTACATTCATCAGATCATCCGCCTTCCCAGAGGAGAACACTCGGAGTCGGGTGTGTGTGAGTCCTCGTGTGCGTCGGGAACCTCTCACATCTTACCCTCGTTTTCTGTGGAGATTAAACTGACGGTCAGGAACACAAAAAAATCTAAATTATGACATACTTAATCGAAATTATAATGTAAAAACAAAAGTACATTGAAAAATTTAAACTATTACATAAATTCAAAATTACAAAAAAATTATGACATTTAATCGAAATTATAGTGTAAAAAAATAAGATTATGACAAAAATTCTAAATTATGACATACTTAATCGAAATTATGATGTAAAAAGTACACTAAAACGTAAAATTATGACAAAAATTCAAAATTATTACATATATCGAAATTATGATGTAAAAAACTTAAAATTATGACAAAAATTTAAAATTATGACATAATCGAAATTATGATGTAAAAAGTACATTAAAAACTTAAAATTATGACAAAAATTCAAAATTATGACTTACTTAATCGAAATTATGATGTAAAAAGTACATTAAAAACTTAAAATTACGACTTAAATGTCATAATTATGATTTAAAAAATTACATAAAAAGACAAAAATATGACAAACATCGAAATTATGACTATAATGTAACCATTTTTACATAAAATTTCGAATTTCTAACGTTTATGAGATGAAGTTAAATTAAGACCAAATTATGACTTAAAAAGTCAAATTTATGACATAAAAAGTATAGCCTATTTAAATGTTAAAATTCTGACATACTAAGTCAAAATAATGATATAAAAATCATTGAGAACGTTCATTTACATAATCAGATGGAATGTTCCCTTGACAATCGAATATATATATATATATGTATATTTTTTAAAAACATTTATAATAATGGAAATTAAAAACGTGAAATTATTTAAAAAAAATCTAAAAATCGAAATTGAATTATTATTATGATATAAAAAAGTATATTAAAGTATATTAAAAAGTAAAAAATATGACATACACATCAAAATTATGACATACAAGTCAAAATTATGACTTTAATGTAATAATTTTTACATAAAAATTTGAATGTATTACGTTTATGAGATTAAGTTGAAAAACTAAATTATGACTTAAAAAGTATATTTACACTTCTGACAAAGATATAAAAGTTAAAAAAAAAATGACATACTGAAATGACACACGAGTCATAGTGGATGTGAAAACACGTGTGTGTGTGTGTGTGTGTGTGTGTGTGTGTGTGTGTGTGTGTGTGTGTGTGTGTGTGTGTGTGCACTAAAGCTTTCTCACCGCTGGAACAGGTTTGTGTTGTCGTCACTTGCTGGTTGGACACCAGAGCCGCTGAGCTCAAACCTGTAGGTCAAAGGTCAAAGAAAACATTACAACCAGCTCTCACACAGCACACACACACACACACACTCTCATGTTCACATTGTCAAAGTTTGTCCAGGTAGGTTTTGCACCCGAAATCGTTTTCATGAGCATTTCCACCCCAGACAGAAGTGTCGGCCCACACCGCTCTCTCACTCTCTTGCTCTTAGAATTAAAGGGTAATTTTTTGCTCCAACATATGCAATATTATTAGCCACAATTATTAGATATTCTCACACATACTGTACATGCAGCAAAGTTGTTTCTGGAGATGCTTGACTGAGTTCTGAATGTTAAGGCCCCGATATATTTCAAGCAAAATTGAAGAACAAATTGGACATTTCGAACAAAACCAGGGTAAATGAGTTAAATGCCTTACTATATTATGTCTTGTTTTCTTAAAATATAAATCCAAATTAAGTGATTTGTTGCTTAAAAAAAGCTAAATCATCTGCCAACGCGGTCAGAAAAATAATGTTAATTCAAACAGAAACAAGATTATTTTTCTGACCCCATTGGCAGATCGTTTAGCTTGTTTTAAGAAAAGACTCACTTACTTTTAATTTATATTCCCAGAAAACAAGACTTAAAGGAGTAGTTCACTTTAAAAAAACTTTTGCTGATAATTTACTCGCCCCCGTGTCATCCAAGATGTCCATGTCTTTCTTTCTTCAGTGGAAAAGAAATGAAGGTTTTTGATGAAAACATTCCAGGATTTTCTCCATATAATGGACTTCAATGGGGACCAAACGGTTCGAGGTCCAAAAGCCGGTTTCAAGATGAACAAATCTTTTTTCGTGTCATTTGGTCGATTCAACAAACGAAACGAAACGAACGAATTGACTTGGGAAAAGATTTGTTCATTTTGATGAATGAGTTCGAAAAGGAGAGTCACGAACGCGCATCACAGAACAGAGCAAGGCGAGCATTTGAGCTTATAAAACTTAAACTTTGTTATTTATTTATTAAATGAGCGATCGTTTCGCTTGATAAGACCCTTATTCATCGTCTGGAGTCGTTTAAAGCCCTTTGAACAGTTTGCACTAAAACTCTCATTTGGACCCCATTGAAGTCCATTATATGGAGAAAATCCTGGAATGTTTATCATCAAAAACCTTCATTTCTTTTCCACTGAAGAAAGAAAGACATGGACATCTTGGATGATATGGGGGTGAGTAAATTATCAGCAACTTTATCTTTTGGTATTTTTCTACTTTAGTAAAGACATCTTCAGATATTTGGACTGGAAACAAGACAAAAAAGCATGTATATCAGTGTAATCAGCTCAGCTTGTGCAGTATTAATATTAATAAGTAGTAATAGTGTAGTTCAGTTGTTGTTGACCTTTTCACCTTGGAAGGGGTCGTACTGGCCGGACACCAGTGTGTAGCTCATGCCCAGGTGTGTGAGGTGATGTGTCTGCAGGTGGCGTCCGTACGGCCCCGCGTCTCTCTCGCGCTCGGCGTCTCGCTCCTGCTCCGGCGATCCTCGTTCTCCCGGCTGAAGAGGCAAACACAGCGTCAACAAGCCTGAACACAATCTTCATTTACTGCTTTGAAACAATCTGCGTTGCAAAAAGTGCGATATACATGTTTTATTTAGTTTAAAGTAGGGCTGCACAATATATCGAAATTATTGAAAAATTGCAAATGTATAAATAACAGTTTGCAATAACTGGGTCATGAAGAAAAGACAGAGATAATCACTAATCACAGTAACTTATGTAGCTTTAATAAGTATAAGGATTTATTTCAGTGAAAACTAAGCAGTGTTTTATTTTTACATGCCATTATTCAGTTTCCGTTGAAATGATCAAAACATTGCCTTTAATCAATTAATGACACATTTGTGTTCCATAGTGTGCCAACAAATCCCAATTCCAAACATTTTCCAGCATTTATTTGATGTCCTCTACTGTTCTGGATGTTCATTAAGGAACTTTATTTATTTATCAGGATTTATTATCTATATATCCAGGACAACTTCAGCTCCACACAGTTTGTTTAGATCACATTCACATGACCTGGTGTCCTAAAACTCCTTCAGGTGACCCAATAGTGTCCTAAAACTCCATCAGGTGACCCAATGGTGTCCTAAAACTCCATCAGGTGACCCAATGCTGTCCTAAAACTCCATCAAGTGACCCAATGGTGTGCCAAAACTCCATCAAGTGACCCAATGGTCAAGTCAAGTCAAGTCACATTTATTTATATAGCGCTTTTCACAATACAGATTGTATCAAAGCAGCTTCACAGTGATAACATGAAAGTAGTACAACACAGATCGATAATATTGTTAAATATTAAGTAATCCTAAATAATCCTAAATAATCCCGACTAAGCAAGCCAAGCAAGCCAAAAGCAAGGCGACAGTGGCAAGGAACCAAAACTCCATCAGATTGGATGGAGAAAAAAAACCTTGGGAGAACCCAGGCTCAGTCGGGGGCCAGTTCTCCTCTGGCTTACATTCATATTGTTTATATATAACTATTAAATATAAATATTATATATGTCTAAAACAGCCCCATAACATATGGTGTCCTAAAACTCCATCAGGTGACCCAATGGTGTCCTAAAACTCCATCAAGTGACCCAATGGTGTCCTTAAACTCCATCAAGTGACCCAATGGTGTCCTAAAACTCCATCAAGTGACCCAATGGTGTCCTAAAACTCCATCAGGTGACCCAATGGTGTCCTAAAACTCCATCAGGTGACCCAATGGTGTCTTAAAACTCCATCAAGTGACCCAATGGTGTCCTAAAACTCCATCAAGTGACCCAATGGTGTCCTTAAACTCCATCAGGTGATGCTCCATGGTGTCCTAAATTCCATCAGGTGACCCAATGGTGTCCTAAAATTCCATCAGGTGACCCAATGGTGTCCTAAAATTCCATCAGGTGACCCAATGGTGTCCTAAAACTCCATCAAGTGACCCAATGGTGTCCTTAAACTCCATCAAGTGACCCAATGGTGTCCCAAAACTCCATCAAGTGACCCAATGGTGTCCCAAAACTCCATCAAGTGACCCAATGGTGTCCTAAAACTCCATCAAGTGACCCAATGGTGTCCCAAAACTCCATCAAGTGACCCAATGGTGTCCTAAAACTCCATCAAGTGACCCAATGGTGTCCTTAAACTCCATCAAGTGACGCAATGGTGTCCTAAAACTCCTTCAGGTGACCCAATGGTGTCCTAAAACTCCATCAAGTGACCCAATGGTGTACTAAAATTCCATCAGGTGACCCAATGGTGTCCTAAAATTCCATCAGGTGACCCAATGGTGTCCTAAAACTCCATCAAGTGACCCAATGGTGTCTTAAAACTCCATCAAGTGACCCAATGGTGTCCTTAAACTCCATCAAGTGACCCAATGGTGTCCCAAAACTCCATCAAGTGACTCAATGTTGTCCTAAAACTCCTAAAGTGACCCAATGGTGTCCTAAAACTCCATCAAGTGACCCAATGGTGTACTAAAATTCCATCAGGTGACCCAATGGTGTCCTTAAATTCCATCAGGTGACCCAATGGTGTCCTTAAACTCCATCAAGTGACCCAATGGTGTCCTAAAACTCCATCAAGTGACCCAATGGTGTCCTAAAACTCCATCAAGTGACCCAATGGTGTCTTAAAACTCCATCAAGTGACCCAATGGTGTCCTAAAACTCCATCAGGTGACCCAATGGTGTCCTAAAACTCCATCAAGTTTGTTTAGATCACATTTAGGTCCATATCTGACTGTGGTGGCCAACTTATAAATGCTCCAGCCGTCTTTCAGTTGTGTAGTGGGATACATACAACAGGAGATTTGCCGTGATAAGGCAGGAGAGGATGCGACAGAAGCTCTAATGCGGTCGAATCTGTCACGGGTTTGCTGCTTTGAGCTGCTTCTGAATCCTCTCTCCCAGCCGTCTTCCCATACAGAGGGTAATGGAAACCTAGAAAGGAAAACACACAGCTTACTCTCAATAAAACAATCCAAAACCTCTAAGGAGACGGGTGAGGGAATACTTCTGTGACACTCCCATCCTTAATCTGGAAAGCTTTGTACGGTACCCCCCTTCTCCCATGCGAACACATGCTTTAAGCCCCCATAGTTATTGACACTACACTGTAAAAAATATTGCCGTAAAATTTTCGGTAAAAAAACGGCAGCTGTGGTTGCCAGAAATCTACCGAAATAAAAAAACAAAAGTTTTACAGATGTAAGTTTACATATTTTTAAAAAAAGCCATATTTCATTAATTGATATAATGTTAATTTACCAACTCATTGAAGCACTAATATCTGTCTTGTACCATTGTAGCACAACCACCAATCACAGTGGAGATGAGAGTCACATGATGAATGAAATCTCACCAAAAGCAATTTCCCTCAAGATAATTAATAGTAATATATAGAAGCTGCACAGTATCATTCACACAAACACTAAACACCATCATGGTAACATAAAACTAAAGCAAAAAAGCAGTAAACATTAATTTAACACCATTAAATGTAACATAACTGACTAGAAAAAACTAAGAAGAAACAGTTATTTCAGTGTCATGCAGACAATTGTGAGAATGTCAAGTCCAGTATATTTATAAAGAGCTTTTCACAATATAGAGTGAATCAAAGCAGCTTCACAGTATCAATCAAAACACAATAACAATGTTCGCTTCTTAGGGGAAACACATCCTGATCAAGGGTATTAATGACTGGTTAATTAATTTGAATATCCCCAACTGAGCTAGCCAAAGGCAACAGTGGCAAGGAACCGAAAAACTCCATTAAGTGACCCAATGCTGTCCTAAAACTCCATCAGGTGACTCAATGGTGTCCCAAAACTCCATCAAGTGAACCAATGGTGTCCTAAAACTCCATCAGGTGACTCAATGGTGTCCTAAAACTCCATCAAGTGAACCAATGGTGTCCTAAAACTCCTTCAGGCGAACCAATGCTGTCCTAAAACTCCATCAAGTGACCCACTGGTGTCCTAAAACTCCATCAAGTGAATCAATGGTGTCCTAAAACTCCATCAAGTGACCCAATGGTGTCCTTAAACTCCATCAAGTGACCCAATGGTGTCCTAAAACTCCAATCAAGTGACCCAATGGTGTCCTAAAACTCCATCAAGTGAACCAATGGTGTCCTAAAACTCCATCAAGTGACCCAATGGTGTCCTAAAACTCCTTCAGGCGAACCAATGCTGTCCTAAAACTCCATCAAGTGACCCAATGCTGTCCTAAAACTCCATCAAGTGACCCACTGGTGTCCTAAAACTCCATCAGGTGACTCAATGGTGTCCTAAAACTCCATCAAGTGAACCAATGGTGTCCTAAAACTCCATCAGGTGACTCAATGGTGTCCTAAAACTCCATCAAGTGAACCAATGGTGTCCTAAAACTCCTTCAGGCGAACCAATGCTGTCCTAAAACTCCATCAAGTGAATCAATGGTGTCCTAAAACTCCATCAAGTGACCCAATGGTGTCCTTAAACTCCATCAAGTGACCCAATGGTGTCCTAAAACTCCAATCAAGTGACCCAATGGTGTCCTAAAACTCCATCAAGTGACCCAATGGTGTCCTAAAACTTCATCAAGTGAACCAATGGTGTCCTAAAACTCCATCAAGTGACCCAATGGTGTCCTAAAACTCCTTCAGGCGAACCAATGCTGTCCTAAAACTCCATCAAGTGACCCAATGCTGTCCTAAAACTCCATCAGGTGACCCAATGGTGTCCTAAAACTCCTTCAGGTGACCCAATGGTGTCCTAAAACTCCATCAGGTGACCCAATGGTGTCCTAAAACTCCATCAGTTGACCCAATGCTGTCCTAAAACTCCATCAGGTGACCCAATGGTGTCCTAAAACTCCATCAGTTGACCCAATGGTGTCCTAAAACTCCTTCAGGTGACCTAATGTTGTCCTAAAAACTCCATCAAGTGACCTAAAGGTGTCCTAAAACTCCATCAATTTTGTTTTATTTTATGTCAAATGTACGATTTTTCACTATGTTCTTTTTCATCTTCAAAAACTGTATTTTACTGTAAAATTACATTAAATGTACGGTTAGATCTATCACTGTAATTCAACGTATATAGTAAGGAAACTTTCTGTTAACCAATTAACCCTTCCACCCATGGTCACAATTGCGATGTCATATTTACAGATGATTACCTGGGTAATTGTGCACCAGAGCTGGAGACATCACCCTGTACGCATTGCTGCTCGCCTCGCACAGGTGTAAATAGGGGTAGGAGTGTTGAAACTGGAGGAAGGACTGCTGGGGTGACGACCCCGGCCCTCTCGCGGTCTGCGAGTCTTCAGACATCTCGTCCCCAATCTCGTCCCCATCCGCTCTGGTACTTTCCTCGGAGACCTCGGCCGCCGTCTCACACTTGACGTTCTGGAGTTCGCTCTCCAGCCTGGACTCGGACTCTACAGGCATGTGCCAGTCTTTCCCCTTGTCTGGACTGAGAATCATTTCCTCAGAGATCTTGTTGACCTCTTGATTTTGCTGCTTCACATATTTGGACTGATAAGAGTGGCTCCAGGACTGAGACTCTGAAGCCTAAACCCAGAGGAACATCTACCGTCAAACAGTTTCTGCTCTGACAACCAATGAAATTACACACCTTACAGGGAAGCCCTTTGTTATGAAACAGTAGCCCTGTGTTTAATGCGTTCACTGAAAATTTCAAAAGGATCAATATGAGCTCAATCATCAAAGAATCCTGGCAATTCGATTATTTGATGATTAAGGATCATACAGAATTCCCGTTGGACTGTTATCCCAGCATAACCAAGGACTTTTCTGGAAGTCTGTTATTGTCTTTAAAAGAACATTTCCTCAGTAAATGATAAGTAACATCAGTAACTTACATTTAGAAATGTTACATTTGTGTCCACATTTGATTTTGAGTTCGAACTCTCCAAACTGAGGTCTTCCGACTCCTTGAGGACCGCTTGTTCTTTAGTCATGGCATGGACGTGAGACGGCTTTCCCTGCTGCTGAAATGACAGCTGCTTGTCCAACTCCACATAGATGAAGCCAGGTTTCGCACAGCCAATTTTAACAGAGTTTGCCCCCTTATGAAGCGACTGAGGAGAGCTCATAAACTGTTTTTGCTCATCCTTCGTTCGTTCCTTTGGCTCAGATCCTCGCCTAACTTGACCTCTACTCTGCTTGCTGTACTGTATTTCCTCGCAGCACGCCTCACCGAGCGGCCGGTGGGAGCTGGGCATCATCAGAACCTTCTGGTCCACGGGAACACCCCGGCTGTACTGTCCGTAATACAAGGACTGAGCCAGCGCCGTGTGCGGTTCGCCGTACTGAAGCTGCGATTGGGAACTCGACGATTCTGAGCTTTTTACGTCCTCACTTGAATCTCTCAAGTCATCCTTCGGTCGACCGTAAGGTGAGGCCACCTTATGGAACGGTGTGGAATTGGCTTGCCCAGAGTGCATGTAACCTGGGATACAATGGGATTCATATCCGTGGCCATGAGATGTGGACTGGACCTCTTTTCCTGGGGTCACCGTGCCAGCATTGGGAATTTTGGGATTGATGTTGCCGTTCGAATCTTGCGTGGAGTTCCTTCTGGATCTCGAGTTGGATCCGCCGTCCTCGGCTGCGTCGGATATGTCGGAGTATGCGGGACTGTTCGTTTTAGCGGTCGCTCCAACTCCGTCACCGTTTGTAAGAGGGCCACAGTCCATTCTCGCAGAGCTCCCGATGGAAGGACTCGGCGCGTTGTCCGAGAAGGTGTACACCTTGTCGGCCTCGGCTCTGATACTCGCCATGCGGCTCTCCTGTGTCTCACCCGGACCGTTCACCACATCTTGCTTGCTCAAGTGCTCCTTCAAGAGGCTCACGGGAAAGTCCTTTCCGAGGCTCTTGGCATCGTCCGTTTTGGTGTAAATCGGGTCGCTTTTGGGACTCTTGCAATTCCTGTCCTTCAATCGATGCTTTTCCTTTCTCTTGCCGTCTTTGCTCAGGACTGCGGGGGAGTTGGCCATGTTAACTTGTGCAATAATCTCCAGCTTTGGCTTAATGGGTTTCAGGGAGAGGTTCTTGGTTTTTGTGAGGGTAACAGTTGGAGAGGCCTGATGAGAAGAAACGTCTGGGATTTTAGTAGAAAATGCAGCGGGGGGAATCGCGGTCAGCTTCGGAGGGGCAGGAGCAGCGTTGATGAGTCTATTGGTCCTGGACTTAGCCGAGCATCTCTCAGCGAACCCACTTTCTTTCTTTACCTTGCTACAGATGTCCCTCTTATCAATGGCACCCTCCGCTTCGAGCTTAGGCATCTCGACGGATGTGTTACGATCCGTCATGAGGCAGTTTTCAAGGACGACGGACATGTTGGAAATGAGTGGGAGGTTGCTCAGATCGTCTATGGATCCGTCCTTACTCGTCAAGTTCTGGCGTATTTTTGCATTGGCCATGGGACTGCTTTCATTGTTGAGCAACGCTTTCCTGCTCTTTGGAGAACCGACTGCATTGAGCTTATAGATGCTTCTGGGCTTCTTGGAGACGACGTTCTCAGGAGAATCAAAAGGTACAGAGCCGAGCGCTTCATCGAAATCTGAAAGTCTGTCCTCGCTTTCCACCTCAAACTCTTGCTTGCTGTTGTTGTTCAGGTGAGCGTGTGACTGGTGGTAACGGAGCCCGTTGATGTGTTTGTACTTCTTGTTGCAGTTGGGATGTGGACAGTCTATTAGCATCGGGGAGGCGCAAACCTGATCGAGAAACACAGGGTCGGATTTACCCTGAGGGGTGGAAGGAGCACTCCTGGATTTGGCTCGTATCCTTTTCCCATTCCCATTCCGAATGTCCTCCGAGACCAAGCTCAGATCTAGATCCGCCGGGGCTTTGCTTTTTCTTTTTCCGCATATAAGTGGATTGGATTTGATGTCCTCCACGTAGTATCCAGGTGTTCTACAGCCACCGAGGTTCAGACTCCCTCGTCTGCCTTTGCTGCCGATTCCCACACCGCGCCTCTTGTGACTTAGTCCTCGTATCTTGGAAAGACTTGGGTCGGCAGTTGGTTGATCCGGTATGCCAAGACGCATCCGTTTACCACGTCCACGTCCACAAGGCATTTCACAGTCACTCATTGGTGACTCACAAAACCTAGTTAAGAACAACAAGGAGTCATGAGTGTATGTAAATAAACACGTTTCAAATTAATGATCTAAACAGGGTTCAATTTAGGCTTAAAAGGGCCAGATTTACTAACAGCTTGTGTCACGCAAACCCATTTTTGATGTATTTAAATAAATCATGCCACTTGATTTGACTGAAACTTTACTGGTATTTGCGCCATTATTTAAAGTCTCCCTGTGGTGAAAATCCAGCGTTTAATGTTGTTTATGTGTCTAATACGCTTTAACACACACGGTGTGTAAGTTGATAAGTGGACAGCATTGCTGAGCATTACCACCTTAAAACTGCAACCAAAGGCAGTCTCAAAAACACACTTTGAAATCGCTGGTGTTTCTGACGTCACAAACCACCTCGGAACCAATCAGATCAACGTGTGTGAGTCAACCGGTGAGTGAGTGAGTGGAGGCGGGGCTCATTTGCATATTCATAGAACCACACATACTAAATGAGGCGAGGGTGTCGAGTTACATTCAAGATATTTTAAGGCAAGACCTTTAGAGGAAAAAAAACGTCAATTTTGTGATCAAATATGAGTTTTAAAGGATACAATTAATGACTACAGGGGGTAGCGATAGTTACTTTATGTTGCTCTTGTTGGTCCTTATGTAAATGAGCTGTTGCATCTGTGTTCTTTAATTTGCTCATTGATCTTAAAGAACTTTGCGGACTCACACTAATTTCCCCTGTTTAGTAAATCTGGCACCTTGGATCTTGGATCTGCAAGCCAAGAATTTAAGAAGAAAGAGAGGAAGGTGTATTACCGTGGTGGAGCCCAGTCATGCTTGGTGCAGTCCAAGAGAGTTCCCACATAGGTCCTTTTTCTCCATGTGACGTTCACAACTAGAACCCCTGGAATCATAGAGAAACATTCACAGTAATGAGTACCTCTGAAATATTGTGTAGGGCTAAAACACACAGGTTATTAAAAAATCCACAATCACCAAATAAACACATTCAGGTTTAGCCCAAAGTGCACTCTTGGAAATAAAGGTCCCAAAGACGAACCATTTTTGGTTTCGTTTTTCTCAGCATATAGAACATTTTAATAATCTAAAGAACCTTTTTGTGCAATGGACGTTAAATGTTCTTCATGGAGCCAGTAAAGAACCTTTATTTTTAAGAGTAGGTCTTTTATTGTATTTTCGAACGGATTCATTCAGCGTTTGATCTCGTTAAGATGGTGGTCTGCAATTTTAATTTGCTTAATCAATATGCAACTAGTGTCTCCTCTTCCTTCAAATGATTCAGTCTCACAGCTGCTTTGAAAATGCAGTCCTGTGGCGCTAATGACAAACTCGCCCTTACGTATCCATTAAAACCAATTTCAATGCAGCAAGTAGAGAAATTAGATATTTTAAATGTGGAATATTGCATAGAACAACACGAATAGAAAGCTCTCACCTTCCTCAGTCTCATGCCACACTATACCCTCCAGATTGACACTCGTTCCGGGTTGACATGGCTCCATGTAGCTGGACTCGAGGGCTTTCTCGGCTTCGTGTGTGTTTGTTCCGACTGACCGTGTCTTAACACTCAACTAAAGAGAGAGAGAGAGGAGAGAGAGCAAACACAGTGCCAGCTGAAGTAAAATGATGCTCAATTTGATCTGAACTCGCTCTGATAATGTTGATCAAGCATATAAATATCCATTAATCGCACTTATGCAAGGAAAAACACACAAATGGCGATGATGACAGCATCATCATGTCAGCATAATCAACGCAAAAGGAAAAAGACATGTAGATAAGAGTACAGGGACAATAGAGCAGAGGGGGGTGGAGCCTCTCGCTGTGTTTTAAACTGTAAATAACACACACGAAAAGCGTCTCGGCTTCAAACAAGCCAGTGTGTCTTTGTCCAGAACGAACTGGGGAATCTTGATGCTTAGGTTTCCAATAGCAACAGACATGACGGTTTCACAAGGGCTGCATGCATAACAAAGGAAATGGCTGACAAACAAAAGAAAACCTGATATTGCGACGGATGGTGTTTAGGATTGTACATATTCATAAAGAAGCACGTTTGGTGCATGAGAAGGAGAAGGCTTCGTTCTCACGCACACACACACACACAGTGCATCCGCCATCGTTCAGTAGATTGACAGTTATTATGCGCGTATCCACTTGTAGGTGTGTGTGAAGGACAGATGTTTGCTTACCGAGCTCGTGTCGTCAATGTGTTCAACAATAGCCGCGTCCATTCCGCCTCCGCAAACCAGACTGTCGTTTCCGTTCTCGGGGAGCGGGCCGAACTCATCCCCGTGCTTCTCCTTCCGAGTCCTCGCCTGCTCCTTCTCTCTCCTCACTCCTTTGCTCGGGGTCTTGCCTTTCTTCGCGTCTTTGCTGGCTCCGGGGCTGCTGTCCACTGGTGCTGAATTCATCTCCGCGACGCGTCCTTGAGCCTCGCGACGCTTTCCGACGCACACTTTGGGAATTCCGCTCGCAATCTCCCTCTCGCAATTCCTCCGTTTCAGCTTGAATTTCTTGGGCTCCTTGCAGAGGAACGGGAGCGCGGCGCGCGCAAGGCCCGCGCCCGCGCAATCATACTCGAGCTCTTGCTCGCGACCTTCCGTCGTGCTTTTAACGCTCAAAACGCGATTCATCTCCAATCTCTGTCGATCCTTCTCCAAATCCGCGTCCAGGTCGATGATCAGATTCCCGACCCCGATCTCCCAGTCATCCCCGCTGTCGTCCTGCTCTCCGTGTGTCCTGATCCTGTGATGAAGGGAGGAACTCACTGACATTCTCCTCCACACGGGATTTCTGACAGAAAACGGTGATGAATCCTAAATCAAGTGATGGGAGGGTATTAATCACACACGGGTGCTAATGGACGCGGTGCGGCGGGGATCGCTCTCTCCACATTAAACTCATTAAAACACACCAGCATGTGTAATAAATGCTGTTAAACACTCGCGAGTGTGTGTGAATCAATCCAGGAATGCGTTTCAGAAACATCTTTGATTATTTTACCTGTCACACTTATTTCTGTCAGCCTACAGTTCAGTTATGAAAACGTCATTTTGTCGATGTTCTAGTTATTAAAATGTTTTTTTTTTCTTGTTACGTTAAACTTTAAAGAATTTTTTCCTCTATTTTATCATTTTGCGGGTATTATGGGAACATTACTTTCAGCCATCTGGAAAAGGTGGAATAACAAAAGCATCAAACTAACATTGTTTCAGAAAAACAGTCTATGATTGATGGATGAAACGCATTTTTGTTCTTAAATGTTAGCCAAAGTTATCTAACACTATCAACAAAACATAAATTTAAGTTTATTATACACACCCTCACACACACTCACTATCAACAAAACAAAAGTTTTAGATCGGTCAGATTTTTTATGTTTTTAAAAGAAGTCTCTTCTGCTCACCAAGGCTGCAATTATTTGCTAAAACATATTTTAAAAAAATAGTAATATTCTGAAATATTATTATAATTTAAAACAGTGGTTTTCTATGTGAATATATAGTGGAGTGTAATTTATTCCTGTGATCAAAGCTGAATTTATCATCATTACTCCAGTCTTCAGTGTCACATGATCCTACAGAAATGATTATAATATGATGCTCAAGAAACATTTATGATTATTATTCATGTTGAAAACAATTTTTTATTTCAGGATTCTTTGATGAATAGAAAGTTCAACAGAACGGAATTGATCTGAAATGGAAAGCTTTTGTAACATTAATCATTCAAAAGTTTGGGGTCAGTAATGAATTTATTTTTTATTTTTGGGGGAAAGAAATTAGAAAATACTTTTATTCATCAAGGATGAGTTAAATTGATCAAAACTTACAGTAAAGACATTTATAACGTTAGAAAAGATTAATGCTGTTCTTTTGAACTTTATTCATCAGAGAATTTTGGGGGGGTAATGGCACACGACTGTTTTCAACATTGAAAATAATAATTGATGTTTTTTGAGCATAAAATCAGCATATTAGAATGATTTCTGAAGGATCATGTGACACTGAAAACTGATGTGTAATCAGCAACAGTAATGATGTGGAAAATTCAGCTTTCAAATTACATTTTAAAATATATTAAAATAGAAAATACTCATTTTAAATTGTCATAATATTTCACAATATTACTTTTTTTCCATCAAATAAAGCAGCCTTGGTGAGCAGAAGAGACTTCATTTAAAAACATAAAAAAATCTTACTGATCTAAAACTTTTAATACTCAAACACACAATAATGCACAGAAACTCAAACTATCCAGTTAAAATCAAGGCCGTTTATTTCCTGTATTTGTCAGTGTTCCTCCTGTTAAGGACAGTGTTTGGTCGTTTGCATTGATTATGAGTATTATTAATTAAGTGTGGATTAGTTCTTCGATGATAGAGTTTAGAGTTTCGAGAACGCCAGCCTGAACGGAGAAGATGAACCGAGTTTGACTCCAGATGTTCTGGATCAAGCGAAACTGAGGGCTTTTAACTCTGGGTTAGTGTAAAAATGGACATCAAACGCATTTCAAGCATCATTATATGTTTTTAAAGGTAGTGTCATTACATTAAAAATATCTACAAATAAACTTGAACATTTCTGTAAGAAGATTAGTTCAGCTAAGATTTAGTGATGTGCTGATTGTGAGCTCAGGAGTAGAAGGTCAGGACGCTCTGGTGGTTTCCTCGGACGAGGAGGATCGGCGGCAGGTCTTTGGAGAGCGTGTCCAGCCAGGACATGTAGAGCGCACTGGACACCGTCCCCTTCCGGGCCAGCGGCATCGTTCTGAGGTCAGACGGAACAGGGTGGGGTCATAGGTCAGAGGACACACACCGGACAGGCAGACCTCCAACATTCCTCACAAATTAATATAAAATCTGATGAGCTGAATGAGTAAATTGGACAATATTTGGCCGAGATGCAACTATCTGAATATCTGGAATTTGAGGATGCAAAACAATCGGATTTTTTTTTTGCGATTGTGCTTCATTCACACACATATATGGCAAGCCGTTTTAGCTTTTATTCATTTCCATGATATGAATTATTGATATCAACAATTGTATTTTCACTAGTGAAATATCACCATAGGCTGCCATTCAAAACCAATTGTTGATATCAAGAATTGATTTCTTACTAGTTGAAATTCCAATTTCACATATCAGAAATACAATTATATTACTAGTAAAAACCTTTATTTTTGATATCAAGAATTCAATTGTTACTAGTTGAAATGTCTATTCTTGATATATTGAATTGCTACTAGTAACAATGTTCATTTTTGATATCAATAATTCAATTTTTACTAGTGACAATTTTAATTTCTGATATCATGAATGTGATCGTTACTAGTAAGAAAGTCATTTTAGATTTCTGAAATAATATTGATATCAGAAATACATTTTCAGATATCAAAAATGGTCATTTTTACTAGTAACAATTGAATTGTTGATATCAAGAATAGACATTTCAACGAGTGACAATTTAATTATTGATATCAGGAATTGACATTTTTACTAGTAACAATGTAATTATTGATATCATTTTTAATATCAAGAATTCAATTCTTGATATCAACAATTAAACTGTTGATATCAAAAAATGACATTGTTATTATCAAGAATTCATATCCTGGAAATGAATAAAAGCTAAAATGGCTTGCCATAATAGGCTGCCATTCAAAATGAATTGTTGATATCAAGAATTGATTTTTTCCTAGTAGAAATATCATTTTTGATATCAATAATTGCATTGTTACTAGTAAAAATGTGAATTCCTGATATCAATAATTAAATTGTCACTCGTTGAAATGTCTATTCTTGATATCAACAATTCAATTGTTACTAGTAAAAATGACCATTTTTGATATCTGAAAATGTATTTCTGATATCAATATTATTTCAGATATCTAAAATGACTTTCTTACTAGTAACAATCACATTCATGATATCAGAAATTAACATTATCACTAGTAAAAATTGAATTATTGATATCAAAAATGAACATTGTTACTATAGCAATTCAATAGTGGATATCAAGAATAGACATTTCAACTAGTAACAATTGAATTCTTTATATCAAAAGTAAAAGTTTTTACTTGTAATAATTATATTTCTGATATGTGAAATTGATATTTCAACTAGTAAGAAATCAATTCTTGATATCAACAATTGGTTTTGAATGGCAGCCTATGGTGATATTTCACTAGTGAAAATACAATTACAGATATCAAGAATTCATATCCTGGAAATGATTAAAAGTTAAAACGGCTTGCCATAGATGTGTGTGTGTGTGTGTGTGTGTGTGTGTGTGTGTGACTGTGACTCACATGACGATGAGGTTGGCTGTGCTGGAGTGTTCCTTCAGGAGCTCGTTCAGACGGATTTGACGATTCGACTTCATGAAAGAAGAAAGAACTGATGTCACATTATTTATTAATATCAGTTTAATATGCTAATTCTTTACATTTCTACAGAAATATCCTTCAAACATTTTCTGTAGATCGGGACGAGAATCGTAGAAGGATTTCAGTTTTGAGGACAGAACCTCTGTCGCGGATCCATTGTGCAGTGTGAACACACACACACACACACACACACACACACACACACACACACA
Source organism: Cyprinella venusta (assembly GCA_038021265.1). Taxonomy (NCBI): domain Eukaryota; kingdom Metazoa; phylum Chordata; class Actinopteri; order Cypriniformes; family Leuciscidae; genus Cyprinella; species Cyprinella venusta. The sequence goes on from CM075872.1 coordinate 566,257, forward strand.
CACCTTGGCCCTGTAGAGCTCCAGCTCATTGTCCGTGATCCTCCAGGGCTCGTCTGTCTTCAGTCTCTCGGCCGCTTCTTGCTCCATGTCGTCCTCCCTCAGTCTGTACGGCTCCATCATCTCCTGAAACATCTGCTTACTGACAACACAATCACACGCTTTACAGAGGATCCGGGGCCAAATACACTCATCGCCAGTGCTGGAGACTCGACTTACGCCTTCACATTACCTCAAAGAACTAGTAAAGTGATGCACTACTTTTACAATTTACAACAAAACATCCCCGTTACTTCTTAAATATAATGCAAGATACTCTGTAGAGGAGACTGATATCTCTCCTGTCCTCATGTTGAAACAAACGGAAGTGCAGAGGTGTGTGTGTGTGTGTGTGTGTGTGTGTGTGTGTGTGTGAACATGATATTGTAGTTCTAGACTAAAAGTGAGCATATTCAGTATTCCTCAAAATGAAAAAACAAAAACCAGTCAAATGCAAAATCAGACTATGCAAATGTCCAATAATTAAATACATAAAACAAATATTCTTATGCATCTAATCTCACTTTATTGACCAATGTAGTTTATATTGACTACTAAAAATGACTTTATATTTATAGTTTTTACTGGCTAGGGTGTGTTTGAGTGCCCTCTACTGGACACACGTGAATCTGCACTTCCTTCAGTCTGAGGATTATTTCAATTTTGGTGTCTTTACATTTGCCCAAAAATAGCACTTTTTGGTTATAAAGCGCCCAGACCAGGAAAAGTAACGCAAAAATAATGTAACGCATTAATTTTCTTAAAAAGTAACACAATTATGTAATAAGTACGCAATACGCAATATGTAATGCAATGCTTATCCCCAACACTGCTCATGTCTGATCTGAACTTACTTGTGTTTCTTGGGCTTGATGTTGATGTCGCCGATAACGGTGATGTCCGAGAAATCAATCCTGAACTTACTGAGCAACGCCGCCATCCTGTGCCGGAGCAAAAGCTTTAGTAGTTTACACTGCAAACATGTGATTTTAACTCAATATTCTTGTCTTCCAGCACAAATATTATTCAATCAAGACACAGAAAAATCACTGAATATACTAAGTCTCGTTTCCTGAGTCAAAACGAAGTGAGTTTGAACAAATATCTGCAGTGCCAGAAAGATAAACGTCATTGAAAGTGAAAGGTTAGTACGGCATTATCTGATTATATCCCATTTAAAACGTTTGATTTGATCAAATTTGGACACACTAATTTTTTTAAAGGATTAGATCACTTTTTAAAAAAACTTTTGCTTATAATTTCCTCGCCCTCATGTCATCCAAGATGTCCATGTCTTTCTTTCTTCAGTGGAAAAGAAATGAAGGTTTTTGATGAAAACATTCCAGGATTTTCTCCATATAATGGACTTCAATGGGGACCAAACGGTTCAAGTTTCAGTGCAAACTACTCAAAGGACTTTAAACGACTTCAGACGATGAATAAGGGTCTCATTAAGGACTCTTCGAGTCATGACTCGAAAAAAAGATTCATTCATTTTGATGAACGAGTTCAAACAGGAGAGTCACGAACGCGCATCACAGAACAGAGCAAGGCGAGCATTTGAGCTTATAAAACTTAAACTTTGTTATTTATTTATTAAATGAGCGATCGTTTCGCTTGATTATCAGCAAAAGTTTTTTTTAAAGTGAACTACTCCTTTAATTAGTTTTGCTTAAATGATTCAAACAAATTCTGCAGACAAATATAAACTGTTTTTAAATGAAAAAAGCAAAAGACACTAAATGCATTGAACACGTGTGGAGCGGTTGGGTTGGTGACACTCACGCTCGGCGGTCGTGGTCGATCCGGTTGATCTTTCCTCCGATGAACACGCGGATCTTGCAGTCGCGCCATTTCTTTTTGTTGGTCAGCAAATACGGGATCAGAAGAGTCAAGCCTACGACAGCGAGGGGTTAAGAACTTATTAAAGTGACAAACTCTCACAGGATATAATGAAGGCAAAGAAAACAGTCAAACCAGAATATATTCAGAGCAGGAAGTGTTTGGCAAAGTGGAGGAATCATTGTTCCTGTAGTCACTGGATGAAGAAGATATATGGCACACTTTACTTTATTTGGCTCTCCTCACTTACACAAATCAACTATAGTGTCCTGATCAACATATCAAATCAGATCTGGCGTCTGAATCATGTGCGGTTTGACTGTAGATTCAATCAAAAGTAGATTAAAGCTGGAATATCACGTGACCTCCGTCGTCGAACAGCCACCACACGTCGATGGTCCCCTTGCTCTGCTTCCTCTGGAACTGCTGGCTGGCGTTCAGGAGCCTCTCGTCCGCAGAACTGAGCGGCAGGCGGAGCTTCTTCGAGTCTGCCGTCAAACATCAGATGCAGATCACAAAACACAACTGAAGTGTTTTATAATAATTATAATGTGTTACATTTACACTCTCAGAAAAAAAGGTACAAGAGCTGTCACTGGGGCTATACCTTTCAAAAGGTACACTTTTGTCCTAATATGCCCTTTTGTGCTAATATATACATTTTAGGTGTTAATAAGTACATTTTAGGTGGTAATATGTCAATTTTAGGCGCTAATATGTACATTTTAGGCGATAATATGTATATTTTAGGTGTTAATATGTACATTTTAGGTGATATGTCAATTTTAGGTGCTAATATGTAAATTTTAGGTATTAATATGTACATTTTAGGTGCTAATATATACAATTCATGAGCTAATATGTCCATTTTAGGTGTTAATATGTCCATTTTAGGTGCTAATATGTACATTTTAGGCGATAATATGTCAATTTTAGGTGCTAATATGTAAATTTTAGGTATTAATATGTACATTTTAGGTGCTAATATATACATTTCATGAGCTAATATGTCCATTTTAGGTGTTGATATGTACATTTTAGGTGGTAATATGTAAATTTTAGGTATTAATATGTCCATTTTAGGTGTTAATATGTACATTTCAGGAGCTAATATGTCCATTTTAGGTCTTAATATGTACCACTAAGGTAACAATATGCAGCTTTTGGGTACAAAAGTGTACGTTTTGAAAAGGTACAGCCCCAGTGACAGCTTTTGTACCTTTTTTTGAGAGTGTATATAGGGCTTTACACTGAAGGAGGAATCTCCTCAACAGCAGTTTTTGAATATGTGAAGCAAACGTTACATTGTATCATTCTTCAGACATTATGGTATGTTCATTTTGAATGTTCTCTGAACGTTCCGAAACAAGTGGCAACATTTAAAAAATGTGATATGAACATCCAAACTCTGCATGAACGATGTATTGTATGCATAATATTTTTGTGCTAATGTTTTGAGAACATTATTAAAGAGTAGAAAATCTAGAATCAATGTTTTATTAAAGTCCCGCTGTAGTCAAAAATTTTATCCATTAAAACTCATCTTTGATCAGCAAATTTAAATGTTTTTTCCATTATTCCTTAAAATATCTTGCATGCAACTCGACACCCTCGCCTCATTTAGTATGCGCAGTTCTATGAATATGCAAATGAGCCCCGCCTCCACTCCCTCCCTCACTCAGAAATCCACTGGTCGTCAATCACACGTTGATCTGATTGGTTACAGTCAGTCTAAGGTATTTACAATCAGTCAACGCTCTTGACCTCTGACCTCTGAAGATGAGTGGGCTGCTTTGACAGCTGGTGGCTATAGATGATGGTTTGGAGGAATCGCTGTCGAAGTCTTTGATGTTGATGGACACCAGGACATCCTTCACTCCAGGCGTCTTCTCCTGCGACGACAGAAACTCATCTGGAGAAAGAGCAGCGGCGTTACAGTCATGAAGACCACACTGATGATGATGATGATGATGACGCTTCACTGCAGGAACTCAAACCTTACCTTGAATGTGAGAGATGTCCAGACCTTCCTTCAGTCTCAGGAGAACCACCCCGAACTGCAGGTCAAACGCATCACTGAGAAGAGGAGGAAACCATCATAAACACCTGCTCTAGTCCAGACAAAACAGCATCACACTCAGAAATATGGACTCTTTAATGGCTGTCATTCATGAATACTTGAAGAAAACACTCAAATCACTGAAAAAATGCTTTTCTTACTTAGTATTTGTGTCTTGTTTCCAGTCCAAATATCGAAAAAATAATTAATCAAGATGCATTTACTAGATGAGTAAAATGACACCAGATATTAAGTGTTGTTTTCCAGGGGAATTAATCAAAATTAAGTGATTTGTTGCATAAAAAAAGGGAAAAAGATCTGCCAGTGGGGTCAGAAAAATAATGTTAACTCAAACAGAAACCAGATTATTTTTCTGACCCCATTGGCAGATCATTTAGCTTGTTTTAAGCAAAAACTCACTTTATTTTGATTTATTTCCCCAGAAAACAAGACTTTAATATTTTATGTCATTTTACTCATCTAGTAAATGCATCTTGATTTAATCATTTTTAGATATTTGGACAGGAAACAATATATGTAAAATATATAATATAATATAATATAATATACTGTATTTCCCCAGAAAACAAGATGATCTTATCTAAATGATCTCCCACTGGGTTCAGAAAAATAAGCTTGTTTTTGTTTGAATTAATATTATTTTTCTGACCGCACTGGCTGATAATTTAGCTTTTTTTTTTTTTTAAGCAACAACATTTTGATTAATATCCCCAGAAAACAAGACTTAATATATTATGTAATTTTACTACTTTAGTAAATGCATCTTGATTTAAGAATTTTTTAGATATTTGGACTGGAAACAAGACAATATTACATTGGAAAAACAATACTAACTAAGAAATGCATTTTTTTGCAATGATTGCAGCATAGAAAGTGTAAAATCGTATATATATGTGTAGGTTAACACTAAAGCAAATGCACTGAACTAAAACACATATTTTAACAAAATAATTTGGCCTCTAGAAAATGCTGTATTTCGAACAGATTGGGTCCCAAACTTTAAGTTGATATCACAAAACAAGTAGCATTTCTATTTTTTCTCGGGATGATTTTTAATTGAGTGTAATGATAAATAAAGTGTGATAAAGGCCCTCGCACACAGAGTCCGAAATCTTCACTTGTTAAAAAATAAATACGACCTCACGTTATCAATCATGCTTACACACCGCCTCCGAAACTTTCGTCCGTCATAAAAATATTGGGATCGGGTTCGATTGTCTGTGTTTTCCGCATCCGAAGCTCAAGCAGTTTGAGGATTCAGACTGCCGCCGGATCACAGATATGAACAAACGGACTCAGTGTGTGTGTGTGTGTGTGTGTGAGGGCCTTTAAAACGCTAAAGATGGAGAGAGAAGGAGACTCACTGGATGGTGTTGATGTAGGTCTCCACGTCCTTCATCTCGCCGTCCCTCCAGTTGTTCTTAAAGCCGAATACGAGTGTGTTTGGTTTCAGCCGACCCAAACCAGCCGTCTGTCAATCAAACCACATCAGATTCACTCTTACACTGTGGAGAAACTATTTTCAGTCTGTAATTGTTTGTGAAATTTGCTAGAAATATCGAAGAAAACGGCAAGAAATCCATTAAATTATATCTGAAGTTTCTAAAATAGTTTTGACACTGCAGTTTTAGTGTTTCTGCACAAATATCTAAACATTCTTAAATCAAGATAGAGTCAGAAAAATCATCTGAACTCAAAGGGGAAACAAGATTATTTCTGTCAATTAATTAATTTTGATGCATTTTAATTAGACAAGGCTTAATATCTTCATTCATTGCTTCTTCTCCAGTAAATGTGTCTTGATTTGAGGATGTTTGGATATTTGTGCTGGAAACGAGACAGATCACGTTTGCAGCTCAGGAGTGTGTGTGAAGCCGTCTGTCAGATTACACTGGTTCACGTCGTTCATCTAGAATGACTCATATGTCCAGGTGTGTTCTGACCTGTAGGAGATACTGGGCTCCTTGTCGGAGATCGTCAGCAAACACAGGGGTGTAGAACGCTTTGATTCGGGCCTTCAGGAGCCAGCGCTGGTAGCGGACCTGCTCGTTCATCATCTCCTTATAGTTCGGCCGCCGGTATCCCTGCGGGAGAACCACAGAACAACTGACTGCAACAACTGAGAAAATACACAGCATTTTAGTTGCTTTCCAGTAGAAAATATTTACGGCTCACTGGTTCAGAAACCAGGGATAGTCGGATCCAAACGCAACCATTTATTAACAAACATAAGCTAAAAAGTCAATCAAACACAGGGAAAGAACAGAAACAGATAATCAGGATAACTCGGAACAGGCGAGGGTAATCAATCACCATGGCAACACATGAGGGTAACTATAGAAACACAGTAAAACAGGATGTGAACACTTGGAATGATAAGAAAAGACAAATACACTTCAAATTAAAAATCCAAGCAAAAACAATAGTTGTTCAATAATATTTTTTTTTTATTTTCGTATTTTTAATGACTTTTATGGTAGTATTTATGCAGTAATTATGATATATTGGTTTCCATAAAAAAAAAATCTAATTAAAAAAAATTGTCCATTAACCCCTTCATTGCGGCGTGCTTATTTCTGCATCATGTCTGATTTGTTGATAGTAAAAAAAAAAAAATAATAAAAAAATTCTCATTAATATCTATAATGAATAATGGTGGCCAATTTTGATGAGAATTTGAATGAAAAACACTACAGGATTAAATCAAGAGACATTCACTTGAGGAGCAAAATACTTTACATTAGGTCTTGTTTCCTAATAAATGTATCAAATAAAAGAGAGTTTATGCTAAAAACCCAACACCAGATATCTGCCAATGGAGTCAGAAATCAGAGTTCAGATTATTTTAGAAACACTTCACAATAAGAGTGTCATTTATGAATTAACATACTTCAACGGCATCCAGCTCATGTTCATTTCACCATTATATACATGGGTCAAAAGTATCAGTTAATGCTCTGTGACTAACATTAGCATGAATATAATACCGCTTCTCCACTAAATGTCTCTTGATTTAAGAACTTTTGGATATTTGTGCTGGAAAACCAGACAGAAACACTGAGGAGGAACATCATGTTTGCAGTTTCACATTAAAGAAAGTCTGATGTGTGTGTTGTTGAGGTACGTACAGAGCGCACGTGTCCGCACACCATCAGGCCGGAGTTGTTGGTGAAAGCGTGGACGAGATACATCAGCGCCGGCCGAGAGTTCGGGTATCCGGACATGACGAGACACTGAGGCCTGTGGGAACACCAGAGGCTCAGTTCAAACAAATCAGCTCTGGGAAATATTCATAATCAAAAATAACTTTATTAGCAACCCAAAATACATTAAAACACCCTAGCAACCACCCAGAACACCCTAGCAACCACCCGAAATACCTTAGCAACCGCCTAGCAACCACACAAAACACATTAAAACACCCTAGCAACCACCCAAAACACCCTAGCAACCACCCGAAATACCTTAGCAACCATCCAATATACATTAAAACACCATAGCAACCACCCAGAACACCCTAGCAACCACCCGAAATACCTTAGCAACCACCTGGCAACCATCCAATATTCATTAAAAAACCATAGCAACCACCCAGAACACCCTAGCAACCACCCAAAATACCTTAGCAACCGCCTAGCAACCACCAAAAATACATTAAAACACCATAGCAATCACCCAGAACACCCTAGCAACCACCTAGCAACCACCCAAAATACATTAAAACACCCCAGCAACCACCCAGAACACCCTAGCAACCACCTGAAATAGCTTACCAACCGCCTAGCAACCACCCAAACAACATTAGAACACCCTAGCAACCACCCGAAATACCTTAGCAACCACCTAGCAACCACGCAAAATACATTGGAATATCCTAGAAACCACCCAGAACACCCTAGCAACCACCCAAAATACCTTAGCAACTGCCTAGCAACCACCCAAAATACATTAAAACACCCTAGCAACCACCCAGAACACCCAAGCAAGTTGAAGCAACCACCCAAAATACCTTAGCAACCGCCTCGCAACCACCCAAAATACATTAAAACACCCTAGCAACCACCCAGAACACCTTAGCAACCCACTAGAAACACTGAAGAAACTTTAAATTACTCCAAACTTTAAACTAATTTAAACTTTAGACTAATTTAAAATTCAAACTACTTTAAAATTAATAATTAATGAATGAATAACTGTGTGTGAGTCCCACACGTGTGTGTGTTGGTGTGACTCACCGGAAGTTCTTGATGTGGTCCTCGACCCCGGTCAGATGCAGAGAGTGTGTCAGGGCTTTATTGTACATCAGCGCTTGTGTGGACGATCCCCAGTTCACGTCTGCGGCAGAAACACACACTTCAACCTCTGACACACACACTCATGATGATGTTACACACAATCAACAACACTTTACAATCAGTACTCACACTCGTTAACATTTATGCATTTAGAAGACACTTTTATACAAAGTGACAGTAAAGACTGTTAGAATGTTTCAAAAGATTCTATTTCAAATCAAGGCTGTTCTTTTCAACTTTTTAATCATAAATAATCATAAATGTGTGTTGATCATCAGATCCTCATATTAGAGTGATTTCTGGAGGATCATGTGACACTGAAGACTGGAGTAATGATGCTGAAAATCACAGGAATAAATTACACTTGACTATAGAGAACAGATGATTCACATTATGATAATATTTCACTGTTTTACTGTATTATTGATATAATAAATGGAGCTTTGGTGAGGAGAAGAATCATTCCAAGCTTCTCCCAAAATCAGTGAGTGAGTGGAGGCAGGGCTCATCTGCATATTCATAGAAACGTGCATACTAAATGAGGCGAGGGTGTCGAGTTACATTCAAGATATTTAAAAAAACAAAACGTTTAAAATGTAACTTTGGAGATCAAAGATGAGATATAATGATTGACTACAGGGGGACTTTAAAGATTATGTTGCACATGATCATACTGTATATCAGACCTGACCTGGCTTCTTATAGCTGACGTATATGTAGAGCGCCAGGACGATGCCGTTGGTGACCAGTGCCGCCCACCAGTTGATCACGAACATGACGGCGCAGCACAGCACGGCTCCGGCCAGAGACACCCACTTGTTGTAGTATTTGAAACTCGGACGCCACCCTGTGCAGGACACACTTCATCAGGAGTGTTTTACACACCCTATCACCCCCTACACACTCATTAGTGCATTAGTATTTAAGGGGACGGCGATGTTATTGAGTGCACTCATTCAATCCCACAATGCACTGCGATAACGAGTGTAACTTACAACTGATGCTCAAATTCGGCTGTCCGAATTCACTCACTCGTTTTAATATTAGTGGACTAGCGTAGGGAGCAGTGAACGAGGGCTTAGGGGACGAGACTCAGAGGAAATGACACTTGCCTGGAGAGTTCGCCAGCGACGCGTGGAAAACAGAGAAGTTTATCAAGGCGTACGAGGCCAAGAAGAAGTTGGAAATGATGGGAGCGATGATGTTTAACTCCGCTGAAACACCAACACATGTTATCTTAGACACACAGTCAAAGCAGAATAAACTCACTTACTCAGACTCATGTCCCCCATGATCAGTGTATTGGCTGATAAATGTGAGCAGAACTCAGTGGATATTGGACTGGTTTTTGGACTCTCACACATGAATGATGTTGAATATCTGTTAAAGTGAACTCCACAATTAGATAATAGCAGTTTAGCTCAACCAGTGACCAAGCAATGCTTCATGTTGTTCAGTGTGTGTGTAAAAAGAGCAGAAAACACACTTCAGCTCAAAGTGGAGGAATCATTGTTCCTGTAGTCACTGGATGAAGAAGATTTGGGTGGAATATGGCACACTTTACTTTATTTGGCTCTCCTCACTTACACAAATCAACTATAGTGTCCTGATCAACATATCAAAATCAGATCTGGAGTCTGAATCATGTGCGGTTTGACTGACAATCTTTGGTAAAGCTGAAACAGAGACTCGCTGTATAGGGTGAGGTGGAGGTGATTCACCGATCAGGATGAAGGCCAGGCCGATGATGAAGGTGAGGACGTACGCGCGCAGAGGCTCTTTGTTCTTTCCGTATCCTTTGGCGAACACGTGTAATCCAGGGTAGATTTTATCCTTACACAAGGCCTGCAGAAACACACACACAATTTGGCAAAAATGTGAAAATACTGAGTTTTTTTGTGCGTACAATCTACAAATCAGCCACGATCTTGAAAAAAAGCACACAACAGTGAAGGGGTGAATCTATAAAACATCAAGAGTGCAAAACAGACACACACACACACACACAAACACACTTTTATACACAAACACACCAAAAAATTCAGATTATACATGTGCTTTGCATTTTTAAAATGCTCAGTTTGTCCACCAGATGGCATCCATCTCATTTCAAAAATTGCTTTTATGAAGCCTAGGCTTGACTCTAAAATGAAATACAGCTTTAAAAAAAATGTCAAAAATATATTTTTTTTAAATATTTTTTCTATTATGTTCAATGGGGGGAAAATTTTGTCATAATTATTGCATTAATACTAATTATATATATATATATTTTTTAGTTTTGAAATAAAAATTAAAAAAGATAAAAATTCTGACAATTATTAGTTATATTTATAAGATAAAATGAAATTATGACAGTGAGTCAATCAAATATATGACAAAATTAATTATTACATACAATCTAGTCAAAATGAGATGTAAACTCAGAATCATGAAATAAAAAGTTGATATGACATTCATATTTATGAGATGAAAGTCGAAATTATTACATACTAAGATGAATTTATGACAAAAAGTTGAAAGTAAGAAAATTTTATGAAATTAAAAAATAATCTTGTTTCTGCTTGAGTTAAATTATTTTTCTGACCCCATTGGCTGATCATTTTCCTTTTTTTAAGCAACAACTCACTTTATTTTGATTAATTCCCCTGGAAAACAACACTTAATATCTGATGTCATTTTACTCATCTAGTAAATGCATCTTGATTTTAAGACTTTTTAGATATTTGGACTGGAAACGAGACACAAATACTGAGTAAGAAAACTAGAAAAGCATGCATGTTGCATGGCCCTGACCTCAGTTAACCTCTGACCTCAGTGTGTCAAACACAGACGGATCTGAACACTGACCTGGAAGACTTTAGGAGCGCTGACCAGAGACGCCAGCGCCGACGAGAGCGTCGCGGAGAAGATCCCAGCGGTGATGAGCGGCCCGAACCCAGACACCAAACTCATCACCTGACAGAACCATCAGTGACATCATCACAGACAGCTCAACAAAACCTCTTTTAGACACATAAACTATCTTAAAGTCCCCTGTGGTGTAAATCCAGCGTTTACTGTAGTTTATGTGTGTATGTGCTGTTTTTATTATAATACGCTTAAAAACACGCTTTGAAATCGCTGGTGTTTCTGACGTCACAAACCACCTCGTAACCAATCAGATCAACGAGTGTGAGTCAACCAGTGAGTGAGTGAGAGGAGGCGGGGCTCATTTTCATATTTATAGAACCGCGCATACTAAATGAGCCGAGGGTGTCGAGTTACATTCACAATATTTTAAGGCATGATTTAAAAAAATATACAATTTTGATGATCAAAGATGAAATGATTGACTACAGGAGGACTTCGATTAACTGGTAGTGTATGTATTCTATATAACCATGATGATATAAGCACACACACACACACACACACACCTGGAAGTCGTTCTGAAGGCCGTACTTGCAGCCTCCCTCTCTGCAGATGGAGAAGTCGTATCCGAGCGAGCAGGAGGCGTCGGTGCAGTTCTCCAGCGAGCCCACGATCGTGTCGTTATCATCGCCGGTGGCGTCACGCACGATACAAGAGCCTGAAACACACAAACACACCTCGCATCTGACCCCACGAGCTCAAACTCACGTTTATTTGTGCAGTACATTTAACTTTGTTTTTGCAGGAGAATTGAGGGGGTTTGCCCATTGTGTGTGTGTGTGTGTGTGTGTGTGTGTGTGTAGAGTTCTGAGAGTATGAGGCATGCTTTCAGAAAATGTGTGTAAACAATCGAGAAAAACTGTAAGTTTTCTGGGGAAATAAATACAAATTAAGTGAGTTTTTGCTGTGTGTGTGTGTGTGTGAGAGAGAGAGAGTTGTGTGTGACTGGTCAGGACTGGCTTGATAGATTGATTTATTGTTGATAGATTGTTTACAGCTTGCATGTCTCGACTTGTTCTGTTTGTTAACACTGCATTAATAAATAAAAAAAAAAACGTATGATAAAAAAAAATAAAATAAAAAAAAAGGACTGGCTTGTTGTCCTTGACATGACAAGATTTAAAGAGTCAAAATCATGTAATCTGAAGGAGGAAAAGCTCTGACACATGAGAAGGGCCAGACTCATTCAAAGTCTTAAAACAAGCAATGCAGTGTTGACCTGTTAATCCAGAGAGTCAGAGGAAGAGCGTTACCGTTAGAGACGGCGACAGCGATGTAAACCAGTCCGGTGATGAGGATCGCCAGCAGAGTTCCTTTGGGAATGGCCGACTGCGGATCCTGGAGACCAACATCATCCATGAAAATACACACAATCACAAATATAATCCTTGACAGAACTCACTGAAATCTCTACAACCGACAATTCAGAGATTATGACGTTTTACCAGCGAACAGTCAAAGTCATGATCAAACATTAATAAATCCAGATATATTTGATTAATATTCTCAAAATGTAAGAATAAAAACATTATTTGTACATCATTCATGAAAAGAAGCATTCTGTTCCATTTCAGTTTTTTAAATATTACTAATCGTTTCAGAACTTTCAAAAGTAGCGTTCCCATGAGGTGTGAAGAATGGACTGTTCCGTAACAACTGCATTACCAGAGAAGAAACATTTAAAAAACTGGATATTTTGTGTCTCCTTAATGTGTGCGATCATCTCGTCCTCTTCACTACCAGTTACAGAAGCAAATAAATATGAATATGAACATTAGAAGGAATGATGAAGATACAGAACATCATGTCTCCTGTAATCCATCAATAAAACCACTTCAAACGTCACAGTCACCTCAGTGTCCATAAACTCCATATCAGATCAGCCTTTGATTCATATATGCACATATTCATGATATTTTTACTTAACAGTGGTCTTGCACATTTAATGCATGTTTGAATAAATTCATTAAGACAGCCAGAGCCAGCGTTTCAATGTTTATAGAGCAACAAACTGGAGTAGAAAAAATACATTTGACTGAAAAAACAGCAATGTTTGCAAAACTCGGTTATCAAATGTATTTAATAATCAACTCTCAAATTAAAAAACTACACATTCTTTTGAATTTTATTTCTTTTGAATTTTATTTATTTGTTTTTTTATTTATTTGTTATATATATATATATATTTTTTTTATTTTATATATGTATGTTTTTTGTAAACAATAATGTACATTATGTGATGTAACGTGATGTGCAATTTATGTGTGAATAATTTTTCCCCTGTTTTGTATGTTGTAGCTGGGCTTGTTTGTTTATTGTTTGTATAAAATCAATTAAAAAAAAAAAAACTACACAAAGTTTAACCCAACTTTGGCTCAAATATGGACAAACCCAGCCATTGGGTTATTTTTTTAAATTGCATTTTTAACCCAACGTTTGGGCTTGTCCATATTTGACCCAAAGTTGGGTTAAAATAACCCAGCCATTTTTAGAGTGCATGTTTGGTTTTGTGTTTCGGGATCTCACCGCCAGGTCTCCGGATATGTTGGCTCCCGCGAGGATCCCGGTGGCGGCCGGGAAGAAGATGGCGAACACCGAGAAGAAGGTTTCTTCATCCCTGAAGTCTGGACCCATGTTCTCCATCATTATGGCGGCTTGGAGAGGAAGGACAGAGCTTTGAGTGTGAGGAGTCAGCATGAACACAATCTGGGCCCAGTGTAACACCAGGAAACACTCTGTGTTCATCCGGAAGATCATGTGTGTGAGTGTGTGTCCCTCAGTGTGCTAACGATGAAGCTGCACGACCAAACAACAGCTCTATATATTAACTGTTAAAATTTCATGCAACTTTTTTTTTTCTAAATTAAAGACCCACTGAAATCAAAGTGTACGTTTTTTAGATTTGAGTATGAAAATGAATATATTCGCTTTAAGGTTATGAATAAGCTTCCAAAACAATGACAAGATTCACATTTAGGAGATATAAGCATTCAAAACTGGATCAGGGATTTATATGACATCACCGTGGACTTCATCTTCTGTCCAATCAAACGTCTTTTCTGATATTGGTTGAAATATCACTTTTCATACTGATTCATTCTGATCATAGACTGACATCAAACTAGAGCAGATCCCACCGTTATAACTGAAGAAGCCTTTGGGTTCCTTTGACTCCATCGGGATGAAGGATCCGATGAAGTAGTTGAATATCGCCGCCACAAGAATCACCAGTAACACAATCTGGGCCTGTGGAAGATAATCAATATATCAGGAGATTAATAACTACTACAAGAAGAAGAAATCTGAATCCATATAGGGGTGCGCTGACCTTCGCTTCCCACTCCATTCCAGCGATGGAGATCCCCAGCAGCAGAATCACAGTCAGCGTTCCCACGATCCGGATATCATTGATCTCGTCGGTCATCAGAGCGTCGATGCTCTGACAAACACAGATTACATCACAACACTTCAGATCATCTCGAATTCACTGCAAAAATGAGTTTCCAGTCCAAATAACATTTCTTAAATCAAGATGCATTTACTAAAGTTTTTGCTTAAATGATCTGCCAATAAAATAATGGTATAAAAAATATATAATAATGGCATAAAATAATAAAATCAATTAAATAATGAAAATTCATGCATACTCGTGGATTTGAAATGGTTTATTCATCCAAGGTTTTGCTCTCATACTCACATCCAGAAGTTCCACGACAGTCTCCGCGAAACCCACGACGTACATGGCCACCGCGACGGCATTAGCGAAGGCGAAGATCAGGCCGATGGATCCTCCGAACTCGGGCCCCAGACTCCTGGAGATCAGGTAATACGCGCCGCCTACACACACACAATCATATTCAGATCAAATTATCACTCAAACGTTCAGAACAGAAAGTAGAACGGGAACAGGACATCAGCAACAACAAAACTCATAGCAATAAACAACAACAAAGATTTATACATTTATATACACAGTAATAATAACTATTTTTTTGCATTAAACATTTTTTATATTATAACGTCTATTAAAAATCATGTAAATTATATTTAATTTAATTTATTTGGAATTTGTTCAGTTATGGGAGAAAAAAAAATGTTGAATGAAATGCAAAAAATATACAAATAAATGCTAAACTAAAAAAACAACAACATCTATACATCGTTTTTTATTCAAAAGTAAAAAAAATTCTAACTTCATAACTGATATATGATAACTAAATTATAATATAAATGGGAAAAAAAAAACATTTTTTTTTCTCACAAACAATTGCCAATTTAGTCATCAGATTAGCAAATAATGTGATTGTTTATTACATTGTTAAGAAAAGCTTAAGCAAAGTTTAATTAATCTGCAAAAATTTGAAAAAAAAAAATCTGTAGCTATTTGAACTCTTGACATTTTTTTCTAAAAAAATCAGGTATTGTATGCAGGTAAATGTTGGGGTCAGAAGGTCAAGTAATAAAAACTTTTATGAATCAAAGACACGTTAAATTGATCAAAAGTGACAGTTAAGACATTTATAATGTTACAAAAGATTCTATTTCAAATAAATATTTTGATAAATATTTTAAATATCTGTTCAATGAATCTAAGAATCCTGAAAAATAAAATGTATCACCGTTTCCACAAAGATATGAACACTGATGATAATCATAACTGTGTGTTGATTATCAGATCCTCATATTAGAGTGATTTCTGAAGGATCATGTGACACTGAAGACTGGAGTAATGATGATCATTGGAATAAATTACACTTTACTGTATATTCACATAGAGAACAGATGATTTACTCTATAGTGTAATTTTGATCAGATAAATGCAGCTTTGATTTGCATGTTTCTGTTTATTGTAAGTGTGTGTGTGTGTGTGTGTGTGTGTGAGAGAGAGCGCTGACCTCCGCGCACGAAGCCGTTGGTGGCGATCGCTGACGTGGACAGGCCGGTGATGGTCGTCACCACGATGGCCATGAGGACGATGGCACAGGACAGCGCTGAATCAGAACAAACACACATTCATCATCTATGTTCATACACCACAAACCAATCTTCTGACCTGTAACACTCATAATCATAATCACACACTGACCGAGTCCTGTTTCTCACAAGAGTTTCGGTTCCTCCACTGTCGCCTTTATCTGCTTAGTTTTGGATATTTAATATCAGCAATATCAATATTATTGAAATAAAGATTTAGGATGTCGGATATTTTTAAAAAGCGGGCGATAAATTAATTTTTGCCACATGCAGTAAAATTATTAAATGACAGTTAGTGTTGGTGTCCCCTGAGCGGGTCTCAGTGAAAATGAAAATATGTATTAATTCATTTATAAATCTGTTTATTTGTTATATTGTTGCTCTTATATGAACGCATGTCAACAACAAATTCCCTAAGGGGATAATGAAGAAATCAATAAAGTAATGCGAGTACCGATGCCAGCCTGACCCACGATCCACGACATGCGGATGAACAGCATCACTCCCCAGATGTTCAGCATGCATCGTATCTGCACACAACCATCAACACAATAAAACACTCAGACGTGTCATTCATATGTGCTTTTTTACAATTAATGCTTATATTGACCTTTTTTTAAATGTGATAACCCGAAATTAGCATAAAAATAGGTGGAATGAAAGTGCGTTATTGGACTGTTAAGAGTGCCAGATTGGAGTCACACATGAATATTTGTAGAGTAAGATCACACACCTGTGCACAGATAAACTCAAACGCTCATATCTACAGTAAACACGTGATACGCATGTGTGCGCTGTCAGCGTTTCACAGATTGACGTTTTTGAAGTATGCACATGCTTTTCTACATTTTTCAAAACTTGCACTTTCAAAGTGTGTGTTCTGGAGCTCAAACACTGCTGTGTGTGAATGAACGTCCAGAACACATTTCTGTTTTCAGTTAATCACTAATGATCTTTACAACAGAAGTGAATCACTTTATCTGGACAATAACTTTATTCTAGATCTGCTGTAAAGTCTGAACACTCTCTGTGACTGTAAAGATATAATATGTAATAGTTTTGGCCTCTAGGGGTCGCTAACCTCTTACAATAACACAGGCGGAGGTTGATGACGCAGTGAATAAGCGGAATTATGGATCTTGTCGTCATGCCGATGGATCTAATAATGTTTCTGGATGAGTAACGATGTTTTTATCATGACTGTGGCGTATGAAGCGCGAGTGTGTGTGTGTGTGACGCTGACCAGGACTCCTTTGATCCAGCCGAACTTCACTGTTCCTCCTTTAGAGTCGGACGCTGCTTTGAGTGTGAGGATCTCGGCGGCCGCCAGCTCTTCTGCGCTGGGAAACCCCTCCTCGAACGGCTCCTGCACAACACACACACACACCAGCACCATACACAACACAACACAACGTGTTTATCATCATAACCGGTCCATAACTATCAACAATAATACAGAGAAATTGTTATGTATTACAAGTATTCGGGAATATGATGTTTAAATATGCAAATGAGGGATTATCTAATTAAATTGAACATTGAATAAAGCAGGTTCAAAATTCTAGTTTGATTTTGTTTACATATTAATTTTGGGGTTTTTTTTCTTCAGATTTCTACTCCATAAATCGAGAAATACTGTCAACGGACAGAAAAAAAAAACTCATTTTCAACATGTTTTTATGAGTAAAATAAATGTTGCATAAATCAGGTGAATTATATTAACAAACCTTGAGTACAGATATGTAAAACTTAGTGTTTGGTGTGTGTGAAACTGAGACTTCACCGCCTTTCACCTGAAATCTACACACACATTAAAATAAACATTTAGAAGTGTGTTTCTGCTGTTTTCTAAGTTTCCTCTGATCTGATGAAGAGTTACAGAAGCACAACTGACCCGTGCGTGAACACACACTCTTCTGCTTTGGGTTTAGTGGGATTGCTTTCCTGATTGGCAAGCATCCCCTCAGAGACTGGTGTAACCTGTGTGTTCAGTGTGTGTTCAGTCAGTGTGTGTTCTGTTCAGTGTGTGTTCTGTTCAGTGTGTGTTCTGTTCAGTGTGTGTTCAGTGTGTGTTCAGTGTGTGTTCAGTGTGTGTTCAGTGTGTGTTCAGTGATGTTCGGGACACTGGGTCTTTGACAGAGTCACACACTGACATCGTGACGCAAGCGGCGCCGCAGCGGGAGATCGTGGTGCACGGAGTGGGTGTGTGAGAGAGACTATTGTCTGTGCAGAATAACAGTGTAATAACATAAAACTAACTAAATAACATAACTCAGAAGAAACATGAATCAGCCACTCATACTGCTATTATAATAACACATCTGAATATGATCTGATGATGAGAGTTATTAATTACACATTTTTGTTGTATGTCTTTAAAAACAATAAAACAACAGGGATCATAAAGTTCATAATTATCATGATTAGAGTTATAAAAGTTCTCTAGTTTTATATGACAGATCCAAACACTCATTTTTAACCAGAATTCTGCAGGCAAAAATAAAGTTTTGATATTTTTAAGTTAACTTTTACACGTTTGCAGTTTCACGAACTGTGTTGTGTTTTATAATAATCCAACTATTGAGATAAAGTTCTAGTTTATGTTGTATTTTTGTATGTTTTGTATTTCCTGTTTTCATTTTACTTTGACTAAAAGTTTTACTAAATTTGTGTTTCTTGGCATTCTTTTTAAACAAAAGCTATCTAATACAAATATAGTTTTAAATCATTTTTCTATGAAAACGTGAAAAGCTGCTTTGGCAAATCCCTAAAATAAAACAAGTGAATGTGTTTTACAGCTATTTTCATTTATTTCAAGTAACTATAGCTAGTAATGGCTCTTAATTTTGGATATATTTCCTATTTTAAACAAAGGTAATACTGTGTCAATAAATAGTTGACAGAACCTGATATATATATATATATATATATATATATATATATATATATATATATATATATATTAGGGCTGTGCAAAAGTTAATTTCGATTAATCGCATCCAAAATAAAAGTCTGTGTTCACATAATATATTTGTGTGTGCTGTATATAATTATTTTGCCTATATAAATACCTATGCATACATGTATATATTTAAGAATTATTTGCGCTTAAATTCTGTATATATATATAAATACATAATCTATATTATATAAATATTTTATATATGAATAACACATTTTATTAAATATATACATATATGTGTGTGTATTTATATAAATAATTATATACAGCACACACAAATATATTATGTAAGCACAGACTTTTATTTTGGACGTGATTAATCGAAATTAACTTTTGCACAGCCCTAATATATATATATATATATATATATATATATATATATATATATATATATATATATATATATATATATAAACCCACCCTGATAATATTCATGGTGTGACAACATGCCCCTGCCTCTTGTGAAAGGTGATAAGTTGACTTAACTTAAAAATTATTTAGGAAACCTGTTGCCTTAAAATTATCAAGTAAACAAACTTCAGGTTTAATAATAATAATAATAAAAGAATTAATTATTCTTTTATTATTATCAAATTCACATAACTTATTTTTTTTCCTCAAATGAGCATTAAGTTTATTTTCTTACACTTTTTAAGGCAACTGGTTTACTAATTTTTTTAAGTAGCCAAAGTGAAATGAACACTTTATACAGTGAGAAATAAAAGCCACCCTGTATAAAGTAGCTCATATCAGTCGTGCATTAGGCTAATGTAAGCGTGTGTGTGGATGAGGAGATCACACACACCTTGTCGAGCTCATCGTGTAGTTCCGACAGCGACGGGCGCAGGAGTTTCTCCCCGAGAGGAGCTTCGGTCTGCCGGTAGAAGTCGATGTTCGGCACCGCGTCGATGGTGTTGTGCCCGAAGGTCCGCAGGTAGTAAGTGCTGGAGTGTGTGTCCGAGAAATGACTGAGTCCTCCGGCGGATGCCTCGCTCCTCACCGTGTCCCCGTTCACACCGGCTTCAGGAGCGGAGTCAGTCGGGCTGAGGAAGTTCACCACCCGGAACCGGCCCTTGGACTCAGACCCCTCCGCGACCGGCTCCAGCGGCTCCACCGGGTCCACCTGGAAGCGGCTCTGAGAGGAGCCCGGGGCCCGGAGCGAGGGCTTCTGTCCGGCTGGAGGAGATGAGGGCTGATCCGACATGAGGATGATGATGATGGAGAATCACGGCAGGTAATAATTAGCCGGTTATAATCCGACAGACGTGACGACACTCGTGACCGTGATTGACAGGAGAGAGTTTCTGCTGTTCGCTCTTTGACTTACACTTGGCTTTTGTTCATGTAAAAGAGAAACAGTGCAAATCCGAAGTGTTGAGGACAGGGATGAGCAGAGAGGACTTCAGGGCTTATATATTAGATATATTCAGGGCAAAGTATCCTTTTGAGGATGAAATTTCCAATAAAATGTGATATATTTCTCTGATGTTTTCATTGATGTTTTTTTCGTGCGTCTCGAGCACAGACGCGTTTAGTTTCATTGAAGCGCATTTTCGGTCTAATTAAATGTTTTACTTGCAATTATTTTTTTGACAGCCTTTTATACGACAAGCAGTATTAATAATGTTTATATCTAAAAACACAGAAAATTTATTCTGCAATTAAACATGATTTATAAGCTTCCGGCGAACACAAATTACTAAGTTATAAAAAAGTTATTTTTAAATTAAAACCTTTTTTTATTATAGAAAGTGATCAGAACGTATTTTGCAAGTATTACTTTCAAATATTATTCGAACGTTCTGAAAAAATTAGTAACATTTAAAAAACATTTGACCAACGTCCAACTGTAGAATTCCATTAATGACGTTTACGTTCTGAGAACATTAGCCTTTAAACACCAGATGACATCGAAAGAACGAGTCAAAGTTGTCAGAACGGTCCCTGTTAGATGCCACTCATCGGAGGGAATATATCTATATATATACAGTTTTTTTTAAATGCAAAGAGTGATTAAACAGAAAAATTACCAATTCTCACATACATTTAAATCTAAAATCTCCATGAGCAAATACAGAAGTGAACTAAAGTCTGAAAGCATCAAACTCCCCCGAGCTCGTCACTCGTCCTCATTCCAGCTCAGAGAGAAACAATAGTTTTCTATGGAGAGGAAAGATGACATTCAGTCGCATTAGCATTGAACACAACACACTCTTTCACTGTCTCACTCTTCACAGCGCCGAACTGAAAAAGATCCTCCGCAAACCACCACCCTCAGAACAACATTGTTTCATGAGAAGAAGAAAATCAGGACTCGCCAAAGTCCTGATCTTTGATCTCCAAAACGACATATTTAAATGTTTTTTCCTCGAAAGAAAGTCCTTCATGCTTTAAAATATCTCGAATCTAACTCGACACCCTCGCCTCATTTAGTATGCGCGGTCCCATGAATACGCAAATGAGCCCTGCCTCTACTCACTCACTCACTGATCCACTGGTTGAGGATCACACGTTGATCTGATTGGTTACCAAGGTCGTTTGTGACATCAGAAACATTTTAAAAACTGAGTTTGAAAATTCAGAAATGACATTTTCGTGGAAACTTTATCAAAACATTCTTAGAACATGTATTGTTAGTTTTATTCATACAAAGTATCAAATATTCATATCATTTTATCTCATACTCTTTTTTTTCCATATAGGCTACTTCAGTACTTAAACTTAGTTTATTTCATGTTTAACTCCATTACTGAGATCAGTTATTCTAATGTTTAAACGGTAACTTCTTGTACTTATGAAGATGATTTATTGAAATCCCGACAGTGACTGGCACTGATCCTCCGTCAGACATCAGACACGCTCTCCATCAGTCTCTGCAGGTTTCTGTGAATCTGGAGGAGCAGAATCGTGTTGTTCATATGCGCTCATAATCAATAATCACTCATGATCATAATCCCTATGGAATGAGCTGTTGAGGTTCCCTCAAAGTTATGAACAAATGTTCTAGTTATGTTTGAGAAATGATCAACTGGAATGTTTCCTTAAAGTTCGTGTGACCAAAAAAAATCTAAACGTTTAGCAAAATGTTCCTAGAACATGTTTTGGTCAGTTGAGATCATCTAAAACTGTTTTGTGATATCTTCACAACAAAATCGGTTTAAACCCTGAATAAACAGCTGATCTCAGTCCTGGTACAAACAGACAAACCTTGTCCAGCTTTAGAAGATTTGCAGAAAGAACCGAGTAGATCTGAGCGGTGTCTCTGGAGGACAGATGTTCATCTCTGGAATTATAAACACACGGACAGCGTTTATCCATACGACAATCGGAGCATTTCTATTCCAGATCTAATAATGTGCATATATCATCGAGCTAAAAATGAAGGAGCTGTAAGATAACAAAAATATGTTCGCTAACGAAAACTGCACCATAAATGATGTATAAATAATATTGTATTACACAAAGATGAGATTACTTTGAGCGCTCGGAGAACGTTCCCTGACAAAATATCTCTAATACAATTTAATTTGCGTTTTTTAAAATAGCTTGTGCACAATTTCTCAAACAATGGCTCTTTTTCTCTAAACTCTACACATAAAGCCACACAACAGGAGGAGAATGAGTGAGACATTTATTTTCTGGGACACAAGAGCTGTTTCGAATACAGTGTCTATAGAGAAGAGCTTAGAGTAAAGCATATAATGCACCCGCAGTTTTGCAGACGTGATCTGAAGATAACGAGTGAATGAACTTTTGGTGTTTAAGCAATCTAAAAAAAAACTGCTACGATGAACGGAAGCCATTATATAATTTTCATCTTTACCTTTTATGGGGAAACTCCAATGACACAAGAGATGTCAGACGTTCCTCGAGAGTCACGATCTTAAAGGCCATGTAACAGGAGGACAAGAGCAGGACACAAACCCTGAGAGATGAAGAGCAGATCAAGCTGAGAGGATAAACACACAGATGATCAGAACACACACACACTGAGATGAGATCAGACTCACAGAGAGAGATAGATCAACACCAGAGTGTTCAGAGAGAGAGACACAGGTCTCAGAGCCTTCATTAACTTCAGCTCCACCGGCCCTGAGGATTCTGAAACACAAGAGCGAAATCACTGAGAGACTCGAGATCTGTGTGTGTGTGTGTGTGTGTGTGTGTTTGAGCTTTACCAGTGTATGGGAAGTTCGTTTCAGGTTCAATTTCTTGTTGCGGATGAGAGTCCAGTTCACCGTCTCGTTTCGTCCCTTCAATAAAAGCTTGGGATCGTTTCGGAAATTCTGTGAGAGAATCACACAGAGACATGCTCACCAAGGCTGCTTTATTTGATGAAAAAAAGTAATATTGTGAAATATTATGACAATTTAAAATGAGTGTTTTCTATTTTAATATATAATTTGAAAGCTGAATTTTCCACATCATTACTGTTGCTGATTACACATCAGTTTTCAGTGTCACATGATCCTTCAGAAATCATTCTAATATGCTGATTTTATACTCAAAAAACATCAATTATTATTTTCAATGTTGAAAACAGTCGTGTGCCATTTCCCCCCCAAAATTCTCTGATGAATAGAAAGTTCAAAAGAACAGCATTAATCTTTTCTAACATTATAAATGTCTTTACTGTAAGTTTTGATCAATTTAACTCATCCTTGATGAATAAAAGTATTTTCTAATTTCTTTCCCCCAAAAATATAAAAATAAATTCATTACTGAGCCCAAACTTTTGAATGGTAGTGATTAATGTTACAAAAGCTTTCCATTTCAGATCAATTCTGTTCTGTTGAACTTTCTATTCATCAAAGAATCCTGAAATATAAAACTGTTTTCAACATGAATAATAATCATAAATGTTTCTTGAGCATCATATTATAATCATTTCTGTAGGATCATGTGACACTGAAGACTGGAGTAATGATGATAAATTCAGCTTTGATCACAGGAATAAATTACACTTCACTATATATTCACATAGAAAACCACTGTTTTAAATTATAATAATATTTCAGAATATTTCTGTTTTTTTATCAAATAATTGCAGCCTTGGTGAGCAGAAGAGACTTCTTTTAAAAACATAAAAAATACATTTGACCGGTAGTGTTTGAACATGCACTGTATTTATAATTACGACTCATAAGATGACTTATAGATGTACTCACACATTCTCCCGTCACGTTTGTTTTAATAAATCACAATGTGGGAAGTGACGTACGGCTCTTTCAGGGACTGTTGTGTGACACTACGGTTATAAATGAGCGTCAGTGAAATACTCACTCTGTGTTTTGACGAACGCCGGTGACTCCGGACAGTCGGAGCTGCTGCTGTCGTCCACAAGCGGAGCCGTCGGTCCGACCGGAGCCTCGACATCCGACAGATCCGCAGGGAAGTCCTGCGCACAGACATCATGCAGCGTCTGTCAAACTCAAAGCTCTGTATAAATGAAGCTGTCTAGGGTCTGAAAGGTCTTACCGTGGGCAGAGACGCCGGATCTGCTCTCAGGACGTTCTGACTGATTCCAGGACTCTTCTCCTGCAGACGGGCCACATTTACTCAATTCAGCTAAAGCCAATAAAATGCGTGAGTTTAAATTAATAAACTGAAGAACTTACAACCAATTGAGGGCACACGGACACCAAAACTTTGTAAGTCGTGTCTCGAGACAGAAACGAAACAAACACGTGCTGGAAAAATCACGACAACAGTGATTAGTAAAAAACCGCCACAATCACCAGCAGATCGACACGAAAGACAAACTCTTTTACCCGCTCGTGTGCGGACCAGATATCCAGTGCGTTCGGCAACAAGATGGCCGTCTTCGTTTTCTTGATGCCGGTCACTGAAGCCACTGGAATCGCAATCTAAAGGAAAAAACAATATGATGACATTTTGCTGACGTTGCCATTAAATTATAAAAACTGTATTATTAACGTCAATACTTAAAAAAAAAAAACTTTAGCTGATAATTTCCTCACGCCCATGTCATCCAAGATGTCCATGTCTTTCTTTCTTCAGTGGAAAAGAAATGAAGGTTTTTGATGAAAACATTCCAGGATTTTCTCCATATAATGGACTTCAATGGGGACCAAACGGTTCAAGGTCCAAATGAGAGTTTCAGTGCAAACTGTTCAAAGGGCTTTAAACGACTCCAGACGATGAATAAGGGTCTTATCAAGTTCGAACTCATTCATTAAAATGAACTAATGTTTTTCCAAATCATTTGGTTGATTCAACGAATCAAATGAACGAGTTGACTCGGGAAAAGCTTCATTCATTTGATGAACAGGAGAGTCACGAACGCGCGTCACAGAACAGAGCAAGGCGAGCATTTGAGCTTATAAAACTTAAACTTTGTTATTTATTTATTAAATGAGTGATCGTTTCACTTGATAAGACCCTTATTCATCGTCTGGTGTCGTTTAAAGCCAGTTGAACAGTTTGCACTGAAACTTGAACCGTTTGGACCCCATTGAAGTCCATTATATGGAGAAAATCCTGGAATGTTTTCATCAAAAACCTTCATTTCTTTTCGACTGAAGAAAGAAAGACATGGACATCTTGGATGACATGGGGGTGAGGAAATTATCAGCAAAAGTGATTTCAAAAGTGAACGACTCAAGGAAACATTACATTGTATCATTCTTCAAAAAATTGGGACTGTTACATTTGAATGTTCTCTGAAACAAGTAACATTTAAAAAGTGTTCGAGGAGCATCCAACTAAAATGTTTCAGTTGGATGTTCGATGTATAAATAATGCTTTTTTTGTTTATTAAAGACCTTTAAGCAAACTTTCTATCAACGTCAGTAGAAGAAAAATGCACTTCAGTTCAAAAATTTGGGGTCAGTAAACGTTTTTCAAAAATAAATGAATACTTTTATTCAACAAGGACACGTTAAATTGATCAAAACTGACATTTGTAACGTTACAAAAGATTCTATTTCAAATAAACACTGTTCTTTTGAACTTTCTATTCATCACAAATGTGTTTGATCCTCATATTAGAGTGATTTCTGAAGGATCATGTGACACTGAAGACTGGAGTAATGATGAGTAAAGGAATAAAAACACTTCACTACAGTATGTGTTTTACATTTGAATAATATTTCACTGATTTTACTGTATTTTTGATCAATTAAATGCAGCTTTGGTGAGCAGAAGAGACTCTTTCAGAATCTTCAAAGTTTGAGGTTTTACCTTAGTGTCTTTCCCGAAGACTTTGGAATGGAAACAGATCCAGTTGTCGGACACGAACAGCCTCCCCTGGTACAGCATGTCCTTCTGCAGGGCGCACGTGTAACCTGGAACACCACAGGAGCACACTACTGTACTCAGAGCTGTGTGTGTCATTAAAAGTGAAGTAATCATCAATCATCAAACTGAGAATACATACTCTGTCTCAGATGTTCACCTTCACTTATGTCCTTAAAAACTTTGTGGTACTGGGAATTAGTGCGCAGAAACTGAAACACAACACAAACGCTTAAATCGGGTTCTAGACTCAGTTTTAAAGAACCATTTATGCCAAAAAGGCTGTATATAAGAGGAGAAGTCTTCCATATTCATGTTTAACAGGTTATTTGAACATTTGTCTAGAGATGAAGTGTGTTTATGAGTTCATAAACTGCAGACGCACGTGACAGGACTGCGGTTTTCTGCGTTCACACTTGGATTCAGAGTCACTCTGGACTTGCAGAAGAAGTGAAGGATCAAGTGTTTTGGATCTGAATCAAGAGAAGCGCACACACATCTGGAGTTAGACTGATTAAAAGCAGATTTACACTGAAAAACAAACCAGCACAAATATCTGAATATTCTTAAATCAAGATACTGGATAATGAATGAAGATTAAGTCTTGCTTGATTAAAAAAGTGAGTAAGAACAAATATCAGGCAATGGAGCCAAAAATAATCTTCATTCAAAGGGTATTAAGATAATCTTCATTTATTCTGACCACATTTGCTCTTGATTTAACCCCTAGTCCGTATACGGGCAACCTAACTTTACTTTACTATATTTCTATTAAATCCTAATCTAGTCATGACAAACTATACATCATTGGAAAGGTCTAAGAATCCTAAATAGATATTTTAGGTCTGTTTTTTTCTTACAAATTATGAATGAACAGTAATATATGAATTTATGACAAGAGTGCGCCTCAAAAAAAATCGACGTCATCACAGGAGTTTCTGACCTTTGACACAAAAAGTCGACGCACACACTTTTAATAATTGAAACTTTGGTTTTTAGTGCTAAAAGTTCATAATAAAACATAATTAGTATTTGTCAATAAAAAAAAGATAAAATTATATTTAAAAAGTAAGGTAAGAAGTCCTCTAAAAAAAGTATAATATATTATATATATAGAGAGATTTTTTTATTATTATTATATCACATATTTTAGTAGTTATGATAAATTAGGTATCATTTGAAAGCTTGCGAACTCAGAATTCATCTTGTAAAAACTGATTTGAAATTGGACGTTGCGTTACCATAGAAACGGTATTTTTTTATTAGGCCCCTCCCCTTTTGGGCATCATCTTTCATAATTTATTATGAAAACCTTTTCTAATCTTGACAAAACACATATTGTCAGAAAGGTCTCAGTCTCAATGTTCCATATTTAGTGACAGAAGTGATATTTGGATAGAAATGTATTAATTTGTTATGGCAAAATGCACACAATTAAATTCAGTGGAATTCAATGGCACCCGGTGGCTATTTTTGGTACTAAACAAAATCTCATGGGAACTTCAATTTTTTGTGATATCAACTTCAAATTTGGAACACAACTTGATCATTCCATAACTTTTTCATACTTTAATTTTTTGAAGTGCTTTCACTTCAGTAATAATCTGCTGATCGTTTTCTTTAAAACAAGACCAAACTTAGGTCTATATTCCAAAGCACTCTTGAATTACAACCATTTAAGTTTGTATAGTGCATTTTAATGTCAATTATCAAAAAGGGGGGGTGACAGGTAAAGGGTTAAACATAAATGCACTTAATTTTGATGCACATTAATTTTGATAACATCTTCAGTGATTTTAACCAGTCTCTTGATTCAATATTTGTGCCTGAAAACGAGAAGAAGATCATGTCTAACCTGACGAGGGTTGGTTTTCTTCTTCTTGCGGAGACATCAGCTTCAGCGTCCAGCGAGACGAGAGCGTCAGGCCGTGTCATTTTGTTTCTCTCCTCCTCGTCTCCGTTCTCAGCATTCTGACTGTGAAAACACACACATACAAAAACATTCAGGTGGAGTACATAAATACCAGCACAACAGAACTGACAAACATCTCATGTTACCTTAAACAGTTCCTCTGATAATCCTTCAAGCTTTAAACATCTAGAATAATCCCGTTAACGCACTTGTATCCATTTCTTGGGTTAATTTAGCCAGAATGTTTTACTAGAGGAACCCTTGCTCTGTCTGTGTCCACTGTGTGTACGTGACGCGTTATTGAACCTGAGCCGTCTCTTCTCTTCTCGTTACGGCTGCGGTTTAGTGTTACTGAAATAAGAGTCAGTCTGACGGAGGAAAGCTCACTTCTTGCTTCCCAATGATGTTATATTAAACACATAAAAAAAATAAAATAAATGAAAAAATATGTATTATTTATTTAAATAAAAACAAAATAACCACATAAATAAAAACCTTTAATGAAAATAAATAAATACAATAATTAATATAAATATATTTGAAATAAATATATCAAACTTGATTTAAACAAAAAAAGAACAGGATAACTAAATAAATACATTAAAATAAAAAAAAAATGTTACAATTGAAATTTGATTGAACTAAATAAATAATAAATACATTTGATTCAAATAAAAAATAAAAAATAAATGAAATACATCTACAGTACAGTACAAAAATGCAATGAATCTGTGGAAATAAAAGATTGACTAATCTAAAGACCATTTTTCCACTACACAGAATCTTTAGTGCATTTAAAAGTGTCCAAGGCTCTTCATGAAACCACCGATGCCAGTAAATACACATTATTTGTAAGAGTGTCAGTCAATGTGTGTTCAGAAACTGCAGGTTTGTTTTTACTCTTCACCATTAGTCTGTTCAGTGTTTGCCGATACAGACAAAGTCCTTCTGCTCACAGAAAGTCAACAACCCTCTGTTCCATATTATTCCATAATCCATGAAATTTCACAATAATAGCAAATATGAACATTTAAAAATCAATTTGGATGCACAACACACAAAACGACATCATGCATCATTGATGATCATAACATGATTCAGTCAAACCCCAGAGAGATGCATGAGCGTACCGTGGCGACACACACTCGTTGATCTGCTGATGTGGAGGAACGGAGCACATGGGTCGACACGCATCGCTCCGGCTCCGGCCCTGAGGCGTCGAGTCCTCATGTTTCTCCATCGGGATCTGAGCTTCTGCCGGAGCAGCTTCTGACCCACAAACTGAGAAAGTTAATCAGTAATCTTCTGTTTCGCTGACTAACGCAGATTTAAAGCTGAACAGTGGGAATACCGTCCTACATTTGGGGGAAAACGGACTAAACAAATGTAAAAGTTATAAAGTCACATATAATATTGGAAAAGCTATAGGTCTTTCCAACTATGTGTTAAATTAGGTTGAGACATATACTGTATTAAAGGGAGATATTTTTATGTTAAATTTGGAGAGCAGAAACATGGCTGGTCCTTTACGGTTATTATTGTCCCTGCTGAACTTGGTATTTCTTGGAGTAAAAACTTTCTAAAATGATACGAGGATAGGACTGGCGTTCTATTAGTTGGCCCTAAAAGTAAAAGAGAAAAGTCTTGGAGTTATTTCTGACTTGGATTTTAAGTTTTAACTCCCAAGGTGGCAAAAACTAATTTATTTTTCACCTGAGAAACATTGCAAAAAATCAAACTTTTTAAACCAGAAACGAATCTCTTATCTCAAGTGGACTTGACTACTGTCTGTCATGCACTTTTTACTGGTCGACCACTAAAATCAATGAATAGACTTCAGTTTATCTGAACTTCAGCCGCTCGGTTACTGAGAACTCAAACAGGAGAGCATATAACAGCAGTTTAGCTGGACTGCAACTTTGTAAAGTCCTCCTCATCACATCACAAGCACATAATGGACAAAGAGCTGTAACTATATTGCCATTTCTCTTGATAATTATATCCCATCAAGAACAGTAAGTTCATCTGGTGTTGCAGGTTTATTGGAGGATGCAAAATATATAAAGAAAATCTGTGATGTGGCATCTGCAACTTATGCACCTCAATAACTTAATCTTTATTATTTTATAAAAGAAAGTCAAAAATGAATCTTTTTACTCTGGCATTTGATTAGTTACTCCGAATGTGAGTATATTTTAATCTCTGATGTTTGATGCACGTTTTTATTCAATATGACGTCACTGTTGATATTTGACTACCTGTAAAGCACTTTGAACTGCATTTTATGCCTGAAAAGTGCTATTGAAATAAGATCTATTATTGTTATTATTATATCTATATGTAAATATGACAAAAGTTTGAACATATCAAATCATTCTGTGTTATTTCTATTTTGATAATGGTATCTAGTGTAAAGTGAAAACTCTAAAATGAGACAAGTGGAAGTCTGGGAATGTGTGCTAAATTTCTTTTTACTTACATGATAAGATAAAACAAATTTCAATGTATTTAAGCACCCTGTAGATCAAATGGTTTTTAGTATTATGAGAAAATTAAATTCAGCCCAAACTTTTGTCTGCTGTTCTACATTATTTGTAATTTCCGCTT
Source organism: Cyprinella venusta (assembly GCA_038021265.1). Classification (NCBI taxonomy): domain Eukaryota; kingdom Metazoa; phylum Chordata; class Actinopteri; order Cypriniformes; family Leuciscidae; genus Cyprinella; species Cyprinella venusta. The sequence goes on from CM075872.1 coordinate 597,135, forward strand.
CTCTCCACTGAGTGTCGCGCTTTTGCAGGAAAATGTTGCTGCGTCCCAAGACTGTAAGGTCCCAATTCACCTCCTCTACAGTACTACACCCTACGAGTATGCACTACAGTACTGCACCCTACGAGTATGCACTACAGTACTACACCCTATAGTTCTGTGATGAAAAAGCCGATACCTTTGAGAGTAGCAGAAGGGTAGACAAGCTTTGGGACATCCGACTTTGTCATAAAATAGAGTCTAAAAGTTTCTCTCTGTGGCTTAGTCACAAGCATCCTGTAATAATAAACTGACATGTCAATCATCTTGTCACACTTAAAAAATGTAATTTAATTTCCAACCATATCAGAGAGAAATGCAGCACGTTGATATTTAATTGTCCTCATATTAACGCATTATAAAAGTTCACATTGTTGCAGATGAAATATAACATAGATATAATAACATTAGATTTATAATCCAGAGGGATGAGCTTTAAATGAGCTTGTGGGAATTGGTAGATTTAAATCTACTGTACTGTCAAAACACCATTCAAACTGGGATGTAAAAAAAAAACAGACAATCTAACCCGATCCGAATTTTTTATGACGGACGAAAGTTTCGGAGGCGAAACTTTCATAGCCAATCGTTCAATTAGAAGAACATTGCGCTAGTACTTCACGAGTTAAAAAAAAAATAATTTAATGACTAAAGTGTCAACAACTTAAATCGGGTAGGTGTGCACAGCTGAAAGTTATGCTACTAAAGCGGTAGCTGTATATTTATATTGAAAAGCAACACAACTTAGTGGGACAACCACAGTATAGTAGCTAGTCTACAGGCATAACAATATGATATTAAAAAATACCACTTACCATTTATAAGTTATATGGACTTCGTCGACGACGATGGTTGGTCCTATACAACTCCGTGGCTAACATGTTTTGCCACTTTGAGCTCATCCAGGCCTCGGGACTGCCGAACAGAAGCTGGTATCGACAATTCTTTATGGCATTTTCTTCCTCGGGTCACAACTGAGCGGCATGATATTCCTGTACTGGTCCGCCATTTGGGCGATTAATGGCGAGACAACAATAACGACTGGGGTCTCGCGAAGTTTAACGCCGAAAGCGGCTCTTTTTTCTAAATAAAATTGCATTCTAAACTACTTAGAACAATATCTAAGGCCGCATCAAAAGGTAGCTTCGCGTCGGCGGCCATTTTGAATTCATAGATATAAACAAACTGCTTCGACGTGTCGCATAGATGTCGTCATCGTCTTGCTGCTCCCTCCCCGTTCTGTGATTGGTTCCCTAAATCCCTAAAACAGAAAAACTCCCACAATAATGGCTAAACAACTTTCTTTAATGTGGTTTTTGAAAAGAAAAAAAGCAAGAGTTGAGAACTACCGACCCACCTAGGGCCAGTTCTTCAGACTTATTAACCCACGAGAAGACTATCAGGTGCTGGCCGCTTCTTCCCCTCTCTCTCTCGGTCAGCCTGACGCGGGTTTACCGCCGATCGAACTAAATGCGATATTATAGGCTACTTATTTTAGCTTATACTTCATTTTCGATTGCACTGCTGACCTGCCTGAATAAAATTGTCTACTGGTTTGTCCAGCCTTTATTGAGCTCTGTTGGTTGAACATGATGATTTCCAGACTATTGTAAAATAAAGGTGTACCTGTTTTTGCAGTTAATTTTTCTATTCTCTAAGGTTTGATTGTTATTTACTTATTTTTTTTCCGGGAAAAACCCCACACACTTTTTCACTGGCTCGCCCAAAGTACAAATTCCTCTTAAGACACCGAGTTACACCATGTACCAATGTACTTTATCAAACTTGCCTGAGCGGGCCAGTGAGTAATGCGGGCGGGACAGGGACCGTTACTGGCTAGGCCCCAGTTCAGGGCAGGCTCCGTCCTTGTACATTTAGTACTAATGGTAAAATGTAGCAGAACTTATGCATAAACTACACATGTTTATCAGTTTATATTGTTTAGTTTGCACGTTTTGTGCTGTCGTACCTGGCTGAATGATTACAGGTATTCGCTTCGGGTAATATTAGAAACCCAGCAATTATCTGGTTGTGAACTGTCTGGTTGTAAAAGTCATAAAATTGTTGCTAAAATTTAATTGTTGTTTTTTTTAATGCAGCTGAATGACTAGGCTTACAACTAATATGCAGAATTTTCTTAAATAGGCCTACGTGAACCAGCTACTATTTAATTTAGCCTATTTATTGCTGATCTGTTAGTGTTTCTGCCTGGCAAAGACTGAAATAACATCCACAACCATTTCAGGGTCCTAATAAACATTTTGCAACCCAAAGTAAATCTCTGTCGTCTGTGCTTTCTTTGACCATGTGTTGATTTGTGCCTGGATGATACAAATGCATGATCTATTTATCCAACAACTCATTCAACATTATTTATAAGTCATTAAGTTTTATGTATGTCTTGATTTTGGCTTTTTTTAAAAATCACTCTTAAGATTTGCATGACAACAGTTTGGAATCACTATGATTTAAAGAATGTATAATTTTATTCATCAAGGACGCATTAAATTGATCAAAAGTGACAGTAAAGACAGTTTTAATGTTACAAAAGATTCAATTTCAAATAGATGCTGTTGTTTTGAACTTTGAATCATTGAGAAAAATAAAATTTATTACGGTTTCCACAAAAATATGAACCGCTTACAACGTTGATAATAAGAATAGTTTTCTTGAGCATGAAATCATTATCATATTAAAATCTAAAGGATCACGTGACACTAACTAAAAAATAACTTTTTAAAATTTACAAAAAATAAATTGCTGTTTATATTATAAAACATTACTGTTGTTGAATGCTTATAATCAGATAAATATCAATCAAACATTTTTGTATTTTGTAAAAGGACGTGAAGTAGCCTATTTTCTCATTTGCTTTAAGTTTTACACTTCTGTTCGTACAATTTTGTTTAATCCAAATTGTATTTATACATGTATTAAACACATTAGCCTATGTGTGGTTTTTAGTTATTTTTCTAATATTTACCAAATAAACCCGAATTTTAAAACAATCATGCCAGGACAGGTTTAAAAACTTACATTTATTACATAATACATTTATAGAGGTTTATTTTAGTAATTGCATTAGCCAACTAATGAGAACATAAATGCAACAAATGAGAACAATTAAAATACACGCTTTGCGAGGTACAAAGGAAAAGCAACGAAATGAAATGTAGCCTATACAAGTTCAGGTTTGCTGTGCTTTATTCTAAGGTTACAAAAAGTGAATCAGTAAAGGGAAAACTGCGCAAAACATGCAATATTTTTTTAATTAACGGTCCCGAAGCTATAAACAATTTTATAGAGGAAAAAATATTTTTCATGATTTGTTATCACAACTTTTTTTTCAACTAATGTGGTTCAGATAACATTTTGAGATTCTATTTTTTTAACAATATTTTTCATTGTATTCATTTAAAATAAAAAAAAAATGTTATGAACAAAAACCGGTAACTTAGCTATTTTTTAAGTTAAACCAACAACTTTTTTTCAGTTTATACATTGAAAACTGCAGTAAATCTACCTTTTTAACAATAATCCATTAATCCTGCAGTGATAACGAGCTTAATTGATTCTGCTTGATATAAAAGACCACAAAGTTGTCCTCACCGGTTTGACCGCATAGACCACACCCCAACTCAGGGCAAGCCAGAAACTGAATTAAACTTTAAAAAGCCAAAGCTGTGAGCAAACTCAGTTACTTGTCCTCCCATCTGAGCACAATGTTCACGTACACAGTCTCCGTCTCCACTGGTAAACAGGAGTATGCTGGGACCATTGATTACGTTTACCTGACGCTGACGGGCACGGAGAGATCCAGTGACCGGACTCTGCTGGACAAAACCTTCTTTCAACATTTTGCAAGAGGAACGGTACGAAAGTTGTTTTTTTTCCTGAATGTTTTTTAAATATAACACAAAGTTAAGTATCACCTATCAGATAATTAAATCATTTTTGTTTCCTCCCAAAAAGTGAGAAATCTCAATGACTGTTTAGGATAGTAAAGGATTTAAGGTTCAGGTAGGCCTATAATAAAATCACTACACAGATTTGGTTTGACAAATTTGCAAAAGCTTTATTTATACATGTTAGTAGGCCTACTTCGTCCGTTGGTTTGGAGTGCACACTTACTGGCTTGCGTTGGCTGCAGGTGAGCGTCCTTCCGTCATGGCGGCCTTCACGGTCAAAAGAGTGAGGCGCGTGCCGCAGGAAATATTTATAGTCTGAGCACTCCGCTGGACGATACCAACTAGATGTTTTATCATGGGGGGGTGAAGAAAATGAAAATTATATATTTTTAATCGGTTCCAATTTATTTCTATTTAACATTTGTTGGTTTGCATTCTTATATTGTTTGTTTGTTATTTTATTTACTTTGATTAGTTAACTTGTAACTAACTTGTTGATTTTTTAAATTTGTCGATCGTATGCTTTCCTCTGTCTTGTTTAAGTGAGCTCACCTGTTTCATTTGGGAAGACTGTTTGTTCTGTTCAGTTAGTTTTCGCTATGTTGCGTTAAAGTTTTTTTTTTTTGTTTAATTTAGTTTATTTAAGTCTAGTTATTATTTGTTAGAACAAGTTGATTTAGTTTGTACCCTTTAATTTGGATCTTTTCTTATTTATGAGTAAAATAAAACCCGTTTTTTTGTTGGAAATCTTGTGTCCTTGTTGCTATATCTGACAAACATAAGCCCCCTGACAGATACTCTAATTTAACATATGAAGAGTTCAGATGCAAAAGCCTCTAAATGCCATTTGAAATTTTCTTCTAAAATGACCATTTTTATCAAGCTTGTAAATTTAAGTTCAGTAATTTCACTTAAATGACAATCAATAGGTAATCTTCTTTGCAATTTAAGTGAAATTACTGAATTTAAATATACAAGCTTGATAAAAATCATCATTTTAGAAGAAAATGTCAAATGGCACTTGGACGCTTTTGCATCTGAACTCTTTATATGTTGCGGAAATGTGCTTATTTCAGTCGGAAAAGTCAGAGTTGCAAGACTCGAGATTCAGAAAAAAATCACCTGAATTGGTCTTTATAACTCACAAATCTGACTTTTCTTGCGCAATTCTGCCTTGACTTTTCTCTCGCAGTTGTGTGAAACTCACAAATCTGAGACATCAGAATTAAGAAATCACAATTTCATTTTTATTTTTTATGCAGCGGTGGTAACAAGTGTTCATAAAATGTATCGTATCACAAAATACCCGAGTTTGAAAATTGGTATCGTATTTTTGATTTGTCTCTTTCCCCAATTAAATCCTCTTTAAATTTTGCACATAACCTGTGATTTAGAGTCTTTTACTTGAAACGGGCCTCGTAACAGAAGGGACTGGTTTTTGAAACGAACGGGCCACCGATTTGCATCGGCTCTGGTTATGTCTAGTCTAACAGAAGCTGATGTCCACTAAAGGTGATTCCCGTCGAGGTCATTGTGAAGGAGAAGCTTGGAGACATTGTTTTGGTGAAGCTGGAGAAGAAGAACTTCGTGTTCAATGATCAGTGGTACTGTAGAAGCATCAGTGTGACGTCACCCTCTGGAGATCGCTTCGACTTCCCCTGTTATCGCTGGATCGCGAGTGAAAATGCTGTGGTTCTTCGAGAAGGCAAGGGTGAGTCTTATCCCGACTCTGATCACTATCCAGTCCTGAATTAAGCATGTCACATATACTGTTATTCATGCGTCTGTTCCTTTAGCTCGGTTATCTCACGAGGATAAAACCAGTTTGCTAAAAGAGCACAGACGCACGGAACTGGAATTCAGACAACAACTGTTCAGGTATGAGGCCACCTTACAATCAAGTCTTATTAAATGTATCATTTAGGTTCCAATACAATATGTTCTGGACCTTGAATTATTAGGATGGTCATTATCAGGCCCGTCCTGCTTTTCTGCATTGGTCAGATTACTGAAACTCTTAATGGTTATTATTAATGGCTACCCAACCTGTTTCACTCAGCTGTAAGTTAAATGAAACAGATTACTTAGCTTTTGTCTGAGCTTTTAGTGCTGTTCTTGAATCTCGTTTTGAATAAGTTATTACTCTCAGTATCAATACAGGTTTTTCCATGGCCGGCTCTATCCCTTTGGTTGCCCTAAGCCAGATTGTTTTTTTAGCAATACTATATTTATTAGTGGTCCCAGTATATTATATTACATGTATTACATAATATATCTACATATTTGTCTGAAACCAGAAAACCAAAAAGGGCCATTTAAAGGATCTATCTATCTATCTATCTATCTATCTATCTATCTATCTATCTATCATTTTTTTTGGTGATTTATTGATGATTTATTTTTCAACTTATTGGTTGGCTGTGCAATATTAAATATTAAAAGTTCTAAACTTAAAAATTATGTATATGTTATGTATTGTTCTACTATAGTAATGATCATATTTAAAATAATATATTGAATTTTATTGGTGTCTCCCACATTGTCCCACAGCAAGTGTACAATGCTTTATAATAATATTTTATTCTATAGTGTCCAGTCCATTTAATTAATTTTCCATTTTTTGAATTTTAATTAATTAATGCATCCAAGTTATTTGACATAGGCCTATTTTAACTTTTTTTTTTTTTTGTAAAGTAACGCAATAGTTACTTTCCCTGGTAATTAGTTACTTTTATAATGATTTAATTCAATTATTATTTGTGAGAAGTAACTATAACTAATTACTTTTTTAAGTAACATGCCCAAGACTGATGAGTATTTTACAAAAATGCTTTTATAATCACTCAAACTTCAACAAGTTGAAGGATCATCTGTTCATGCAAATGCTACAAATAACGTTCAAGGATATTTCTGTAAATTTTGTCTTAATTTTCATCCGGACTCGGTTTATTGTTGGTTTGCTTAAGTTTAAAAGCCTTAACACCCTTGTACTTTCATTTGACTTATACTAGAGAAAACTTTGTGCATCACCAAATATAATTCTCTGTCTAATATCTGAAAGACTTTTTTTTTATTTCCTTGAAGGTGGAGGGAGTGGCAGCCTGGTTTCCCCATGAGCATAGACGCCAACTCAAGCAACGAACTTCCTGTTGACGTTCAGTTTGAAGCTGGAAAAGCTTTGGACAATAAAAGCTTTTTAAAAGTGTAGGTTACAACGTTTGCATTCGTCGCTTTGCGAGTATTCCTAACATATATGCTACAATTGAATTTCTTCTGTTGAACTAAAGATATTTTGAAGAATGTTGTTACCACACAGTTGACATTAGCCATTGACTATTTCGTCCCCATACTAGATATGGAATTCAGTGGCAATGGTTATACAACATTCTTCAAAATATCTTTTTAGTTCAACAGAAGAAATTCATAAAGGCTTGGAATGACATAAGAGTGAGTAAATTATATTTGGGTGAACTATCCCTTTGACTGAGAAATACTCCAAATAAATAAATTAAACTGAACCAGACACTGAAAATCCTTTGTTTTTCCATCTGTGATCTTTCAGGATGAAGAATCTTGGTCTTGACAAACTCCACAACTTGTTCCAGTCCTCTTGGAAAGATATTGCAGATTTTCAACAAGTATTTCTAAAAATCAAGAACCCCGTGTCAGGTTTGAATAATTTCTCCCTTTGTCAAATATTTTTTTTATATAAAAATGAGCCGTCCAACTTATTATTGTGCGGATTTTCTTTACATCTTCGGCAGACTATGTGATGCAGAACTGGGAAAAGGACTTCTTGTTCGGCTATCAGTTCTTAAACGGCTGCAATCCTGTGATGATCAGTAAGTGCGTGAATCTTCCTGATGGGTTTGCAGTCACACAGGAGATGGTGAAGGGCTCGTTGGATAGAGGTCTCGCTCTACAGGAGGAGTTAAAGGTCAGTAGATCGTAAGGTTGCAGTGGTCAGTTCTGGATGAAATTCCCATTATTATTCAATGGCTCTCCAAAACAGGCAGGAAACATCTACATGGCCGACTATGCGATACTGGAGGGAGTGCGAGCCAATGACACAGACCCCAATACCCAGCAGTATTTGGCTGCTCCCTTCTGCCTGCTGTACAAGAACAGCCAGAATCAAATCATGCCGATCGCCATTCAGGTGCCTGTGCTTCAAAATATTAAAATAAATAAAGTCAGTGTTTGGAGTTTTTACCAAACATCCTGCTGGTTTTCTTGACCTGAAACAGCTCAGTCGTCAGACCCCTGCTACGGTCTTTCTCCCGAGCGATAATCGCCACGACTGGATGCTAGCCAAGATGTGGGTGAAATCCTCCGACTTTAATGTCCACCAGCTGGTCACACACCTTCTCAGGACACATCTGACGTCTGAGGTTTTTGCCATTGCCATGTACAGACAGCTCGCTGCGGTCCATCCTGTCTACAAGGTAGCCATCCTTTAATGAGATTTGATGTAGTTGATCTGATGCCAATGAAAGAAGTTTTGTGGATATTGAAGTGGCTGAAGGTTACCGTCCTTCTAGGATCCACCACTCATGGTTTTTGTGCCATTTCTCTTGCTGTAAATGCACTTCCCTGGGTGTTTTTACCGAGATTTTGAAACGTGTGGCTTATTGCTATTGTGTTTCAGCCAGTCATTTGTTCTCCTCACAGTTACTGATCCCTCACGTCCGATTCACCATCGCCATCAACACTGCGGGTCGTGAAATACTCATCAGTAAAGATGGGATCGCTGAGAAGGTATCTTTAACCCTGAATAAATTTCCTTGGAGCCACGTTTTATGCTGGTAAACAGTCTTTATGACTTGACATTTTCATTTAGCTGTGGCTTCCGTTTTGTAGACTTCACTGCACTTCTCCAAAGAAGGATTTAGGAAATGTGGTCTGAGACTAGAAGCTTCACTGGTGTTCATTTGTTTCAAAGTTTGTCAGTGCTGGTGGAACTGGAACTGTGCAATTGATCCAAAAGGCCATGAAGACTTTAACCTACAAGTCCCTGTGCTTCCCTGAGTCCATAAGAGCTCGAGGAGTGGAAGATCTGCCCAACTACTACTACAGAGACGATGGCATGATGGTCTGGGACGCAGTGAAAAGGTACTTTACAGTTGGTCAAATTCGGGGTGAAACGGTTCGAATTGTTCACGGTTCGGTTTTTGGCCACCTGATTTGGTATGTGCTTGTATTGTTATAAGGTTTTGACACCAACATTTTAGATGTCAGTGAAAATTTCACAATTCTCCATTCCAGTTTCCAAAAACTACGATGTCAACTAGTATAATTTCAAACATTAACAGCCAGTAATAAAATGGAACAAATCAAAGTTAGTCATAGCCAAGAGCGTTGTGGGTCTTTCCTCTTATTTTCTTGCTGTTTAACATTTTAAAACCACCGACAGCAAGAGGCTACTTTTGCTTTAAGACATAATGCATGGATCAATATACAGATACTGTACACATGTGCTGTTAAGACATAACTAACTCCAAGATGGGCATTTTGAAAATTGTGTGAAATTGTCCATTCAAGACCAAGAAGACATGAAAGAACTCAAATTAAACGTTTTTTCAAATTAAATCGTCTCAAATTAAATTTTTAAAATGCAGCACTGACTTTTTTATTTATTTAATTTTTTAAACCATATTACAGATGCATCGTCAGATTTGAGATTAACCGCTGTGTAAATGTGCACCTAACCAAGTGTGTGGTATTTTATTTTATTTTTTCCGAAAATGGTTACATCCTTCGTTTCAACCATTAGCATTTGAAGTTAGAACAAATTAGCATAGCATTTGACACCAAGATGTTTTGTTGTTGTTTTTTTTACATTTTCTGATTCATCATTTAACTTGACCTTCCTCCAGTTTTGTTTCAGATGTGGTGAATATCTGCTATAGCAGTGATGAGGCGGTTCAGAAAGACAAGGAGATTCAAGCGTTTGTCCAGGATGTTTGCTTCTCCGGTCTGAAGAATTGTGGTGAGTACATGATCATTTAAAATGTAAACGCTTTTATCGCCCCAACCCCTCGAGAAGTACCGGACGAGCCCCCAATTTTCTACATGCCTTCCCAGTCTAGAGAGGGGGTAAGAAAGGAATTCATATTTGTATTCCTATTATGTGTGTATATCTTCTTGGTATCGTTTTAATCCTCTCTAGTTCACAGAGTTACACACATACAAAAAATTACAGTAAAATGTATGATTCTATGTGCAACCGTTTTTCTGGTTAGTAAACGTAAAAGGCCATGAACTAAAATGGGAAAAAGGGAACCTTCTTACTCTCGAAGGTGATTGGTAGGTTCACTAATCTATAAAATGGGATTACTGGACAGTTTATGACTAGTTATTAAAATGATATCCCTTTTTTGAGCTAAGAATCACTACTCAAAATAGCAATCAAATTGTAAACCGTTTTAACTTCAATCCATCCTTAAGGCTGTCGTTGAACTTAATTAACAACAAAGTCATCTTCAGTGAACAATATGTTGTACAACAAGATAAAAGCACACTTACTAATGTCTGGGGCAGGAGAAAACCGTCTCAGCCGCCAGGAGACAAAAAGGCTTCTTCAAACTTTGATTGGCAGCTTGTGGATGAAGCTGAGAGGATCCAGCAGCGGAGTCGGCTAGAAGCAGAACACACACATTCCACTTTTAAAAAAATGGTAGAATAGTATAAATCAAATCAATAAATGTCGAATTGCCATCTTGTCAGAAAAACAAACTAGACATGAGTTAGCAGATTAATGTTAGTTGACGTTAAAAAGAAAAATGGTGAGTATTGACCATTGTAGGTCTTCACAAATGGTCAATTACACCCTGGGACGTCACGTTTACAATGTCTGTATGATTCAATATGCATTGTTTACACCATACACAAAGTAAACTCATATCTGTTGTTCAGAGTTCCCGGAGTCTCTGAAAACTCGGGAGCAGTTGGTCGAGTTCCTGACTGTTGTGATATTCACAGCTTCAGCACAACACGCTGCGGTCAACTTTGGACAGGTGCGTTCACACACACATTTCAGGATGAATATGAGCTATCCATAGGCTGATATATCTGTGTCTGTCCTGGGTTCCAGTATGACTGGTTCTCCTGGATCCCAAACAGCCCGTCCACCATGCGGAAGCCCCCTCCCGTTCAGAAGGGCCAGGTGGATATGAAGTACATCATGGAGAGTCTGCCGGACCGCGGACGTTCCTCTTGGCATCTAGGAGTAGTTTGGGCTCTCAGTCAAGTCCAGGACAACGAGGTTTGAGGTTTGACTAGTTTGCATAAAATTATTCCTCCTACAAGTTGTTCTGATTTTGTGCAAATCTTCTCCAGATATTTTTAGGCGAGTATCCAGATATGTACTTCACCGAACAACCAGTCATGGAAGCCGCCAAGAGTTTCCGCAAGAAATTAGCCGAAGTTTCCAAAATCATCAAGAGCCGAAATGAGAATTTGGAAGTGCCCTATTGGTATCTGTCTCCAGACCGAATCCCCAACAGTGTGGCCATCTGAGAGGACGTCGGTGGGGAAACTATAGAGCCATTTCGAGGTTTTGTAGAGTCACTAGATGAAGTTGTGAAGCGGTATTCTGTTTTTTCCTTTAGAAAAACACTTGTTGAATTTGTACGGGTTAGATGAAAACAATTAAGATTATTCAATAAACCAACTAAAACAACTTATCGGCTCTTCTCTGGCTTTCTCATTCAAACTTCAGACTGTTTTACATGTATTTTGTGTTAACAGGTTTGACTGACAAAACGACATCTACTGGCAGGACTATATACATCGCAAATGTTAGAATAGCTAATGGTAAAGTGAAGAATAAAAATGAGAGCAGATCAGTTTGCCCACTTTCCTTCCACATCCACTCTACATATTTTATGTGATCACACTGTAAAACTGAAATATTTAAAATGAATTAAAGAACTAAAATCTTGAACTACAGTGCATGTGTCGGGTTTGTGCAGGTTGTTGAAGACGAGGACACCAGAACTTCAATGTAACCTATTTATTTACAAGCTTCCAAACGAAAGCAGTCCAGGATGATCAGTACAACCATACATGGACGACAACCAACAAACACTGAGGGAAAACACAGGGCTTAAATGTACTGAGGCTTACGGGATAATTAACAAGACAGGTGATGGGAATTTCTAATTCAAAATTTGGCGTCGAAACGTTAATTTTCTTCGCCGAGATATTTGCAATTTTCTCGAGCTCGTGGCGCCATTTCAGAGCGCGGGCGACGGTTAATACTCCACCAAAATGGACGAAACGCAAATGGTTTTGTTCAGTTCGGCGAGACTGTTCGAAGGAGCCCGGTGTCCGCTTGATACTTTGATTTTTAGCCGAGACATTTTTTTGTTTTGGGGGCCTATATATCTCTATGTTGTGTTCGGTCTCTTGGTTTGTGATAGTGGCTATTGTTAACTCACCTTCCGTCAGGTACAGAGTGTGGATGGCATCAAGATCTTGTCCTGAAGAATCATTCACAGGGTCAAATGATTATCATCTGGTAACAAAAGCATAGTTCCATAACTTTAAAAACTAATGATATCTTTATAACTCTCTATAATGTCCACTGTCCATGTCTATCTCTATAACTGACCATTATATGCGTTTGTTCCATAGGGTTTGTTCCTCTTCTGATCCTAATGACCTTGATTATCTGACTCAGGTGTGGTTAATTATAGGGCTGGAGATAAAATCGGACACCCCTGCCAGTGCAATTGCTTTCGATATTGAAGCATTAATATATATATATATATATATATATATATATATATATATATATATATATATAAAAATATTTTAACAATACTATAATCATAGTTAGAATAATTTGTGCACAGCAGCTTAAAAAAAGTTAATCGTATTGTGTTTAGTATATTAACATTCTTTAATTTGACTGCATGTATGACAACAACTGAATTGACTTGTTTTTCAGATTTCAGAGAACCCAAAAGAAAAGAGGCAGAAGTGGAGGCTGATACAGGATAGATTTATATAAACCTGAACCGGTGGATCACCTGGACCAAGGCTGCTTTTGTCCTATTCCTGCCCCTTTTAATATTTTAAAGATATTTTTGTCATTGACTTAATAAAATAAATTGACCAAACTGCTGGAAAGGTGTCATTTATATTTTAAAAAGGTTTTCCGCAAATTTTAATATGGTCGAATTTGTTGAAGCAGCACTGAAAATGTAATGTTTCAGCATTACCTTGGTAGGCTACATCACCAGATGGCAACATTGTTTGACATTCCTTTTCAGTGTCTCAACTAAATGTATTTTGATCACAAATCAGATCACATTGATTATCAAACCATATTACCAAAAATTATTCTTGTTAATGTAAGATCGGATTCAACAGCAGTGTAGGCTAGATTCAACATCACAGTGTAACGTTGATTCAACAATATTACCATTGATTCTTTTTTTATTTCAATATTGATTTTTTTTTTCAACATTAACTATTTCTCCCGAGCTCGTGGCGCCATTTCAGAGCGCGGCCTGGTTTTCGGTTTATATCTCCGCGAAGACTCCACCAAAAATGACGAAACGCATATGGTTTTGTTCAGTTCGGCGAGTTTTCGTCAAGATATTTGCGTTTTTCGCTTCCGGAGGGGCTTTGGGGGACTGTATCCCCCTAGGGGCCCACTAGGCTGTGGGTCTCTTTCGACAGTTCTCGGTCCGTTCTTCACTCGATAAAAATTTGCCGTCGAAACGTTGATTTTTAGTAATTGTTGTAGTAACTGCCTTGCAAATAAATTAATAACTTTTTTTCCTAATAATAACTATGGCTGCTAAAATTTGTTAACTTACCGGTCATCGGCACACAATCCTTACTGCTAATAATTTCTATCCAACTCATGCCCTTTTGTTTTTGATTTGCAGCTGATGGTGAAGTGAAGACATTGCAGACACAATTTCATGTTCACCATACACCAGTTTTATGTTCATCATACATCATACACCAGTTTCGTGTTCACCATACACCAGTTTCGTGTTCACCATACACCAGTTTCGTGTTCATCATACACCAGTTTCATGTTCACCGTATGTAAATTTAGTTTGATATATGAATGTTTGCAGAACGTTCCCGGAACGTTGTGGGAACAATCTGGGAATGTTCCCATAAAGTTTCCAGAACGTTCCCCTAACCTTAAGGGAACGTTCTATTTACGTTAAGAAAACTTCCTGCATCACCAATAGGGAAGGTTCTTGGAAAGGTTCTGGGAACCAAAAACTAACGTTCCCAGAATGTACAATTGTTAGCTGGGTGTAAGTTTTCATCAAGACTAGCATTGTTTTTTTTGTTTTTTTGTTTTTACAAAAAATCCTTGCAGTTACTGTAGTATTTATTTTGTTGGTTGGCTGCCTTTAATATATATATATATATATATATTAGATAAAATTTCTGCAAAAAGGGTTTGATGACTTCCCCACCGACGTCCTCTCAGATGGCCACACTGTTGGGGATTCGGTCTGGAGACAGATACCAATAGGGCACTTCCAAATTCTCATTTCGGCTCTTGATGATGTTGGTCACTTCGGCTAATTTCTTGCGGAAACTCTTGGCGGCTTCCATGACTGGTTGTTCAGTGAAGTACATATCTGGATACTCGCCTAAAAATATCTGGAGAAGATTTGCACACCATCAAAACAACGCATCAATGAATTTGTAGGAGTTTGTGCAAACTAATTCTGAAGACTCAGATATCAAACCTCGTTGTCCTGGAATTGACTGAGAGCCCAAACTGCTCCTAGATGCCAAGAGGAACGTCCGCGGTCCGGCAGACTCTCCATGATGTACTTCATATCCACCTGGCCCTTCTGAGCAGGAGGGGGCTTCCGCATGGTGGACGGGCAGTTTGGGATCCAGGAGAACCAGTCATACTGGAACCCAGGACAGACACAGATATATCAGCCTATAGATAGTTCATATTCATCTTCAAAAGTGTGTGAACGCACCTGTCCAAAGTTGACCGCAGCGTGTTGTGCTGAAGCTGTGAATATCACAACAGTCAGGAACTCGACCAACTGCTCCCGAGTTTTCAGAGACTCCGGGAACTCTGTGAACATTGGCTACAGGATTACCCGTGTATACATTTAAGAGTGGTGTAAACAATGCATATGCTAGCATGGAAATATTTGTTACATCCCAGAGCCCACCTAAAACTCTTAAAGGGATACTCCACTTTTTTTGGAAATAGGCTCATTTTACCACTCCCCCAGAGTTAAACAGTCGGGTTTTACCGTTTTTAAATCCATTCAGCTGATTTTCTGATATTTAGAAGAATATCAGTAACCAGACAGTTTCTGGTCTCATTGACTTCCATAGTATATTTTTTTCCTACTATGGGGACCAGAAACTGTCTGGTTACTGATATTCTTCTAAATATCAGAAAATCAGCTGAATGGATTCGAAAACGGTAAAACTCAACTGTTTAACTCTGGGGGAGTTGTAAAATGAGCCTATTTCCAAAAAAAAGTGGAGTATCCCTTTAAGGAGGGATTTAAGTTGAAACTGTTTACTATTTATTTGTTGTTTTGCAAGCAGTATGGATGCCATTTCAGTTAATATACATGTGTTCATATAGTGATGGGAGAAATTAAGTGTTTTGACACGTTGCACCAATTGCTTCGGAAAATGATTTGAAGCGCTCGAAATGATACACTGGTGACCCCTGCTGGTCAAAACAGTGTAAATGCACCAAATTCAAACATGTATAAAAACACCTTTAACAAACCAACTTTGAATATTTTAAGATAATCTATTTAATGTAATTAGAAAACCATCTAATAAGGTAAGAATAAGTTTAGAAAGTACTCCCCTCAAGGTCAGAACTTTTATTTTTGTTATTTTCGCCAGGTCCCCTGGTACAAGAGAGGAGAGCTCTTGATTGATAAAGGTTTTTTCCCCCCATAATTTCTCTTGTTATCCCCTCCCTAGACTGGGAAGGCATATGAGAATTGGGGGCTCGTCCGGGATTTAAGTGCGTGATTGGAGGGGGTAACACATTAACCCTCACACAAAGTTAAATGATCATGTACTCACCACAATTCTTCAGACCGGAGAAGCAAACATCCTGGACAAACGCTTGAATCTCCTTGTCTTTCTGAACCGCCTCATCACTGCCATAGCAGATATTCACCACATCTGATACAAAACTGGAGGAAGGTCAAGTTAAATGATGAATCAGAAAATGTAAAAATACATCTTGGTGAATCTATTTTGTTCTTTGTTTTTCATTCTCACTATTAGCATTTGAACTAGGGATGTAATATTTTAGGTTTAAAAACAAATTAACTGAACTATTTTGTAACTTTAATAAGGATTCATCTATATTTAAAGTTTGATTATTCATTCTTATTTTATTACTTTCTGCGTGTCTTTAATAATGTTTGAAATTTAAATTAGTTAAGTTTCATCAAAACTGGAATAGAGAAATGTGAAATTACACTGGTATATTTAAAACTTTGTCGTCATAACCTTATTACAATACAAGAACATACAAAACCATGCTGAAACTGTGACCCTAAAAACCAATCGTGAACAATTCGAACCGTTTCAACCCGAATTTGACCAACTGTAAAGTACCTTTTCACTGCGTCCCAGACCATCATGCCATCGTCTCTGTAGTAGTAGTTGGGCAGATCTTCCACTCCTCGAGCTCTTATGGACTCAGGGAAGCACAGGGACTTGTAGGTTATAGTCTTCATGGCCTTTTGAATCACTTCCACAACTGCAGTTCCACCAGTGGCATTAGCCTTGGAAATACAAGGACACCAGTGGATCTTTGAGTCAGTAAATGCGTCTACAAAACAGAAGCCACAGCCTACAGCTAGATGGCTGAATATCAACCCTCTTCAGACCTCAAAGTAACGTGAAAGAACCAGGAATAAACGTGAAAAGAAAAACTGTGGTTCCTTAAAGGGAACTGTTTGTACAGGGTACCTTATCAAAGATCCCATCTTTACTGATGAGTTTTTCACGAGCCGAAGTGTTGATGGCGATGGTGAATCGGACATGAGGGATCAGTAACTGTGAGGAGAAAATAAAAGCTGCAATAATTAATAATCTGCAAGAGAATGGTCTTCAATAAAGCAATAAGCCTCTCTTGGTTGGTCATTCGTTTCTGTGTTCGTAGACCAAAATCTCCTGGTAAAATCCCTGTAACACGTGTCGTTTTCTTTTATAGCAAAAGCGATATGATAAAGGTTGTCCAAAGTACTTGGACTTATTGACCGTTATAGTACGAAGAAAGGGAAGTGAAAGCATTAAAGGATGGCTACCTTGTAGACAGGATGGACCGCAGCGAGCCGTCTGTACATGGCAATGGCAAAAACCTCAGACGTCAGATGTGTCCTGAGAAGGTGTGTGACCAGCTGGTGGACATTAAAGTCGGAGGATTTCACCCACATCTTGGCTAGCATCCAGTCGTGGTGATTATCGCTCGGGAGAAAGACCGTAGCAGGGGTCTGACGACTGAGCTGTTTCAGGTCAAGAAAACCAACAGGATGTTTGGTAAAAACTCCAAACACTAACTTTATTTATTTTAATATTTTGAAGCACAGGCACCTGAATGGCGATCGGCATGATTTGATTCTGGCTGTTCTTGTACAGCAGGCAGAAGGGAGCAGCCAAATACTGCTGGGTATTGGGGTCTGTGTCATTGGCTCGCACTCCCTCCAGTATCGCATAGTCGGCCATGTAGATGTTTCCTGCCTGTTTTGGAGAGCCAATGAATAATAATGGGAATTTCATCCAGAATTGACCACTGCAACCTTACGATCTACTGACCTTTAACTCCTCCTGTAGAGCGAGACCTCTATCCAGCGAGCCCTTCACCATCTCCTGTGTGACTGCAAACCCATCAGGAAGATTCACGCACTTACTGATCATCACAGGATTGCAGCCGTTTAAGAACTGATAGCCGAACAAGAAGTCCTTCTCCCAGTTCTGCATCACATAGTCTGTCGAAGGGAATAATGCCAGTGAGTTTAGGGGTATGCAAACGATGTGTGTTTTTGGTTGTTCATTTTTGCATTCCAATTATTTGCAAAATGTATAATTTAGCTCATTTGTGCATAGTTAGAAATTATAATTTGTTTCTCTAAGGCATTTCAAACCTGAAACGGGGTTCTTGATTATCGTAAATATTTCTTGAAAATCTGCAAGATCTTTCCAAGAGTGCTGGAACAAACTCTTAAATT
Source organism: Cyprinella venusta (assembly GCA_038021265.1). Classification (NCBI taxonomy): domain Eukaryota; kingdom Metazoa; phylum Chordata; class Actinopteri; order Cypriniformes; family Leuciscidae; genus Cyprinella; species Cyprinella venusta. Next base: position 615,304 of record CM075872.1, read on the forward strand.
TGTTAAGACCAAGATTCGCAATCCTGAAAGAGATCATGGCAATAAATAAATAAATAAATACAGCTGAATGCTCATAATCAGATTTTCAATGTTCAGTTTCAGCTACTATTGTTTCTCCTGGTTAAGCAGTCAAACTGTTTCACAGGAAATCAATAACATGTATGCAAATGTGTTAACACAAACTGTAACCTACGCTGTAACGAAGTTTACATTGAAGTCCATAGTTTTTTCAGCTTCAAACTGAACGTCAACAGGAAGTTCATTGCCAGAGTTGGCGTCTATGCTCATGGGGAAACCAGGCTGCCACTCCCTCCACCTTCAAGAACAGCCAACGTTAGTCTTTCAGATATTGGACTGAGAATTATATTTGGTGATGAAGTTTTCCCTCTGGTATAAGTGAAATTACAGTATAAGTGTAAGCATTTTAAACTGTAAATATGAAAAACTGCCAACTGAATCATCTAGAGGAAAATAAAGACATTTGATTTACACCACTAAGTGATTGAATATTGTCCAGGATTGTAACTGTGCCCTCATACCTGAACAGTTGTTGTCTGGATTCCAGTTCTGTGCATCTGTGCTCTTTTAGCAAACTGGTTTTATCATCCTGAGGCAATTGAGCTAAAGGACAGACACAAATGAAAGTCCAGTCAGGTCAAGTCAAATATATTTATTTAGCGCTTTTTACAATTTAGATTGTCTCAAAGCTGCTTCACAGTATCAATCAAAACAACTTAACTTTGTTTATTTATTTGGAAAAAAAGACATCCAAGTTTGGTAGAGCTGATCAATGGTATGATGGGTCATTTAATTTGAATATCCCCAACTGAGCAAGCCAAAGGCAACAGTGGCAAGGAACCAAAAACTCCATCAAGTGACGCGATGGTGTCCTAAAACTCCATCAGGTGACCTAATGGTGTCCTAAAACTCCATCAGGTGACCCAATGGTGTCCTAAAACTCCATCAAGTGACCCAATGGTGTCCTAAAACTCCATCCACTGACCCAATGGAGAGAGAAAAAAAAACCTTGGGAGAACCCAGGCTCAGTCGGGGGCCAGTTCTTCTCTGGCGTTTATGAACTAGAGGCCAAATTTACAGTAACTGTAAGTTAAAAAATGTATTTGAATGCCAGGCTAAATAAATGCGTCTTTAGTCTAGTTTAAAACTGGGAGAGCGAGTCTGAGCAACAAACAATATCAGGAAGGCTATTCCAGAGCTTTGGGGCTAAATGTGAAAATGCTCTCCCTCCTTTTGGTGGATCTGGATATCCTAGGAATGACCAGAAGTCTCAAATTTAGTGATCTTAAAGAGCGTGATGGATTGTATTGCGAAAGTATATGTGACATGCTTCATTCAGGACTGGATAGTGATCAGGGTCGGGATAAGACTCACCCTTGCCTTCTCGAAGAACCACAGCATTTTCACTCGCGATCCAGCGATAACAGGGGAAGTCGAAGCGATCTCCAGAGGGTGACGTCACACTGATGCTTCTACAGTACCACTGATCATTGAACACGAAGTTCTCCTTCTCCAGCTTCACCAAAACAATGTCTCCAAGCTTCTCCTTCACAACGACCTCGACGGGCATCACCTTTAACAACAGCTTCTGTTAGACATAACCAGAGCCGATGCAAATCGGTGGCGTGTTTCAAAAACCAGTTGGAGCCCAAACCGAGGGCTGTGAAGAATTTTTTCCTTAATCATAACTAACATTTATTTTTCTTGCAGGAACAACATTTATATGCTTTTCCAAACCCTTTGGTCGAAACCTCGTGACTTTGAGTGTGTGAGTGTATAGGGGAAATGAAACAAGACAGCGGTCTAGGTTTGAAAACTTGTAAAGTAATCAAGAAAATAGAATTTACTTCTACCTAGTAACAGAAGGGTTTGTCTATGAAGAACAAATCAAATTGTACGAAAATAAAGTAATGTATCATGTAATTTTCGCCACGCTCATATTCCATAAAAACTCGTCTCTTTGTGAGACTCTTAGGCGGGGTTAGATTGTGGTCGGGAAACTACTTGATTATCATCATACCACCACTGTGAAGATCCTTTTATCGAAAGGATATTATGGTGTCGCCGGATAGCCACAGGTGAGAAGGTATCAGGTGACCCAATTGTGTCCTAAAACTCCATCAAGGGACCCAATGGTGTCCTAAAACTCCATCAGATGACCTGATGGTGTCCTAAAACTTCATCAGGTGACCAAATTGTGTCCTAAAACTCCATCAAGGGACCCAATGGTGTCCTAAAACTCCATCAGGTGACCCAATGGTGTACTAAAACTCCATCAGGTGACCAAATTGTGTCCTAAAACTCCATCAAGGGACCCAATGGTGTCCTAAAACTCCATCAGATGACCTGATGGTGTCCTAAAACTTCATCAGGTGACCAAATTGTGTCCTAAAACTCCATCAAGGGACCCAATAGTGTCCTAAAACTCCATCAGGTGACCAAATTGTGTCCTAAAACTCCATCAAGTGACCCAATGGTGTCCTAAAACTCCACCAGATGACCCAATGGTGTCCTAAAACTCCACCAGATGACCCAATGGTGTCCTAAAACTCCACCAGAGGACCCAATGGTGTCCTAAAACTCCACCAAGTGACCCAATGGTGTCCTAAAACTCCACCAGAGGTCCCAATGGTGTCCTAAAACTCCACCAGATGACCAAATGGTGTCCTAAAACTCCACCAGAGGACCCAATGGTGTCCTAAAACTCCACCAGAGGACCCAATGGTGTCCTAAAACTCCATCAAGTGACCCAATGGTTTCCTAAAACTACATCAGGTGACCAAATTGTGTCCTAAAACTCCATCAAGTGACCCAATGGTGTCCTAAAACTCCATCAGGTGACCAAATTGTGTCCTAAAACTCCATCAAGTGACCCAATGGTGTCCTAAAACTCCATCAAGTGACCTGATGGTGTCCTAAAACTGCTGGGAGCAGGTGTAGATTTCTTGCATACCAACACACGAACATTTTAATGAATCCGAAAATTTACGCCAGAACCACTTTGCACACGATTTACACACAAATTCGTTCAGCTCGTGTTTCATGAATGAGCGTGTCAAGACGTGTGCTGGCGGTACAGCTGCAAATGCATTTTACATTACGCTTCAGTAAATCGAGGAAAATGAGTTTCCCAGTTTCCCACTGAGTAAAGCTACGCAATACGAAGTGACCATTTGAAAGGGAACTCTATTTCTTGGGCATTTTATTTATGCGGTAAGAATACTGTAACTACGATTTGGCTTCAACGTACGCGTTCAGACGCAACTCAACTCAGTATAATATTTTCAGGTGTCAAGTACACTCGGTTCAACCTAAGTCCAAGTGTATAGGGGGAAATCTACCACAGGTCAATTCTCTTGGTGAAAACATACCGGACATAACTCAATCACACATGTTATCTAACCTACAAAAAATAAAGAATATTTAATTGGGGAAGAGACGAATCAGGTCAGATGAATCAAAAATACCGCCCCAATTTTCATGGCAGTCAGGATGCCTTGGTTTTAATTATTGATTGATTGATACTTTATTTATCCTGAGGGAAATTTAAAGGTTTTAAAATTTAAAGGGAAATTTTTAAATTTAAAATTTAAAGGGAAAACTAAAGGGTTAGTTCACCCAAAAATGAATATTCTGTCAGTATTTACTCACCCTCATGTTGTTTCAAACCTCTGTGTGTTTATTTGTTCTGCTGAACACAAAGGAAGATATTTGGAAGAATGTTTTAATCAAACAGATTTAATTCCCCATTGACTACCATAGTAGGAAAAAATACATATACTATGGTAGTCAGTGGGGAATGAGATCTGTTTGATTAAAACATTCTTCCAAATATCTTTCTATGTGTTTAAACACATAGAGGTTTAGAACAACTTTAGGGTGAGTAAATATTGACAGAATTTTAATTTTTGGGTGAACAAACCGTTTAATCTCATTAGGCATTTTTAAAAAAAAAATATTAGAATATTGTTTTTTTTATGATTCTCATTTTCAACAAACATGTAGGTTAAATTAGATTATCTGTCAGAGGGCTTTATATTGCTGTGAATAAACTGTGAAGGAATTTGTGGAAGCTTTGTAAGGAAAAAGTAGGGTTACAGCAGTCATCTTTAATAATAGAGACTGTGATTTCTCGAATTTTTGTGAGGAAACAAAGGTTTTTGATGACAACCGTGATAATAAATATCTGCAAATATTGAATATCAATAAATAAATCAAATAACTGCATGTTTAAATAGGGATAAACCTATACTATTCGAGTTTTATTTCATTTGAGCTGAAATTGAAAGAGGAAGAAAATAATTCTTACCGTTCCTCTTGCCAAATATTCAAAGAAGGTTTTGTCCAGCAGAGTCCGGTCGCTGGATCTCTCCGTGCCCGTCAGCGTCAGGTAAACGTAATCAGTGGTCCCAGCATACTCCTGTTTACCAGTGGAGACGGAGACGGTGTACGTGAACATTGTGCTCAGATGGGAGGACAAGAATAACTGAGTCTGCTCTCACAGCTGTGGCTTTGTGAAATTTATTTCTTGGTATGCATATTTTATGGGGGTGTGGTCTATCGATCTGACTTGTGATGACAACCGTGTGGTCTTTATCAAGACATGTTGTTGGCACCAATAATGTACAACTCCTAGTCATTAAATAGTTTTAGATACCAAACTAAAGCCTGATCCAGAAATATGTAGTGGCTGTTAAAGAAACACTAAGTAAGATTTTTTTTAACCTAAAAATAATGTTTCCAAAATGGTTTCAGTGGTTCATTAAGTCGTAAGCACTTCTGCCTCGATTTGCGGTCCTTTATCTGCTATAATGTAATTTTGCTAGATTGGGTTGTGTCTCTGTAGTTCTAACGAGACATGAGAAAACTACAAATTTGACTTGCTTTACGTCATGCGTTACATTAGTCATTATTTCGTTTTTCTTAGTTTCTGATGTCACAATACATCATATATTCATGAAATCGTGTAACAATCTCTGCCTTGTCTGGACTGTGGACATCGTTCATTCCAAAACTGGTGCTGGATAAACGACGAGCGACAGTAGCTGCGCTAGGATAAATTATTTACGACAGCGGTAATGGACAATTCTGCTTCCAACCTGTAGGGCGACCGCAGAGGAAAAGTTACTTGCTGCTGCTTTAACACATGAAAATCTAAATTCAACATTAACAATCGCCATCTTTATTCCAATTTGAAGGGCTCTGATAACATATTTGTGAAAATAAATGATGCAACAAAAGAGTTCTAATTATAAAATTGAAACAAAAGAAATGCATGTTTGTCTTCAGGAAGTAATGAGTCATTGTCGTTAAAACATTTACAGTGAATGTTTTTCTAATCTCTGTTTAATGGAATATACAGTACCGAAGCGTATTGTTTCCAAAAACACATTTGATGTTTCGGTGAAGGAAACGTATATTCTATATCTTTGATAAAAAGAACACAAAGAAAATATCCAGTAAGTTTTCTCTCTTGAATAAAAATTACATTTTCAGTGTTGGTTTTGAGTTCCCCTACTGGAATTTTTCAAATTTTTTTCTGACGTCATATGACCTGAGCTCATTGTCTTTTCATTGGATGCATTTTTTTCCCCTTTTGGCCAATAAGAATCTGATGAGGTTTTGACTTTGCAAAAAGTGGCTTGTCTGCTTTCTCTAATTTCAGATGCACTTCAAGAAAGATAAGGAAGCCAGCCAGATCATCTGCTCAGATGGCGAACAGTAACAGACACATGTTTAGTGCCAGAGCTTCATATGCGCGGATGGGGTTCAACTTCAGACATAGACATTAAAACAAAATGCACCAATGGTGTACGGTCACATGTTTGACATCGAAGTACATGCACTGATGGCGTTCAGACAAGTCTATGGGCCACACACACACACACACACGAGAAGTTGATGAGAATACACCTGAATGATAGACAGCAGCTGGTGATGGTTGATTGATGACGAAGCGCTGATGAGCGGCTGCGGCCACGCCCCTCTAATCAGCACACACACGAGAAGTTGATGAAAATATAATGTATACACATGATGAATGATTGACTGACGCTGGTGACGGTTGATTGCTGACAAGCGCTGATGAACAGGCACGCCCCTCTAATCAGAACACACACACACACACAACAACAACCACGAGACAAGTGGTCACGAGAACCACGAGACGGCAGACGTTGGACTTGGTGTTGTTGTAGTATGCACTCCTTGCCGCCTGAAGTGCATACTATAATAATTTCACACACACTTTTGCGTCACCATTTGCTCGCGGATTTCCCACACAAAACGCTCGTCTAAACGCAGAATAAAAAGTGATGACGGCGCAACGCCACTTTTGCGTTTTCTCTTCAGAATCGTTTCCGTGTAAACATAGCCTTATACGCCTTATTCACGGCAGCGCCATCTTTGATTTTTAAAGGGGTGGTTGATTCCGATTTCACTTTTTTGATTTTAAATAGTGTGTAATGTTGCTGATGGTGCATGAACAGTATCTGCAAAGTTGCAGCACTGAAAGGTCAATGTAAGCAGAGATATTGTCTTTTAAAAACCAGGAAGTGTAAACGCCTACAAAAACGACTCGATTGGGACTACAACGGGTTATGGTACGTCACTAACCCGCACATTTGCATCAACCACTCCCTTCGGAATATGCAGGAAAGGGCATGATCATATTTCTGCAGCACGTCGAGTGAGTTGTGTTCACGCAGCTGTCAGGTCTTCTGTGTTTCAAGCTTCCCACGGATGCTATACTTCATCAACAATGGATACAATTTATGTTTGATTATATTCCTGAAAGTGACGATGGTAATCTAGCTCTCTGTGCTGCGCATTTTACGGAAGACAGCTTCCAGAATCTCCACGAGATCAATGCAGCAAGAAACTGTTAATAAACCATGAAGCAGATCCAACCTTAAAACCAGAGGCAGCAGTTGTTGGACCACAACCTGTAAGTAGGCTAAGACTTAATCGTTTTAAATGTATTTGCATGTATAATTCCAGACGTAACGTTAGCCTGTGTTGTATTTATTTATTTATTAATTTTTCAAAATGCCAGCGCTGGCTTTTATAGCCACTATATGCTACTAGTTATGCTAGTATTTTGTGTCTACGACAAACGCGTACAAACATTATGGACCTGAATTTTGTATAAGTACTAATGTTTTAAACGTATTTTTCATGTATGCTTTATGACGTTATTTTCGATTTGATCAAGAACGTAAACTTGCCAACGCTGTTTGTGCTTAACATTAGTAGCCAGTCAGATGCTATTGTTGCCAGTCAGATGCTATTGTGTAAAACAAACGTGTATATGGTTAAAAAAATATGGCAAATTATCATTCAGAAACGTTTAGTAAGAGCCGTGTGTGGTGTGGTTCTGTTTGACTCGCTTCATCGCGGCTTTCTCGGTCTGATTCTGCCTCAAACTGATACTGCAGCTCGACACCATTATTTACATCTGGACCGGAGCTGGCGTTTCCCCGTAAGGTAATAGGCGTTAACCTTGAGGACACCGAGCAAGAATTCCGTTTCGGAATTCAAGATGGCTGTGCTCTTTGTGACATGTATCTGAATTGTTTTCATTGTTTTTGAGCCGCTTTGGTATTTTAAATGACGATTATAATCACTCTTGTATTGCTGCGTCCCCTAGGTTTTTTTCTCCATCCAATCTGATGGAGTTTTGGTTCCTTGCCACTGTCGCCTTGCTTTTGGCTTGCTTAGTCGGGATTATTTAATATTTAACAATATTATCGATCTGTGTTGTACTACTTTCATGTTATCACTGTGAAGCTGCTTTGATACAATCTGTATTGTGAAAAGCGCTATATAAATAAATGTGACTTGACTTGACTAGGTATGGGAATAGGTTGTTGTGAGTGTAATTGCTAACGTTGCTGGCATAGAAGATTAACATGAAAAACATGAAATAAAGTGAACATTTTCAAGTTCAAATGGCTGCATTTTGATAAGGTGAAGTCATAATATATATTTTTTAATGTAAGTGCCTGGTACTCGGCAAGTGCTAACATTACAACAGCTTTCCGGTGGCGTCATGGGTGGCGTCCATTTTTTTTCTCCGACTCGGACATTAATGGAACGCTTGAAGTGTGGACGTGACGTCATATCCGAGGTCCGAGATAGAGCGCACCATTAGTGTGGACATGGCCTCGGACAACGACCTGGACTTGAAGAGCATTTAACAGGAAAGAGATCGTCAAACCATTATTAAATTAAATCAGAGATATTTGCTTTAATATTTTGATTTGTGTGTGTTTTATAGCGGATATTGGGACTTCTCTGGAGCGAAGAGAGGATTGGAAATCTTCTGAAGAGATCACCGGTCTCTTGCCGGTCAAGCTAAAGTTTCTACCAGCACGAGTTTGACTCGCCATTATAATGTAGTAGTGCACAAACCAGCTCAGACCACCCTCATGTAGGCTATCCCACCATCCTTTTCAATTTACTCTCCATTTTCACTGTCCCAACAGAATCTGACATTACTGATTACACGTGTGTCTACCCCACTATCATAAACCTGCAATACAAGATTAACGGCACAAGCATTCCATTAGAAATTCAAGTTAAATCTTGAACGTTTCCTTGTACTTTAGCTTTACAAACAGTCAATAAGTCATGAACCAGCATGTTCCATTTCCACGGAAGCCCCGAACCGGTAATGGGGAGAAAAAAGAAAACTCGTTATTTTGACTTCTAACTCATTATGATGACATCACGTTATTTCGACATCTCATTATTTTGACATAATAAGTCGTTATTTCAACATACATATCTCATTATTTCGATGCAGGTTCGATAATAAGGGGCACATTCTAATATGCATTAAGCTAGGCTACATTTAGCGTTCTTATAATGTGTTATGGGAGGAAAATGCTTAACGTCAAATGAAATGCTTTGTGTTGATATTCTTGACTTATCTGTTTTTTGTAGTAGGCTATACTTTATGAGTTTAGAATCATATTGATTAACACATGCACGACAATAGTTAAATTAATAATATTATAATAATATTTCGGTGGACTAAGGCAGTGCAAGCCAAGTCAAGAAAAACAGTTTATTTGCGCTCATATTCTGGACTTATCTGATATTTTATAGTCTCTACTTTATTATGATTTTAATAGGCTGACATATTGATTGAGAAATGCACGCACCATCCTTGAACTTGATAAATGTTGCAGATATTTTAGGCTATCCACAATAAGCAAATTGCTTTAAAACGCATGTGCAATTTTCAGAATTCAATGTGCAGCAATTTGTACAAATATAGACATTTTTGAGTATACAATGCATTTTTGTATAGTTATTATAATATGTGTCGCATTTATTGACGTCTGAGTCGATCTCTTTTGTCAGGACTCTGTATTTAGTTTATTTGGCAAATGTTAGAAGAAAGTGAAAAATAACGAGTTCAGATCCGTGTGCTCAACCTCGCTTTCCTTCAATGTCCGCTACAACTTCTACATGAAAAACTAAACTCTTTTTGTTTTCAAAAATAAAATCAAGAGTTGTATGTTTGTATACAAAATTAATGTATAGTATTTAGGCAGAAACTCTTGATTTACTGGTTTTGAGGAATATGAGAAAATTAAATTCAGTGTGTGACTGTCCAAACTTTGCAAAATGTTGTAATTGCCGCCTCTCTCCACTAAGTGTCGCGCTTGCGCAGGAAAATGTCACTGGTGCTTCAGTGCGTCATAACCGAGCGACAGGCAAACAGACGCGTTACAAAACATCAAAATCACTCTGAACTTCAACCCAACCTATGAAATAAATTAACAGTTTGTCTGGTGAGTAATTATATTTTTTTGGCAATTTTAACATAAAATAAAATGTCTAAATACTCTATCGTTGTAATGTGGGGGAATGCCTATAATAAAATATAACATTAATATACAATCATCGTTTATGTCATTATTGATCAAATTTACTGCCGCGCATTCTTTAAAACAGATGAAAATAACTTCAAATGGAAAAAAAAAGTTTTACCGAATATGAGCTGCTGTTACTGTTGTGTGTCATAATCAATCTGAAACAGTGGCATCCAGATTCAATATCTAGTTCATATCTCGCCCCAAAAATGTAAATTAAAAAAGAAAACACACTGCATATAGTCTAGATAGAATTTTAACGGTTTTTTTAAATGTTACTAAACGTTCAGGGAACATTCAAAAGTAACGTTCTCATAATGTTTGAAGAATGATAAAATGGAATGTTGCATTAAAATGTTACATTTAAAAAAAAAAGTTTTCATAACTTACTGGGAACACTATAACAACGGTCTTAGAACATAAAGCAGGATATCAATCTGTGATTTCCTCATAATAGTGATTTACGGGAAAATTAAATAATAAAACGTACTCTATAAATAATAAGATTTGAACGTACCCTTATTAGCTAGTCGTTTAGGATAAACCCTTTTATTTGAAGGGATTGTAGTTACACATTACTACATGTACTCACTGTAGTAATAACAGTTATATTATGCATAATTACAAGAAATTAAACCAAACCCAAACCATGACTCTATAGTAAGTACATAATTCATTAATAATACTCAGTCCTCATTAGGGATGCAAGCTATATCGGTATCGGCCGATATATGTTCATTTCTAATGTTATCACCTTGATAAAAATATAGCTATATTAAAGCTATTAAATAATGTATTATTTTATTTCATGTTATTGCACTTTACTCTATTTTCTTATTTGAATTGATTCCAATCATATTCAAGATCATCATGTTGAACAGTGCGATAACAGTCAAATAATACATTAATTATCAGCTTTAATATATTGGACACATTTTTTTATGGGACGATAGCGCTAACATAAAGATGAACGTATATCAAATGTGACCTGATTGTAAAGTCGTGATGATTGGCGTTCTCAGACGATGTTCTCAGACGAGCTGCTGATGCGGTTCCTGGACGCCTCGTCTCGAGGGGACGTGGAGAAGGTTTCGGCGCTGATGTCCCAGTCCGCAGATCTCCTGAACCAGCGAGGAGAGACGGGCTGGACCGCCCTGATGCTGGCCGCCAGGAACGGACACTACGACGTGGCCAAAGTCTTACTGTCCCACGGGTCAGAGAACAGCACTAGCAATCACTAACACTTCAGTCAATACTGATAAATGAAGAGAATGATAATTGACTCTCTCCCCATGTCATCCAAGATGTTCATGTCGGTCTTTCTTTGGTCGGAAAAGAAATGAAGGTTTTTGAGGAACACACTCCAGGGTTTCTCCATATAATGGACGTCAATGGGGTCCAACGGGTCGAAGGTCAGATGTGAGTTTCATTGCAGCTTCAAAGTCTCGACACGATCCAGTTGTTTGCACGTTCACTTTGTAAACACTAAGTCAAACGCCATTTATGAAAATAAAATAAAATAAAGGGTAAAACCAAGATGGGCAATTTTGATGTTTTCACCCTTCCCTACATTACTGAACCGGAACACGCTTGACCTTTCACCCTGATGACGTAACGTGTGTCGCATCACAGCTCGAGCAAGACCAGCATTAGTGGTTAAAGTATATAAATGTGTTTATTTGTAAATGTTGCTGGTTTGTCTAGATCAGACTCTTATTCCTCGGCTGGATATCCTGCCGAGACTTTGAAGCCGCACTGAAACTCACATCTGACCTTCGACCCGTTGGACCCCATTGACATCACTTTATGGAGAAACCCTGGATGTACATTTCCAGAAGAAAATGTGAAGTAGTGCTTGCAGTGGCAAAACTCACCACCCGGCTGCTAAGGGGGTTCTGGGTGGTTGCTATGGTGTTGCTAGGGTGTTGCTAGGCAGTTGCTAAGGTATTCTGGGTGGTTGCTACGGTGTTGCGGCAGTTGCTAGGGTAATCTGGGTGGTTGCTAGGGTGTTGCTAGGGTATTTTGGGTGGTTGCTATGGTGTTGTGGCGGTTGCTAGGGTAATCTAGGTGGTTGCTAGGGTGTTGCTAGGCAGTTGCTAGGGTATTCTGAGGTGGTTGCTATGGTGTTGCGGCGGTTGCTAGGATAATCTAGGTGGTTGCTAGGGTGTTGCTAGGCAGTTGCTAGGGTATTCTGGGTGGTTGCGGCAGTTGCTAGGGTAATCTAGGTGGTTGCTAGGGTGTTGCTAGGCAGTTGCTAGGGTATTCTGGGTGGTTCCTATGGTGTTGTTAGGCTGTTTCTAGGGTAGTCTAGGTGGTTGCTAGGGTGTTGCTAGGCAGATGCTAGGGTATTCTGGGTGATTGCTACGGTGTTGCTAGGCGGTTGCTGGGGTGTTATGATTTGTTATTATTGTGTTACTAGGTGGTTGCTAGGGTGATCTGGGTGGTTGCTAGGCAGTTGCTAGGGTGTTGCTAGGTTGTAGCTAGGGTATTCTGCTGGTTGCTAGGGTGTTGCTAGGCAGTTGCTAGGGTGTTCTGGGTGGTTGCTAGATGGTTGCTAGGGTGTTCTGGGTGGTTGCTAGGCGAACCTTCATTTCTGTTCACCCGAAGAAAGAAAGACATGAACATCTCGGATGACTTGAGTAAATTATCAGGAAACTTCAATTCTGAAGTGAACGACTCCAAGCTGTTTTAGTAGAAGAGAAAGATCACATTTTGTTATTTTAGAAACAATAATTTTAGTCTTTGGAATAAATGCACTGATGAATCTCTCACCTCAACAACAGGAGATGAGGAAAATGTGAAGGAAAGAAGAGCGAAAGTGTTTATCGTCTTTGTTTCAGATGCGACACCAGCGCCACGAACCGCTCGGGTCAGACGGCCGCAGACGTGGCCCAGTTCTGGGGTCACCGACACATCGCCCTGTTGTTGGCCAGCGCTCCCGATCCCGATCTCCGGCGTCTCCTGCCCGAGTGCGACGGGGAAGAGCCGGACACGTTCTTCAACAGAGAGTTTCTGGACAGGATGAGCGTCAAGCGGAGCGACTCGGAGTGGCTGGACTCCAAGCGAGCGTCTCCGCAGTCGGTGTTCCTGCTCTTCCACAAGCTGAATCCGCTGGTGTCGTCGGGAGCGGGCGGAACCAGGCTCTGTAAACTCAGAGCGCCTCGAGTCCAGGAGATGATGAAGAGCCGAGACGCCGTGCTGGTGTTCCTGGGAGTGGAGAGACGGGAGAAGGACGATGATCTGCTGGCGTGGTTCGCTCTCGATACTGAAGACGATCCGACAGAATTCCTGAAAGCTGAAGATCCCGGTTGTTTTTTCCTTCCGGGAGCGATGCCGGGACTTTTGGGGCTGAGTGACGATGATGCAGGTGCGATTCCTTAACTTACAGTCAAACCGCACATTATCCAGACTCCACATGTTCCACTATAGTTGAGGAGAGCAAAATAAAGTGTAACGTCACATTTGACTTTATTTTGCTCTCCTATAAATATAGTTTATGATGTCATATTTATGTCATTAATCATGCTTTGACACACAGGCGTCGTGGCTCAGGCCAGATCGGTTCTGGCGTGGCACAGCCGCTACCGGTTCTGCCCGACGTGCGGCAGCACCACTAAAGTAGAGGAGGCCGGCTACAAGAGGACCTGTTTGAGAGCAGGCTGCAGAAGTCTCCAGGGCGTCCACAACACCTGCTATCCCAGAGTCGGCAAGTAATCTCCCAATTACGGCTCGGCCGGAGCTCTGGGAATACGATCTCTCACTCGTCTGGCTTGTCCGTCTGCACTTCCAGATCCGGTGGTGATCATGTTGGTCATTCACCCCGATGGGAATCAGTGTCTGCTGGGGCGCAAGAAGAGCTTTCCTCCAGGAATGTTCTCCTGCCTCGCCGGGTTCGTGGAGCCAGGTATCCCAAACCCAACTCTGGATCAACGAGTCGCTAATACAGTTTGATCACATTTAAAGGGATACTCCACTTTTTTTTGGAAATAGGCTCATTTGACCACTCCGCTAGAGTTAAACAGTTGAGTTTTACCGTTTTCGAATCCATTCAGCCGATTTTCTGATATTTAGAAGAATATCTGTAACCAGACAGTTTCTGGTCCCCATAGTAGGAAAATAAATATACTATGGAAGTCAATGAGAGCAGAAACTGTCTGGTTACTGATATTCTTGTAAATATCAGAAAATCGTCTGAATGGATTTGAAAACGGTAAAACTCAACTATTTAACTCTGGGGGAGTGGTCAAATGAGCCTATTTCCAAAAAAAGTGGAGTATCCCTTTAAAACGTCTGAAGCGTCCTTACTTCTCTTATGCCATTTCTTCCAGGTCATTTCAGAAAATGACCAAAAAAACTTTCGGAAAAGTAATTTCCAGACTTTTCAAATCACAATTCCCACTTTTTCTAGGGAAGAAAAGTCTGAATCGTCTTAGAAATGATTGTGAAATCTGAGATTCTGACTTAATTCTGAGAAATTAAATCCGTTACATAAAGTTTAAAAATGAATTCGCACAAAAAATATCACAATTACTATTTCAATTTTTTTATTCTGAGGTGGGAAAAGACAGAATTCTGAGATATTAAACCATTAATTAACTGCGATGTGTAAACTAAACGCCATACTTTTCTTACACAACTTAAGATATTTTTATTAAGCGACTTTTTTATGCCATTAAATTTGATAAAACTGAATTGAAGTCTTTTTTTGTGAGATGTAAACTTTAGCTTAAAAAGGTCACAATTGTGTACAAAACTGAATTGTAAGATATAATTTGCAAGTGTGAGAAAAAAAAGTCGCTAAATAAAAAGTGTGAGAAACGCTATACAAGTAAATGTGAATTTATTTCTGTGGACAAAATTCCGAGAAATAAAATCAATATTGCGTGATGTAAACTTGCAATTACAAGTTAAAAAATGCAAATTGCAACATTATATCTCAATATTAGATTTTTATATATTTTTATTTATTTATTTTTTATTCCATGCCGGAAACAAGCCTCCATACTTAGTTAGGGATAGTTCACTTTGAAATTAATTTTTGATATGTTTTAGCTTACCTCAAGGGCATCCGAGATGTAGGTGTCTTTGTTTCCACTGCATTTTCAATTTTGACATTTTTCGGTCAAGCCGTTGTTGTCTGTCAGTCCTATAATGCAGTTTTAGGGAGAGCATCCACAGAGAAGTCCAAATTAAACATGATTTAACGACTCGTAAATGTAAGACACGAAACGAGAAAACGAACGGTATTTATACAGTGTTTACCTCTTGTTAACAGCCGTCGAACAGATTTGAATCAGATGCCCGACTGAACCGAACTGAACCGAACATTACGCCGGAATTGATCTCTCGTGCGTCCACGTCACGCATTGTTTACACGGAGATTTCGGAAGTTTTACCTTTCACTAAACATATTTAGATATATCAAAATCGTCTTCCATAGCGATTCCCCGTATATCTAAATATGTTTAGTGAAAGTTAAAACTTCCGAAATCTCCGTGTAAACAATGCGTGACGTGGACGCACGAGAGATCAATTCCGGCGTAACGTTTCAAAATTGAAATTGTCAAAATGTGAGGGGAAAATATACACCTACGACGCGTAAATCATGGGCTAATTTAGATTTTAAAGTGAAGTGCTCCTGTAATTGATGTGCCGCTCAGGCGAGGCGCTGGAGTCGGCGGTGCGGCGGGAGGTTCTGGAGGAGAGCGGTGTTCGGGTGGGACCCGTGCGGTACCTGTCGAGTCAGGCCTGGCCCATGCCCTCCTGCCTGATGATTGGCTGCCACTGCGTCGCTCTGACCACTGACATCACGGCGGACGAGAACGAGATCGAGGAGGCGCGCTGGTTCACACGCCAGCAGGTGCGTCGCTCACACACTCAAACTCATCATGACAGAAATTATTTTACCGTCTACTTCAGTCTCTTCCTCTGCAAACAGCTTTCTGCACTTTATTATTAACATTTACGCGACGCTTTTATCCAAAACGACTTATATTGCATTTCAAGCTCCACCTTATCAGATCTTGCTTTCCCTGGGAATCGAACCCGTGATCTTGGTGTTGCAAGCGCCAGCGCTGTACAGTTTGAGCAGCAGGAAAGAAAGTTGATATTCATTGCATATTTATGTACTTTACTGCAAATATGTAATATTTTCTTATTTTTTCTCCTCTCTGAATTGTATTTAATTGTACTGGTGAATCTTGAAAAATGTGAATATCGTACAACAGTTCATGTATTTCAGTCATTTAAATTAAAAGGTGAAACTAATATATTTAGTATATATATATATATATACATACATATGAATGATTATTAGGGCTGTCAAACAATTAATCGCGATTAATTTTTTGTTTTTACATAATATATGTGGGGGCACTGTGTATAATTATTTTGTATATATAAATACACACACATGCACATATATTTAAGAAAAAAATATTTAGATACAAAAATACTTATATTTATATATAATATAAATTATATATAAATCTATATACATGAAAATATTTCTTAAATATATACAAGCATGCGTGTGTATTTATATATATATATATAATAATTATACACAGTGCACCCACATATATTATGTAAACACAAATTTTTATTTTGGATGCGATTAATCGTTTGACAGCCCTATTGATTATACTTTTCAGAGAGGCGACATTTCTGTATTTTAAATCTTTTTTTTTTTTAATTGATCTCGTAATATTCTAATTTTCTGAGATTTAGAATTTGGGGTTTTCATAATCATCAAAATTATAAGTTTTGCACGATATTCTAATTTTTCGAGTTTGACCTGTATGTTTTGCACTATTATTGAACGCCTGAGCCTTTCAATGTTCAAATCGTCTTGGACACTTGTATATATGACATGTAAATAAACTAAAAACTAAACGCCCACTTAATGACAGTTGTCATAAACATGCATAAAACCTCCCTAGAGTGTCGAAGTGTTTGGAAACGTTTGTGGCGTAACGAAGCCTCGTTTACTCGTTTCAGGTGATGGAGGCTCTGGTGAAGGACCAGCGTGCCGTGTTCAACGTGCCCCCCCGACAGGCCATCGCACACCTCCTGCTCAAACACTGGAGCGGCTGCAGCGCCAACCTCTGACCCGTTCATCAAACCCTTCAACAGTCAACTCAATCAGTCGAGATTATAGAAGTGAAATTAAATTAAAATCATCACATGACAGCAGAAAATGCTCGATAGGCTTATATTGTAATCATTAGAAGCAGCAGATTCATCATTAAGGTGATTAACACACTCATCTCTGAACGATACTGTAACATTGAAACAATGTGATGCAAATAAAGTCAAACGGACTGTTTCGTTTCTCTTTAAACGGTTTATCATGAGAAGTCAAACTTTGAAATTCACACAATTCTGTGTATTTTAACGTAGTTTGCTGTTGGAAACCGGAAGCACCATGACTGTGATATTACACAATACTGATATGACACAATACTGTAACTGTAAAATACATCATGCACCTCCATCTACACTTCAGCTTTTCATTATATAAATCATGTTTCGGAAACGGTTCTCAACCCTACTTTGTGACTTTAATGGATACGGATCAAGGAGATCAAGGATGTTTTTTTATTTACTCTTAATTTATACCCGATAAAAGATTTCTAGAGCTTGGTATGATTAGAAAAATGTGCGTTTATTATAAAAATGCCCATGGAACTATATGATTTTATTCATTTCCATGACTTTTCCAGCTCAAGAAATCACACTTTTAAAATAGGGCTGTCAAAACGATTAATCGCATCCAAAATAAAAGTCTGTGTTTACATAATATATGTGGGGGCACTGTGTATAATTATTTATTTTAGATATATAAACACACACACATGCTTGTATATGTTTAAGAAATATTTTCATGTATGTTCTGTATATAGAATTTATATTATATATAAATATTTTATATATAAATAATATTTTTTTTCTTAAATATACATGCATGTGTGTTTTTATATATATACAAAATAATTATACACAGTGCACCCACATATATTATGTAAACACAAACTTTTATTTTGAATGCGATTAATCGTTTTGACAGCCCTATTTTAAAATAAAGCTTCCTTGATTAAAGACTATTGGAAATCATGGCTCTTAAAAGAAAATAAATTAAAATAAAAGCCTTATATTTGAAAAAAAAAATGAATTCAAGACTTTTTTTGGTGAGATGTAAACTTGTCGAGTTTATAAAGGTGATTGTTTCTTTAAATCTCACGACTCTGAGAAGATTCTTTAGAAAAAGGTTTGAATTGTGAGATTTAAACTCGCAATCGTGAATAAAAGGTCTAAATTGTAAGATATAAATTTGCAAGAGCGAGATAAAAATCTGAATTGTTCGATTAAGAGTATTAAAAACGCTATACAATTAATAGCGAATTAAACTAAAATGTGAATTTATTTTGTAGCGGAAACAAAAAAAAGTTTAAAAAAAATGTGAAATTACAAGTTCAAAAAAGCAACATAGAAAATTACAGCAACTTATAATTTTTTAATAATTTTTGGAGTTGTATAATCTTATTTTTAATTCAACTTCATTAAATATTATATAGTGCATGCAAACGTGAAAGGAGTGAAAGTTGTGTGAGATTCTTCAGATACGGACGAGAAACCGCCGTTGAGTCGATTGCGACGAGATTAAAAGCGTTGGTGGTTTATCATCACAGAGGGGGAATGGAGATATCAGTCTGTGGTTTTCTCAGAAAAATGAAACACAATTTGTCCATTTTGAACATAATCGGAGCGATCAGCTAATAGCGGTAAACTGACGTAGTCGGGCGGGCTGGAGGGGGGATGGGCGTCTGTGGAGATCTTCGCTGGGGTCGCGACCTCATGTTCTGACGTCAAAGACTCGCGCCGCTCCACGTGTATGAAGCTCTTCTGCTGGTCCAGCGGGAACACACTCTCCAGCTTCAGCACACACACCCGTCCGCTGCCCTGTTAGCGACGTCACACGTTAGCCAATCAGACGGCCTTTTATTACTGTGTTTGACTTCCGTTACAAAGTAAAAGTCCCCCTGTTATGCTTTTCTTATTTTTCTTATTTTTTATTTTTTTATTTATTTTTTATTTTTCTCATTTTTTTAAAATATTTTTTTATTTTTATTTTTTTATTTATTTTTCTTATTTTTTTTTTAATATTTTTTATTCTTTTTTAATACCCTTTCTGATATTCCCTTTTGTAGTTGAGCTGCTTGTGAACGTAAAAGCGAGCCAAGTTAATGTTAAGATAAGATAAATTGAGTTTATCTCAGTCTCTCGTCCGGCTGAACGTGTAGATTAGCATCTAATTTGCATTATGCCCGGTTTTGGTCTTGATTGGCTGAGCGGCGTCTCTTAGCTCCGCCCTCAAACACTAGTTTATCTGAGACCGGAAGAGTTTAGTTCGTGTTTGTGTCGAGAATAAAATTGTTTGATATGGTAAAACTCGCGCCATTGTTACAGTTCGTATCAAGAGCTGAGATTCAGATATGATAATGTCCAATCAGAGCAGAGCAGCTCTCAGAGAGGCGGAGCTTAGAGAGACCGAATCCTCGATCGAAGCGTTTCCGACACCGAGAGAAAAGAGCTGATGCTGTGATGGAGATTATGAGGAAACTACTATTTTTGACTTTGTAATCCTGTTCTAAAAATATGAAAATAGCATAATAGGGACACTTTAATTAAAACTAATGACCGTCAGACACGGGAAATGTTGACTGACCTGCAGATGCGGGTCGAGAAGCCAGCGTCCGATCAGACTGAGCCTGGGATTGGCGACGACAGGGAGGAAGTGTTTCCTGCATCTGTGAGCAAACGGTCACACGGTCATTACTGGAGCCGGTAAATACCGAGACGGATCGACACACGGATCGGCTTACACAGTCACTGACGACACCAGGAATATCCCGAACACCAGGAGCAGGACCACCGGAACGGCAAACCTCGTCCACTCATCCGAATCTGACCAATGAAGAAAGATCAATGAGTCATTACTAATTATGTTTGCTGTGAGTGAGTGAGTGAATCAGTGAGTCAGTGAGTGAGTGAGTGTGTGAGTCAGTGAGAGAGTGAGTCTGTGAGTGAGTGAGTGAGTGAGTGAGTGAGTGAGTGAGTGAGTGAGTCAGTGAGAGAGTGAGTCAGTGAGAGAGTGAGTCAGTGAGTGAGTGAGTCAGTGAGTCAGTAAGTGTGTGTGGGAGTGAGTGAGTGAGTGAGTGAGTCAGTGAGAGAGTGAGTCAGTGAGTGAGTGAGTCAGTGAGTGAGTCAGTGAGTGAGTGAGTCAGTGAGAGAGTGAGTCAGTGAGTGAGTGAGTCAGTGAGTCAGTAAGTGTGTGTGGGAGTGAGTCAGTGAGTGAGTGAGTCAGTGAGAGAGTGAGTCAGTGAGAGAGTGAGTCAGTGAGTGAGTGAGTCAGTGAGTGAGTCAGTGAGAGAGTGAGTCAGTGAGAGAGTGAGTCAGTGAGTGAGTGAGTCAGTGAGTCAGTAAGTGTGTGTGGGAGTGAGTCAGTGAGTGAGTGAGTCAGTGAGAGAGTGAGTCAGTGAGTGAGTCAGTAAGTGTGTGTGAGAGTGAGTCAGTGAATGAGTGAGTGAGTGAGTCAGTGAATGAGTGAGTGAGTGAGTGAGTGAGTGAGTGAGTGAGTGAGTCAGTGAATGAGTGAGTGAGTGAGTGAGTCAGTAAGTGTGTGTGGGAGTGAGTCAGTGAGAGAGTCAGTCAGTGAGTCAGTCGGTGAGTGAGTGAGTGAGTGAGTCAGTCAGTGAGTGAGTGAGTGAGTCAGTGAGTGAGTGAGTGAGTCAGTGAGTCAGTCAGTGAGTCAGTCAGTGAGTGAGTGAGTGAGTGAGTCAGTCAGTGAGTGAGTGAGTCAGTGAGTGAGTGAGTCAGTGAGTCAGTGAGTGAGTGAGTGAGTCATTCAGTGAGTCAGTCAGTGAGTGAGTCAGTGAATGAGTGAGTGAGTGAGTCAGTAAGTGTGTGTGGGAGTGAGTCAGTGAGTCAGTGAGTGAGTCAGTCGGTGAGTGAGTCAGTGAGTCAGTGAGTGTGTGTGGGAGTGAGTCAGTGAGTCAGTGAGTGAGTCAGTCGGTGAGTGAGTCAGTGAGTGAGTTTCAACTGTATTCAGGTCACATTGACAATAGTCTCTCTTCCTGTCTAACAAACACCACGTCACATGTATATGACGCTCTGTAGAGCTGTACTGATTAAATCTCCTCTGACCTCTCAGTGGTGTGCTGACGTCCAGACTGGCCTTTGAGAAGTTCCCGCTCGCAGTTTCTCCATGTATGCAGACGGAGTATCTGCTGTCGGGATGGAGATGCTGGAACGAGTGCTGATGCTGATCTGGAAACACTGGGAGAGCTGAGAGAACACATTCAGACACAGATTCAGCTGAGATTGATCAGATTCTCTCCAGACTGAGTTTGATATGAGTATTGTTATTGTTGTATAAATGAAGGAGACTCACACTCAGCTCCATGTTCTCCGCTCAGCACGAGCTTGTACTGAAGCACTTTGACCCTCGGCTTCGTCTGCCTCCACGTCCACTGCACCGCCAGAGACGAGCGAGACACGTTCACCAGACGAAACCCCTCCACGTCCAGCAGAGCTGAGCAAACCAAACCATAAACTCAACATCTCTCAATCTTCTGTGAAGCTTTCATACGAGCGGGTCTTTACCTCCGTGCTGCAGATCGGCCGAGATGGACGTCTGAGGCGCACACACAGAGCCGTACACGGGAAACACACTGATGCTGTAGATCTCGTCCTGTTTCAGCCCTTCCACGACATGAGATCAGATTTAGATACCATTTCATGTCCTAAATAAGCTTTTCATATGTGTATGAGAATATCAAGAAATCATATCCAGGTCAGGATTTAACACAACACAGCAAAACATCATGTTCTTATTCAGTATTTTTCACTTGTTTTCCAGCACAAATATCTAAACATTCTTAATTCCAGCAAAATGACTGAAGATATAACGTCTGAAAAATAAAGTTTGTGTTTAAAACAAGAACAAATATCTGACAATGGAGTCAAAAAAATAAACTATTATAAATGAGCAATTTTTCTGACCCCGTTGGCAGATATTTGTTCTTGTTTTAAGCATTAATTTTGATAACTTTATCAGTAAATGAGACTTAATATCTTCTGTTATTTTGTATCTCCAGTAAATGTATCTTGATTTAATAATGTTTAAAATTTGTGCTGGAAAACAAGAGGAAGAATGAATTTTTTTTTTTTTTTGTAGAGAAATGATTTTAATATTTGTTGCAATTCTCAAAGATTCTCCTTTCGTTACTGTAAGATTAATCCGCTTACATACTTAATGTACTTTAATACTGTCATTTTTACTTGATTACAGGGAACAAAATACAGTAATACAATCATTTATTCTTTAAATCAACAAAGTAGAACAACTTAAATAAAGTAAAAATAATTAAAAGATTTTTTTTGCACTTTACACTAATGAGAATTGAATGACACGAGTTTATTAGCCATGAACATAATGTTACACTTCTATTTAACAATAGCTAATGCATGAACTAACAATGTGCAATATAGACTTACAGTCTATATTAATGTTAGTTCATACAAATCTGATTATTTAATGAATAAAAACTCTAATGTATTAGTAAATGTTGAGAGTAACATTAACTTAGATTAATAAATGCTGTAAAAGTGTTGTTTGTGTTAGTTCATGTTATTTGTTAATTAATACAATCATATTGTTACTAATGCTCTAATTATGCTGTATTAATATTAATGCTCTAAAATCAATGCTTGTTTATTTGGCTTGTTGGATTGAACGTGTCCCTGACTCATTAATATTGTTATATGTCCCCCGCTGACCTGTGAGACGGGTGGTGAAGGTGGACCCGTCGACTCGCTGCCAGTGTGTGTGTTCGGGGTCCGTGACGGCGCTCCATTCGATGGCGAACTCGCTGACCTCTACATCAGTGACGTCAAGACCCCATCGGACCCACAGCGACGAGCCGTCAGAGTAAACCCAGAGAGCCTTCACTGACCGCACATCTGAGATCCAAACACAACACTGCGTCACACAGGGTAATCACCAACATTCACACTGAGGATCATCTTATTTATGTAGGCACAATTTTTATTGTTTTTAAATGGATAGTTCAAATTAGCCCATGATTTACTCGCCCTCTAGTCATCCTAGGTAAATAAGACATTGCTCTTTCAGACGAATACAATCAGAGTTATATTATCCTGGCTCTTAAAAATACATAAAAGTACATCTATCCATCATAAAAGTGCATCTATCTATCATAAAAGTGCATCTATCATCATAAAAGTTCATCTATCCATCATAAAAGTGCATCTATCTATCATAAAAGTGCATCTGTCCATCATAAAAGTGCATCTATCCATCATAAAAGTGCATCTGTCCATCATAAAAGTGCATCTGTCCATCATAAAAGTGCATCTGTCCATCATAAAAGTGCATCTATCCATCATAAAAGTGCATCTGTCCATCATAAAGTGCATCTGTCCATCATAAAAGTTCATCTGTCCATCATAAAAGTTCATCTATCATCATAAAAGTGCATGTGTCCATCATAAAAGTGCATCTGTCCATCATAAAAGTGCATCTGTCCATCATAAAAGTTCATCTATCCATCATAAAAGTGCATCTGTCTGACTAAGAATAACATTTTTTTTTTATTTTTGGGTGAACTATCCCTTTAATGTATTTTAAATCCAGTATTTTATCTCTTACGCACCTGTTAAAATCGTTTTTATGAAAAGCACAATATATATGGAATGTTCTTTTTGATTAAACTGGCCTTACTCATGAAGTATGCAGTACAGATCAATCACACTAACGAGACGACGGCTGCTCACCGTGAGAACGAGACGCGTCGACGAGGAGGCGGCGGTCAGGTGAGTGTCCAGCGCTGTTATAAGCCCATACGGTCACCTCGTACTCCTCGGCCCGCACCAGAACCACTGCCTTCACAAACAACACCATTCAGTCCCATCTAACACAGCTGGACATTCATGAACACACTTATCACAATCATACCGAGACCTCAGGATTTCTCCTTCATTTCTAAAGGTAATCAAAATACAATTAGAAAAAATTTGAATTATTTTAAAAAATAATTTGAAAATGAATATTGATAATTAACAAAAAATATCAAATAAATTTTAATAAAAATGGTATACATTTAAAAATTCAAGTTAAAATATACTTTAAAATATGAAATACAAATTTCATAAAATAATAAAAAAATATATACAATTAATTGATAAAATGTCGAATTAAAATATTTAAAAAATAAAATATAATACTAAAAAATAACATTAATTTAAAAGAAATTGTAAATAAAAATAAAATAAGATAATTAAATTGTAAAAAAAAACCAAATAAAAATAAATAATACAAAATAAAACAATTTACATTTAAGATGTAAAAATTCAAGTTAAAATAAACTTGAAAATTAAATTGTAATGAATAAAAGTAAAATACAATAAAATAAACCGAATCTACCTTGAGCTCAGTCGTGTGGACGGTTTTCTTCAGAGAGGGCCGTTTGGTGGGCATGTAGGACACTTCATATCCTCGAATGAGTCCTCGAGCATCTGTGACGTCCAGAGCCTTCAGAAACACACACGACTGAAGACTGACGGCACGTGAGAGACGATACACACACACACACCTGAAGAACATTACCTTCCAGAGAAGCAGCAGCTGCCGAAGCCCGGAGTTTACATCTGAAGCCACGTGATAACTGAGCGAGAGAGGCGCAGACGGCGCTGCAAACACAAGCCCAAGACCTCGTACGATTATGGAGAAGAACATGACGGCACGAAATGGTCATTATAGGTTTAGATTCAAACAATTTAGAAACTTCAGTCTGTGTGAATGCCATTACATTAAAGGGATAGTTCACGCAAAAATGAAAATTAGCCCATGATTTACTCACCCTGACGTCATCCTAGGCGTATATGACATTTTTCTTTCAGACGAATACAATCAGTTATATTAGAAATGTCTTGGCTCTTCCAAGCTTTATAATGTCATTGAATGGCAGTATAATTTTAAAGTGCATCTATCCATCATAAAAGTGCATCTATCCATCATAAAAGTGCATCTGTCCATCATAAAAGTGCATCTATCGTCATAAAAGTGCATCTGTCCATCATAAAAGTGCATCTGTCCATCATAAAAGTGCATCTATCCATCATAAAAGTGCATCTATCCATCATAAAAGTGCATCTGTCCATCATAAAAGTGCATCTATCCATCATAAAAGTGCATCTGTCCATCATAAAAGTGCATCTGTCCATCATAAAAGTGCATCTGTCCATCATAAAAGTGCATCTATCCATCATAAAAGTGCATCTATCCATCATAAAAGTGCATCTGTCCATCATAAAAGTGCATCTATCCATCATAAAAGTGCATCTATCCATCATAAAAGTGCATCTGTCCATCATAAAAGTGCATCTATCCATCATAAAAGTGCATCTGTCCATCATAAAAGTGCATCTATCCATCATAAAAGTGCATCTGTCCATCATAAAAGTGCATCTATCCATCATAAAAGTTCATCTATCCATCATAAAAGTGCATCTGTCCATCATAAAAGTGCATCTAGGAAGGTTTGAGGGTGAGTAAATCGTGGGAATTCTCATTTTTGGGTGCACTATCCCTTTAAAGCAAGTGTCAGTGAGTAAAAATGATCATAAGCCTTAGATTAGACACTGGATGTAACGAACAACAGTCAGGGCCAGTGCATCAGTCCTGTTCGGGTCACTCACGGCTCTCGGACGTCTTTACTCGTGTCTCGCTGCTCCAGTCGCTCCACCGGCTGCGGTCATGAACGCAGGAGACGCTCAGATGATACTCGCTGAAGGCCTGTAAACCCTCAATCACGAACAGAGACTCCTCTGAGGTGGGCAAATCTGCAGTCTGACGTGAAACAGAAGCTTTTACTTCAAGGAGCATCTCTAAGCATCATCAATCAGATTCAAAGATCTAATGAAGTTAAATATAAAAATGAAGTAAAATGAGATAATATAAAAAATATTTAGAAAAAATGAAATGAAATAAGCACCCACACAACAAAAACATATTTTCAAGCTATTTCTGACCTGTGTCCATGAATCTGTGTTGAGACGTTTGTAGCGGATTCGGCATTTAGTTGTTCTCCCGCCATTCCATGTGACGTTGACTGACGAGTCTGTGACATTAACAGACGTGATCACAGGCCGAGGAGCCTGGACTACAACATTCAGAGGACAAAAACATCACATCTCAACCCATCACATCACAACCCATCACATCACATAAAAAGACATTAAAAGCAACTATAAAATACTGATTCAACTTTGTTCCATAACTGACAAATTTTGCAACATTAACCGTTATTTAACTGAACTGAATCAACACCAAACTGAATTGATCTGAATAATGACTCTTGACTTCTTTAGAGCTGCTTTACTGCAGAAGTTGTTTAAACTGTGAAGCTACTTTGAAACAACCTGTGTTGTTTAAAGCACTGTATAAATAAAGCTACATATCTGTATTTTAACTTTCGTACAATGTCTACTTTCTACACCCCTGCGGTCATCTTCTTACCGATTTTCTTAATGATCACTGGATAGACATCAGAGAACCACTCTTTCTGGCTGACGATGCTCTTTGACTTGATGGTTAAATTGAAATATGAATATAAATTTAAAATGGAAGGACAGTTGAGGCCAGTTCTATAAAACAAAAAACAATATCAGTTCGTATGAGGAGGGATTAGTTTATTTTCAGCTGCTCTAATGGAGGTTTCTATGGAAGCTTGTTTTTGCCAAAGGATTTTAAAAAAATGAAAAACGGTAATTGCGACTTTTATCTAAGTCTGATTTACTTATAAACTTGCAATTGTGAGTTATAAGAGAGGCATGTCGGGGAATAGTGCGGACACGCGTTTAAAAGACACCGAGCAGGCATGTCGGAGAATAGCGCAGACTCGCATTTAAAACACACCGCGATCGGGCATGTCGGAGAATAGCGCGATCACGTATTTAAAACACACTGCGATCGGACATTAGCGGGGACACGCATTTAAAACACCTCGAGTAGGCATGTCGGAGAATTGCGCGAACACGCATTTAAAACACACCGCGAGGAGGCATGTCGGAGAATAGCGCGGAAACGCATTTAAAAAACACCGCGATCGGGCATGTCGGAGAATAGCGCGGAAACGCATTTAAAAAACACCGCGATCGGGCATGTCGGAGAATAGCGCGGAAACACATTTAAAACACACGATCGGGCATGTGGGAGAATGCGAACACGCATTTAAAACACACCGCGAGCAGGTATGTCGTAGAATAGCGCGGATTTGCATTTATAACACACCGCGATCGGAGAATAGCGCGAACGCGCATTTAAAACACACCACGAGCGTGTAGCTACAAACACACCGCGATCGGGCATGTGACGGATTGCGACTGGACTTTGTTTTACAGAATTGTGATTAAAACTTCCAGTTGTGAGTTTATATTTTGCAATTCTCTCAGAATTGCAACATGTGACTTTATTTTTCAGAACTGTGACATATCTCGCAATTCCAAGTTTAGGCTACATGACAGTTTTCAATTGCGAGAAAACTTTAAATTGTGAGATAAAAATTGCAATTACCTTGTCAATTTTTTATTCCATGGTGGAATCAAGCTTCGATAGGTGTCTGATGCATCTGACACGTACTGATGAAATGAAACCGTTACCTTCTACTGATAATGAAGGTTTCCGTTCGGACGTCGTTCATCTGAATCCACCTGCAGGTGATCGACTCCTCGTGGGACAGAAAGAAGCATGACGTGTTCACAAACCTCTCTAGAGAACAAAGATGGACATTAAAACTGAACCAGCTGCAGATCCGAGGATAAACCCGTCATTAAAGCACTCGCACCAGGAGCTGCAGTGAGAACATCTGATTCTGCGGGACAGTCAGCGCTGGACATCACACACACAGTCTTCCCACAATCCTTCAGGTCTGTCGCAGTCACCGTGAGCTCTGGAAAACACTCTCATTCACTCACAGCTCACACACTTTATGTGCTAGAAATAATGCACATGCGTGTCAACAACGGAAGTTTACCTTGAACGCTGAAAACAGGCTTTCTCTTCAAAGCACCTGTAAATCATAACTGATCAAAGTAATCAACAAAACTCAACTGATTTAAGCTGATTAATGACACCATTGTCTATTTTCTAGATGCATACAGCAAGTTTGCACACTGCAAAAAAAAGATTTTCTTACTTTCACATTCACTAATCGAAGTGGGGGAAAATACATTTTAATTCAAAAGGAAACCCAGGTTATTTGTTAGATATTAAGCATATAGTCACTTAGTTTTGATTTTTTTTTTAATCTTCAAGTAAATGTCTTGATTTAAGAATCTATTTGCTGTTATTCTGCTTTGAAACAATCTGCACTGTATAACGTGCGGTACTTTATTTTACAGTTTTATAATAACAGTAAATTATGCAGAATTACATGCAATTTACCCTAAACCACCAATTTACCCAATAATAATCCATTATTATTAATCAGTTCTTAAATTTTTACTCTGCAACAATGACACCTTAAAATAAAGTGTAACCTAAAGCAATGTAGAAATGAACACAATCAGAGGTTACTTACAACAGAAGCAGAACACACAGATCAACACACACACAGATCTTCTGCCGGACATGTTCTCATCTGCAAAGAACACAGTGTTTGTAAAAGAAAAGCCTGAAAAATAATCTCCACAGCCAAAAGAAAAGTAAGAGTTGAACTGATATGAATCAGACGCACTCGGTTGGTTTGATGGACTGAATGCTCGCATCATGCTGTTGGAAGCGCTGGGCTTCTGTGGTTTCTGTCTCTCACAGGTTTAGAGGAACACTGATAACATCGAGGTGAAACTGCAGAAAAACACTTCCTTTGACTCTTTCCTTCCATTTCACTTGTGGTTGAATTCAGTCGAACTGAACGAATCGACAGGAGCTTGATCTATTATCGGCCATCTGAGAAACATTCGGGAAAAACTGCAACTTTTAAACAGTAATTTAAAATAATATGATTTTCTGGTGCCGCTTTACAATAACAAATCTCATTTGTTAATGTTTAATAGCCTGTATAAACTATCAATGGCCTTAATGCTAATGCTAATTAATCAAAATAGGCTAATGATGCAACCTGGCTATTGGTAAATGTTTAGGTTAGATTAATAAATGCTGTAGAACTGTTGTTGTTTCGTTTTAGCTTCACTTATTTTAACACATGAAATTGTATAAAGCGTTTCAGTTTTTTCTGTTCGACTAAAGAATGTTGTTTAAAAGATCTTAGTTTAATCGAGCGAAGCAAAAGAATGAAATTTTGGAAAAACAGTCCCCGATAGCACACGTAGCCTAAGTCTATCTGTTAAAGAGCCCCTATCATAGCATTTAAAATGATCCTATTTTTGTTTTAGAAGTTCCCAAAAACAGTTTAAGATGCATGCAAGGATAAAAAACACGTTATTTGTCTCATAATAAGCATTTATTTTTAAAGATCAATTCATCTGGAAAGCATGCTGACATCTGATAGACATCTTTAAGATGTCAGTTTAACATACATTCTTAATCATTACATCTTAAAGACATCTTCTATTCTATTTGACTTCTTTACGTATTTCAGATGAGAAAACACTCTGAAAATACGTCTTCAGATGTAAACACGCAAATCAAATAGACGTCACCGTGATCTATAATCTGGGAATCAATATTTCCACATTTTAACGGTTATTTCCGAACTGTTGATAACAAGATATGAACGTACGTCACACGAGTTACAGCATTTTAAAGTCAAATCAAATCATCTTTATTTACACAGCGCGTTTTAATATTTCAAAACAGCTTTACAGAGTAAAAACGAGAATAATGCAACAAGTCTAGAAGAGAATAGCGTCACAGTCCAGCTGAAGTCAGTTCAGTTAGTGGCGGCATTAGAAGTCTGATTGGTTTGGAACTATCAGAATATTAGAGCAATATAAAGATCAGATTAAACATGCTTTAAAGCTGCTGGAAGACAGAATCTGTACCAGAAATAAAGCAAATTGAATCGCATCAGAGCAAAAAGTGTTCAGTCGCAATCAACACTTGCCTGGAACAGATGAAGATCTTGAGTTTCACGGCAACAAGATACCAATCAATCAATCAATCAGAGTATTGGCCATCAGAGGAGTTCAAAACAATCACGATGATGAAATCAAGCTGATGTAGTTCACAGATTATTCATTTGGTTGCACGACTGATGCTTTCTGTTGCGACTAATAAAAAGCCTCAATCTCATTACTGAATTGTAATTTGAAACATCACTACTATTTGAAATAATATCACCAAACTGATTAAAATAGGCTACTTGAGTCCAGGGCAAGTGGAAATAACATTCTTAAATTAAACATTTCACACAGTAATATCATGACTTACCCATTTGGATGCACCAAAAATCAATGGAGAAATGAGTTTCTTCTCTTAATCAGGTGAAAACGAGTCTGATCACATGATTTGAGGAATCGTTCAGGGGTGCGTTTCCCAATAGCATCGGTGTCAACTGGAATCGCTATTTCCACTGAACTCTATTGGGAACGACGGAACTTGCAAACTTAGTTGGCTTTGGGAAACACACTCAAGATCTGGAAAACAAACGCTGCACAAAAACATGCACACACACACATGCAATAAAGCAGGTCTTCTTTGGACATTAAAACGCAAATGTTCTTATTCAGTGGCACAAATATCGAAATACTCTTATTGTCATTTTGCTTTTCCAGTAAATGCATCTTGATTTAAGAATGTTCAGATATATTTGTGCTGAAAAACGAGGCAGAAACACTGACAAAACAAGTAGCGTGTGTATGACACGCCAATTCGTATTTCCATTTTTGGCGTGCTATCAAGACGCATAATCGCTTTTCAGCGTGTTTATGAACGCCGTTGACTTAATGTTATATAAATATATGACTTACCTCAACCCCGTCCCTAAACCTGGCCGTCACTGGGGTTAATGGCATTTATGGCTGGACATTTGACGGCGTTGACAGACACACGGAATGACGTGGACGTTAATGGCGTAAACATACACGCATACACGCGGATAGCTCAAAATGCGTCGAGATAACACGCCACTTGACTCGAAAGTGGCGTGTATGTTTACGCAAAAGTCATGATGTCATGTTGAAATCAGAGTAATCAGTGCCAGATAAACATAAACTGGAAGGTTTTAAATGAAGCTAATAAACCGACTCTCCACCCACGACGACAGTGAAACGCACCGCTACGAATGTAAAATAAATATCATATAAAAACAAACAACTCATTTATTGGCAATTATAAATATTTCACTCTGTTTCACATTTACAGTAAGTCATTAAAAACTTCTCCAAGTTTATTCACCGTCAGTGTGATTTTCCCTGAGAACCGGAACTGCTTCAGGAAGAGAGAGCATCATATCATATAAAAACTCATTTATGGTCCGTTTATAAATATAAGATATTTTCACATTTCCAGTAAGTCAATAAAACCTCACAGCTTAATTAATTCTCCGAGTTTATGCGCCGTCAGTGTGATTTTCCCACAGAGCTGGAACTCCTGCTTCAGGAAGTCCCCGATATACTCGCAGTAGAGGACGTCGCAGTAAAGCCAGATCTGCGCCAGCGCTCGCTGGAAGTTTGCGTTGCAGGAGGGCATTCGGGAACGCCGGACGGCCCGGATCAGATCCCGCCACAGATCCTCCAGGCCGCGAGAGCCACAGTTACGCTCACACACAACCCACTTCACCCGCTGACGCAGATCCAGCCCGTGATCCTCGATGATCCGCCGGAAGGGACGGGAGAAGGAGCGCGGGATCCGGAGCGGAGCGGATCTGTGTGAGATCACACACCACGAGCGCTCGAACCTCTGAGGATCCGGGACGGGTTTACTCTGGGATCTGGAGTCTGAAGCTTTCCGAGGGATCTGGTGTGTGATCTCGTTTGGGATCTGGTGTGGGATCTCGTTTGGGATCTGGTGTGTGATCTCGTTTGGGATCTGGTGTGGGATCTCGTTTGAGATCTGGTGTGTGATCTCGTTTGGGATCTGGTGTGGGATCTCGTTTGGGATCTGGTGTGGGATCTCTGAGGAGGAGATCAGAGGTGGAGGTTTCCGGGGTCTGATGGGTTTTCGGGAGTCTGACGCTGACGGAAACCAGGGTTTGAATTCAGGCAGGATTGTGTTGGGAAAGTCCTGGAGAACTCTCTGTGTGAGGAGCACGACGTCTCTGAGCTCCAGCAGCGGACGGAAATACACACTCACATCCTGACAACACACACAACTCGTCTTTATGTAGACTTTATATGTGTGTGAAAGAGTCTCTTCTGCTCACCAAGGCTGTGCAAAAATACTGTAAAACAGTTCATATTATTGTAATGCAAATCAGCTGTTTTCTATGTAAATTTACAGTAAATTGTAATTTATTTCTGTGTTCAAAGCTGAATTTTCAGCATCATTACTCCAGTCTTCAGTGTCACATGATCCTTCGGAAATCATCAATACAGATTATTAGCTATGTTGAAAAGAGTTCATATCGTTTGTGGAAACAAATACATTTTATTTTTCAGGATTATTTGATGATTAGAAAGTTCATAAGAACAGCATTTACTTGAAATAGAATCGTTTGTAACAATTTGATCAGTTTAATCCGTCCTTGATAAATCAATTTTTTTTTAAAGTAAACATACATTGATAAGAATGTTTCTTGATCATCAGATCCTCATATTAGAGTGATTTCTGAAGGATCATGCGACACTGGAGTAATGATGCTGAAAATCACAGGAATAAATTACACTTTACTGTATATTCACATAGAGAACAGTATTTTACTATTTTTTACTATATTTCTGAGCAAATAAACAGCCTTGGTGAGCAGAAGAGACTCTTCCAGAAACATTTAAAACGAACAAAAATCGTAATATCTGACTGGTAGTAAATATACAGACCTGCATGATATAAAAATAGGTATAAACAGATAAAATTGTGCAAGGTAGTTAATAAAGTGTCTGACAGTTAACTAGTTAACCTTCAGGTCTGTGAAATCGATCTATCACATTAACAATCTTTGACTCACCTTCATTTCCTGAGACATATTTCATGATCTTTAAGAACATGTTATCGAGTTTTGTGATCGCGCTCAAAGTAAACATCCAACATGCTAACATGCTAATAGCTAGCTCTCTCTGGGCCGACAGGCGGCGCTGCGAGGGACGCCATACCGGAAACACTGATGACGACGAGTGCCGGATGTGTCGTGTACACACAGAAACACTCATCAGCGTTTCACTTCTACTCGTTAGAAATAAAACGTGTACTTTACAAACAGGGAATACAATCTGGAGACATGGCGTATCTAACGACGAACCCCGCGGATAAAGAGCGGTCAGTGTCCGCTGCGCTTACTCAGAACTTTATATTATTACATCTGATAAACAGAGAGAGAGAGACAGAGAGTGTGTTTGTGTATATGTGAGTCTGTGCGCGCGAGTGAGAAACAGAGAGTGTGGGAGTGAATTTTTATACGTCATATACACACACAGTCACATAATGAGAGTGAGTAGTCTAACGTTAGCATATTGACATGTCGATCTTTAATCAGTGTTTATCCTCCAGGTTTATGTGTATTTATCCATCGTACATCAACAGTAAAAAGACATTAGCAGAAGGCAGAAGAATCGCTGCAGAGAAGGTGAGTGTGTGTGTGTGTGTGTGTGAGAGAGAGAGGGACTGACAGCATTGCTCATGATGCTGGTGTTGATGGTGTGTGTGTGTGTGTGTGTGTGTTCCTCAGGCTGTGGAGAACCCGTCCTGCTCTGAGATCCGGGATGTTCTGGTCGCCGCTGGACTCAATGTTCTGGTGGAGGTTCGTCTGTCACTCAAACGAGCAGATTCTCCAGTAATGAGTCATGACATCATCAGTGTGGATTGATTCTCCTGTAATGAGTCATGACATCATCAGTGTGGATTCTCCTGTATGAGTCATGACATCATCAGTGTGGATTCTCCTGTATGAGTCATGACATCATCAGTGTGGATTCTCCTGTATGAGTCATGACATCATCAGTGTGGATTCTCCAGTAATGAGTCATGACATCATCAGTGTTTCTCTCGCAGAACAAGATGTATCCGCGCGAGTGGAACCGAGACGTGCAGTTCAGAGGGAGAGTTCGCATCCAGATCAAACTCGAGGACGGAAGTCTCTGTCAGGAGAAGTTCGCGTCCAGTAAATCATTTTAATGTGTTTCCATCATCATCATCATCATCAGTTCACACACTCTCTCTCTCACATATAGACTCTGTCTCTCTCTCTCGCACGCATTCCCTCACTGACACAGACAATCTGTTTCTCTCTTTCACACACACACACTTCCAGAGATTTCAGACTCACCACCTTTAAAGATTGAAATCTAAAGACTCGTGTAATGAGCGCTGAGAAAACAATGTTCGCCGTTAAATTGGCCGTATAACGAGAGGAAATGACATCACTGTTCTCTCTGCCTCCAGGAAAGGACGTGATGTTTTACGCGGCGGAGATGATCCCGAAACTGAAGAGCCGAACGCAGAAGAGCGGCGGAGCCGAGGCCGGAGCCCAGCCGGGGGAGGGGGGGAAGAAAGGGAAGAAGAAGAAGAAGTAGAGGAGGAAGAGGAGGAGGAGTGCAGGGTCACCGCATCACTTCAGGAAATACCTTCTTTTTGTTTCTCCGTTGACGGACTCCAGACGGACGCTTTCAATGAAAAACACTTTCGTTAAACAACATTTTGATCTTTTACTTTCAGGAGACAGAGTTTTGTTAATCACTCATGATGGATTGAGTTTAAACGAGCGCTGACAGAGCTTGAAATACTCGTGTGTGTGTGTGTGTGTGTCGGATCAGTGTTCACCGCACCTGTTCAGAGCCTGAATATTTCAATCTGTCGTTTGTGAGAGTGAAATAAAGAGAATGGAACACAGCTCAGGAGTGTGTGTGTGTGTGTTTATTGTGGCGTCGGATCAGTGTGAGCTCCTCGTCATGCGGCGCTCGAGTTCGTCCCGCGCTCACTGAAGTTCTTCAGATGTTTGGTCCGAGCCTCCAGTCTCGCGAGCCACTCGTCACGCAGCCTGAAACACACACCACGTCCTGTTTATTAGATTATTGCATCATATACATGCATATTATTATTCATCATATGTTCACCTCTGCAGAAAACAGTTTATTTCAAGCATATTCATCAGTGTGCTGTAGGGATCGACCGATATGGATTTTTTAGTGCCGATACCGATACCGATTTTTTCCCCATCAGCCTTAGCCGATACCGATACGGGCTGCCGATTTTCTTGAGCCGATATTTGGAGCCGATACATTTTACTCCCTCATTTTACATCATAAAAATACATGATGTTAACAAATGTTACAGGTCTCAATTTAATAAAAGTAACATTTAATTAACTTCAAAAATTAATATTTAACAGATAGTAAAAACATGTGAGGTAGAACAAGAACAAGTAGATAAACAATTTAACAAATATTAAAAACATGAGGTAGAACAAAAAACGTTCAGTGTTGAAAATAAATATTTAAAGCATAAATTAAATAATTACACTATTGTACACAGTAGCAACCAGCATAAAGTGCACATTGTACTTCATTTTAAAAGAAACGAATTATGTACTGCCATGGTTTCATTTTTTCTACATAAAACAAAATGAGCATTTCTAGTCTCTAATATCACTGCGATGTCGAGGGAGACGCACCACACGCGTCCAAACCTCAGCCAGGCGGGCTCTAAATAAATCCCTCACAAAAACTACAGAACAACGTTGCCATTACTTAATCCTATGACCAGTGTTCGTTACAGCACCCGAATGC
This sequence comes from Cyprinella venusta, assembly GCA_038021265.1. Taxonomy (NCBI): domain Eukaryota; kingdom Metazoa; phylum Chordata; class Actinopteri; order Cypriniformes; family Leuciscidae; genus Cyprinella; species Cyprinella venusta. The sequence continues at coordinate 651,126 of CM075872.1, forward strand.
ATACTAGGGCTGTCAAAATTGCTCAAATGGCCCGTTGCGCATTTGGTCATTGACGCGCATTACGTCAATAACAACACATTAATACAAAGAGACATAACTACTAGTATTAGATAGTTTATTAGAGTTTAAACATATTTGACAACGTATTAAAAAGCAAGTAAATCAACTAATGGCCAAGACCGCAGAGCTCTCTCGCTCACTCACTGTCTCGCCCGGGCACTCGCTCTCCCTCGCCCTTACGCTCTCTGCGCGTCAGTTAAATGATCAACAACAAACAAATGTTGAGTGCTTATCAAGAGTTTTGTGCAAGCAATTTAAGGTTGTGACTCGTGACTCTTGTCCCAAATATAGCAGGCTTCATTCATTGATTGAAGTTTCACAGTATATTGAACCGACAGTGAGCGCTCCGAGCGAGCTGAGCAGCTGTGGTAATGTTATTATTCTGCAACCGCGGGCGTGTTTTTCCACATTCAAATATTAATTTTCACCTTCAAAATTAATACATATTCGAATGTAGAATATTCATAGACAGCCCTAATGCACACTGAACGGATAGTCTACCTTATTTGCAGCTCTCTAATACAATGGCAAGCAGTTAAGTTTTATAGACGAGGCATTCGCGTTTTCCATTTGAACTCACAAACTTGCTTAGCTATATATGCAAGCACATAACAGTTATAGAGCAACGTGTTTCCATTTTCAAAGTGTTTGACAATATTTCAGCTGTCAAACATTTAAAAGATGCTTTGAAAGTTTAGGTTACCGTTCTTGTGAAGAGCAGGTTGCACTCTGTTAGTGGGGGAGGGCGGGGCGCGTGAGCTACAGTCTCCAGCAGCAGCACAGAGCTGCCCGTGAACGCCTGCTTATAAATAACGTCGGAAAAAAAAAACTATCGGCGAACGCGCAGCCGTGTATCGGCCGATTCCGATACACGTAAAAACCGCAAATATCGGCCCGATATATCGGCCGGCCGATATATCGGTCGATCCCTAGTGTGCTGTGAGAATTCTGCTCACTAATGCTATATTTATTAAATCAAAAATACAGTAAAACAGTGAAATATTATTATAATGTAAATCATCTGTCCTCTATGTGAATATACAGTAAAGTGTAATTTATTCCTGTGATTTTCAGCATCATTACTCCAGTCTTCAGTGTCACATGATCCTCCAGAAATCACTCTAATATGAGGATCTGATGATCAAGACACATTTATGATTATTATCAATGTTGAAAACTGTTATTTACATTTTAATTGCAGGATTATTTGATGAATAGAAAGTTCAAAAGAACAGCATTTATCTGAAATAGAAAGATTTTGCAATATTAAACACTACCGTTCAAAAGTTTGGGGTCAGTAAGAATTTTAATTTTATTTATTGGGGGAAAGAAATAAAAGAAATCAATAGTTTTACTCATTAAGGGTGCATTAAATTGATCAAAAGAGACATTAAAGAGATTATTTCTGATATAAGTGCTGTACTTTAATTTATAAAGCACCTTCCGGGCTACACTACTGTAACTCTACATAAAAGATCGAGAACAAAATAAACACGATAAATGATAAAAAGTACGACACCATTAACCTCTTAAGGGTCGCGCCCCCTTTTTTGAATAAACATGAAAATGCAAAATCCGAATTTAAATAATTGTAATTCAATAACGCTTTAAAATATACATGTAAAATAGATCTCAATTTAAAGAAGACATTTGGCAGATTTTTGTAGACATTAAATAAGTTAAGAAAGTGAAACAGAAAAAAAAAGTTATAGAAGTTTGAGTTTATGAAAATGTAAAAATTTAAATATTCATATTTTATGTAAAATCTATTTTTTTTTTTATTTTTTCAAAACCTGGTGGACTCTAAAACTGCAAGAAAATCAAAGCCAAAACTCTGAACAAGTTGTGTTTCATATTTCGGTGACACTTAAAATGCAAGTGAGACTTTAGATGAAACCTACAAATATGTTGGGAAAGATCTAATAATGAAGGGGTGATCAGCCTCGAGACTCCTCTGGGATTCACTGGAGTTTATCTCACTGATATTATTTCCCTTATTAGGCTTAATGAGCCCCGACAAGTAATACGATGATCAGCTGCTCAACAAACATATATTCAAGTTCATAGATTTGAGGAAACTGATACATTTTATTTGACGAATAGAAAGTTCTAAAGAACAGCGTTTATTTGGAATAGAATCTTTTGAAACATTATGAAAATGTCACTTTTGGTCAATTTAATGCATCCATGATGAATAGTTTCTTTAATAAAATCTTGCATTTTTGAACTGTAGTGTGTAGATTTTGTGTAAGATGCAAGATACATTAATCATTTTATCTTTTTATTTTAAGCTCAAAAAGTTTCTTAAATAAATCTCTCAATATACTGTATGTGGGAACGAGTGTTTATAATATTGTATTTGCACAGCTGTCCTGGATTATTGATTTGAGGCTGATAATCTTCTGTAGTCAGCAGGACGCGGGATATTAAATATCAGCTCAGAAACACACACCCGATGTCCCTTCACACCCGCTTCATGTGTATTATAATAATAAAGCAGAACATTTTTTTTTAGCGGAGCAACGATTAACCGCATTGTGTGTGTAATGTGTATCATTATTTTGTATATATAAATCCACACACATGCATGTATATATTTAAGAAAAATTTGTTATTTATATACAAAATATATATTTCTATTCATAAAATAAATTAGGTATAAATATACATGCAAAATAAGCATGCACATATTTCTTAAAAATATACATGCATCACATTCAAAATAATTGTGTATAATTATTTTGTATATATACACATGCATGTATATATTTAAGAAAAAAGTGTCATTTATATATAAAATATATATTTCTATTTATAAATAAATTAGGTATAAATATATACAAAATAAGCATGCACATACTTCTTAAATATATACATGATGCATGTGTATATATACAAAATAATTATACACAATTATTTTGAATGCAATTAATCGTTGCCAAGCGTTTGAAAAAAATATATTGGGTTTGAAAAGTTTATTTTCTTCTTAATTTTTTAATTATTCAGGATATATTATACAGGTGAAACTCGCAAAATATGAATATGGTGCAAAAGTTACTTTTAAAACTTAAAAGGTGAAACTAATATATTATATAGACTCATTACATGCAAAGTGAGATATTTCAAGCCTTTATTTGTTATAATTGTGATGATTATGGCTTACAGATATGAAAACCTTTTCACAATATTCTAATTTTGAATTTGGGGTTTAAGTCATAATCATCACAATTATAACAAATAAAGGCTTGAAATATCTCACTTTGCATGTAATGAGTCAATATAATATGTTGAATTACTGAAATAAATGATCTTTAATGGTGATGAAGCCGCAGGTGGTGTGTGTGTGTGTGTGTGTGTGTGTGTGTGTGTGTGTCTTACTTGGTGAGAGCGCTCTTCTTCATCCTGTCTTCCTCGACGTCTCTCATGTGACCGTGATTGACGATCTTCTGCTCCCAGAACGTCTTGATGAAGAGTTTATCATGAATGAGAGCAGAACTCATGTCCTGCGGAGAAAACAACATCATCATCATCATCAGAGGTCAAAGGTCACGTCTCCAAAATTAAAAAAATAAACTGAAGTGAGTGTTGTGTGTAGTGACCTGTGATTGAGCTGTTCAGCAGCACACAGTAACACACGACGACGCGGTGTGTGTCTTTATACGTGTCATCAGCGCCTGTAACGGTGTGTGTGTGTGTGTGTGTGTGTGTGTCCGAGCTCCTCCTCGAGTTTATTTCAGATCCCTCGGCCTTTCTCTCCCGGACAAACAAAACCGTGAACACTAATGAACTTATCACTGCAAACACCTGATGACAGTATCATGTTCACACACACACACACACTCGGGAGTTCACACCTGATATCCGCCTGCATCCATTACATGAAGAATGTATTTTTAAGGTGGAAAACATCTCGCATATGTTGTAAAGCACCATTGCATCTAAAATAACCCGCTCTAATCATCAAGTGACAGACGCATTAAAGCACGTGTGTCTCGGCTCAATCTGCACTTACGTGTTCAGAGGAACATCTCTCACATCTGTGCGTCCACAGCTCATTAAAACTGACCTTTTAGGATAGAGTATTGCAGGGTTTAGTCTAAATGAATCACTATCAATTCCTCTTGCAGCGTCTCTTATCTGATGATGTGGGCGGGGCTAGCACCTGTCACTCACACGAGATCAGCCAATAGCAAGCCACAAACATCCAATCAATTCCCCTCAGACACAATCAAGCCCTGCCCACATTTTCGACTGGTCCTAAAGACGTGAGGCGTGAAGAAATAAACGCTTACGACATAAAACGTCCTTAACCCTCTGGGGTTGTTCGTTTCAGAGTCACACTCGGGGTGACCCAAAGGGCGGGATTCATATTTAAAAAATAAATAAAAAAAATAAATAAATAAAAATCATGATTTTTTTTTTACTCATTTTTTATAATATTTTTTCTTTTCTTTTTTGGTGTTTTGAGAAAATTTTAAATATAATTTTTTTTTTATAATTAGTATTAATGCAACAATTATGACAAAATTTCCCCCCATTGAACATAATAGAAAAAATATTTAAATTTAAAATCACTCGTTGAGTTGGTCACATACATTGCTTGAATAACAATTAAAAGCACATCCCCATCAGTTCTCTTAACTCAAATAAGCAGGACAAACTTTGTGACTATCATGTCCAGTTTTAAAATAAAAAAATATCGGCCGATATATCGGATTTTAAAACCCAAAAATATTTGTCTCGGCCTTCAAAATCCTTCATCGGTCGGGCTCTAGATATTAACACTAATAGTTTGGAGTATCAGCTTTCTAGCACACAATTTGAGCGTGAAAAGTGAGAGATTCTGAAGGAAATTGACACTACATCTGCATTATAGTGTTTCAGCATTTGCATATTTTACGTCCATTGGCCAGCCCTGCTGGCGTTAGCCAATAAGATTTCAGCAGAAGTGAAGAAGGGGAGGAGTTCCCACATACGACTTCTGTAATAGCCTTGATAGGGAACAAAAGTATCGTTTCTGAATGTTCCAAACATTCTATTTCCTCATTCTTCACACATTATGGGAATGTTACTTTTGAATGTTCTCTGAGCATTCGTAACAAAAACATGATATAAACTAGAGCCCGACCGATAAAGGATTTTGAAGGCAGATACCGATAAAAATATTTTTTGGGTTTTAAAATTCGATATATCGGCCGATATTTTTTTATTATTATTTTTTTTTTCAGAAACGCGCAACAAAACATTAACAGATTTCCCTAACATAGTTATTTGTAGTTATTTATGATTTTTAACTAAAATAATGTGATAAAGCATTTTAAAAAGAAACTTGTTTCTTTTATCGTCAGCACACAACAGAGGAACATCAAAATATATTGGTTCTGATAAATAAAATAATAATTAGTCCCAACATTGCCTTATAAGCTACCTTATAATTACAATGTCAGCTTGCTTATCACTTTACCTGCAATTTTTAAATTATTTCCATCAAGCTACATCAAACCATTGGATTTCACACGCGTGTAAAAGAAAAGCTAACTTTTCTGCACAAGATACGTTTGATTCTTTTTCTCTACGTCTAAATGTTCACTCCTCGCAAGTATAACTTGACTGTAACTAGAGATATGCTCGTTATAAATACAGTAATCATTACTTTATTTAGGCAGAAAAAGTTCATTGTGGTTTCCAAGCTCATTAATGTTAACGTTAGCGGTCTTCCACTGACGATAGTGGCGTTAGCTAGCTTTGTGGTTAGCTAGTCTATGATGAGCCATAATTTAGCAATAGATAACATTATACTGCAAATTGTAAAACATACATTTTCAATATAACAGGCCAAGGAGAGATGATTGAAGCGTGTTTCGTCTGTTTTTATTTTATTTTTGAAATATTCATTTATCGGCCATTATAACTGCCGATACCAATATTTTGGAAAATGCCTAATATCGGCCGATAATATCGGTCTGGCTCTAAAACGCATCGATGCATAATATTGTTGCGCTGATGTTCCGAGAACATTATTAAAGACCTATTTTTGTTCATAGCGTTGAGAGAGAACGTCCCTGTCCGCTGAGAAGAGTCTGGCTCTGGATCTGATGTATTGTTCTGCACATTACAGCACATTAACACCCGCTCGTTTCCTTGCCCTTTTACACTAGGCCAAATGTATCTGGAAAATCTGGGTGTGATACAAATCCCAACACAAGTGTGACACTTCATGTCTTCTGGGCGTGATTCGTCCTGATCTCGAGGACTTAGCTCTATTTGCGTCTCGGCAGTGTGTCGTTGTGATAGAAGACACTAATGCTGCTTAAGACAGCAGGCGCAGCTGCACAGCCTCATGGAGTCATTGTTTTAAAATAACCCAAGCTGGATGGATGTTTTCTGACCCTGCATCGAGGATATCAAACACACACACATGTGATGTAAGCTCATGTGAGAGTTAGTGTGATGCAAACGACTGCTGAAAACATTCACAGAAACTGATTAAAAAATTAATTGAGTGCAATATTTGATGATAAAACAGCATTATTTATTTTTTAAATGTCTTTAAATGTTTTTTAAACATGTAAATGTAATTAATGTAAATGTTAAATGTAAATTTTAAAAAGATTTAAATGTCATCCCCCCTTTTTTTGAATAGACATGGAAATGCACATTTCAAACTTAAATGGTTGTAATTCAAGAATGGTTTGGAATATAGACATAAAATTGGTCTTGTTTTAAAGAACGACATTTGGCAGATTTTTGTCGAAGTGGAATAAATTAAGAAAGTGAAACGGAAGAAAAGTTAAAGAAGTTTGAGTTTATGGAAATGTACAATGTAAAAAAAAAAATTATTCATATTTTTATAATATATATATATATATTCGAATTCTGGGCTACTCTAAAACTGCAGAAAAATTAAAAAAAAATCTGAAGAAGTTGTGTTGAAAATTAAATTGACATCTCAAAAAAATGAGCTTTCTGTGAGATTTTATTTGGGCGCAGTACCGAACGCTTCCACTAGGGGCACAACCAGACTCCATCACTGCCCATATAAGGGCGCCTCTATTTCCATCTGTGTTTTGAGTGATCTGAACCATCATTTACACAATTTTCATACAATTTATGAAGTAGAGATCCTATTCAGAAGAAGTATGGGAAGTTTTTAGCAGATTTTGATATGAATTCAACCTCTTAGATACAAAGAACACACATGTGCGTTATAGCTTCCTGCCACATCAAAAATGTTGAATTTATTTATTTATTTTTTTTGTAAGCGGGTCATATTGTAAAAAGGGACAAAAAAAATACGAAAACTAAAAATTATCAATCTTTTGGGAAGTTATATGTGTGAGCAAAGTAAGTTTTAGTCTAATGCAAAATTAGTCTAAGGAAAAAGAAAATCCTCTCCGGGACAAAATGAGGTTTAAAACCGGAAACATCGAGGGAATCTGAGTGTATGCTTCAATGCCTGAATTTAAATACATTTACTACAATAGTATCATTTTCGGACTTTTCTTTATTTAAAAACATCAAATTATGTTGTTTTAAAATGTGCAGAAACACTAACCATTTACATTCATGGATTATTAATCGCTTCTATGACTTACAAAATTTGTTAGTTCATTTTAATTTAATAACAACAGATAAAATTTTTGATTTTTGCAATATTGAAATGATCATCACCTAAAATAAGTAAATGCATTAAGAAGTAGAGCCCGACCGATAAAGGATTTTGAAGGCCGATACCGATACAAATATTTGTTGGTTTTAAAATATAATATCTAAATATATAATAATAATTATATTTTTAAAATATAAATTAAATATATTATATAAAATATATTATATTTTATTATATAAAATATAACATATTTTAAAATATATATCGGATATTCTGATATATCGGCCGATATTTTTTTTTTTTTTTCAAAACGCACAACAAAAAGTGAACAGATTTCCCTAACATTAGTTATTTGTAGTTATTTATGAGTTTTAACTAAAATAATATGATAATGCATTTCATAAAGAAACTTGTATTGTCACAACAGAACCGACTGATGACTGAGTGCCCTCTGGTGGACAAACTATACAACTCCAACACTCATGACATGGTTGAAGCGTGTTTCGCCCGTTTTTATTTGATTTTTGAAATATTAATTTATCGCCCATTATAACTGCTGATACCGATAGTTTGGAAAACGCCTAATATCGTCCGATATATCGGTCTGGCTCTATTAAGAAGTATAAGTAAGTTGATGTTAACAAATGTAAGCTTGCTGTAGAGTTTAGAGAAAGGCCGGATGAGTTTATTGGCTCTTGGCCGAAGCCGGAGTCACTGACATGGAGATGAGATTAAACAACACACACAAACACACACACTCGCCAGCTTTAACAAGTTAACAGATATCAGATGAAGTGACAGCAGATCCGCTGACATTCACTCACATCATCGAGAGAGAGAGAGAGAAGAAAAGGTACAAAAGCTGTCATAATGTTCTAATATATGTCAAATGTACGCTTTTGGTGCCGATATACAGAAGAAACTGGAAAAATTAGAAAATCGGACAAAAGCTCAAACTTCAAATCAACTTAAAAGGTGAAACTAATATATTATATAGACTCATTACATGCAAAGTGAGATATTTCAAGCCTTTATTTGTTATAATTCCAAATTCAATATTATAATATAGTGAAAAGGTTTTCATATCTATAAGCCATAATAATCACAAGTAGGGATGGGCAACGATTAATTGCGATTAATTGCATCCAAAATAAAAGTTTATGTTTACATAATATATGTGGGGGCACTGTGTATAATTAATTTGTATATATAAATACCCACATATGCATGTATATATTTAAGAAATATGTGCATGTATATATTTTATATATATTTATTCACAATTAATATTATATATAAATATAAATATTTGATATATTAATAACACATTTTTCTTAAACATATACATGCATGTGTGGGTATTTAGATATACAAATTACTTATACACACCACACACACATATATTATGTAAACACAAACTTTTATTTTGGATGCAATTAATCGCGAATAATCGTTGCCCATCCCTAATCACAAGGCTTGAAACAATGAAGGAGATTGATTTAATCATCAGAAACTCAAAATATTATACATTATTCAAGTTGTTATGACAAAAGAAAAAATGTTGTGATTACAAATCATGAAAATATTTTTGACAGTGAGAAGTAATTCAAGTGAAACTATAGCCAAACACTAGGAAAATAACCCAAACAACTGACCCAAAAGGCTCAACCCAGGATCTGGGTAGAAAAAAATAACCCAAGATTTTTTTCGAGTGTATCTTAGAGGTACTGAACCTATCGAGGGATCTCCCAGTGTCTGCTTTTGGACCTTTTTTTGTTTTTTTGAGTGCAGAAGAACTAACAGGAACTAGCTTATATGACATTTAAAATACTTCAAATACAGAACCTTTCAGGATCATTTCATCCCACATCTTGTATAAACATACTTTATCAATAGAAAATACATTTAAATAATAACTACAATAAATTCAATAATCTTTCCTTATTTAGCAATTCCTTATTCACTTATTTAACAAACTGTATTTATTAAAGAAAGAAAAGGGTAATCCTCATAGAGAGGAAGAAAGCCAACATGAAGGTGACTGAAACATTTATACACTTACGAGATAACAGGGAAACAGCAGAACAACAGATCAACAACAGAACTACAAACAGACACAGGAAGCGGAGGCAGAAACACAATAAAAGTCCTTAAACACAAAACAGGGGAATCACGACATTTGGCAAAAACGAGTCAAGAACCCCAGAGTTCTAGATCGAACCAATGAATCTGTACTCTAATAAAATAATGTTTTGGCTAAATTGAAAAAAAAAAAACAGTTTGCATACATTAAAAAAAACAATTATAAAACTATGTTTAACCAACAAACTACTTTGAGTTTGAGTTTTAACAATCATTTGTAGCATAAACTAATTTTTTTGTCTATTACTCACAAATATTAAGTTGTTTAACTAGTTTGAAACTATTAATCTGATGCATTTCACTTAGAAATCAATCTCTAGTTTTCAGCACAATATCTTCAACACATTTTGAGAAAAAAGTCGAAATAATCGTAAGAATAAACTCAAAAAACACGACTTTATTCTCAATATTTAATGAGTTCATTCTCAAGATTGTATTTCGACTTTTATTCTCGAAATTTAAAGAGTCAAATTTTGCATTACAATGACTTTAATCTCGAGATGGTTTAATTTTTTTTATCATTGCTTGGCCCTAATCCTCTTCCGTAGAATAGAAAACCATGGCCAATTTTTTTTTAATTATAAAGACAATATCATTAAGTTAGTACAACTTTAAAAAAAAAATCCACTAAATATCTGTTAAAACACAATATTAAGTTGATGTAATGATCAGTGAGATAGTGTTTTTGTCATTTTTTATAGTTTTATCTATACAGTTTTCATTCCAGTTTTAGTTTAAGTTATTTTAGTAAATCAAGTTAAACTAAAATAATTGCTTTGACAACTAGCTGAAAAAAAAAGCTTTCAATATTTTATTTAACTATTTTCTATTTCGAGTATAAAGAAAATATTCTTTTAATTGTTTTGATTTCAATGAACAATAATAACACGGCTAATGAAAATGATGATGTCGTTGAGCCGTGTGTAACTGGAGCGAGCCTGCGCTCTGCTGGTCAGACTGGGAGACGGCCCTGTGTGTAATCTCACAGTGTGTTACTTCTCTTCATCATTTATATTTTATCACGAGCGAAGTTGTGAACCTCCCATTAAACAGCGTATTTTAAGATTTTAACCGGAATTAATAAATTGTATAAAATGACAGGACATAAAACACACGCTCAAAAGCAGAAAAATACTTTTAATGTGTAACTAATAAACTTATAAAATAATAAACTATAAAACTAATATATTATATAGACTCATTACATGCAAAGTGAGATATTTCAAGCCTTTATTTGTTATAATTGTGATGATTATGACTTACACATATGAAAACCTTCAGGTTTGAAATATCTCACTCTGCATGTAATGAGTCTATATATTATATTAGTTTCACCTTTTAAGTTCAATTACTGAAATAAATGAACTTTTGCACCATATTCTAATTTTGCGAGTTTCAGGTTTGTACACACACACACACACACACTACAGTGTGCTGATCTGTTTTAATCTGATGGATTATTCAAAAAATTTTGATTCCAAATGAAATTAACTTGTAATGTGGAATGAAATAAAGCATATAAAATGTGTGTGTCATCTAGGATTGAGTGTGTGTGAAGGTGTGGACACGAGTCCGAGACTGAGACACGAGGCATCAGATCACACCCTGTGAAATATAAATAGACTCGTGTCCAAACACAAATCTAAATTCAGACGCCGGTAAACAAGCAGCTGAAGCTGACGCACAGAAGCAGGAGTCGCAGGTATTCACACACACACACACACACTTATTAACATGTGTATTATGCTCTAATTAATGACATATTTCTGCTAGTTAGACGTGCTGTGAATATGCGGTTGTGCTGTACTCTGGGTGACTCTTCAAAGGTTAGAGGTCAAACGGACTGTTGCTGAGTCACACTGTCCACACACACACACACACACACACACACTAACACCTCAGACTCCTGCCGCACAACAGATGACCTGAGAACGTATTAAGTTATGTAAATGTTACGTTTTCTGAAGATTCAAAACATCCAGTTTTTTCAGTTATTTGAAATGTTGGTTATAAAGAAACATTGTATCAATCTTCAGTTCAAACATTATGGAATGTCACGTTTCAAATGTTCTCTAAACGTTAAGTAGCGACATGATATTAGGGTGATTCTTTAACTTATGGTGCTTTTCTTGTCCCTGGATGAAATAATAAAATCTAAAAAAAAACATTTCTTCTTTTTTTGTTTTTGTCAGACTAACTTCACCCTAAGGGGAACTTATAAAAAAAATTATCAATTTTTTTTGATAATTTTTTTAATTTTTTAAAAATCTATCAATTTTTATTATATAATATGAGGCCTTTTATGCACGATTTTTACTGTTTTCCCCCTGTCCCTAAGCCAGACTTTGTACCTTCAACCTCGCTTAATTCTAAATTAAATTTTTAAATAATGTAGATTTTAAGTGCAAATTATAAACTAATGTCTATTTCAATTATACATATTATATATTGCAATATTTATTCACATTTTCTTATATTTTTCTTAAGTAGGACCCCTTGTCCCTTGGGTTCACTGTCATTTCTGCCACACTGTACAAAATCTGAAAGAATTCTGAATAGAATCCTGGGATCATTGTTTTAGGTTTGAATACTTAGTAACCATAGCAACAGTGAACACATGGCTGGGTGAAGGGGTGACCTCTTTATGGGGTAACGAAAAGAAGAAAAATCAAGGTAAATACGACATAAATTTAGACTGGCCGTCATTTCCAAACGGCTCATATTTCACATGAACGTAAAAATAACTGGATAAAATTAATGTAATAATGTGTAATTTGTGTATATTGCTATAATTTATATGTAATATATATGTAATTTGTGTATATATTTGTGTAAATGCTAACTGTAAAACTAATATTAACATAGCATGATATTTTAGGGGAAAAGAGGGAAAATGTCATTTCCGCCACAGTCATTTCCACAACGGTGTTCATAAGACAGGTTGTGGTGGAAATGACATTGTTTGTGCTAAACAGCAAATTATTTTGGGCTATAATACTAAAACGTTAATATAAAAAAACAACAACATACAATTAATTAGGTTAAGGTAGTAATAAATATTTTATTATTGCTACAATATTGTGTGTGTGTGTTTTGTTTCTCACGGTGTGTGTTGCTCAGCATCATGAAGGCAGAGCGGATCGGCGTGGACATTCCCGTGTACGACCTCTCGCTGATCCGAGACCTGTGGGAGGGCCGAGTGAGGAAGCAGAAGCAGCGGCAGAGGAAGGAGGAGGAGCGCATCAGCCAAAGTGCTCTGGCCAAGTGAGGACCATTCCCTCCAGATCCAAACACTATCACACACACACACACACACACACACACAGATTAGTGTTTGTGCATAAACAACATTATCAAAGTTACGACACTCAAAGTTCAACGCAAAGGGAAATATTTTATTTAACAGAAATCGTTTTTTAAGGACTACAACAAACGGCTGGTGGAACTACACGAGCTTCCTCCCGGGATAGTGACATCACCAACACTAGAATTTACATAACCCCGCCCCCGGGAACATGCAAGCCATGTTGAGAAGAGGAAGAGTCGTTGTAGTCGAGCACAGTGTGAGTCTGAAGCTCGAGCTCTTGAAGCTCCGCCCACAGTGCCAGGAGCAGCAGCTCATTTGCATTTAAAGGGACAGACACAAAACGACACGTTTTTGCTCAACCTCAAAAAGGGACAATTTTAACAAGTTATAAAAATTATCCGTGGGTTATCTTTTGCTAAAACTTCACACACACACACGAGATATCAGAGACTTATTCTATATCTTGTAAAAAAGGGCATTATACCACTCCTTTAAAAAGCATACTGATATGAAGGCGGTGTGTGTTTGCAGGGTGAATCAGCAGTGGCAGTATCGCATCGCGTGCCGGAAGCTGAAGAGCGCTGAGGTCTCGGCCCTGCAGTGTTACCTGGACCGGTCATGTGATCAACTACACAATCAACACACACTACACAACGGTATGCAGTCTTACCTGGACCGGTCATGTGATCAGCTACACACTCTACACACACTGCAAATATGGCAAGCCGTTTTAGCTTTTATTCATTGCCAGGATATGAATTCTTGATATCAACAATGCCATTTTTTGATATCAAGAATTGAATTGTTGATATCTACAATTGAATTGCTGATAAAAAATGGCATTGTTGATATAAAGAATTCATATCCTGCGAATGATTTAAAGCTAAAACGGCTTGCCATAGTCATAATTGTATTTCTGATATGTGAAATTGGAATTTCAACTAGTAAAAAATCAATTCTTGATATCGACAATTAGTTTTGAATGTCAGCCTATGGGAACATTTCACTAGTGAAAACACAATTGTTGATATCAAGAATTACATTATTGATATCAAAAATGTATTTCTTGATATCAACAGTTACATTCTTGATATCTAAAATGTAATTGTTGATATCAATAATTTAATTGTTGACATTAAGAATTACATTTTTGATATCAAGAATTCATATCCTGGAAATGAATAAAAGCTAAAACGGCTTGCCATAGTAGCCTACGATGACATTTCACTAGTGAAAATACAATTGTTGATATCAAGAATTTAATTGTTGATATCAAGAATTGAATTGTTGATATCAACAATAGAATTGCTGATATCAAAAAATGGCATTGTTGATATCAAGAATTCATATCCTGCGAATGATTAAAAGTTAAAACGGCTTGCCATAGTCCAATATCCACTGAGTTCTGCTCACATTTATCACCATCTATATCCAATACACTGATCATGGGAGACATATTCTGAATATATTCTAGTTTAATATATTTCCCTGACCTCTGACCTTCTCCCTCCTCCAGACACTGACGCGGAGAACAAGAAGTTCATTTTTGAGCTCAATGGAGACAAATGGATGGTAAGTTAACTCTCTGAAAACGCTTTTGTTTGTCGAACGCATTTGCTCTCCGTGACTTCGCTATGATTGCGATTTGCAGAAATTACCTGACGATCTCCAGTTCATGACGTACCTGAGGGAATGGCACATCCACGCGACGAAGATTCGCGAGATTCCCGCGTACATCGAGGCGTTCGTGGATCTGCGTGTTCTGGACGTTCCCAAGAACGGACTGACGAGGATTCCTGTGGAAATCGGTACGTGTCGCTAAACTTCGGATCTCACACCGAATTAAACGCTCAGTATTGAAATCACACACACGTCTCGTCTTTCACAGGGAAACTGATCAACCTGAGGGAATTAAATGTGAATTATAATAAACTGAGGAGTATTCCAGCTGAACTCGGAGAATGCGAGAATCTAGAACGATTAGAGATGACGGGGAACAGAAGCCTGTGTGAGCTTCCCTTCGAGGTACAATCCTGCACTTCTGTCATTCATATAGATTCATTCTTTTACAGATATTTGTGTCTAACCCTTCTGTTAAAGTGGTGGGATAATGCCCCTTTCACAAGATTTAAAAGTCTCTGATGTCCCCAGTGTGTGTGTGTGAAGTTTAGCTCAAAATACCCGTTTTTCTGAATGTTAGTTAACGAATTTATGTATCTGATGTCATTGATTTGCATATTCTGTCAGGATAGAGTGCCGAAGTGATGACGTCACTTTGTAGGCGAACTCGGAAGCTAGCTAGCGGCGCATGGAAATAAAAAAGAGACAGGTATGAGATCATGAAGTAAATAACATAAAAGCTTCACATAAAGACCTCGTACGTTTTGCTTTACTGTTTTTTAACCCAAGAAGAAACTCGCAATAATTTTTCATTTCTATCTGAAATAAAAAAAAACAATTCGGTTTCCCTTTAGCCCATTTTTGTTTGTGTATATGATATTTCCCCATAATCAAACAGAGGTTAACAACAAAGGCCACATTTGGAAGTAAACTTTGTAAAATTTATGTTGCATTCTTTTTTCTATTTACTGAAATGTATAACTATTTTAATAAATAAATAAATAAATAAAATAAATAAATAAAAGCTAGCAGCGCATGGGTTCCCTCGGTCGAAAAGCAATGGATTTTCCCCATAGACTTTTGTAAAATCGCAAAAAAAATAAGATCTGTGTTTAACAAAGAGTTGTGACCCATACATGTTTTGTCTATCAAGATAATCTTTACAAGTTAATCCAAAATGTATACATTTTGAAGCCTATATAAAGATTTTTAAAAAAAACTAGGGCTGTCAAAACGATTAATTGCAATTAATCGCATCCAAAATAAAAGTTTGTGTTTACATAATATATGTGGGTGCACTGTGTATAATTATTTTGTATATATAAATACACACACATGCTTCTATATATTTAAGAAATATTTTCATGTATATTCTGTATATAGATTTATATATAATTTATATTATATATAAATATAAATATTTTATATATAAATATTAATTTATATATAAAATATTTAGAGGCTTTGTTCACCACAGACCTTATTTCAGGCGAATTAGCAAAAACCAATTCAAAAATCCCACAGGCTTTAGAGCGAGTGCTAAAATGCTAACTCACTTCTGCTTTTTGGCCTACAGAGTGACGTCGTAACCTCGCACTCTATTTATAAATCTCGTTCCAGGGGGCGGGGTTTATGTAAATTCTAGGGTTGCTGATGTCATCAGCACAACAACAGTTTAAATGGATGTTTTGAAATAAGGTTTCGATGACTCACCGGGAATGTTTTTGGGTTCCTCCTTCAGCTGCGGGGTCTGAGGAAACTGAAGCACTTGGACGTGTCGGAGAACCAGTTTCCCAGCATCCCCATCTGTGTTCTGCGCATGGAGAACCTGAAGTGCTTAGACATCAGCAACAACAGACTCACGGACCTGCCTGAGGACATCGACCGGTGTGTGTGTGAGATAGCTTCTGTTGATTATCCTGAACACACACACACTCATCATGAGACGCTGTGATTCTCTCCTCAGACTGGAGGCTTTAGAGACGCTGTTCCTCCACAGGAACCGAGTGCGCCGCGTCCCGATGGCGATGACCAACCTCGAGCACCTGAAGATGCTGGTCATCAGCGCCGACGAGCTCTACAGCATCCCGTCCAAGCTCGTCGACAGTCCCGACATCAAGTGTGTGTGTGTGTGCATCAGCAGAAATACCGTCCTCGTGTGATTCTGAGAGAGTTGATCCAAACTCAGCCCAATCCTGATCTTTCTTTTCCAGATTAATCCGACTTTATGACAACGCGATCAGCGCTCCGGCCGAGGACGAGACGGACGCAGAAGCCCAGGATCAGCACGAGAAGCAGTTCATGCAGACATACATCCAGTCTCTTCAGGACAGAGGTGACGTCACACATGCACTGGCCTCATCATCCACCTCAACATTAAGTTATTATTATTTTATTCATTTATATATATATATATATATTAGGGCTGTCAAAACGATTAATCGCATCCAAAATAAAAGTTTGTGTTTACATAATATATGTGGGTGCACTGTGTATAATTATTATATATATATATAAATACACACACATGCTTGTATTTAAGAAATATTTTCAGGGATATTCTGTATATGGATTTATATATAATTTATATTATATATAAATATAAATATTTTATATATAAATAATATTTTTTTTTCTTAAATATACATGCATGTGTGCTGTTATATATATACAAAATAATTATACACAGTGCCCCCACATATATTATGTAAACACAAACTTTTATTTTGGATGCGATTAATCATTTTGACAGCCCTAATATATATATATATTCTTTTGTCTTTCTCGTTAAATTCCATTAAATTAAATTCCATTACATTAAATTTACATTTAATGTAATATGTTTCAATCCTTGTACCTCTGGCTCTTGTTTGTGTTTTAAAACTTTTCACTTTTGTATTATGTAAATAAATGTTAAAAAAATGCACATCATATGCACATTTTTACCTTTAAAATGACTAGATTTGATCAATAAATAATTACTAAATTAATAATAATCATTAACCGTATAAAACCGTATTCTGGACAAATGTGGGGAAAATATTTTTGATTTATTTTTTAAAAATACTTCCCTTGATCTGAGCGGTACAAGACTTGGCTACTTTCCCTAAGTTTGCCTCCCGAACACACACAATTTTTTTTGACTCAATTCTACTATGTTAAGTGGGTGAAATAAAAACCCTCCTTAACCTTGTATTTGGGTCAAAAATGGTCACCCGTAGAAATGAATGGAAAAAACTGTAATTTAGAGCATTCTAAAATAAGCCAAAATAACAGCAAAGTCTCTTCATCTTTAGGTTTTAGCTCTAAGAACTTATTGGAATGATATTTTAATGTAGTTTAAAAACAAACAAACTACATAGTAATTCATTTACATAGAAAATATGGTACTTTTTGAAGTAAATAAATTCAAAAATACCCCCAAAATAAAAGAAAACACCATAAATGGATAGACAAAACTTTATGGAAGACAGTGATATAACATTTATAATCAATAAAAATTAGGATCACACCCGAGTCCTCTGTGCCCACATTTGTCCACAATGACAGGATTAAGGGCTATAAAGTGAATACGGTTTGAGGGTTACATCCAGGGGTCTTGGACTCCTCTGATGGATAAATATTTTCTTAAAATATGTGTTTAGAAATAATACATTTGCAGATATTGAGCTTTAAATGTTCCTCACACAGACACGCAACCGGTGTACACCACTAAAGTGTCCTTCAGCTGCTCGCTGTAGAAGATGAAGAACACACACCATCATCATCATCATCATCATCAGTGTGATCCGGTCATTAGTTCTCTCATTCCGAGTGCAATCCACATTAAATGCAGGTTATACAGTGGATGAGGGTTTCGATTTCTATTGTAGCAGCACTTTTATATTGTTTTTTTGTTGTTTTCTAATTGTTTTCCCAAATATCTAAACATTCCTAAATCATTTACTGGAGAAGCAAAATTACGGAAGATGTTAAGTTTTGTTTAATGAAAAATATACGCGTGTTTAAAAAAGAGCAAATAGAAATAAACGCAATATAAAAGGGCAAATACGATTTTTTTGTGTTTTAAGCACAAATCACTTCATTTTCTCCAGTAAACGTCTCTTGATGTAATAATGTTTAGATATTTGCGGGTCAGTTCACGTTAATCATCATTAGTTAAAACGCTGATGCCAAACCCATTCTGATCTGGTTTTCGATGAAGATCTTCGTTAAGTTTGTTTTGATGTGACCAAATGTTTAACAGCATGATTATGATCCTGTTTGATAGAACTCAATGTTTTATAAGAAATGTCATTAAAAAGAAGAGCCATTCTAATGTATTGCTATTACAACGTTTTCATCTATTTTGCCTTCTGCCATAAATATAACCTGCAAATCATGACGTTCTTCCTCAGCGTTTCTGTCTCAGACATCGAAACATTTCTAAATCAAGACACATTTACTGGAGAATGACTGAAGATATGAAGAAAATAAAGTGAGTTGAAACCAGAACAAATACTGCCAGTGGAATATTAAAAAGGGGTAATTTTTCTTGTGTTAAGGACATTTTTGATGATTTTTTTAATCCTAATATCTTCAGTCTCTTCAGTAAATGTCTCTTGATTTAAGAATGTTTGGAAAACGAGACAGAAACACTGAGGAAGAACATTGATTTTTTTTTTTTTTGAAGAGCTGTCGATGGAGAAAACAAATCAATACTGGAATATGAAGTGGTTTATTGAAACATTGATTAACGAACAGCTCGTAACAAACGTTTGGTTGCAGTGATCCGCAAACCAATGCTTAAAGGAGCCGTTCACTTTTAAAAAACTTTTGCTGATAGTTTACTCACCCCCATCCAAGATGTCCATGTCTTTCTATCTTCAGTGGAAAAGAAATGAAAACATTCCAGGATTTTCTCCATATAATGGACTTCAATGGGGACCAAACGGCTCAAGGTCCAAACGAGAGTTTCAGTGCAAACTGTTCAAAGGGCTTTAAACGATTCCAGACGATGAATAAGGGTCTTGTCTAGGACCCTTCGAGTCATGACTCTAAAAAAGATTCGTTCATTTTGATGAACAGGAGAGTCACGAACGCGCGTCACAGAACAGAGCAAGGCGAGCATTTGAGCTTATAAAACTTAAACTTTGTTATTTATTTTTTAAATGAGCGATCGTTTCACTTGATAAGACCCTTATTCATCGTCTGGAATCGTTTAAAACCCTTTGAACAGTTTGCAGTTTGCACTGAAACTTTTTTTTTGGACCTTGAACCGTTTGGTCCCCATTGAAGTCCATTATATGGAGAAAATCCTGGAATGTTTTCATCAAAAACCTTAATTTCTTTTCGTCTGAAGAAAGAAAGACATGGACATCTTGGATGACATGGGGGTGAGTAAATTACCAGCAAACATTATTTTTAAAAGTGAACGACTCCTTCAATGTGCGCTGAATGCATCGATGACAAACTGAGAGTCTGCATAGACATGGAGGCGAGACATCATTAAAAAACAAAGTGCATTTCATCGTAAAACATCTAAAATGACTTTAGTGGGGCGACGAGCTTATCCTTCATAAATACAGTCACGTCAACACTTCATTTTCAAGTATGCATAATCATAATCAGGTCCCCAAGATTGGCGATTAAAGGTTTGTGCTGCTGAAACACACACACACACACACACACACACACACTCAGTCCTGCTTGATGGAGTTAGGTGTGTGTTCATGCTGTTATTGCTGCGGTTTCTACATCATATAATGCAATCAATCAGATCATCTTAAGCTAACGACGCAATGAAAATCGTTTAACATACAATAAAAAAACTATTTAATTAAATACTCACATAATAGTCAATTCTGTTAGGAAGCAATGATAAATCAGTAACCGTGATTATTGGAAATTATATACATGATGGATTAAATCACACACAAAAATGCTTTTCTTACTCAGTATTTGTCTCATTTCCAGTTCAAATATCTAAAAATTATTAAATCAAGATGGATTTACTCAAGTAGTAATATTATGTCCTGTTTTCCAGGGTAATTAATCAAAATAAATTGAGTTTTTGCTTGAAAAAAACAAAATGATCTACCAATAGTATCAAAAAAATAATGTGAACACAAACTAAAAACCAGATTATTTTTCTGACCGGATCGGCAGATCATTTAGCTTGTTTTAAGAAAAAACTCACTTCATTTTGATCGATTTGACCAGAAAACAAGACTTAATATCTTATATAATTCCACTACTGTGATAAATGGATCTTGATTTCAGAAATGTTTGATATTCGACTGGAAACGAGAGCCTGTGTTGTTGAGTTGTGAGGCCGCTCTGTGTCGAGTCATTATGAATATAGATCCGGTTTACTTTGTAATAATTCATTTATCAAAGCTGCGTCTGACTATAAAGGGATAGTTCATTTTGAAATTAATTTTTGATATGTTTTAGCTTACCTCAAGGGCATCCGAGATGTAGGTGTCTTTGTTTCCACTGCATTTTCAATTTTGACATTTTTCAGTCAAGCCGTTGTTGTCTGTCAGTCCTATAATGCAGTTTTAGGGGGTCAAAATTAAACATTATTTAATGACTCGTGAATGTAAGTAAACATTGATAGCCTAAAGACATGAAACAAGCGGTTTGTAGTGAAAACGAACAGTATTTATGTAGTTTTTTACCTCTTGTTAACAGCCGTCGAATTGAACTGAATCAGATGTCCAACTGAACCGAACCGATTCAACCGAACCATCTCCAGACGTTACACCGGAAGTGATCTCTCGCGCGTCGTCTACTTCACGCATTGTTTACACGGAGATTTCCATAGGAGATTTCTGAAGTCAAAACTATATAAATGGGCCATTCCACCGAATGGGTGACATTTGCTTGTTGTAACTCTTCAAAAATAAACTTTATTTTTGATCTTTTTCAACATCGAGTCTACTACACATATTTAACTATTCTAAATTTGTATTGGTCAATCTCAGGCAACTTTATTTATTTTTTTAAAAGGTTTCTCAATCCTGTGTTACCAAAAACCATGTGTCATTTAAAAAGCAAGTTTAGAAGCATGTCAATTAATTCCTTTGTTTTCCCCACAAGAAAGTGTTTATTTTAAAGAAATTGTTGGTTATATGTTCAAAAAATGATATTTTTGCCAATATAATCACTATTAAAGCAAGGTGTATTTTGATATAAAAACACAAAGACATTTTTTCATTTTAAAGACGACCGAAGCCTTAAGCTTATATATTTTTTTAGAATTAATTCATTAAATAATTGTATAAATTATGGGCCAAATAAAAAAGATAAAAAAATAGTGGTTTCATTTTATTTTTTTAGAAAAAGAAACAAATAGTAACAGGACTGAAGGTAACAGGATTGAGTTTTTAAGCAAAAAGTTATCAAATATATGGCCACATAGCTTTGATGCTAATAGCGTGAGGACACTGAGACATTTCTAGTGCCTTACCAAAACTTAATATTTTTAAAATAAAAATAATAAATCTAAGAAAAAGTTTAGGTAACAGGACTTTATGTGGAGATTGACCTTCTCATTCAGTTACAATTTCATCAAATATACAGAAATGAAAATGAGAGGAGTGACTTATAGTCGGCCCATTGCCTTCAGGAGATCCAGATGATGAAACTTACTGTTGAAAACGTGTCTTGTGGAATATTCCATGTTATTCACCAAGGGACATGACTAAAATGTGTATTTTATCTAAAATATTAGATCAAATGTTTTTTTCTTTTTTCATTTTATAGCAGTTTGGATATCAAGTCACACAACAACGCAAGAAATATTATATTTCTGAAGGATTTTAATCATAATATTTCATGGTAAAGTTTAGAGATAGAGAGTTGGGACATGCAGAAAATGCTATTTTTTAGCGTTCTGTATCGTTTTTGTTAATGTTTTTAATTTTACGTTTTCAATTTGTAGTTAGCTAAATTTGCATGACATTTTGCTTAATAATAAAATGTATTTTCATGAGTTCATTTTCGTGCAATTTTATACATATAATGTCCTGGGGACAGAATGGCTCACTGTTGGTTTTCTCACACAAACCGCTCGTTTCGTCTTAGGCCATTGATGTGTACTTACATTCACGAATCATCGAGTCATAAATCATGTTTAATTTGGACTTCTCTGTGGATGCTCTCCCTAAAACTGCATTATAGGACTGACAGACAACAACGGCTTGACCGAAAAATGTCAAAATTGAAAATGCAGTGGAAACAAAGACACCTACATCTCGGATGCCCTTGAGGTAAACTAAAACATATCAAAAATTAATTTCAAAATGAACTATCCATTTAAGACGATGATTATGTCTGTTTTGTGCCATTTACTAACTTCCGATAAAAAGCGGACGTGAATCCTGCAAAACATGACGTTTACCAGCACAAATATCCAAATATTCATAAATCTGTAACTAGATTTACTGGAGAAGCAAATCACTGAAGATATTAAGACTGAAAAATACATGAAAATGGAGTGAGTTTGTGTTTAAAACTAGAACAAATATCTGACAGCGGAGAGAAATAATCTGAGCTCAAAATGAAAAGTTGTAATCATTCGTTATTGTGCACTTTTCATTAAATAAGACATTTATCGTCCTCTCCAGTAAATGTCTCTTGATTTAAAAATGTTTAGATATTTATGCTGGAAAACCAGACTTGAATGAATATCATGTTTCGCAGTGTTTTTAAAACGTTGCACACTGACTTTATTATTGCAGTCTGTCCAAGTTTAGCGCAGAGGTTAAAGGTCATCAGTAACACATTACAGCATTACACTTACATTCAGAGACACGGCAGCACATGAACTATACGCCAAAATATGAAGAAGGCACATTCTCTTTCAAAGATTCAAAACCAGAAGGATAAAAAATAAGATTGTAATCTTTAGAATAAGGTTTCATTTGTTAGCATTAGCTCACCACATTAGTTAGCAAGAACTAACAATGTAAAAGACTTCTACAGCATTTATAAATCTTACTTCATGTTAAATTCACCATGATACATTAAAAATGTCACGCTCAGTTCACGTAAAATTCAAAATATTTATAATTTAAAATAAAAACATTACATTAGTTCTTGCTCTGTGGACTAATATGAACAAACAATGATCAATAGTACAGTAATCAACATTTAAAGTGGATCTGAACCTTTCATTAGTTACACACAAGTTTAACGAGACAACTTTGATTCACTTTTTTGATCCACTTCAAATGTTGATTATTGTATTTTTATTAACTAACATTGATCAAGATTAATAAATGCTGCAGTTAAAGGGACAGTTCACACACAAATGAAAAATAGCCTGATCTACTCGCCCTGAAGCCGTCCTAGGTGTATAGATGCACTTTTATGATAAATAGATGCATTTTTATGATAAATAGATGCACTTTTATGATAAATAGATGCACTTTTATGATAAACAGATGCACTTTTATGATAAACAGATGCACTTTTATGATGGACAGATGCACTTTTATCATGGATTGACGCACTTTTATGATAAATAGATGCACTTTTATGATGGATAGACACTTTAATCATGGATTGACGCACTTTTATCATGGATTGACGCACTTTTATCATGGATAGATGCACTTTTATGATGGACAGATGCACTTTTATCATGGATTGACACTTTTATGATAAATAGATGCACTTTTATGATAAATAGATGCACTTTTATGATGGATAGATGCACTTTTATGATAAATAGATGCACTTTTATGATGGACAGATGCACTTTTATGATGGATAGATGCACTTTTATCATGGATTGACACATTTTTATCATGATAGATGTACTTTTATGATGGATAGATGCACTTTTATCATGGATTGACGCATTTTTATCATGATAGATGTACTTTTATGATGGATAGATGCACTTTTATCATGGATTGACGCACTTTTATCATGGATAGATGCACTTTTATGATAAATAGATGCACTTTTATGATGGATAGATGCACTTTTATCATGGATTGACGCACTTTTATGATAAATAGATGCACTTTTATGATGGATAGATGCACTTTTATCATGGATTGACGCACTTTTATCATGGATAGATGCACTTTTATGCACTTGTATGCACACCGAGGATGATTTCAGGACGAGCAAATCATGGCCTAATAAAAATTTTTGGGTGAACTATCCCTTTAATGTTAGCTAATGCAACGTTATCAAATGAGACCTTTTTATAAAGTGTCACCGAAAAGACGTTTAGACATCATCTCATACAAAGCTTTTTCAGAAACAGCTGGAATGGAAACCTTGCTGGGGTTCAGTGGTCTATAAGCTGCTGTCCTGCAGAAGAGGCTCGTTGTCTTCGTCACTTACAGGAACGGAGCCGTTCTCGGGGCCGCCGCTCACCGGCTCCGTCATGATCCTCGTGCTGCACGTCTTCACGACCGGAGTGTGTTGAGCCGGGATGAAGA
The DNA here is from genome assembly GCA_038021265.1 of Cyprinella venusta. Lineage (NCBI taxonomy): Eukaryota > Metazoa > Chordata > Actinopteri > Cypriniformes > Leuciscidae > Cyprinella > Cyprinella venusta. The sequence continues at coordinate 676,309 of CM075872.1, forward strand.
CCGCCACCAGAAGCGCCAGCACAACCGTACACGCGCCGAACAGGAACGGGGGACCAGGAATAACACCGGACTTCTGAAACACAAAAAAAAAAAAATACCATATTATGAATTTTCAAGGCCAGACTAGTAATTAGGAGAGGTCGATGTGTAGAGTAAGACTATACGCCGGCAATCAAAACTATTTATCTGGACAGTAACTTTATTGTAGATCTGCTGTAAAGCCTAAACACTCTCTGTGACTGTAATCTCCTGTTATCACTGTAACGCTGCTGTGAAACTCTACACAAAAAAAGGTACAAAAGCTGTCACTGGGGCTGTACCTTTTCAAAAGGTACACTTTTGTATCCAAAGGCTACATATTGGTACCTTAGTGGTACATATAAGCACCTAAAATGTACATATTAGCAACTAAAATTGACATATTACCACCTAAAATGTACATATTACCACCTAAAATGGACATATTAGCTCATGAAATGGACATATTAGCACCAAAAATTGACATATTACCACCTAAAATGGACATATTAGCTCATGAAATGGACATATTAGCACCTAAAATGTACATATTAACACCTAAAATGTACATATTAGCACCTAAAATTGACATATTACCAACTAAAATGTACATATTAACACCTAAAATGGACATATTAGCTCATGAAATGGACATATTAGCACCTAAAATGTACATTAGCACCTAAAATGGACAAAAGTTTACCTTTTAAAAGGTACAGCCCCAGTGACAGCTTTTGTACCTTTTTTTCTGAGAGTATATACTGTTAAAGCGCTGTATTGATGAAGGAGATTGACAAAACGCAGTCAGCTGCAGGAATATCGTACAGAAAGATTAACACTGTAAGCGTCTGACCTCTTGGGTGCCGGGTGTGACGGGGTTGGGGACGGGGCTCATCTCCTTCAGCTCCACATTGAAGAGGAAGAATATGAATCCGAAGAGAGCCGGGCCGAGCCCGTTACACAGACCTCGAATCCCTGTGATCATTCCCTGAACCGCTCCTACAACACACACAAACCATCAACTCAGAGGTTTTCCACACTAAAATTGAATTTGCTACTTCCCGTTTGATGTGGATTGATATTTTAATCACTTTCAGAATTAACATTTCTTCATAATTGACTCTCCCCACGTCATCCGAGATGTTCATGTGTTTCTTTCTTCAGTCGGAAAAGAAATGAAGGTTTCTGAGGAACACACTCCAGGGATTCTCCATATAATGGACGTCAATGGGGTCCAACAGGTCGAAGGTCAGATGTGAGTTTCAAAGTCTCGACACGATCCAGCCGAGGAATAAGAGTCTGATCTAGACAAGATCAGACTCAAGATCAGACTCTTATTCCTCGGCTGGATCGTGTCGAGACTCTGGAGTTCACATCTGACCTTCGACCTGTTGGTCCCCATTGACGTCCATTATATGGAGAAACTCTGGAGTGTGTTCCTCAAAAACCTTCATTTCTTTTCCACAGAAGAAAGAAAGACTGAAGGGAACAACTCCTTTAATATTTTAAATCATTGTTACTGTACATAATTTCAGCTCTCAGGCTGAATAACCGTCTTCGGCAGCAGGAGTGTGTCGTCAGCGTCACACACACACACACACACACACGCTGTGGTCGGAGTCTTACCCTGCTGGTCGTGATCTGTGCAGTGAGAGACGAGCGCGCTCACGGCGGGAAAGGTGATACTGGACATAGCAGCGATGGTCCCGGCCGCCCACATCATCCTGAAACACACACACACACACACACACACGCTATTTTAAACCCAGTGAGTCAACGGCCGGCAATCCCTTCACAACAGAGCTGACCTCAAGCGCTTTTCCATGACAAACAACGCCAGTCATTCAGATCAAGACAAACCGCATCCACAGGGCTGGGCAACAAAAGCTATTTTTCGATTAATCGTTTTTTAAAATGTGGTCGAATCGAAAATCATTTTTTTCCCCATATTTTATTTATCTATCACCCAATAGCCAGTATTAGTGTTCCTGCGCTGGTCATAGGCTTGAGCATATTATCACCTAAAAAGGACTTATTAGCTCATGAAATGGACATATTATCGCCTAAAATGTACATATTAGCACCTAAAATGTACATATTAGCTCATGAAATGTACATATTAGCACATGAAATGTACATATTAGCTCATGAAATGTACATATTAGCTCATGAAATGTACATATTAGCTCATGAAATGTACATATTAGCTCATGAAATGTACATATTAGCACCTAAAATGTACATATTAGCACATGAAATGTACATATTAGCACATGAAATGTACATATTAGCTCATGAAATGTACATATTAGCTCATGAAATGTACATATTAGCACATGAAATGTACATATTAGCTCATGAAATGTACATATTAGCACCTAAAATGTACATATTAGCTCATGAAATGGACATATTAGCTCATGAAATGTACATATTAGCACCTAAAATGTACAAATTAGCACATGAAATGAACATATTAGCACATGAAATGTACATATTATCACCTAAAATGTACATATTAGCACCTAAAATGAACATATTAGCACATGAAATGTACATATTAGCACATGAAATGGACATATTAGCTCATGAAATGTACATATTAGCACCTAAAATGTACATATTAGCACCTAAAATGTACATATTAGCACATGAAATGAACATATTAGCACATGAAATGTACATATTATCACCTAAAATGTACATATTAGCACCTAAAATGAACATATTAGCACATGAAATGTACATATTAGCACATGAAATGGACATATTAGCTCATGAAATGTACATATTAGCACCTAAAATGTACATATTAGCTCATGAAATGGACATATTAGCTCATGAAATGTACATATTAGCACCTAAAATGTACAAATTAGCACATGAAATGTACATATTATCACCTAAAATGTACATATTAGCACCTAAAATGTACATATTAGCACATGAAATGAACATATTAGCACATGAAATGTACATATTATCACCTAAAATGTACATATTAGCACCTAAAATGAACATATTAGCACATGAAATGTACATATTAGCACATGAAATGGACATATTACCACCTAAAATGTACATATTAACATATATGGACACATAACGTACATATTATTTTAGTTAAAACTCATAAATTACTACAAATAACTAATTTTAGGGAAATCTGTTAATGTTTTGTTGCGTATTTCTGAAAAAAAAAAAATATATATATCGGCCGATATATCGGAATATCGGATTTTAAAACCAACAAATATTTGCATCGGTATCGGCCTTCAAAATCCTTTATCGGTCGGGCTCTAGTTTTAATGTCCCTAAAATAAAAAGAGTTTAATACACAGTTTTGTGGCTCTTAATTAATTTTTATTAATTAACCCCTTGTAAACTTATGTCCACTGATCTTTGTTATAAATATAGGTTTGTATTAAATCTATATTCATTGAGAATCGAACTAAAAAATCGTAATCGAACCGAATTAAGACCTTGTGAATCGAATCGAATCGGAACATGTGACTCGATGCCCAGCCCTCCTCATCCGTCATAGTATTAGGAAACACTCAGATTGGAGACCCATCTCACCATGGTTCTGACCCGAAGCCGTACCAGGCCAGCTGGAGCAGCTGAAACCCCAGTCCCAGAAGCACTGTGCTTTTATTGCCGATTCTCTTCATTAGAAGGCTTAAAAGTAACGTCTGCAAAAACACAATCAACATCGTGAATGTCACATCGGCTCACTGTCTTAGGATTTTATTCACATATGTGACCCTGAACCACAAAACCAGTCTCATGGGTCATGAGATTTATTCATAACATGAAAGCTAAATAAATAAGCTCGTCATTGATGTACGGTTTGATAGGATATGACAATATTTGGCTGAATCTGAGGGTGCAAATCAATCAAAACATTGAGGAAATCTCCTGTAAAGTTGTGCATTTATGTCCCGTTTGTGCTTCATCCACTCACAGAAACAAATGTTTGATATATTTACTGGACTAAATATCGTCATGGACCATGATCTTTACTGATTTTTTGCATAAAAGTAAAATGGCTAATTTTGTTGGGTATTGACAGATTCACCCGTGCATCATGTGACTGGGTTTTAGGGCCGTCAAACGATTAATCGTGATTAATCGCATCCGAAATAAAAGTTTGTGTTTACATAATATATGTGTGTGTACTGTGTATAATTATTTTATACATATATAAATACACACACATGCCTTGTATATATTTAAGAAATATTTTCATGTGTGTGTATATATATATATATATATATAATTTATATTATATATAAATATTAATATTTTATATATAATTAATATTTTTTCTTAAATATATATGCATGTGTGTGTGTGTGTATATATATATATATATATACAAAATAATTAAATAATATAAAATAATTATACACAGTACACACACATATATTATGTAAACACAAACTTTTATTTTGGATGCGATTAATCATTTTATATATATATAAATACACACATATGCCTTGTATATATTTAAGAAATATTTTCATGTGTGTGTGTGTGTATATATATATATAATTTATATTATATATAAATATAAATATTTTATATATAATTAATATTTTTTCTTAAATATACATGCATGTGTGTGTATTTATATATATATAAAATGATTAATCGCATCCAAAATAAAAGTTTGTGTTTACATAATATATGTGTGTGTACTGTGTATAATTATTTTATATTATTTAATTATTTTGTATATATATATATATATATATATATATATATATAAACACATGCATATATATTTAAGAAAAAATATTAATTATATATAAAATATTAATATTTATATATAATATAAATTATATATATATACAAAATAATTATACACAGTGGACCCACATATATTATGTAAACACAAACTTTTATTTTGGATGTGATTAATCGTTTGACAGCCCTACTGGGTTTGTAGTCCAGGGTCACAAATAAACATTGATCAGCGAACATAAACACGGGAATGAACCTCATTGTGTTCACAGTTCATTAGCTAGCAATAAAAAAAATACCAGAGAGGAGTTTATTTACTGTTAATTATAGATAAATGAGTCATGAAGACGAGAGTTTACCTGTGCAATGATGGACAGGATTCCCACCATCGCTATATACGCCGCAATCGCTCCTGATGAGAAATTAATGACCTGAAACACCAACACACAGTCTCTAATGTTTGTGTGCATAACGGGAAAATGAACACAAATTCATAAGGGTGGTTATGAATAATTACTTTCAATCATAATTAGTCTATTTCTAGTTCAATATCCTGTTGTGTTTGGGCAGACGCCACATTGCTAGATGCTATAAAGCGTCACGCACCTGTCCCAGGTAGAGGAAGAAGCTGGAGTACTGTCCCGCCTCCGGAAGATACGACAGGAACACGGTGACGCAGATGAGCAGCACTGTGGAGTCTTTCCCAACCTTCCTCAGAGACTACACACACACACACACACACACACACACACACACACACTGCAGTGAGGTATATTTTTAAAGACTGCTAGTAAAGACAGTGGATCAGCCATTGCACAAGTCTCGTTTTTTTGCAGAACTACGCCCCCTCTGGCGAAAAGCGGAACTGCAACCAGAGGTGTGCACACACACACACACACACACACACACGCTTGTAATGTCAAAGAAAAGGGATTCATTCAATCTATAGTCTCACATAGCCGGATCTATTTAGTCTCAAATGTTGTTTATAATTAAACTATCATGACAGTGATTAATGAGCTCATCTGTCGGTGAAACATCCACATCTCTGTCATCAGACGCTTTCTGAAATGCTATTTTCTCATTTTTGTGTTTATGTTAATGAAGAACAGAAAATAACTTCGGCGTGAGTGTTCTCGAATCATGTTCTTTCATACGTTACGATCACGAAAAGTGAGAGCAGTTCGCTAAACAGCCACCGGTGGCGCTATAACACGGGTTCCTGAAATCTACATACAGGCGAAACTCAAAAAAAGTTCATTTATTTCAGTAATTCAACTTAAAAGGTGAAACTAATATATTATATAGACTCATTACATGCAAAGTGAGATATTTAAGCCTTTATTTGTTATAATTGTGATGATTATGGCTTACAGATATGAAAACCTTTTCACAATATTCTAATTTTTTAATTTGGGGTTAAAGCCATAATCATCAAAATTATAACAAATAAAGGCTTGAAGTTGAAATATTATAAAAATGATAACAAATAAAGTTGAATTACTGAAATAAATGAACTTTTGCAGCATATTCTAATTTTTCAACTTGAAAAAATTAGAATGAAATGAAAATAGAAAAGTAAAAAAAGTGCATTAATAAAAACTATAATAGTATATTAATCGTAGTCAAGATGAACTAACAATAAAAGATACTTCCATGCACTTATTAATCAAAAGTTGTATAATGTAGTTACTACATGAATAAACAATGAACTATTCTATGAACTAACATAAACAAAGATTAATAAACGCCGTATTGCTCATATTTAGCTAATGCATTGACCAATATTAACAAATCCTAATGTAATTATGAATATTTATATGTGATGAGTCTATATAATATATTAGTTAGGGCTGTGCAAAAATTAATTGCGATTAATCGCATCCAAAATAAAAGTCTGTGTTTACATAATATATTTGTGTGTGCTGTATATAATTATTTAGTATATATAAATACACACACATGCATGGATATATTTTAGAAAATGTGTTATTCATATATAAAATATTTATATTTATATAATATTGATTATATATATATATATATATATATATATATATACACATAATCAATATTATGTAAACACAGACTTTTATTTTGGATGCGATTAATCGCAATTACTTTTAGCACAGCCCTAATATTAGTTTCACCTTTTAAGTTGAATTAATGGAATAAATGAATTTTTAATGTTTTGAGTTTGACCTGTATACAGTCTGAAATATCCTTTAAGATCACTCTGTTATGACCGTTTGATTATAATGACCTCCTCTGTCGACATGTTGAATTTTAATTTTAGTGTTGGTTGTGTACGTATATGAAGAGTGTGTAACTCACAGCGAACGGGTCCGCCTGCGCCCAGGAGATGGGGAAACCCCACGACGACAGCCTCATTTTGTCGGGCAGAGACTCGGGCACCACCAGCAGGACGAAGAGGATGTCGGTCACTGCGATGATGGTGGCGAGCAGAACCACCAGACTGTCCCCGTACCGCGCCGACAGGAACGCGCCGATAGCCGGACTCGTCACCAAACTCGCCGCGAACGTCGCCGAAACCTGAAACACCAAACAACCAGAGAGATGAAACACCGAGCTCAGATGAGAGAGCGCTGCCGCTCGCAACGCCAAGGTCATGGGTTCGATTCCCAGGGGAAGCAAGCACTGATAAGAATGAACATGTGGAGCTTGAAATGCAATGCGAGTCACTTTGGATAAAAGCGTAAATGTAAATGATGGAGGGGAAATACGTGAATAATAATAATAATAATAAATTAATTACGTAATAAACTGGAAAACAACAAAATCAATGATGCAAACTTCATCTAATATGAGACTCATTTTAATTCTATGATCAGTGTTGGGTAAGTTACTCTAAAAAAAAGTAATTAATTACTAGTTACTAACTACCTCTTCAACAGTGTAATTAGATTACTGTACTAATCACTCTCTCTAAAAAGTATTTAATTACTTTTAATTACTTTCAAAATCCCATATCAATCTCGACCAGCTGAATAATACAAGGATAGACATGAATCTGTTTTAATTATTCAAATAAACACTATAAAATTGCATGAATTATCCTTAAACTGACCAAGGTGGAGAAGGGTACATTATAAAAACACACTTTATATCATCAGACGATACATTTTGATGTTAAACCCACTATTGTTTTATGTCTGATCTCATGATATTTCACACTTTTTTCAGACATATTTTACAATAATTCATACGAATTTGTACGAGTGCGGTCGTCATATTTAGACACCTCATAAAATCGCTGTGAGATGGGATTGATCTATACACAGTATTTACCTCAATTACATCAGAAGTAACTGTAATTAAATTACAGATAAATGAAGAGTAATCCCTTACTTTACACTTTCAAGGGAAAAGTGATTAAATTACAGTAACTAATTACTTAGTAATTAGTTACACCCAATGATGCAAAAGTACATCAATTAATAAACACTAATAATAGAACAGCTGTAATCATGCTTGTACAATGTACACTACCGGTCAAAAGTTTTAGATCGGTTTTTAAAAGAAGTCTCTTCTGCTCACCAAGGCTGCAATTATTTGATCAAAAATACAGTAAAAATAGATATAATGTGAAATATTATTTCAATTTAAAACAGCTGTTTTCTATGTGAATATATATTGAAGTGTAATTTATTCCTGTGATCAAAGCTGAATTTATCATCATTACTCCAGTCTTCAGTGTCACATGATCCTACAGAAATGATTATAATATGATGCTCAAGAAACATTTATGATTATTATTCATGTTGAAAACAGTTTTTTATTTCAGGATTCTTTGATGAATAGAAAGTTCAACAGAACAGAATTGATCTGAAACGGAAAGCTTTTGTAACATTAATCACTACCATTCAAAAGTTTGGGGTCAGTAATGAATTTATTTTTTATTTTTGGGGGAAAGAAATTAGAAAATACTTTTATTCATCAAGGATGAGTTAAATTGATCAAAACTTACAGTAAAGACATTTATAATGTTAGAAAAGATTAATGCTGTTCTTTTGAACTTTCTATTCATCAGAGAATTTTGGGGGGAAAATGGCACACGACTGTTTTCAACATTGAAAATAATAATTGATGTTTTTTTGAGCATAAAATCAGCATATTAGAATGATTTCTGAAGGATCATGTGACACTGAAAACTGATGTGTAATCAGCAACAGTAATGATGTGGAAAATTCAGCTTTCAAATTACATTTTAAATTAGAAAACACTCATTTTAAATTGTCATAATATTTCACAATATTACTTTTTTTCATCAAATAAAGCAGCCTTGGTGAGCAGAAGAGACTTCATTCAAAAATCTTACAGATCTAAAATTTTTGACCGGTAGTGTATGCATGTGTGTTCATGAGTATGAGTGTGTGTGTGTGTGTGTCCTCACCAGTCCATACGCTGTGCTTCGTTCATGCTCTTCTGTAATATCAGCCACATACGCAAATATCACAGAAAATGTAACAGAGAAAAGGCCAGACACCGACATCAGAGCAAAGAACCACCTGATGGAGACACACACACACACACACACACACACACACACACATCACTTTTCTGCCTGTAAACATGTTGAATCAGAAACACGGACTGTAAACTATCGACCAATCAGAGTCAGTCTGTGAATCAGTGCATTCATCCTCACTGGGGTACAAGAGAGCAGTCACAGGAGAGTCATGTGATGGAGCTCACACACACACACACACACACACACACACGTACCATGGGCTGATCCTCATCAGTGGGATTGGGGCGCAGGTGAAAAACACAGTGAGCAGCAGGAAACTCTTCCTGCCCCAAATATCAGACAAGGCCCCGATCAGAGGAGCGCTCATGAACGACAGCAGACCCTGCAAACACACACACACACACACACACACACACACTCCGGTTACACCTACCAGGGCCGGATTAATCATTAGGGCAACTGGGCACTTGCCCAGGGGCCCACGACATCTAAGTCTCATCATCGAAGTCTCTTCTCCCTTTTCCCAACACATATGAGATGTGAAGTGTATAACCTAACACAGGTCTCTAACGTTATATTTTCCCAACGAACTAAAATCGAAACCATGACATGGATTTTTGCCTTAATAAAAGAGCGCAAGACTTTAAGAATAGGCATCATCAGTGCTGAGTGAATTAAAGAAAAGTGTGCACATTGCTCACGCGATCAGGATGGTCATCTGGTGTTTTCTTCTAAATACAAGCTCAAGGGTTTATTTTAAGGCTGTGAAAAAGTTAATTGCGCTTAATCGCATGCAAAATAAAAGTCTGTGTTTACATAATATATTTATGTGTGCTGTATATAATTATTTTGTATATATAAATACCTATGCATGCATGTATATATTTAAGAAAATGTGTTATTCATGTATAAAATATATACATGTATATATTTAAATAAAGTAAAAAAATATTTATATTTATATATATATATACAGAATTTAAGCGCAAATAATTCTTAAATATATACATGCATGCATAGGTATTTATATATACAAACTAATTATATACAGCACACACAAATATATTATGTAAACACAGACTTTTATTTTGGATGCGATTAATCGCAATTCATTTTTGGACAGCCCTAGTTTATTTCTTGCAAGTGAAGAAATAAGAACAAAAGTATTTTAATTTTCCTATATTATAGTCTAATGTAGACTAAAATATAGGCTACTTTTGAAATATTCATTTTCATTTATATAGTACATTTATAAGCTTTTTATAAGGATTTCACGTCATAGGAATAATTCTATAAATCATTATTACATTATTATAATCATTGTTTGAGATCCTAAAACACCATTGATAATGTAATGCAGACTGAGACTCAACTAAAAAGATGTTTGAGCCCTGTTTATTGTCCTGGTACAAATCAATGCGTTTTCTTTGTTCAACGAGCAGTTGATGGGTTAAAGCTCTTAATTTTGATCTCTCAGAGCATGAGATTGATGCATTTAACCTTAAAATGTACAAAATTTTCTTGCGGGGGAGCATGCCCCGAACCCAGTAAATCAGTGAAACTGTAAATGCTATATTAAGGGTCCACCCAACATAATTTTACAAATTAGAAGAACCATTTATGAACTTTACTCCAGCATAGTTCAACAAAGTTAATTTTAAGACAATAAAACTGTAAACGTCGTAATAAAATGTCCTTGGGCAAAATGTACATTTGGCCTGCTTAAAAAAAGGGCCCACAAGACATTGTGCCCAGGCGCCTCTGAACTCTTAATCCGGCCCTGACAACTACACACACTCCAGTTTCAACTACACACACTCCGGTTACGACATTCAATGCAAAACTGGTTTTTACACAGTAAGAAGAACAGGACAGTTAATATCTAGCCCATAATGATGGAGGACTGTCACACACACACACACTATAACTACAGCGAACACAAATAACATGCAAACGTGAGGCGCTGACCTTGACGCCCTGGATGAGGCCGTTCATGAGGAACGTGTGCTGTGGGAAGGTTTCGTGCAGCACCTGTAATGAACAACAGGTCAGAGAACAGTGTACCTGTGTGTGTGTGTGTGTGTGAGTGTGTGTGAGACGCACCGTCAGCATCGGCGTGGTCAGGAGACCCCAGGAGAAGAACTCCAGGAAGATCACGGCCACCGCATGAGACACCCTCGCCCGGCCCACACTGCGCTGCTGGAACACACACACACACACACAGCTGTGAAACATGACAGTCTCATGTATGAGGGTGGATGTGTATGAGAATGTGTGTGTGAGGGAGTGTGTGTGAGGGAGTGTGTCTATAAGTGTACATGTAATTGTAGGAGTGTGTGAGTGAGTAAGTGTGTGTGTGTGAGTGAGTGAGAGTGAATGTGAGTGAGTGTAATTGTGTAAGAGAGTGTATGTGTTTGAGTGTGTGTGTGTATGTGTTTGAGTGTGTGTGTCTGTGTGTGTGTGTGAGAGAGAGAGAGTGATAAAAACCATGAACATGAATCTGTCATTATAGCTCTTTCTGAGCACGTGACAGAATTAAACATCACACGACACAAATAAACAGCCTCGATCGTCATCATTTCCTTCATGTACACTAAAAGCACCGTGTTTAATGAGAACGTTGAGGTGCGATGACATCACTCACCCTGATGTTTTTGAACGGCATGATGTTTTCCGTCCGACTCTCACATTCTGCTCGAGATCTCAATCATCCTGATGGGATTTAATTAATAATAGTTAATTAACTCTAGCAGCTCTCGTCATCGCTCTTCTCTTCCACTTTCTAACATCAACATTCCTGAGCATCAACGTCCGGCTTCCGGGTCTGAGAGTACTTCAGGGTCCATTTCAAAATAAAAGTATTTATTTTTTATTTTATTTTATTTCTTTTTTTAACCGAGGAACAGCAAATCTGAAGTAAGTGCAAATATCGAAGCTTAGTTTACAATATTATTGATGTTTGGACGTACACTTTATATGTCATAATAATATAAATGTAAAATATACAAATCAACATTTCGACTTTTATAGTAATAAATTCGAGTTTTTAATGTCACAATTAATATGAGAGAAGACAGCTAAATGTTAATTTGTTTGCTGCGTTTTTAATTCACTTTCTTATTTTGTTACAGACCAACTGATAAAGATAAATTTACATTTTATTTATTTTAGTATGAGTAATATAAAATATTTATTTTATGAGTAAAATACAACAGATCGGGGGGGGAACACCTTTCTATATTTACTGAGAAAATAACGTCGCTTTCAAACTTATATTTTGTGTCGCGTGAGTTTGATTGTATTGAGAGGCGCGCTCACGTCAGCCTGCCCGTTCCCGCGCTGTGCAGTGGACACGCGCTCTCGACTCGGGAAACTGGCTTTTGCAGAATTAGTTTGTTTGATTCGTGCATTGTGTGAAACAGTGTGAAGAAGTGCGACAGTGGCATAAGTTTGCAATTAAACCCGGACAGTGAGGTGTGTATGTTTGAGTAGTGTGTGTGAGAGAGACTGTCTGTGTGTTTGTTGTTTGTGTGGGCACGCGCATGTTTGCATTGTGTTGAAGCAGAAGCAGCTTTTACCACTTCATTCACACACTTCTCTTAAATTAATGTAATGCCTCATAATTTAATTTACTGACGTCAGCATGACTTAAAAAAACATTTGTACTTTATAGAAGTACCTTAAAAAATACCATGGTACATGTGCTGTTTTGTTAGTGAATGCTCAAAAGTGCTGTCTAGGTAGGGAGCTCAGCTCACTAGGTTTCTTGATAAGGGCTACACAATAGGGTTGCATTTGTTAACTTTAGTTGACTTATTTATCTTTAGTTAACATGAACTAACAAAGAAAAATAGTTCTGTTAAATGTTATTTGATGCAAGGCTTTTCATTAGAGAAACATGATCATCATTCTAAAATGTAAAAGTACATTTAAAATCTATAAAAAGCCTATTTGTACTGTGAAAATGTAAAATAAATGTGAAATTATTTTGTTTTTATTAAGTTTTACATTATTTCTTCAACATTATAATAAACATTATGTTTATGTTTTTATAACATTTATTTATTATTACAATTATTTATTTTTTTTTTGCACATGTTTTCCTCTAAACATGCCTTAGAAAATTCCTGATTAATTGATCTAAGCCTGCATGAACCTTTGGGGGAAAAAAAACATAAATATGTGTAAAATAAGGCTGAAATTATTTAGTTGCTATTATGTTACATTATTCATTTTTCTTCCAACTCACTATAGTATTGCACTGTCAGATTAATTATTTTTATAATTTAATTATTTATTTAAATCAAATCTCAATATTTTTTTTTAAATTATTTTAACCAAGTGAATTCATTTATTTTACTTTATTTTGGTGTTTTTTCTCTAAACTTCCCTGGACTCTGGTTTAAAAGTCCCTGAATTAATAGATCTGAGCCGACATGAATTAACAATGAACAGCTGTATTTTTTTTTAACCAACTTTAACAAAGATTAATAGATACTGTAACAGATGCATTACTCACTCACCGCTAGTTAAAGGGATAGTTCACTCAAAACTGAAAAATAGCCCATGATTTACTCACCCTGAAGTCATCCTAGTGTGTGTGACACTCTTCTATCAGAGTTATATGAAACATGTCCTGGCTCTGGTAAAGTGTGTCTGATTCCTGCGCACAGGGTCGTCGGCGGCGGGTTTGATCGGGTCAGATGGAGAGTTCGCACGGGGGTCGTCCCAAACACACTGCAGGTCAGACGCCGCCTCAGTAGTGTGCACTATAAACCTGCGCTAACGCGTGACCTCATCTGGTGTTTTGTTCTGCTCAGTTGGAGAGTCGGGCGGCCGGTCCGTGATGAAGAGGAAGAGCGTGCACAGGTGAGTACTATAATCAAGAAGTCTCCTGTGTGTGTGTGTGTGAGAACTCACGTGTGCATTAACAGGCACAAACACACACACCCCGTGGGCCCGTCCTCGTGTCCCGGTGGCAGTGTGGTGGGCTGTCGGATCCGGCACCGCTGGAGGGAGGACGGGACGCGCTGGACCGGGACGGTTCTGGTCCAGGTGTCGGTCAACGCCTCCCTCTACCTCATCAAGTACGACGACGTGGACTGCGTGTACGGCCTGGAGATCTTCCGAGACCCGCGGGTCCAGGATCTGGAGGTTCTGCCCGGGGAGATCGCCTCGTTCCGGGTCAGCGACACGCGTCTGGCGGACCGGCTCCTGGGGCGGCCCGTGGTCCACCTGTTCGAGACGGATGGCGGGTCCAAGGACGAGTGGAAGGGGCTGGTTCTGGCCAGAGCTCCCAGCATGCCTGCGTGGTTCTTCATCACCTACGAGAAGGACCCGATGCTGTACATGTACCAGCTGATGCAGGACTATAAAGACGGAGACCTGCGCATCCTCCAGGAGTCCGGTGAGGACCGACTCGGGCCGTGATCAGCACACACCCCACTGACAAACTCCTAGAAACATACTCGTGTATATATATATATATATATATTAGGGCTGTCAAAACAATTAATCGCGATTAATCGCATCCAAATAAAAGTTTGTTTACATAATATATGTAGGTGCACTGTGTATAATTATTATATATATATATAAATACACACACATGCTTGTATATATTTAAGAAATATTTTCATGTATATACTGTATATGGATTTATATATAATTTATATTATATATAAATATAAATATTTTATATATAAATAATATTTTTTTCTTTAATATACATGCCTGTGTGTGTATTTATATATATACAAAATAATTATACACAGTGCACCCACATATATTATGTAAAAACAAACTT
Organism: Cyprinella venusta; assembly: GCA_038021265.1. Lineage (NCBI taxonomy): Eukaryota > Metazoa > Chordata > Actinopteri > Cypriniformes > Leuciscidae > Cyprinella > Cyprinella venusta. The sequence goes on from CM075872.1 coordinate 691,371, forward strand.
TTATTTTGGATGCGATTAATCGCGATTAATCGTTTTGACAGCCCTAATATATATATATATATATATATATATATATACATGCCGTTAAACAATATTTATGCCATACATTTATATATATATTCGAACCAAAGCGAGATTAAAGCCATTATAATTCAAAATTAAACTTGTTAAATTTCGAGAACAAAAAGTCGAAATTTATGCCATACATTTTATATATATATATATATATGCCATTAAACAATATTTATGTCATACATTTTATTTATATATATATATATATATATATATATATATATGCCATTAAACAATGTATATATATAGAAATATATGCCATTAAACAATATTTATCCCATACATTATATATATATATATACACATATATACATATATTCAAACCATAGTGAGATTAAAGTCATTATAATTCAAAATTAAACTTGTTAAATTTCGAAAACAAAAAGTCGAAATGCAATCTTGAGAATGAACTCGTTAAATATTGAGAATAAAATAGTTGCGTTTTTGAAGAAAAAAAAAATTACATTTCGAGAAAAAAGTTGAAATACAATCTTGAGAATGAACTCATTAACTATCAAGAATAAAGTCTATTTTAGTTGAGTTTATTCTCACGATTATTTCGCCTTTTTTCTAAATTTAATTTCGCATTATAATGCCATATTATTGTTTGTCCCTAATCCTCTTCCGTAGAATCATATTCCATGAAGAAGACCGCCGTATGAGCTATTGTGACGTATTTGATGTGTATTGACGCTGTGTGTATGAATGTGTGGTGTGTGTCTGACCTGGTCTGGTGTCCCGCAGAGGATCCGGCTGAGGTACGGGAGCCCGGAGAGGTCAGCGAGTCTCTGGTGGGGAAGCAGGTGGAGTGCCAGAACCCCGAGGGCACACAGAGGATGGGCACCATCATCCAGCAGGTCCAGGCCAAACCCTCCGTCTACTTCATCAAGTTCGACGACGACTATCACATCTACGTCTACGACATGATCGGATCGTGAGGCCGGCGTCCTCGTCATGTTCAAACTCACTTTATATACGAGCATCTGTTTCCGGCGGAGGGAAACACGCCTGTTCTTCACACACACACACGGAGATCGGTGTGTTTAACACTAGTTGTGTTGGACGTGTGCCGGACGGACAGTTCAAGTCTCTGTTTTGTTTATCATCTGTTTTCTAAAAAGTCCTTCTCTTGAGATCATTATGTTCTGTGTATTAATTAAAAACATGTAGCGTTTCACATCACTGTGTTCCTGCTGTCAGTGTGTGTAAGTGTGTGACTGCACTAATGTGGGCATTTATTGGGACGAGTCACATTTATTTGAACAGGAAGTACTTATTTTTTCTAGCGGAAAGACTGCGTGTGTGTTGGGCGGTAAAATACATTCTAAAGTTATCTGGTCTTTAATAATTTTCTCAAAACATCAGCACAAATGTTATTCAGTCATGGGACTTTTTTAGGAAACAATTTAGTTAATCAAAAGTATAATATTTGCAAAATGTTAAAATAGATAAAACGCTGCCTTAATATTCCCTCATTCACATTTTAAAAAGAAAAATGAACTGAAGTTTTCATAATTGATTTTGTTATTATTTCCCTTTTTATTAATGTGAAGTTACTATGAAACTGTCTGCATTGCATAAAGCGCCATTTAAATGAACTTGCCTTGATTATATACATATTAGGGCTGTGCAAAAATTAATTGCGATTAATCGCATCCAAAATAAAAGTCTGTGTTTACATAATATATTTGTAGGCTACAAATGCATGCATGTATATATTTAAGAATTATTTGCGATTAAATTCTGTATGTATATATATATATATATATATATATATATATATATATATATAAATTAACGCTGTCAAAACGATTAATCGCATCCAAAATAAAAGTTTGTGTTTACATAATATATGTGGGTGCAATGTGTATAACTATTATATATATATATATATATATATATATATATATATACACACACACATGCTTGTACATATTTAAGAAATATTTTCATGTATATTCTGTATATAGATTTATATATAATTTATATTATATATAAATATTTTATATATAAATAATATTTTTATCTTAAATATACATGCACGTGTGTTTTATATATATATATATATATATATATATATATATATATATATATATATATATATATATATACACACACACACACAAAATAATTATACACAGTGCCACCACATATTATGTAAAGAAACTTTTATTTTGGATGCGATTAATCGCAATTAATCGTTTTGACAGCCCTAATATAAATACATAATCAATATTATATAAATATAAATATTTTATATATGAATAACACATTTTCTTAAATGTGTACATGCACGTGTGTGTATTCATACAAAATAATTATATACAGCACACAAATATATTATGTAAACACATACTTTTATTTTGGATTAAAAATAGTTAATTAATATTTGCACAGCCCTAGCATAAATATGACCTCTGCTTGGCTATTTAACTTGTCTTAGAAGCTTGTTTTTTATTTATTTATTTATTTATTTATCTATCTATCTATCTATCTACGTTACAGTCCCGTGAAATCGCTATAATGTTGTAGATCTGTACATCAAAAAAAAATTAAAAATGCATATATATGCTATCACTTCATACTTTAAACCGTATTTTGAGTGTAATGAAAGTGAATGAGAAAGCAGAAGCATCAGTGAGAGAGAGAGACTGAGGAAGAGGAAGCGGTGGGCGGGGCGTGTAGATGATTGACGGATGGAGGGATTGACCTCATCATCGTGCGATATGAAGTAACAGGAGATGTGGATTTAACGGACAAACATCGGAACACTTCCATAAAACTCTAGATTCACGCTCGTTCATAACGACAGGAACGGAAAACACAGCCCGGTGTTTTTCTCGCGCGATGATCAGATGATCGACATTTTAACTAATTTGTGTTTCCGTTAATAAGTGAAATTGCGTCGCGCATCTTTCATCGTTTTATCTGTTGAGGATTTAATGTTCAACTGTAAGTTCTTCAGTCTCCGGTGTTTCTGAGGAACTGAGAATGTTCGAGACTAAAGGATTCTGGAGCATTAGTGTGGACGTCAGCTGTCTGCTGCTCGGTAAGAGTTCACACACACACACACACACACTCCTCTGGCAGCGGTTCGCCTCTTTAATTCGCCGTATCTGATTATTTTCATCATTTGATCGGATTCGTTTAATGCATTGTTTCAGATTCCTATTGATCTGTTGAATGTAACAATGTTTCAAAATATGTTGCCGATCCGCAAAATGAACATTAATGAGGCTTTACAGTATTAACATGCATATTCATACTCAACATGTTGACGTCACTCTCAATCCACATGCAGACTACCTTTACACTAACATACGTGATGAAATACAGCACCTCATTATTATACTCAGAAAAGTGCAGAAGTTTGTATAGAGATATAGTTCTTTTATGAGGTGAGATAAGAGAAGGTGTTCACAGATAAGTTGCGTTTACATTCACACATGTTTTAGTAAAAGCACAGTAACATTTTAGCTATATTCGTTCTGGAAAAAGAAACAAAGTTAAGAGCAAACGTTCTTCCAGTAGAGCGTTCTGGTCGTAATATTCTCAAAACATAAGCACAAAAACATTACTTATAAATAGTTCATGGAACGTTTTTGTCTTAAATGTTTTGGTTGGATCATCTAACGTTCATAAAAGTTACTATTTACTTGATTACTAAGTCGGAAAGTTACTACTTGTTTCAGAACGTTCAGAGAACATTTAAAAGTAACGGTCGCATGTGAAGAATGATACAATAGAACGTTCGCGCCACCAAAACCGTTGTTTTTTTTAACATTTAGAAGTAACATTTTTAGAACATTAGCTAAATCTTTTAGAACGAATGTGAACCTGGACCACAAAACCAGTCATAAGGGTACATTTCTTTTTACATTTAGATTTATATATCATCTGAAAGCTCAATAAATAAGCTTTCATTCCACTTATGAATGATTTGTTAAGATACAACTTGAAAATCTGGAATCATGGGTGCATAAAAAATCTAAATAATGAGAAAATAGCCTTTAAAGTTGTGCAAATGAAGTCCTTGATGTCACTGCATCCACTCACACAAATACTTTTTGGATATATTTTATAATAATAACGATAATTTTGAGCCATACAGTGTATTGTTGGATATTGCCACATGGTTTTGTGGTCCAGGGTCACACAAGCTTTTTGTTAGCTTCAGCCACTTCACTATTCGCTCAGCGTTAAATGCATTAGTAGATCTTGAATAGAAATGCATAGAATGTTTGTGGGCAAGAGACTGTGATTCCCAGTGAAAGTGGATGCCGAACGCTAGAATAATAAGCCTCGTCTGGCGAGACAGAATACAGAGGCTTTGTTTAACCTCTATTGTTGAACACTTGATTGAAATCATGTGAAGTCATTTGATTATCAAGCTGAATAACACTCTGTTCCTCTTATTATATGCAAGAAAAATTACCCAACGATGGTTAAAATTACCCAACGATGGTTAAAATTAACCAACATGTTTGGCAACATAATGAGCCAATATGAGCAACTCAACGGTTTTTTGCTGTGTACATGTACGTCTAACATCAAATAAATGTTCTTCCTTTGCAGCTGGACTTCCATTCGCGGTCTTGAATATTCGGCACACGCCGTTCAAAAGAGGGTTTTTCTGCAGCGACGACACCATCAAATACCCTTACAAAGAAGACACCATATCTTACCAGTTACTGATGGGAATAGTGATTCCCTTCGCTCTGCTGCTGGTGAGCCTTCCACTGCTTTCTTAACCAGTAGAGCCAGTGTTCATTTCGTTGACGAAAATTATTCGTTAACGACATTTTTTCACAGACGAAAACGAGACGATAACTAAATAAAACCTAATTTTGTATGACAAAAACTATGACTAAAATCTTTTGACATCTTAGTCGATGAATAAAAACTATACGAAAATGTTAGATAGTGACGATTTGGGAAGTGATCAAGAGATTTTGACAGCAAAATTGATTTAGTTTTTACGGTGGCGTATTACGGAGGCGTAATGCATTCACTTGAAGAAAAAAAAATCTACTCTGTTTTTCTGAATTAACAAGTTAATTTTTCTGTTTTTTAACGAGTTAATTCAGAAAAACAGAGAAAAAATTATTTTTCTCATGAAAAATTAACTCATTAATTCAGAAAAAAAGAGCAAAAAATTATTTTTCTCATGAAAAATTAATTCGTTGATTCAGAAAAACAGAGCAAAAAAATTTTTTCTCATGAAAAATTAACTCAATAATTCAGAAAAACAGAGCAAAAATTATTTTTCTCATGAAAAATTAACTCATTAATTCAGAAAGACAGAGCAAAAAAATTTCCTCATGAAAAATTAACTCATTAATTCAGAAGAACAGAGCAAAAAAAATTTTCTCATGAAAAATTAACTCGTTAATTCAGAACAACAGAGCAAAAACTTTTTCTCATGAAAAATCAACTCATTAATTCAGAAAAACAGAGCAAAAACTTTTTTCTCATGAAAAATTAACTCGTTAATTCAGAAAAACAGAGCAAAAACTTTTTTTCTCATGAAAAATTAACTCATTAATTCAGAAAAACAGAGCAAAAACTTTTTTCTCATGAAAAATTAACTCATTAATTCAGAAAAACAGAGCAAAAAAATTTTTTTCTCATGAAAAATTAACTCATTAATTCAGAAAAACAGAGCAAAAACTTTTTTCTCATGAAAAATTAACTCATTAATTCAGAAAAACAGAGCAAAAACTTTTTTTCTCATGAAAAATTAACTCATTAATTCAGAAAAACAGAGCAAAAACTTTTCTCATGAAAAATTAACTCATTAATTCAGAAAAACAGAGCAAAAACTTTTTTCCATGAAAAATTATCTCGTAATTCTGAGATAATTAACTTGTTAATACAGAAAAACAGAGTCGATTTTTTTTCTTCAAGTGAATGCAATACGCCTCCGTAAGATACGGATTTACGTGACTTAAAAATATCTTAAAATTAAATAAAACCACTTTTCCTAAAGTACAACACAGTCTTTTCAATGAATGATATATGCATGATCAGAACTATTAAATATAATAAATCCTTATTATACTAAAGCTATTAACAAACAGTGAATGCTTTTCTCTTTTTCTTTAGTTGCTTTAAGGACACAGACCGCATTATGTTTATTGCCACTATCTACCACAAATGCAGGACAATAAACAAAAATAAACAATAAAAACGAGCATGCTCAGTTAGAGTCGTTTGTACGACCACCTCAGATTAAAAAAGGAAACTGGGGCTTTTGATCTCACAATTCTGGTTTTCTTTCCCCTTGTTTGTGAGTTTAAATCTCACCGTTACAGAGACGGAAATTGAGTTGTGTGATATAAAGTCAATTGTTCTCTTCACACAGATCATCTTCGGCGAGTGTTCGTCGGTCTATCTGAGGTCCAGATCTTCTTTAAGTTATGAGTATATAGCGTGTGTGTACAAGGCCGTGGGATCCTTCGTGTTCGGAGCGGCGTTGAGCCAGTCGCTGACTGACATCGCCAAATACACCATCGGCCGCCTGAGGCCGCACTTTCTGACCGTCTGCAGACCCCAGTGGAGCCTCATCGACTGTACATCCGGTTACATCGAGAACTTCACCTGCGCTGGAGATCCACGCATCACCAACGAAGGCCGGTGAGACAAACCCTGACAATCTCACCGCATTTCTGATGATTCATCAAGCGCATCGTTTGATTTAGGCCTAATAATGACGTGCAATCCTCTACTTACAGGCTTTCCTTTTACTCTGGTCACTCATCGTTCTCCATGTACTGTATGCTGTTCCTCGCTGTAAGTCTGTTCTTATGAGAATATGTAATCAAACTTAAGGTGAGACAGGAGTGGTAAAATGAGCCTATTTCCTAAAAAAGTGGAGTATTCCTTTAAGTGACATGTATTTATATAAATCAATGCTAATATCTGGTGTGTTTTCCTCTGTGAAGCTGTATCTGCAGTCCAGACTGAGGGCTAGATGGGCTCGACTGGTGCGGCCGACTCTCCAGATCTCGTTTATCGCCGCTTCTCTGTATGTGGGTCTTTCCCGCGTCTCGGATTATAAACACCACTGGAGCGACGTCCTCACCGGACTCGTACAGGGAGCCGCCGTCGCGCTGTTTACTGTAAGTGAATTTATGAACGTGTGCCGTACAGCCGTTAATTAGCCTATGATTTACTCACCCTCATGTCAAACCATCCATGTATGACACTCTTCTTTCAGACGAGCACAATCAAAGTTATATAAAAAAAATGTCCCGGCTCTTCCAAGCTTTATAAAATCTGTCCATCATAAAAATGCATCTATCCATCATAAAAGTGCATCTACCCATCATAAAAGTGCATCCGTCCATCATAAAAGTGCATCTGTCCATCATAGAAGTCCATCTTTCCATCATAAAAGTGCATCCGTCCATCATAAAAGTGCATCTATCCATCATAAAAGTGCATCTATCCATCATAAAAGTGCATCTGTCCATCATAAAAGTGCATCTGTCCATCATAAAAGTGCATCTGTCCATCATAAAAGTGCATCTATCCATCATAAAAGTGCATCTGTCCATCATAAAAGTCCATCTTTCCATCATAAAAGTGCATCTGTCCATCATAAAAGTGCATCTGTCCATCATAAAAGTGCATCTATCCATCATAAAAGTGCATCTATCCATCATAAAAGTGCATCTGTCCATCATAAAAGTGCATCTGTCCATCATAAAAGTGCATCTGTCCATCATAAAAGTGCATCTATCCATCATAAAAGTGCATCTGTCCATCATAAAAGTCCATCTTTCCATCATAAAAGTGCATCTGTCCATCATAAAAGTGCATCTGTCCATCATAAAAGTGCATCTGTCCATCATAAAAGTGCATCTATCCATCATAAAAGTTCATCTATCCATCATAAAAGTGCATCTGTCCATCATAAAAGTGCATCTGTCCATCATAAAAGTGCATCTATCCATCATAAAAGTTCATCTATCCATCATAAAAGTGCATCTGTCCATCATAAAAGTGCATCTGTCCATCATAAAAGTGCATCTGTCCATCATAAAAGTTCATCTATCCATCATAAAAGTGCATCTGTCCATCATAAGTGCATCTGTCCATCATAAAAGTGCATCTGTCCATCATAAAAGTGCATCTGTCCATCATAAAAGTGCATCTGTCCATCATAAAAGTGCATCTATCCATCATAAAAGTTCATCTATCCATCATAAAAGTGCATCTATCCATCATAAAAGTTCATCTATCCATCATAAAAGTTCATCTATCCATCATAAAAGTGCATCTATCCATCATAAAAGTTCATCTATCCATCATAAAAGTGCATCTGTCCATCATAAAAGTGCATCTATCCATCATAAAAGTTCATCTGTCCATCATAAAAGTCCATCTTTCCATCATAAAAGTGCATCTGTCCATCATAAAAGTGCATCTATCCATCATATGATAAAAGTGCATCTATCCATCATAAAAGTGCATCCGTCCATCATAAAATCGATGATGCACTTTTTTGGACTTGAAAACAGAAACAGTCATTCACTGCCATTATAAAGCTGGGAAGAGCCAGGAGATTATTAATATAACTCTGATTGTGTTGGTCTGAAAGAAGAGTGTCATGACTTGAGGGTGAGTAAATCATGGACTAATGTTCATTTTGGGGTGAACTATCCTGCAGATGTGCAGTTTAATGATTTTTCACCTTCACATCGCAGGTGTTCTTTGTGTCGGATCTGTTCGCCGCTAAGAGTGTGTCAAATAAAGACGAGGAGAATTCCCACACGATCCTCCGGGAAACGTCAGATTCCTCGAATCACTACGGCAGCGCACAGTGAGAGCGAAGGAGGACTACAGTAACATGCTGATCCTGTCCACACACATAGATTCACTTGTGTAATACTACGGGCAAAAAAAGTTGGTTTTGTCATGTTTCATAATGCAGGAACCAACAGTGGAGACATTTAGCACAGACTGAACGATAAATACAGCGGAAGTGCAACAGTATTGATTCTGCAGTGAATACATACAGTACAGTATATGCACTTCACGGTTATTGAGATTATTGATGTGACCACATTATTTATACACTCTTAAAAATACAAATAAAGGTTTCAAAGGGAAGGGTTTTGAATAAAAGAGCATGCGCGGTTCTATGAATATGCAAATGAGCCCCGCCTCCACTCACTCACTCACCGGTTGACTCACACACGTTGATCTGATTGGTTAAGGTGGTTTGTGATGTCAGAAACACCAGCGATTTCAAAGTGTGTTTTTGAGACTGTCTTTGGTTCACTGCAGTTTGAAGGAGGAAATACTCAGCAATGCTGTCCACTTATCAACACACACACGGTTTAAGCGGATTAAAAACACCACATAAACAACATTAAACGCTGGATTTACACCACGGGGGGACTTCAAGAATCTAAAGATCTATCAAATTTACATAAGAAAAAGTAAAGGATGAATGGGCCAAATATGAACAACCAAAGAGTCTATGGCATTGAATTGTACTGTCTGTGCGTATATTTTATTGTTGTTTTAAATGCAAATTGTAAGGCCACACGCTGTAAATATCAAAGCACTTGTATACATTTATTTGCCTTTTTTGTTTAATAGCAATATTTGTAACATCATACATTATCTGCATTTTTTTTTTGCATATACGTTTTTTTCTGTTTATATTTTAATTAATTGGTGACCGTTCTATTGAGAACCAGTGAAACATGGTAAAACTATTTTTTGCAATTAAAACTTCGCTTGACCAACTGTGGTGTGGTTATTGACACTAATCATCTGAATCGTTTTGTCTTCACAGCATCAGTGGCTACATTTATATTCACGAACCCATTTTGGTGTTTTTCTTGTGGAACTCACGAAAATGAATGTGTGAATTGGATTGCAATGTTTACGGTTCGTATTAGAGAGCTTTCTGAATCTAAAATCGGATTGGATTCAATCAGACTGGCGAAAATGAGTGTAAACACACCTATTGATGACAGTGGCGCCTCTAGTGGTCAGATTATGTCATCGCTCCGACTGCAATCTGCTGCTTTCGAGCTTCGAACAGTCCGATTCATTCGGACGGCTCATTCCAATCGAACGCGATTCACTGATTCATTTGAGAGATACAAACTCCTTGTGGAACGGTTCGATCGAATCATTAAGACGAACCGATTCATTAGAACGACTCGTTGGCGAATCGAACCCGGCCGCCACTCTTTGTCCTCGCGGTGACTGACTGCATATGATCCCGCTGAATGTACATTATTTATTCATCCGTTTACACTCTGTATTCATCAAACAGACGATCTGAAGGATGGTGTTAGTTCATGTCGGATATTTGGTTCTTCCCGTCTTTGGCTCAGTGAGAAATAGAGGTATTTATAACACATTATTTCACGATAAGATCACATCTAAGGCCTTTTGCTTGTTTAATGCGTGACTATTAACGTTAAACCTCATGACTGATCTATATCCTGCTGTAGGTCCATACTGAGGGGATATTCATTAAATAAACAGGTGATTTGGTATTTATTTAACGCAGCGAATCAGTGAGGTTTGATTCGGATCTGAGGTAATCTGTTAGCTAGCTGACCCTATGGACGCCTTCAGCTTCAGATTTCACTTTAAAATACATTTAAAATCAATTGATTGGCTCATATGAGGGACAATTGGTATATTTGATCGATTTTCTTTTCGTTTTGTCGTGTACTTGAGCGCTGTGTGTATTTGTAGAGGTTTATTTGTGAGTTTGGTTTTACCTCAGAAAGCTAACGATGCTAATTCAGGCCTGAGCTTAACGGACAACAAATAACACAGTTCAATCATTTATTAGAGTGATTTAATGCTCATTTCAGTTAAATAAGTAAGATTTTGTGTTGAAGCCCCAGAATGTCAGTATCTGCGATTCATCAGACAAAAGCTGATTTGTTTAAAGCAGTTTATTATTTTTACTACACCTCACGAACTGAATCATTTAACATTACACACCGATGAGGAAAAGCACGAAACTTGTGTCGAGATGATGAGCTGCTAACTTTACCGCCATCACTGATTTCATGAAGCTTTTTTGATTTCTGTTTCTGATCTTCTGTCTCATAGTTTGATTTCATGTGCTTTATTTCTGTTCTTATCTCCTGTCTCATAGTCTATGGAGGCTGAATCTACATTCTGCATTATCAGATCATTGTGTTTTAATGATCATCTGTGTTCTGATCCCTCCTCATTTCCTATTTCCATCAGAAGACGACAAACATCTCAGATCTGCTCCCTTCCTGAGAACAAACACACTAAAACCAGAGCTAACACATTTAGAGCGTGAACTACTGTCTGTATGTCAAGCGCTGTAGTTTAACCCACATCCGTAGCTCTAGAAGAGTGACTCATGTATGTCCCATCCAGCTTTGGTAGTCAACATGTTTGTAAATTCCTGTAAAATGGATGCATTTTGTGCTTTGACTGTCACCAAACCCACACACCTACAGCTGTCACCTATGGAAGCTTGTTGTTTCCATCACGGAATATAAAATAATAAAAAAGGTAACGGCGCATCATATCGTATGGAAGCTTTTCTCCGCCACTGAATTAAAAAAAAATGCAATTGCGAGTTAATATCTCACAATTCTGACTTTATTACACACAATTGTGAGTTTATATCATGCAATTCTGACTTTAACTCCTAATTGCATGTTATAAAGTCAGAATTGCAAGTTTATATCTCACAATTCCGAGTTTATATCTCACAAGTCTGACTTTAGGCTATATCATGCAATTCTGACTTTATATCTCCCAATTGCGTGTTATAAAGTCAGAATTGGGAGTTTATTATTTCACAACTCCTAACTTTATTACACACAATTGCGACTTTATATCACGCAATTCTGACTTTAACTCCTAATTGCAGAATTGCGAGTTTATATCTGACAATTCTGTTGACTTTAGGCTATATCATGCAATTCTGACTTTATATCTCCCAATTGCGTGTTATAAAGTCAGAATTGCGAGTTTATTATTTCACAACTCCTAACTTTATTACACACAATTGCGACTTTATATCACGCAAGTCTGATTTTATAACTCACGATTCCGACTTCATATCATTGTCGCAAATGAATTGCAAGATAAAAAGGCACAATAATTAAATTTAAACTCATTAAAAATGTTATTCTGTGGCGGAAACAAGCTTCCACGATATCTCGCAATGCTGACTTTTTTTAAGTTTTCAATACGTCTATAAAGCCGAATTGCAATAGCGAGGAAAGTCCGAATTGTTCTTTTATCGAGCTTCCATAGTCACCTGCATATCGTGTGCTTCATTCATCGCCTTCTGATTTTACACAATCATTCACAATCATGTTCAGAGGAAAAGCAAAAAACAACAGACAAAGCGATTGGCTCGTCGCGTCCAAATTGTCCAAAATGCCATCCATTTGGCAGGGATGTTGATTTCCTGCACTGCTACCGAGATCCTCTATTAGAGCAATGCAAATGTCTATTGTTTGGTTGTGGTTTCTCTACCTTTTGTTCTGGTAATAGACTTGAGTGCATGAATCACATTATTATTATTTTGATTCTACATTGAATAGACTCCAATGTAATCTTTCTGTAGTAAAGATGAACCCTGCTGTACTGTAATGTGCTGTAGCCGATGCATCTGCTCATTGGATGTTGCTTTTGTTCTGTTAACCCTGTACTGAGCATGGTGGGCCTTGCTATTGGTCAATGTTGTTTTATTTGTTGCATGGACTTATTATTATTATTATTATGACACAGATCCACATATATATATATACTAATATTTTTCAATAAAGAATATAGTATTTTTCCTAACCTCCAGTGTGCTTCTTGCTGATTTCCATTTATTGTCTCCCCCCTCCACCTCCTCCCTCTGCTGTGACCGATAGACTGATTTTCCCGGCTTTCTTCATCATGAGACCTCGATGAGTTGATCCGTGGTCATTTATTCCCGTCGTCGAGGCACTTGAAGGTGCAGTGTGCGTTCCCAACCTTCCCGATAACCAAAGACTTTCCACATCTCAGAAAGAAATCAGATCCATTTCCGACGAGTCTTGCCGCAAAAAGCCCGTAACGCTGCACCTTTAAGTCTTCTCGCAGTAAATGATCCGGATCCAATGTAAACGTGGCCTTTCTCTGTGGTGTGTCCAGGTATATCCACACATTTCATCTCAGTTGTTCAATCTCCCATGAACACATGCAGCCAATGATCCATGATTTCGTCTGGCCACATAAGCTTGTGTGTTTTCAATTCCCTCATTCTAATCTGAAGTAGAGTAATTTTGCTTTCCTGCCATTTTGATCCATTTCTACTATTTTTGTTCATCTGGAGTTTCTTTCTCATAATGAATATTGACGTATTCTCATGATTTTTAAACCCATAAATTGGTGCGTTGATTCATTTGCCCATTCGCTTGTTGTCTTGCAAATAGCCGACAGATTCCTTCATCACAACCCGACGAACTCAGTTTAGCATTCAGTGATCTTTTGTTAATAATATAAAATCTCATATTGTTGTACTTCTGAATGAAGGGCGTTTAACTTCTATGCGGCCTATTTTAATTAGGGATGCAAGAGATATATCGGCATCGGCCGATATATATGTTCATTTTTAATGTTATCGTTATCAGCCCGATATATTAAAGCCGATAATTAATGTATTATTTCCTTCAAATGACACTCTTCAGATGCACACTGTTCAACATGATGGTCTTGATTTGCTTAAAGGGATCCTCCACTTTTTTTGGAAATTGGCTCGTTTTACCGTTTTCGAATCCATTCAGACGATTTTCTGATATTTAGAAGAATATCAGTAACCAGACAGTTTCTGGTCCCCATAGTAGGAAAATAAATATACTATGGAAGTCAATGAGACCAGAAACTGTCTGGTTACTGATATTCTTCTAAATATCAGAAAATCGTCTGAATGGATTCGAAAACGGTGAAACTCAACTGTTTAACTCTGGGGGAGTGCTAAAATGAGCCTATTTCTCAAAAAAAGTGGAGTATCCCTTTAAATTATGATTGGAATCACTTAAAAAATCGTCAAAAAGTCATATCGGCTGGTAAAATTATAATTGTGTGCTTGGAACATGGATTCAACAGTTTGTTTTTGTAATCATTCTCTCAAAAATGCTATAAAAATTTGAATTTAGATTTATCGGCCGATTTATCGGTTTTCAAATATAAACATTTATCCGTTATCGATATCAGCCAAGATTTGCATATCGTTGCATCCCTAATTTCAACGCATGGTGCAAAGTTATCTTTCTTTCTAGGATATTATATTTAGAGTAATGCTTTCTAAATAAATATTCTCGTACAGTGATAATAAAGCATGTCGCACCAGCGAAAGCCTGATTTCTGATGTAATATTTGCTCTATGGACAGAGTTGAAGGGTTAATCTTCAGAGAAGTTGATCTTGGATAAATCCCAGTAAACATATTTCTAAAAGATGAGGAGTGTCCAACATTCTTGTCGGTCCCAGAACGACATTCCTATCAACCAATCAGATTTTAGACTTGATTTTCTAAAGACAGTGATTTTGATGTTTGCTGGGATAATGTTCGGACTGAGATTGTTTTTCCAGTATCAATAGAGGATGTTGATTCAGGAAGATGGCCTACTTTGGCCAAATCCCATGTCATCGGGTTTTAAAAGAGACCACGCTTTTGTGAAACGGTTCCCACACACTTCTCCAAAGTTCTGTCATTGGAAACCGCACAGCTTTCATTGATAATGCTTGACAGGCTAACAGCTGCATTAAAATACATCTAAATCCAGACGTTTACTGCATGCTCAGACATTTGGCGGAGACGTTGAAGCATCTGTGGATTCCTTCAGCTGTCCAGCTTTAGTATTCGCTAAATAACTCAAGACCGTTCTGGGGTGCATTTCCCAAAAGCATCGTTGGCCAAATATGATCACAATTTCCATTGAACTCTTGGCAATGATGGGATTTCAACTATAGTTGGCTTTGGGAAACGCACCCTAGATCTGCTGGGACTATTGTGTTTAGAGCACGATATACACTCACTCAATCAAGAGGACATTTGGAAAAACAGAACACGAGAAACAGAAATCTACAGTGAACAAATTGGTGTAGAATTAATTTGCATCAAATCAAGTCAATTTCACAAATAATTATAAAGAATAAACAAGCTAGGGAAGCGTGTTTCCGCCACAGAATAAAACATTTTAAAAGAGAAGTGCGACTTTTTATCTCACAATTGCGAGTTTATATCTTGAAATTATGACATAGAATATGTCACAATTATGACCTTATTTCACGCAATTCTGACTATATATGAAACCAATTCTGACTTTACATTCAATTCGGACTTTATGTTATATTTCGCAATTTTGACTTTGTCTCGCAATTCTGACTTTATATTAAATCTCGCATTCTGACTTTATATTATATTTCGCAATTTTGACTTTATATTATATCTCGCAATTTTGACTTTATATTAAATCTCGCATTCTGACTTTATATTATATTTCGCAATTTTGACTTTGTCTCGCAATTGTGACTTTATATTAAATCTCGCAATTCTGACTTTATATTAAATCTCGCAATTCTGACTTTATATTATATTTCGCAATTTTGACTTTATATTATATCTTGCAATTCTGACTTTATATTATATCTTGCAATTCTGACTTTATATTATATTTCGCAATTCTGACTTTATATTATATTTCGCAATTCTGACTTTATATCTCGCAAAATCGCACCAATAGTCTTGTTTTATTCACAAATTTCCAACTGTATCAGGGTGTTCCAGCAATGTTATACTAGGGTTAGTGTATAGTGTTTGTTTTAGCGCTGTGTGTGCAATTAACTTCACTGATTAAATCTGGTTTGGGTAAAACAATAGAGGATTCACACACAGTTTGGTTCTGAAAGAACAACAATATTCTGCGATGAATGTGACTACCAGAGAAGTTCAGTGGCCGGATGCATAAACTGATTAGGCTAATTAGTTATCGAGCTTTTTTCTTTAAGACTAATCCTACCTTTTTAATGTTAGTTAAATAAAAAGATATATTGGTCCAATTTGAATTTGAAAAGGACTGATTACCCATTGGCTACTGCTAGATGTCCAGACTAGGTCTCAAGACACATGTCAATGCAACAGAAATATGCCATGGAAAGTAGACTTGTTAAACTATTTAAGATGGAAAACAAATATTTTTGATATTAAAAAAAAAAAACGTGTTCATCAGAGTCCAAGACCCAGGGACTTTTGTCGCACTTGAACCATGAATACACACAAAAAAGTTTTGAATGTATTCGAGGAGTTTTGTGGTTGAAATAAAAAAAAAATAAAAAAACAAACCCTTCCCTCTCGGGTCAATCTGACCCCTTAGGAATGAGTGGACTGCTTCAGTTCACATATAAAAACCTAAAAATGCTCAAAATTCAAACTAAAAATGCTAAAACTTTACCAAAAATGTGTGTGTGAATGCACACTGAAGAGAAACGGACTTCAGGACCCAGAGGAACAGCTCATTTACTCCATATAGAGAAATAAGCTCATCTAGAGTCATTAAATATCATCTTATATTATTATTTAACACAAGCGGTCAGAAAACACACACAATTTCACATATTTAAAGCTGAATTAAATGGGTTATGCATGAGATGGGAGTTATTTTCAATTTTAAAAAAACTGCTTAAAAATTGCATTACATTTTTGTATCAAAATGAAATAAAATAATCGTTCTGGACAAAAGAAATTAAGTATAATTTGAGGGCTTTAGGTCAGATTTCAGGAAGTGCGAGGGAAGAATGAAGGTTAAATAAAGTCCCTGAACATGCACACAGACTTTTATTTTGAGGTAAAAATTCCTCATAGTCACAGCCTATTTTATCAACTTAGGTACTATAAATATAGTGTGTGATTTTAACAAACCAACCATTGCTTATCCTTCGGCACAAAGTGTTTGGGAAAAACCAACAAACTAAACCATAGTTCTGACCACAAATGATGAGGATAAACTAAAGTTGCATGTCTTGATATTTCCTCACTTGTCGATATGTTTACAGGCATGACTTAGTGAAGTGGTTTGACTTCAGTTCCCTGTTCATACTGTCTCTCTCTGTATGTATCCGACGGTAAATCTGATTTACACTCTCAAACACTGATGTATGTGTATGTAACCACATTCACTGCTAACAGACTAACATGACATTCGAACACATCCACTCTTCATTCCCCATCACACCCACCGCTGACCATTCATTTCTTCTGGAAGTTCGATGAAGGCCAAGCCTCCAGCATTCGTTTAATCCCACTCATAATTGGCTGTGATGTCATTGTTCTTGCAGGATCTCATTTTAACAGGCATCAGCACAGTCATGCTACCTCTTGCCGGCATTTCCACGTAGGCCCTCAGGCCCAGATCCCTGTTGATTTCCCAATGCCCCATCCAGGACAATCTCCCACGGGAATGAGCCCTCACCTGGGTCAGCCACACGCCCCGCTCAACCATATACCAGCGCCTCCGTTCCAGGACATCTCGACCCCATCATTCCTACCTCAGGCTTTACACCAGCAATACCTCATCCAGCAGCAGATCCTGGAGGCCCAGCACAGGAGGATACTCCCACAGCACAGGTGTGTTCAACCACCACAGCTCGAATCAGTCATTTAAATCACAATCAGTAAAGTTTTAAATCCGAATCCGTAAAGTTTAAAATCAGTAATCCAAAAATTTTTAAATCAGTAATCCGAAAATTTTTAAATCAGTAATCCTTAAATTTTTTAATCAGTAATCCGTAAAGTTTTTAATTAGTAAACAGTAAAGTTTGTAATCAGTAATCAGTAAAGTTTTAAATCAGTAATCAGTGAAGTTTTAAATCAGTAAAGTTTTAAATCCGAATCCGTAAAGTTTAAAATCAGTAATCCGAAAATTTTTAAATCAGTAATCCTTAAATTTTTTAATCAGTAATCCGTAAAGTTTTTAATTTGTAAACAGTAAAGTTTGTAATCAGTAATCAGTAAAGTTTTAAATCAGTAAAGTTTTAAATCAGTAATAAGTAAAGTTTTAAATCAGTAAAGGTTTAAATCAGTAACGTTTTAAATCAGTAATCAGTAAAGTTTTAAATCAGTAAAGGTTTAAATCAGTAACGTTTTAAATCAGTAAAGTTTAAAATCAGTAAAGTTTTAAATCAGTAATAAGTAAAGTTTTAAATCAGTAAAGGTTTAAATCAGTAACGTTTTAAATCAGTAACCAAATTAGTAAAGTTTTAAATCAGTAATCAGTAAAGTTTTAAATCAGTAAAGTTTTAAATCAGTAATCAGTAATGTTTTAAATCAGTAAAGGTTTAAATTAGTAACGTTTTAAATCAGTAATCAAATCAGTAAAGTTTTAAATCAGTAATCAGTAAAGTTTTAAATCAGTAATCATTATTTTTTTAATCAGTAATCTGTAAAGTTTGTAATCAATAAAGTTTTAAATCAGTAATCAGTAAATTTTTAAATCAGTAAAGTTTTAAATTAGTAATCAGTAAAGTTTTAAATCAGTAATCAGTAAAATTTTAAATCAGTAATCAGTAAAGTTTTAAATCAGTAAAGTTTTAAATCAGTAAAGTTTTAAAATCAGTAATCAGTAAAGTTTTAAATCAGTAAAGTTTTAAATCAGTAATCAGTAAAGTTTTAAATCAGCAATCATTAAAGTTTTAAATCAGTAAAGTTTTAAATCAGTAATCAGTAAAGTTTTAAATCAGTAAAGTTTTAAATCAGTAAAGTTTTTAAATCAGTAATCAGTAGAGTTTTAAAATCAGTAATCAGTAAAGTTTTAAATCAGTAAAGTTTTAAATCAGTAAAGTTTTAAAATCAGTAATCAGTAAAGTTTTAAATCAGTAAAGTTTTAAATCAGTAAAGTTTTAAAATCAGTAATCAGTAAAGTTTTAAATCAGCAATCAGTAAAGTTTTAAATCAGTAAAGTTTTAAATCAGTAATCAGTAAAGTTTTAAATCAGTAAAGTTTTAAATCAGTTAAGTTTTTAAATCAGTAATCAGTAAAGTTTTAAAATCAGTAAAGTTTTAAATCAGTAATCAGTAAAGTTTTAAATCAGTAAAGTTTTAAAATCAGTAATCAGTAAAGTTTTAAATCAGCAATCAGTAAAGTTTTAAATCAGT
Source organism: Cyprinella venusta (assembly GCA_038021265.1). Classification (NCBI taxonomy): domain Eukaryota; kingdom Metazoa; phylum Chordata; class Actinopteri; order Cypriniformes; family Leuciscidae; genus Cyprinella; species Cyprinella venusta. The sequence continues at coordinate 710,603 of CM075872.1, forward strand.
AAAGTTTTAAATCAGTAATCAGTAAAGTTTTAAATCAGTAAAGTTTTAAATCAGTAAAGTTTTAAATCAGCAATCAGTAAAGTTTTAAATCAGTAAAGTTTTAAATCAGTAGAGTTTGTAATAAGTAATCAGTAAAGTTTGTAATCAGTAAAGTTTGTAATCAGTAAAGTTTTAAAATCAGTAATCAGTAAAGTTTTAAATCAGTAAAGTTTTAAATCAGCAATCAGTAAAGTTTGTAATCAGTAAAGTTTTAAATCAGTAATCAGTAAAGTTTTAAATCAGTGAAGTTTTAAATCAGTAAAGTTTTAAATCAGTAATCAGTAAAGTTTTAAATCAGTGAAGTTTTAAATCAGTAAAGTTTGTAATAAGTAATCAGGGGGACTTAAGATCTAGATCTTTGTTATGCTCTTACAATTTGGTTGTGATTTTTCCCAGCAGACACGCTTCAGACCGAACTCTTCCCCATCCGCAGACGCTGCGCCCGCCCTATGATTACCCACAATCCTTTCACATCCCGGCGCCGGTCCCACAGCAGCCGCGCTACCTTGCCGAAGGAACAGACTGGTGCGTAGACCTGTGTTCAGATACGGCATACACTCGTCCTCAGTTTGGGCTCTGATCTACTGTGTTTGTGTTCAGGGATCTGAGTGTGGATCCAGGCCTGCCACAGTATCACGTGTCTCCTCTCACTCAGCATTATCAGCACTACCTGACCTCTCCACGCCTGCATCACTTCCCCAGGAACAACACCTCCGCACAAGTGGTCAGTCCACGCCTTTGCTATCACTCTTACATGTGTGCGTTCGGCAGACTCCACCTGCATTGCATTAAACTAGGGCTGGGAAACAATTAATCACGATTAATCACATCCAAAATAAAAGTTTGTGTTTACATAATATATGTGTGTGTATTATGTATAATTTGTATATAAATACACACATGCATGTAAACATTTAAGAAATATTGCATGTGTATACTTTATATATATTTACACAAAATTAATATTATACATAAATATAAATATTTGATATATTAATAACACATTTTTTCTTAAATATATACATGCATATGTGTGTATTTATATATATAAAATAATTATCGCGATTAATCATTTCCCAGCCCTAACGAAACAAGCTGGTTTTTATAGACCCCTTTTGCGCCGACGTCACAGTTACGTCACGGCGCTAGCTGGAAGCAAAACAAAGTGAAAACTGGAGGCAGCCAACGCAAACCAGCACAGATTTGGCTACATAATAAGGAGCTTAAATTACTTTGATTATTTTTAAATGTCATCTTATTGTGTTGTTTGGTGCAAGTATCAATGAAAAATGAATATGCTGTATCTGGATTTTTTATTTCTAGAAAATATTCACAGCCAACTCTCACGCATTGAGCGTGAAACTCACGCAATTGAGCCAATTCTCACGCCACACCAAGTGTCAAGCCAGTCGGCAAAATACCTGAAAGATAAGTTTATCTATAAATCAACCAGTTGAGCCACTCGTTATCGACTAGTTTTACCACAAATTAGTTAAAATATCCTCTAATCTAGTCTAGAGCGATCATGCACGCGAGACAGATGTTGAGCTGCTAACGGCGCGGACGCAAAACCAGGACTGGAGTCAAAGCCGATTCCTCTCTGCACTCTAAGCGTTCTGTTATCACTCCGATTAAATCCATTACGGGTTTTCCAGTCTCACTCACAGGAAAAACTGCTCCGTGTTCGCGTGAGCAAAATGCACAAACACAGTCAGCACAAACAGAATGCCTATTCTTAAAGTCTTGTGCTGTTTTAAGGCAAAAAGCCTTATCATGGTTTCGTTTTTCAGTTAATTTGCAAAATATAACGCTAGAGACCTTCATGTTAGTTTATGTTTGACAAAAGGCAGTTTCGAACTCGCGTCTAAAGCCCCGTTCACACCGCCAGCGATTTTGTCGCTGTGTGTCGCTAGGCTCTGTGCTGTGATGTCGCTTGTGGGCGTTCGTAGTGCTGTCGCTCTTATGTTATGGGTAGACTGCGCGTCTGGCCATATCTATACAAAAAACCATCACAAGTGATATATAATTTTAATTTGACTGGGAATAAATGACTTTTAAGGCTAAAAAGAAACCATATGCTGTTGGGAGAGTGTTTTATATCTCCATAGCTGTGTTTAGTGGATTAAATCATTTACTAGATCAACGATCGATCGAATGAACAAATTAAACTCACTCATACTGTCACAAATTATAAAAACGTCATTCGAATTTGACAAATAATCAATTTTCTTGTCCCTAATAGTCAACGTAATGCAGGGAAAATTGTAAAATGAACTGCAGCAGTGCTAAACGTGCATCATAAAATTACAACACTCCAACTATAACGTTAAATGTATGAATTAAACTCACTGAGACTGTCGACAGTTTCTTTTCCATGCATCATTTTATTATCCATGTTATGTGGTTACAGTCAAATCATATAAAACAGTGAAATCGTCCTCAAACTCTTTCTTTCTGTCTTGCCTGCACTCGAGATGGTGACGTGAGCTGAGCTCCACTGAAAGTCTTCTTTCCTATTGGTTGTCGCTCGCGAAAATCGCTTCTCGTTTGCATAAAGTTGAAAATTCTCAACTTTTGTCGCTTGTCTCTTGTCGCTTGACACGCCCACATTCTGTCGCCAACGGTCACTGTCGCTCGTGTCGCCGGATGTCGCCAGCGTTCCATTGAAATGAATGGGATCTTGTCGCTTTGTCGCTGCGTGTCGCTGGCGGTGTGAACGGGGCTTAAGCGTATCCTGTGCTCTTACATGAACCACAGGCTTTATCCATCTGTTCCATTACGGGTGTGTTTCTGGTGTAAAGACAGGCACTAAAGGCGGCGTTCCTGTGCCAAGTTTGAATGACGTTACACAAAGTACAAAATGAGATTCAAAAGCGTAGATTTTCAGTGAATAATGAATAATATGGACATACTTTACAATAAGGGTATATATATATATATAATAAGTAATATATTAATAAGTAATATATTATATATAGGCTATGCGCACCGTCAGGCCACACCGTCAGGATAACGTAACGTTAATCCTGTACGGCCCGGGTCGGCCAATCTGGTTCTGTCCGTTAAAAATAACTTTTGAAAATAACAATCGTGGTCCTGGACAGTGAGTGACCTTACTGATTGTCTTTAGTCATTGTTTAAAAACAAGCTAATAAAACTTGCTAACTAGCATTAGTGAAGCGGCCAGAGGGATCGTTCTGCCTCCATCTAAGCTCCGCCCACATAAAAACGTCACCATGTTTACCAACTGAAAAGGGATCGTAAAAAAGAGCGTGGTGAGCTGAAATCAAGGGGGTAATCCATCGAGCGGAAGTTGAAGCCTCGTGGGAGCTGACATCTTGCCGCAGAACTTCACTAGCGTTAGCATTCCCATTGACTCACGTTCATTTTGGCGTAACTTTGACAGTGAATAACTTTACATCTGAGGCGTTTGAAGACCCCATTTGTCCTTTATTTATTTCTAAAGAAACTCGACAATGTATAAATAGCTCCATTACCTTGTAGCTTATGTTATGGCCCCGTAGAAGCAGTTTTAGTGAAAGTAGGCTAACGATTGCGTCATACCCTTTTGAGATTACCGTATGGACACGAGAAGAAGCTCTCGCGCAATCGGGAAACGTGGAGGCAGAATGACAAAATAATTTATCAGAATACCTAGCAAAACTGTCTCCTTCTCCTAGCCCGTGGACAGCTCCTATTCATACTCTCCGCCTCTGCGCATGTTTCGGAAGGGAATGATTCAGATTTATCATGCCACCGCACTAGAAATCAAACGGGTCACTCACGTCACATCTACGTAGACTAGCTCTGTATGAGTCTGCGCGTCAGGGACGGAAGTGCTAAAAAATCGCCAAAAACGGGCTTCAGTCGTCTCAATGGAGTTCCAATGAGATCGCTCTGTCCATTTCTTTTACTGTCTATGGCTGAAATAGCTGAAACCTGCGTACGTCACGAAGTGCGGAACATTATAGAAAAATTCAACTGCAGTAGCTACTGTTCAACCTGAAGAGGGCAGCACTAAGACGTTTTTACACCATGTAGAAATAAAACACTTTTTACAGAAATGTCAAAAAAGTTACTTGAATCAATGACTGGTATTAATAAAGATCCATTCTTACAGTTCATTGACTAAAAAAGTTGTTTTAAGGGTTTAGTTACTCTTTAAATACTCCTCAATTCCACAAACAAGGCAAACACATAAAGCATGACTTATCTGTTTGACTCCAGAGATGCATGAAAGACCAAGTCCAAGTCCCTGCTGAATTTGGTTCGAAAAGTCTGATGTCCAAGCAATAGTAGTAGAATAAGTCCAATCCAAACATGGTGTTTGGAAGAAATCAGAATCCATCACTTTAATCCACAGTCCTTTTTTGATGTAGCCACCTTTCTCATTCCAGCAGGCGTTTTATACAGACTCCAAACAATATGTTTAGCGACATGTCAAGAATAAAATACATTCACTTAGTGCAGTAGTAGAGGTCCTCTAACAGTCAAATCAACATCTATCCATAGCACCTGTTCTCACTACTTCCTCTCTGCCTCTTTCAACCACGTCCTAGACAACATTCTCCCCGATGACCTCTAGTGGCCGGGAGAAAAAATACCCCTAGTGATAGTGGAACCGTTACAACACTACTGCTGCGTCCCAATTCGCATACTATCCGTCCTAAATAGTATTCGAAAATAGAATTAGTGCGTCCCAAACCGTAGTATGTTGAAATGAGTATTTCAAAGATACCCGGATGGTCTACATTTCCGGTCAGAATCCGAAGTGTAGAACCTATGGCCGTTTCTCAATACCAAGTACGCAGACTTCGGACTTGCGTCCTTGGTAGTTCAGACTTGCCAAGTTCGACTCCGGAGAACGAACTCCCGAGGACGAGAGGACGCAAGTCCGGTTCTTCTGCAAATGGAACAGAGCGTACTTGATTGCGTCACTCAGCAGCACGCTCTACTCCGGTTATCTCTTTATATAGCCTATTTTAGGCAACAATAAAACGAAATTTGCTACAACTCTGCATCTTTTCGTAAACAATAAAACGAAATATGTTTTAAAACACCACTCTGCCTATTTTCATTAACAAAATAATAATAATAAAAAAAAAATATTAGCTTAATGGCCATGTGGGCAACGCGATTCTCTTCACTGCATAGGCTATATATTTATAACAAAATGAACATGATCTTTTTGTTTTCGTTTTAAAAATATGAAACATTGATTTTTATTGACATTTATCAAACAGAGACAGGGTTATGTCATTTTATTTTATAGCTCATATAGTAAAGATAATATAAAAAAGTTAAATAGCCATAAAGTTATGAAACCTCAAAAACTTTTTTTTTTTGCCATGGAACAAACTATAGTTCAATGAGACCAAAGATAGACTTATACACAAGACGAATTATTATACGTCAAGATTTATCCACTAGACTGCCGGCGGCAAACGTCAGAAGCACTAGCCGAGGATAAGCTGTTTCAGTCAGGGTTGATCTCGCTGAGTGCCCGCTGAAGGCTTGGATGTCAGAACTCCGAAAACGTCAGATGCATTTTTCAAATAGGCGCTATCTTTATAAATAAACTACAGATTTGTGATTTAAACAACCACATTCTCGCCTGAAACACTTTTAAAATTACATTTTATGAATCAATAACAGTAGTATTTTGATATTTCGCGGATTTTCTCCGCTCCCATTGACGCTTGCTGGTTGGTGCGAGGTGCATTCTGGGTTACCTGGCTATCTCAAGTCCACACAAGTCACCTCGGTCACCTCTCGATGCATCCTCGGTAAACGGGGCGGATCAAGAACACATCCGGGGATTTGAAGTGGACTTGGCTAGATGTGAACTTTGAATTGGAACAGTACTTGGGCAGCGACTGATGACGTTTCACAAGAACACAAGTACAGACAAGTACGCATATAGAGAGCCTAAGTCCCGCCCCTTCCGGTCGGCCACCATGGGACCTAACTTCGGAAAAATATTGAATGGTAGTCAATGGCAAGTGACAACTTATTTTTTTATTCCGTCTGAACTGTGCCCTCAATTACACATATGATGTTTGCCAATTTAAAAGCTACATTTTAAAGTAAAGAAAGTCGCAGTTTGATGTAAAAGCGTTGAGGTATAAGACTGTGAAAATACGTAATTACAAAGACTACAAACCCCAAAGGCGCACATTTTCTCTCAATGAATAAAGCAAACTTTACTGAGGCTGTCTGTCATTATTTCTACAGTCTTACGTTATAATCGTAACGTTACGCCGTCCTACCTGAGTGTTTTGTACCAGACTGCACACACACGAGCAGCGGATCTCGTTTCTCTTCCCGGGAGATGTAGTTCACAGAGCGATTTTCACATAAAACTAAACGTTACTCTTCTGTTGTATGACAAACTGCGACGTTTTTGACTTTGAGAATCATCCTTTAAATTGACAAACATCATATGTGTAATTCAGGGCACAGTTCAGACGGAATAAAAAGATAAGTTGTCTCTCCCCATTGACTTCCACTCATATTTTTTCCGAAATAAGGTCCCATGAGCCGGAAGCGAAGGGGCGTGACTTAGGCTCTCTATAGAGAAACGGCCTATGTGTAGAACGGCTGATATTGCCCACAACCCTTTGCGCGTTGAACGAGGATTCGGTTAAAACTACAAACACGAGTAAAAAGTGTTAAAAAAACTACAGACACCGAGGACGCGCGCGTTATGTTGAGAGGTTTAGATAAAGAGCTTTGAGTGATTAATTAACACTAGCTGACCTGACGAAATTAATTTATTCAATGTTCTCCACATTATACTGCATCTGCTGCAGGATTGTTAACTTTTGTAAGGATACGTTTAGCTGTTACTTTTTAAATGCATCATTATATTCAAATTGCAAAACACGAGGAAAGTATGAAAGACCCCTGACTGGCAGATTAACGTACTCGGTAGGAAATCAAATTAGATTTAATGGAGGATTTTAACTGTGACGAGATGATTGACAGGGCAGTTTATGGCGACAGGATGCACGCAGCACGCGACAGAGCCGTCCGTTAAAGATGACGTGATAGTATGTCCCAAATCTTGCCTACTTTTTTGCTACATGAATACTGATTATTGCTTTACTTTAAAGGATGTTACCTTGTATTATGAAAACAAAAGCAATAAGGATCTGGAATTTATTGTTAACCTTTTTATCTTATTAGCAAAATTTCACACACATAAACAAAAATTCCTTAAGTCATCTCCTATGTTAAATTTATTTTGTTATGACTTTGACTCCCACATTTCTTCAATAAGATTGTTAAAAAAATGAAAAATCTGTGAAATATTTACAATGCTATGATACACTCTTCAATACCCCTGGTGTTTCGTAATACTCTTTTTTGTTAAAATTGAATGTGAACTTTGCTCTATTATTTATTTATGTATTTAATTTTGTTTTGGTTGTTTATGTTCTGTTATTATTTGTATGTTACCTTTCTGCAATTAAAAAAAATTTTTTTTTGCTACATACTCAAAAGTATGTACTTTTTCTTCACAAAAAGAGTACATACTTTTAGGGCGTAATATAAGTAAGCAAATTAGGATGCAGGGATAGTTATAGTAGCAACTACATAATTACTGAAACTGTTAATAGAAAACACAACTACAATTAATAAGACATTTTAAGATATTTTCCAAAGTCCCATTTTTTTAATCATGTAAAATATGCTGTGATAGCTAAACACTTTTTTTTTAATGCATCTCTCACATGCTCCTCTGAAAGCCTCAGGATCCAGCTGTTCATTGCTGTTGTGTGTTAATGAATGCTGTTGTCCTGCACAGGTTGTCCATGAGATCAGAAATTACCCATATCCTCAGTTACACCTGCTGGCTCTCCAAGGCCTCAGTCCGTCTCGACACGCGTCTGCCGTGCGGGAGAGTTACGAGGTACATCACGCCTTACCTGATGCTCTTCATCACACGTGTTCAGATCTCATGATCTGATGATTCCCTGTGGTTTTCTTCCAGGAGCTCCTGCAGTTGGAGGACAGACTGGGAAACGTGAACCGAGGGGCTGTGCAGACCACCATTGAGAGGTGTACATTTCCTCACAAGTATAAAAAGGTAAACATGACTAAAATGTGTATTTTTATTTATATATTTATGCATCACATAATTGTAGTCCATTACTGGGAAATAGTCGGAAATCGGTACAGTAGTAGTGTAACTATAGTGTAGTTCTTCCATAGTATTTTTTCTACTATGGAAGTCAATGGTGCCGAACAACTGTAAAGTGTCACCACATAATCCAACTACATAGATTATTTTCTACCAAACTTGTTAATAGCTTTCAATAGGAAAACCACACGTATTATATTGATCTAAAAAAATCCAAAAAGAAGGAAAATTAAAAAAATAATTATATATATATATATATATATGTTTATGGTCATGTCATGTGATCATTTTCACAAGTTTAAATGATTAAATTATCAAGTTAAATTATTGATATATTAGTATGATATATCAGTAAAACAAGTGATTTTTTTTTTAGATTTTCACTAAAATGAGTTGATTAAGTATGGAAGCTTGTTTCCGCCACTGAATAAAAAAATAAAATAAATAATTGTGACTTTTTTTCTCACAATTCCGAATTTATATCTCGCAATTCTGACTTTATATCTCGCAATTCTGACTTTATATCTCGCAATTCTGACTTTATATCTCGCAATTCTGACTTTATATCTCACAATTCTGACTTTATCTCACAAGTCTGACTTTATATCGCAATTTTGACTTTATATCGCAATTTTGACTTTATATCTCGCAATTCTGACTTTATATCTCGCAATTCTGACTTTATATCTCGCAATTCTGACTATATATCGCAATTCTGACTTTATATCTCGCAATTCTGACTTTATATCTCGCAATTCTGACTTTATATCGCAATTCTGACTTTATATCTCGCAATTCTGACTATATCTCACAATTCTGACTTTATATCGCAATTCTGACTTTATATCACGCAATTCTGACTTTATATCTCGCAATTCTGACTATATCTCACAATTCTGACTTTATATCGCAATTCTGACTTTATATCGCAATTCTGACTTTATATCTCGCAATTCTGACTTTATATCGCAATTCTGACTTTATATCTCGCAATTCTGACTATATCTCGCAATTCTGACTTTATATCTTGCAATTCTGACTTTATATCTCGCAATTCTGACTTTATATCACGCAATTCTGACTTTATATCGCAATTCTGACTTTATATCTCGCAATTCTGACTATATCTCGCAATTCTGACTTTATATCTCGCAATTCTGACTTTATATCTCGCAATTCTGACTTTATATCTCGCAATTCTGACTTTATATCTCGCAATTCTGACTTTTTATCTCGCAATTCTGACTTTATATCGCAATTCTGACTTTATATCTCGCAATTCTGACTTTATATCACGCAATTCTGACTTTATATCGCAATTCTGACTTTATATCTCGCAATTCTGACTTTATATCTCGCAATTCTGACTTTATATCACGCAATTCTGACTTTATATCGCAATTCTGACTTTATATCTCGCAATTCTGACTTTATATCTCACAATTCTGACTTTATATCTCGCAATTCTGACTTTATATCTCGCAATTCTGACTTTATATCTCGCAATTCTGACTTTATATCTCGCAATTCTGACTTTATATCTCGCAATTCTGACTTTTTATCTCGCAATTCTGACTTTATATCGCAATTCTGACTTTATATCTCGCAATTCTGACTTTATATCACGCAATTCTGACTTTATATCGCAATTCTGACTTTATATCTCGCAATTCTGACTTTATATCTCGCAATTCTGACTTTATATCACGCAATTCTGACTTTATATCGCAATTCTGACTTTATATCTCGCAATTCTGACTTTATATCTCACAATTCTGACTTTATATCTCGCAATTCTGACTTTATATCTCGCAATTCAGAAAAATAATGTCAGAATTGTGAGAAGTAAACTCGCAATTCTGAGAAAAAAAGTCCGAATTGTGAGATAAAAAGTCGCAAGTACCTTTTATATTTTTCATTCTATGGCAGAAACAAGCTTCCGCAATTAAGCCCTCGTCTGGTCGAACCTGTAAATTTATTAAGTGTAAATTGCTATTGGATTTAAAAAAAATAATAGATTTTTGGATTTAAAAAAAAAAATGTATAACTTATCATGTGTCTAATGTGATCCGCAGAGAAGACCTCTGGATCTGAAGATCGGCATGTACGAAGAGGAGCTCGACACGGACGAGAAATGCACGATATGCCTCTCGATGCTGGAGGACGGGGAGGACGTCAGGTAGTTCCGCTCGACACTCGCTTTCATCGGTCTAATGAAACCGGTGACATCATCATCCGCTTTTGTTCTTCTTTCCTCAGGAGATTACCCTGCATGCACCTCTTCCATCAGGCGTGTGTCGACCAGTGGCTGGCGACCAATAAGAAGTGTCCCATCTGCAGGGTAGACATCGAGACGCAGTTGTCCCCCGATAGCTGATGTCTCGAAAGGTCCCGTCGTCTCTCTTCGTCCCCTCATGGGCACTTTGCCAAAATGTGTGTCATCTCCATCACCACTCTCACCTCTGACCTTTGCCTTCTGAGCCAAATGACCATAAGAACAGAGAAGAGTGGAGAAGAACGAGTCCGTCGATGAAGATGGTTTCAGTCAAAGTGCTCTGTGTGTGTGTGTGTGTGTGTGTGTGAACGATGACCAACCAAATGTTCTCAGTGGGTCACGGATGAAGCATTACGGCATATCACACGTGGTTCTTCTTTAAACGTAGTCGAACGAATCATTTGTGGAAAAAACACATCATGAGCGAATGAGAGAAGTGTCGAAAAACGCTCAGTCGTCGTCTCAGTCGTGTCTAATTATCGGAAATGATGCTTGGCGTTCGTTTGTAATGGTGAGGCCAGGCTTGATGATGAAGCGCTTGTCAAACGTATCCACTAAATGCATGTTGAAGCGAGAGCCCGGGTTCTTCTGGGAAACGTGACTAGTCCTGAAGACACTGTGTTCTGGAAGCGAGCGAAACACGTACCGTAATGCCTGTAGCACAAGCACACGTCGAACAGTGACGGCATAACTCCGTGTTTCCATTCGCTCCGTGACTCGTGGTCTCGCTCGTAGAGTCGTGACGTGCATGAAACCCGTTTGCTGCCATTTCCAGAGGACATGACAAGGGAGTAAAGCCATTTGTTTTATAGAAACCAAACATAACTTTTCTAAGGCTGTTGGTCACGATCACTCTTTCTGGTTTTTCTTTCTCTTCTCTTTGCCAGGCTGTGTGTGCGGGGCTGGTTCAGCTTCTCAACATAAGTAGCTGCGATGCTGGAAAAAATAAACAAAACAACTTATTTATTGTTGTCTTAATGTAGTTAGTGGTTATTTTTCGTAAATGCACTCACGTTCTTGATGGGGTCGCGTGATCGTTTCCCTGCTTTTTTTGCATTTGCACTCGAGTGAGCTGTTTCCTTGCGTATCGTGCACTCAATCCCAAAAAAACTAAAAACACACACTAAAAAAATGAGGAAGCAGACTTTAACAGCACAGTTTATTTGCGTAACGATAGTAGGGATGCACCGATATGAAGACTTCGGCGATACAGTAACCGATAACGCTTTATACTTGAAAGCCGATAACCGATATATCGGACGATAAATCTAGATACAAATTTTGGTCGATACCGATAAATTTTTATTTTTTAAAGTCGATAATCAATATATTGCCCAATAAATCTAGATCCAAATTTTGGTCGATACCAATAACTCTTTATGTTTGAAAGCCGATAACCGATATATCGGCTGATAAATCTAAATCCAAATTTTGGTCGATACCGATAACTCTTTACATTTTCAACCTTATAATCAATATATTGCCCAATAAATCTAGATCCAAATTTTGGTCGATACCGATAACTCTTTATGTTTGAAAGCCGATAACCGATATATCGGCTGATAAATCTAAATCCAAATTTTGTCCGATACCGATAACTCTTTATTTTTGGAAAGCCAATAACCAATATATTGGCCATTAAATTTAGATCCAAATTTTGGTCAGTACCGATAACTTTATATTTAAAACCCGATAACCGATATATCGGCCGATAAAACTAGATCCAAAATTGGGTGATACCAATAACTCTTTATATTTGAAAGCCAATAACCAATATATTGGCCGATAAATTTAGATACAAAATTTGGTCAATACCGATAACTCTTTATATTTTAAAGCTTATAACCGATATATTGCACGATAAATCTAGATCCAAATTTTGGTCGATACCGATAAATCTTTATATTTGAAAGCCGATAACCGATATATCGGCCGATAAATCTAAATCCAAATTTTTGTCAATACCGATAACTTTATATTTAAAAGCCGATAACCGATATATCGGCCGATAAAACTAGATCCAAATTTTGGTCGATACGATAACTCTTTACATTTTAAACCTTATAACCGATATATTGCCCGATAAAACTAGATCGAAATTTTGGTCGATACCGATAACTTTATATTTAAAAGCCGATAACCGATATATCGGCCGATAAATTTAGATCGAAATTTTGGTCGATACCGATAACTCTTTATCTTTGGAAAGCCGATAACCGATATATCGGCCGATAAAACTAGATCCAAATTTTGGTCGATACCGATAACTCTTTACATTTTAAAGCTTATAACCGATATATCGGCCGATAAATCTAGATCCAAATTTTTGTCAATACCGATAACTCTTTATTTTTGGAAAGCCGATAACCGATATATCGGCCGATAAATCTAGATCCAAATTTTTGTCAATACCGATAACTCTTTATTTTTGGAAAGCCGATAACCGATATATCGGCCGATAAATTTAGATCGAATTTTTGGTCGATACCGGTAACTTTATATTTAAAAGCCGATAACCGATATATCGGCCGATAAAACTAGATCCAAATTGAGAGATCAGCACTGTAAATTGCACTTAACAGTATTTTCCTTTTTGCAGTAAGTAATATTTCAAATCAATTCAACACCATCACGTCAAACAGTGCGCATCTGAAGTGTCTACGCTGAAGGAAATAATACAGTATTAACACAGCTCTGAAATATCGGCCAAATTTTCTTACGGGGCCGATAACGACGACAACAAAAACGAACATATATCGGCCGATACCGATACAGTGACGATTCGCGGTGCATCCCGAAGCGATAGCTGCCTCACTGACCACTTCAAATGTCCGTGACTGTTTTCCGTAGCAGATGTTATTGACTTTGCTTTCGCAACTTTTCCCGAATTCAAGCGTTCAGCCGCTTGGAGCAGAAGCCAGGAGGTCGGAAGCATTTTCTCGTCTTCGGATCTTTTTTTTTTCATCGTCCGTCCGCGTTTTATAGTTTACACATGATATTGTGCGTCGAAATGCCTTAAGTATTTAACAATCATAATTTATGACTAACTTCACCTGCTATGGGTGCGTATTTAAGTTCTGCGCTAGTATCGCGATGTATTTATTTACGTCAGCATAACGTGTGTATGAATACCTCATCGTGCTATACTTTAATGGGAGTGCTTTGCATGCGGTTGTACTTTAAGGGGCCAAGCTCAAGTCCCCAGCAGGGCGTGCTGAAACGTGCTAGTATGTGGTGCTGTAGTGTTTTGGTTACATTCCATTAACGCGATTTCAAAGAGTCGTTCGGCCGTGCGCTCGTAGACCAACTGGACTTGTTTTGCATGTGTCTGCTGTTTTTGCACTCTCAGCTTCGCTGCCTCTCACTGTCGTCCTGCGAGCGGTGTGTGTTCGGTCGTGAGGAGCGAGTTCAGCGCTTACTGTGATTGATTAAAGCTGCTTGTCTTGTGCCCATGTGGCTTTAACTTTAAGTTCTGCTTATTTTTTTCCCATTAGTAGCATTTTTCTTTGCCTTCGGATTTGTATCGGTACTTCATGTAAGGGGCTTTAAATGTTGATCGCAGGTCGTGTTGTGGTTCATCTAGCGTAGCTGCCGTATCGTATAGGTCTGTCATATTTCACCACGTCAGGTTGTTTACAGGGTTCGTACAGATACTGTAAAATCAAATTTCACTTTTCAAGCACTACTTTTTTTGCCTAAAGGACTACAATGAGATCGAACAATATCTTTAGTATCTTTCAAGTTCTAAAAAAGCGACTGTAGAAACTTTAACCATTGAAAGGATCGGCTACTATGACAAAGATATCGCTTTCCTCTTTCTTTTTTCCCCACATGAAAGCGTGGATATTTATGAGCAATATCACACTCACGGCCATGTGAAATGACTCAATATCAGACGAACTGCAGCGTTAATTTTGTGTGAAAAGATTTATCAATGACACTGTAAAAATTAATATGCTTCATCTAATCAATAAAATTGTGGCAACAGATTACAAGCAATATTATTTATTAATATTGAGCAAATTAGAATTGAGTAATAATCAAATTAATATTCTAATTAGACGATTAATCGCATCCAAAATAAAAGTTTGTGTTTACATAATGTATGTGGGTGCACTGCGTATAATTATTTTGTACATATATAAATACACACGCATGCATGTATATTTAAGGAAAAAAAAATAAATATATAATATTTATATTTATATATAATATAAATTATATATAAATCTATATACAGTAAATACATGAAAATATTTCTTAAATATATACAAGCATGTGTGTATTTATATATACAAAATAATTATACACAGTGCACCCACATATATTATATAAACAAAAACTTTTATTTTGGATGCGATTAATCGTTTGACAGCCCTAATTCTAATCAATTCTAATTTGTCCAATTTAATTAATGATATTGCTTGTAATATGTTGCCACAATTTTATTGATTAGATAAAGCATATTATTTTTTTTCAGTGAAGGTCAAAAACTACTTTCACATATATTGTCGTTCAATAATTCAAGCAAAAGTACCTTTTCATAAATATGGCTGTTTTCAGGGTTTACACTGAAAAAAAAAATAATACGCTTTATCTAATCAATAAAATTGTGGCAACATATTACAAGCAATATTATTAATTAAATTAAAATATTAATTCAATTGATTATTAAAAAAGTATTGAAATTATTATTAATTTAAAAATTATTGAAATTATTATTAATTTAATTATTAATTAAATTAAAATATTATTAATTAAATTGGACAAATTAGAATTAGAATATTAATTTGATTAACTATTACTCAATTCTAATTTGTTCAATTTAAATTTAATATAAATTCAATTTAATAATTTAAAAATTAAATTTGTTCAATTCAATTTAATTCAATTTGTTCAATTCTAATTTGTTCAATTTAATAATTTGTTCAATTTAATTAAATTTAGCAATTCTAATTTGTTAAATTTAATTTACAATCTAATAATATTGCTTGTAATCTATTGCCACAATTTTACTGATTAGATAAAGCATATTAATTTTTACAGTGTAGGACTTAAATTTCAAGAAGTTCAATTCAAGCACTTTAAGGATCTTGTACGAACCCTGTATTTAACTTCAATAATCTGTTGTGTTTTTACACTATCGCTCATTGATAACTCTTGTTTCCGGTGAAATAATTGTGTTTCCTGCCATGCAAAACAATCTGTACCTGGAATAACAGTTACTTTCGATTGTTTCCTATATGCGGAAAATGAAAAAATGGCTTTATATCGTATGATTTGTTGTTTCTAGCCTGTGTAGCCTTAAAGTCTCTTGATTTGATCCATCTCTCCAGCAGATTTTGGACATAAGCAATAGTAGTGTCATGTTTCGCTAACAGACTGAACCGTAGATCCTAAAGCACAAGCTCTGTAATGCATGTCTTTCTCAGGTTTTAATATGCGTATGAGAATGGATACATATGTTAAAATATTTTACCATAAATATTTCTGATGTTTTTTCTGCTGCTGACATAAAAAGAAAGAAAAAAAAAGAAGAAAAAAATAGTTGAATAACCTGCCAGTGAAAGGGAAGTGGCTCTTTGTACAAGACACTGCTGTGTGCTGTTACTGCGCAATGTTTTCTGACATGAATATTTTATAGCTCAAGTAGAAAAATATGTATTGACAATATTTAAGCAATAGCTTGGTGATTATAATGTATGATAACTAGATAAGTGTATATTGCGTAAAAAAAAATGAAGAAAATCTTAGATTCACTTTTGGTGGATTTTGTACTGTATTTATTACTAATGATGATGCAAAAAGTTGCATAGCTTAACCCAAATTTTTCTTTCTTTTTTAATTTCTTGTCTTGTATATGACCCTTTTTGTATGTGTTTTTTCAAATAAAATGTTGAAAATGCCTAAAAAAAACATCTTTGCTGCATATTCTGGGTCACAACAAACGTAAATAAAGAAAACAGAAAACATGTAGCCTTACTTCCGATTACAAGATCACGTAATTCATAAAGGCTATTTTCAATTAAAACAGCGTAATTTTATTCCCAAAAAAGAGAAAACTTTTAATCACTGGATATTACCGTCGGTCATTTATACACATCGCAAATTAGTGGTCAAATATTAAAAGTTTAGCGAGATGCATTTTAGAAAGTGTCAGGATTTCAGGATAATGACGACAGCAATTCTATATTTAAAGTTTATTTAAATTTTTAACTTTTTATGGATTTTTTTTGCTCTGTTTTTTGAATTAACGAGTTAATTTTTCATGGAATTTTTTTTTTGCTCTGTTTTTCTGAATTAATTTCGTAAAACAGAGCGAAAAATTTTTTTATGAAAAATTAACTCGTTAATTCAGAAAAACAGAGCAAAAAAAATCCATGAAAAGTTAACTCATTAATTCAGAAAAATAGAGCAAAAACTTTTTTCTCATGAAAAATTAACTGATTAATTCAGAAAAATAGAGCAAAAACTTTTTTCTCATGAAAAATTAACTGATTAATTCAGAAAAATAGAGCAAAAACTTTTTTTCTCATGAAAAATAATTCAGAAAAACAGAGCAAAAAAATTTTTTCTCGTGAAAAATTAACTCGTTAATTCAGAAAAACAGAGCAAAAACCTTTTTTTTGTCATGAAAAATTAACTCGTTAATTCAGAAAAACAGAGCAAAAACCTTTTTTTCTCATGAAAAATTAACTTGTTAATTCAGAAAAACAAAGCAAAAACTTTTTCTCATGAAAAATTAACTGATTAATTCAGAAAAACAGAGCAAAAACTTTTTTTCTCATGAAAAATTAACTCATTAATTCAGAAAAACAGAGCAAAAACTTTTTTCTCATGAAAAATTAACTCGTTAATTCAGAAAAACAGAGCAAAAAAATTTTTTCTCGTGAAAAATTAACTCGTTAATTCAGAAAAACAGAGCAAAAACCTTTTTTTCTCATGAAAAATTAACTCGTTAATTCAGAAAAACAGAGCAAAAACCTTTTTTTCTCATGAAAAATTAACTTGTTAATTCAGAAAAACAAAGCAAAAACTTTTTCTCATGAAAAATTAACTGATTAATTCAGAAAAACAGAGCAAAAACTTTTTTTCTCATGAAAAATTAACTCATTAATTCAGAAAAACAAAGCAAAAACTTTTTCTCATGAAAAATTAACTCGTTAATTCAGAAAAACAGAGAAAAAACTTTTTCTCATGAAAAATTAACTCATTAATTCAGAAAAACAAAGCAAAAACTTTTTTTCTCATGAAAAATTAACTCGTTAATTCAGAAAAACAGAGAAAAAACTTTTTCCCATGAAAAATTAACTCATTAATTCAGAAAAACAAAGCAAAAACTTTTTCTCATGAAAAATTAACTCGTTAATTCAGAAAAACAAAGCAAAAACTTTTTTCTCATGAAAAATTAACTCGTTAATTCAGAAAAACAGAGTAGATTTTTTCTCTTCGAGTGAATTGCTCCAACACATTTTAATGGTCTTGAGTTGATTAAAAGGCTAATAATTATTCATAAATCATAAAAAAATATAAAATTATAAACAATCAAAATGAAACGCTTACTAAAAGCATGAAATAATTCATTTGTTTAACTAAAAAATAAACGTAAAAACAAATGTGTATTAATTAGGGCTGAGAAACGATTAATCGCATCCAAAATAAAAGTTTGTGTTTACATAACATATGTGTGTGTGTAGTGTGTATAATTATTTTGTATATATAAATACACACACATGCATGTATATATTTAAGAAATATTTGCATGTATATACTTTATATATATTTATACAAAATTAATATTATACATAAATATTTGATATATTAATAACACATTTTTCTTAAGTATATACATGCATATGTGTGTATTTATAAATACAAAATAATTATATACACATATGTTACGTAAACACAAACTTCTATTTTGGATGCGATTAATCGTTTCCCAGCCCTAGTATTAATATCTTATATCCAAAACCTTGAGAAAGACACCAGAGTTGAAGCCAATGACGACAGCAGCACTCATCGATGCAAATACAAAGGAAGTTTATTTGAATTTCTTTAAAAAAGTACAAAGACAAGTCCCTGCGCTCTCAGTATTTGGGATACAGAACCCTTTGCGTTTGCCCGTCGGCTTTGTTCCGGTCGAGCCACTTGGCGCAGGGGAAGATGGTGGTCACCCAGTTGGCGGTGTTGGTGACCTCCACACACTCCAGGAACCAGCCGGGCGACGTGCTGGAGTCGTCGTGCTCCACCCGGACCCGCAGGAGCTCCCCCAGATCCAGCATCTCCAGCAGGAAGCGGTCCGTCCGGCCCCGCTCGAACAGGTTCCTGAACTTCTGCCGGAGCGCACGCTTGCCCGAGTCCCCGTTGACGCCGTAGAGCGTGATGAAGACGTTGGCGTCGGTGGCGGCTTCCTTCACGTCTCCCGTGATCACGATGATCTCGTATTTAACGGGAACCAGACTGCGGACTTTGCTGGCGAAACTCTCCACGGTTTTGCTGCACTCGAACGTCATGAACTCGTCTCTCTTGGCGGACAGGGGGATCCGCGCGTCACACGTGAAGTAGAACCTTGCCGAGAATAATGCTCAGTCACGCCCAGGGTTGGGAAAATTTCAATAAAATTATACGACTAAATTTAAATATATATATATATATATATATATATATATATATATCTTTTTTTATAAATGTTACATAAAAAATGTTTTAAATATGTATATATATATATATAATTACATATATATATATATATATATATATAAAAGTTTTTTTATAAATGTTATAAAAAATGTTTATAATATATATATAAATATATATATATATATATATATTATATATATATATTAGGGCTGTGAAACGATTAATCGTGATTAATCGCATCCAAAATAAAAGTTTGTGTCCACATAATATATGTCTGTGTAGTGTGTATAATTATTTTGTATAAATAAATACACACATATGCATGTATATATTTAAGAAAATGTGTTATTAATAAATCAAATACTTATATTTATGTATAATATTAATTTTGTATAAATATATATATATAAAGTATATACGTGCAAATATTTCTTAAATATATACATGCATGTGTTTGTATTTATATATATATAAAATAATTATACACACTACACACACATATATTATGTAAACACAAACTTTTATTTTGGATGCGATTAATCGTTTCACAGATTATAAATATTTAGAAAATATATATTGTTTATAAATATTTATATATATAAAATATATAAATATATTACATAAATAAATAATATTTATATATATTATATATATATTATATATATATATATATATATATATATATATATATATATATCTGACCCTGGACCACAAAACCAGTCGCAAGTCACACTGCTATATTTGTGGTAATGTCCAACAATACATTGTATGGCACAAAATGATAGATTTATTTATTTTATGCCAAAAATCATTAGGATGTTAATTAAAGATAATGATCATGTGTGTTTGTGTGTGTGTTCGCTGTGTAAACATGATGCTTATTTTAGTTGGAGACTACATGCCTTAACCCGTCTCGCTTGCACGAAAACATTCAGTATTCCTCAAAATGAATAAAAACAGTCAAATGCAATCTCAGAATTTTACGCAAAACTTTATTAACTAATTAACTTTAAAATATTAAATTACAAAAATATATTTTATGTATTTAATCTCACTTTAGTTTATTAGTAAATATAGACCATTTCACAAGATGTAAACAACACTGGTCCAGAAGCACTTCCTGTTTCAGTTTGTAACTGTTTTCTTTATTTCACATGTAAAGAAAACTTCTTAAAGATGTTTGTTTAACTTTTTGATTCATATTTATATGTTCTGTTGGTTGTATTTTATCCCAGCTTTAATGTAGTGTTAAAAAACTGAAACAGGAAGTGCTTCTGTACCAGTGTTGTTTACATCTTGTGAAATGGTCAATAGTAATGTATTTAACCCATGTCTTTGCTGCTGACCTTCAATGATATAATTCAACCGTACTAATAAGCAAATATCACTTTAGATTAGATTTAGAAATAAGAGTGTTGAACTTCCATCTCCTGTATTATATTGCTCTTTAATCCAGATTATCAGCATCTGAACTGTACAGTCAATCTGCTTTTCTTCAGCATTGTTCACTTCACTTCTGGTGTGAGAGGGCCTTTACATTTGCCAAAAAAATACTACTTTTTTTGTTTTTTAATAATGCTTGTTATTAAAAAACAAACAAGTAAGCCCGGGGAAAGCCCGGCCAGGTGGGAAAGAGTGACGTAAAGTATTACTCTTCAGAGAAGTAATGCAATCATTGACATTACAGCAGTGAGAGATAGAGACGGGGACTCACTTGTTGCCCAGCTCTTTCTCTGTGATCAGCACCTCCTGCACGTGCCAGAAACACTCGTTCTTCACCTTCTTCTCCTTCGTTAAATGACCCAAGCAAATGCCAACGATCTCGCCCACATTCTTAGAGGAAAACTCGAATGAATCCGTGGCACCACTGGAACAGAGTCAGATCATGAGTCATTAGGAGTCATGCGTTCGGTCATTTACACTGAGAAATAAATAACGTGACGTGGATAAAGATTTTTTATTTTTTATTCTTTTGTGGAAAAAATCTTCCATAAGATCTTGCAATGCTGTCCTGCAAAAACTAACCAACTAACTAACTGACTAATACAGCTAGCTAGCTAACTAACCAACTAACTAACCCAAAAAATATATAAACTATATTTTAAGTAAAATGAATAAATTAACACATTTGACTAACTAACTATTAAACTAACTAATCCAACTAACTATTAAACTAACTAATCTGAATATTAAACTAACTAACTAACTATTAAAATAACTAATTAATCCAACTAACTAACCCAAAAAATATGTTAACTATATTTTAAGTAAAATGAATAAATTAACACATTTGACTAACTATTAAACTAACTAACTAATCCAACTAACTATTAAACTAACTAATCCAACTATTAAACTAACTAACTAACTAACTAACTAACTAACTAACTAATCCAACTAACCCAAAAAATATATAAACTATATTTTAAGTAAAATGAATAAATTAACACATTTGAATAACTATTGAACTAACTAATCTAGCTAACTATTAAACTAACTAATCCAACTATTAAACTAACTAACTAACTAACTAACTATTAAAATAACTAACTAACTAATCCAACTAACCCAAAAAACATATAAACTATATTTTAAGTAAAAAATTTAATTAAATTTAAATAAATAATAAACAATTAAATAAGTAAAACAAAATAAATAAAAATAAGATTAATCCAACTAAAATTATTATTTTTTAACAAATACCATTTAATTGAAATAAATAGTAAGAAAATCAGTGTAAAATGTCAAACGAATGTAATAAAAATAAGAGTAAACTTACTTAATAAAGGGATTGAAATCAATTAAATATTATTTTAACAAAATAAACAATAGGGCTATATTCATACATTTGATTAAAATGTTACATCTTACGTCTGCGACTCACAGTGAGTTAAAAACACAATAAAATAGGCTAACAGAAACTAAATAGTTTGCACATTCATAATATAAAACTTTCACAGTATTAATTTAGTTTTTTGCATAAAAACATAAAGCAATCTTTTAAAAATTTCAATCATATCTTTGGGGTCCATCACGGCATCTAAACGCCCAGATGTGTGTTGTGTAGAGCTCTATAGAAATACAGCTGACTGCTTAAAATGTGTGTGTGTGTGTAAACAAACCGCAAAAACTTCTTCTTCTTGGAGTTCTCCATCATAAACTCTTTGGATCGACCTTTCTTGCCCTCCAGAACGATCCACACGTTCTCCTTCGTCTCGGCGTCGTCAGAACCGGCCGTCGTGATCTCGATCTCGTATTCTGGACAGAAGTCACAGTGCAAACTCAAAAAAGCAGAGGACTTTAACTTAAAGTACCACTTATTACTCAAAAGGGGTAGAGTACACATGTTTTACTTCTTCCTAATCCTTTTTGTACAAGTAAATAGAATTTTTTTATTAAAAAATAAAAAAATAAAAAAATAAATTTTCTGTTAAATAAAGTAAATATTTTTTTTAAGTACTGGAAAGTATGGAGTTTTATTTTGTTGTTTACCATTATTATTTTTCTTTTTTATTAAAAAAAAAAAAGATATTTACATGTTCAAAATAAAGATATCAATCAATCAATCTGTACTTTGCTTAGGTTTGGGGACGTCTGGTCACTCTATTCTGAACACAAGGCTTACAAACACCTGAAACACACACACACACACACACACTCTTACTGGTCTTTTCACTGAGATCCAGAATATCGTTATTGGCACATGCCAGTTCCCTCATGATCTGACCGTCGTCTTCGCTTCGGGCCAGCCACCGGTCGCAGGGGAAGCGGAAGGTCTCGTCGAGGAGCTCGTCCTTCACGTCGATGTACTCCAGGTGCCAGCCGGGCGCCAGGCCCTCGTTATCGTGCCAGACCCGGACCTTGGACAGCTCGCCCAGACTCAGGACATCCAGGAAGCGGAAAATGTCCACTTGTTTGCGCTCGAACTTGTTCCTGTTGCTGCTCTCCTTCAGTGCTAGTGTTCCCGTGTCTCCGTTTTCCCCGAACACGATCAGAAACACGTTGGCATCGGTACCAGCGGCTGCACCAACACACGGGAAAACAGCAGCGTCTCATTCATAGCTCAGCTCATGATGGTTTCATAGATAGCAATGAGATTTAGTGGAGAGCACACTTTTATTCATGTTATGGTGATTCATTTTAAATCATTTGGTTTCCTTTTGGAAATTTTTGGGATTTTTTGGAAAGACGGCTACATTTACCTTGAAAAATCTTACAGAAAATACAGTTTTGTGAGAATCATCCTTCAATCTGATGGTTTACTTGGCTGGACAGAG
Source organism: Cyprinella venusta (assembly GCA_038021265.1). Classification (NCBI taxonomy): domain Eukaryota; kingdom Metazoa; phylum Chordata; class Actinopteri; order Cypriniformes; family Leuciscidae; genus Cyprinella; species Cyprinella venusta. The sequence continues at coordinate 733,983 of CM075872.1, forward strand.
CAAATTATGCCATAATCAACAAGATAAATGGTGTATGCTTTTTATTAGTTTTTTATATTTATATATTTTTACAAAATTTTATCCTTTTTATTAGTTATTGATTTTTTTAATATATATATATATATATATATATTACTATTTATTTTTTATTTATTTATTTTATTTTAGTTATAAATTTATTATAGATCATCACTAAATGAAAATACAAAATTGCCTTGGCAACTAGATGTAATTTTATATATATATATATATATATATATATATATATATTACGGTTATTGACCTTGGTTCAGAAGTTCATTAAAACTCCTGAGCTTTGAAAGAAATGATCAATAAAACATTTCTTCACGGTACATTAGTAATCATTTCATTCACTTTCTTACTCACTTATCAATTTTATTCATCAATGACACATTAAAATGAATGGTAAAACTTTAATATAAATATTAGTTAACATAACTTTTTAGATTTTTGTTATGTTACAACACAACTGTAGGTTGTCAGCTCAGATCCATTAAATATTATTAACAGAGGCAAGTTACAAGCAACCTTTTATTTTGATAATGTATTTGTAAATGTTGAAATGGACATTAATTTTAGTATTTGTATTATTATTATAATTTTAATGTTTTCTGCTTCATATATGGAAGTTTGTTTCCATCATTGAATAAAAAATAAAAAGGTGTCATTTGAATCCTTTTTTCCCCCCTCGCGATTCAAAGAATTGTGAGATAAAAAAGTTGCAATTGCCTTTTTAATTTTTTTAATTCTGTGAGGGAAACAAGCAGTCATGCAACGTGTAAACTCCACCTACCAGTAAGGTCACTGGTTTTGACCTGAATGATGTACGTGGTTTTCTCCACCATCTCCTCGTCGTCCACCACGGCAGGAAGTTCGCACACCTTCGTCCTCTTGGGTCCTTTGGTCTTGGACAGCCATTCCTCGTACGTGAAGACGTACACCTCCTCCGTGGTCAGGTTTCTCATGATCATCTGGGTCACGTGGAAACGATTCTGGTCAGTATCGCGATATTTTGAGCACGCAATTATATCAATACAGTAGTTACACAATGAACTACTTCATTATATTAAATTATCCATTTTACTTTCAGGTTTTCTCCATTGGTTTACTCTGATAATTTACATTTGCGTATTACGTCCACAAGGTGGCGCTTGTTGCAGAGCTTTGTTGTGATTGGATGCGAGCGTCTGGAGTCGTCACAGACTGACCTTGTCAAGGAACCAATCAGGACGACTCCCCGTCCCGTCGATGCGGACTCGAAGCTTCTTCAGGGGTGCGATGTCATCGATCTCCAAGTTAAATGTGTCCTCCTGTCCTCTTTCAAACCTACGAGAAACACACGACACACGTTTAAAAAGACAATTAAAAGCTTACAAAATAAGTGTTTAGAACAGGAGTTAACATTCAGTAATATTGAATATCAGATGAGAACAAAACATTTTCATAACTGATGAACTTTGCAACATTGGACCTGTTATAGAACAGAATTGAATTTGCTTAATAATTGATGAATTTTGCAACATTTACGAAGTTATTTAAATGAACTGAATTTTTTACAATTGATAAATTTTGCAAAATTGAACCTGTTATTGAACAGAATTGAATTGGTCCTCTTTAAACACACGTACTGTGGGTTTGTCATAGGTTTGAAAAAGACAATTAAAGAGATTACAAAAAAGTGTTTAGAACAAATTAACATTCAGAATTATTAATTTGATGCACTGACATTATCAGATGAGAATTGAATTGATCTGAATAATATAATAGTTTCATAATAGATCAATTTTGCAACATTGACAGTTACTGAATTAAACTGAAGCAACATTGAATTAATTGAAACAATATTGAACTGAATTAAACAGAATTTTGACACCATTGTCTTCTATAGAGTTGCTTTATAGTTGAATGTTTCGTAACTAATGAATTTGGCGACATTTATTACACTTATTGAACTGAATTTAATTTTTTTAGAATTGATTAATTTTGAAATGAATTAAATTTTTCATAATTGATGAACTTAGCAACATTTACACTGTTATTGAACTGAATTGAATTTTTCATAATTCATTAACTTTGCAGCATTGAACCTGTTATTAAACAGAATTTTTCATAATTGATAAATTTTGCAAAATTGCCCGTTATTGAACAGAATTGAATTTGTATCATAATTGATTAATTTTGAAACATTTACACTGTTATTAAACTGAATAGATTTTTTCATAATCGATTAATTTGACAACATTGACAGTGTTTTTGAACTGAATTGAATAAATATTGAGCTGAATTTTGCAAAATTGCCCCTGTTATTGAAAAGAATTGAATTTGTATCATAATTGATTAATTTTGCAACATTTACACTGTGTTATTGAACAGAATTGAATTTGTTTCATTGATTCATTTTGCTACATTTACACTATTATTAAACGGAATTGAATTAGTTTCATAATTGATTTGAATTTGAAAATTTGAATTTGAAAATTTGAATTTGATTAATTTTGCAACATTTACGTAGTTTTTTTCCTTTTAAAGCTGCTTTGAATCAATCTGTATTGTATAAAGTGCTGTAGAAATAACTTTCTCCAGTGTGTTTCGTGGGCGTGTGAACTAATGATTTGGATGATGGTGAATGGGTACCTGTCCTCATTTTTCATAAGGAGCATCTCCTCCGTACTCCCATTGGCCCCGGACACAGTTATGAAAATGTTGGTGTCTGTTCCTGCGTTTTGAGTGTCACCCGTGACGACGGTCACTTCATAAACCACCTGAACAACAGCGAGAACATGAGACGCAACACACCACACACACACTCATTCACCAGAGTGACGACCACATTCTACAAGCGAATCAACTCAATGACAATTTACAAAAAATAGGAGCATGTAAAATAACCTGATCATCAAATATTAAACAGCACAAATCTAAACTGAGTTACTGAATGCAATGTTGATCTACTCCACCTGTGTTTGATCATCGCTCTGAATCCCATCCGGACGGAATCTTGGACTTAAATAAAATTCTCTCAGATTTTTGTTCTAAATCTTTTTTTATGAAACCACACTCAAGTGTTGATAAAAAAGAATGCATGAAGCTAATATTTTTGTTGTTATTTTGTTTTTGTTATATTGCATGTTCAGATATTCATACAACAAAATATTCCATAAAAGTTATTATAAATGTTGCTGCTCGATAGCAATATCTTTTTTTTTTTTTGAAAGTTCTATCAGGGAAAGAGTTAATGACGCATTTAAACACTTTTTTGCATGTGCAAGAAAAAAAACATTATTTTAATGTTTGTTTTATTAATATTTTGAAATATTGAATATAATGAATACTGAAATATATTCTGAAATATTTTCACGTTTTTATTTTTTATGTTAATTTTATTTACATTTTCAGAAATTTCATTATGTGCTTTTAACATGTTATTAGTTTTTAAAAATATTTTTTTATTTTTATTTTTAGGTCATTTATTTATTAATAGCTTCAACTTAAACTTTTTTTTTCAGTTTATTGCCAAGGCAACATTTCTAATTGATTAATATTTATATTTTATGTTATTTCAACTTTTATTTAATGAACAGAAATGTTTTTAATAGTTTTATTTTTAATTAATGATAATAATTGTGTTGCCAGATCTTGCTACAAAAAAAGCAAAAAGCCCATAATAAGCCAAAATAAATTCAAACGCTCTGTATAACTCTATAAACTTGATTGTATTACACGTGTTTTGGACTTAACACATAACGACAGTGCTTTAGTTAAAATTTAAAACACGGAACTGCGACTTTATAACACGCAACTGCAATATTATATCATGCAATTCTGACTTTATTACATGCAATTGCGATTTTATGTATTATATTATAAATACATAAAAATATACATATACAAAGTCAGAATTCTCAGATATAAACTTGCAATTGTGAGATAAAAAGTCACAATTATCTAAAACGTTTTATTCTGTGGCAGCTCAAAATTTCAGAATTTTTAGACGCTGTAGAACCAATAATAGCACATGGCAAAAGTAGAGAATGCCGGTGCGTTGCTATGGTTACAGCGATGTCAATCATCCCAATTTCTGGAGCGAGACGGAGCGATCATTTCAACTTCCGTACATAAATGCGGGCGTCACTCCTGAAACTGTGTTTGCGACCCTTTGTGAACCTTTCGGATGATGCTGATGGTTGTGGCGTCCAGTATGTTGAAGACTCTGGCCGTCAGACCGTCTCCTCTGTCTTTGGCCAGCCAGCACTTGCACACAAAGTTGTACTGAATCCCTTTTGTGGGAACGGCCACCGAGAGCTCATCCACCAGCCAGCAGCTTTCCGGAGTCGCTCCGTTGTGGCCCAGCTGGGAACGGGAACACACACACATCCATTAAATCTCTTTAATTCATCTCTTTTTACAAACACGCTCTTCTGCAGCCATGATCACTAGATGATGTTTGGGGTTTATTTACACAAAATAATACTTTTTTATAAAAGTTTCTTACGAACTTTCTTTTAATATAAAATATATAACGGTTACCACAGAAATATGGTAACATTTCTATGAATAATTATAAATTATTATAGAATATTTCATAATTTATGAATTTTGCAACATTGATCCTGTTATTGCGCTGAATTGATTTTTTTTATAATTGATGAATTTTGAAACATTGAATCTGTGTATTGAATTGAATAGAATTGTTTCATAATTTTATGAATTTTTCAATATTAAACCTGTTATTGAACTGAATAGGCTCTATGCACAGCTCAACTACTTCCTGAACTTCAGCCAGCTCCTTGTTTCCTGTCTGGCATTATTGGACACATTGATTAATTCAGGTGTGTTTGATTATTGTTGCCGTGACTACTGAGGTCAAGCACACCTGAATTAATCAAATTGTCCAATAATGGTATACAGGAAATAAGGAGCTGGCTGAAGTTCAGGAAGTAATGCAGTTGTGCATAGAGCCTATTTGTTTCATAATTGATGAATTTTGCAACATTGACCCTGTTATTGAACTGAATGTTTCATAATCTATGAACTTTTCAACATTGACCATGTTACTGAACTGAATTGAATTTGTTCATAATTGATGAATTTTGCAACATTAACCCTGTTATTGAACTGAATTTGTTTCATAATTGATGAATTTTGCAACATTAACCCTGTTATTGAATTGAATTATTTCATAATTGATGAACTTTTCAACGTTGTCCCTGTTATTGAATTGTTTCATAATTGATGAACTTTGCAACATTGAATCTGTTATTGAACTGAATTGAATTTGTTCATAATTGATGAATTTTGCAACATTGAATCTGTTATTGAACTGAATTGAATTTGTTCATAATTGATGAATTTTGCAACATTGACCCTGTTATTGAATTGAATGTTTCATAATTGATGAATTTTGCAACATTGACCCTGTTATTGAATTGTTTCATAATTGATGAAATTTTCAATATTAAACCTGTTAATGAACTGAATTGAATTGTTTCATAATTGATGAACTTTTCAACATTGACCCTGTTATTAAACTGAATTTGTTCATAATTGATGAATTTTTCAACATCGACCCTGTTATTGAACTGAATTTGTTTCATAATTGATGAATTTTGCAACATCTACAGTTATTTACCTGTTTAAGCTGCTTTGAATGAACCTATACTCTATAAAACACTGTAGAAATAACTTGTAATATTTATCTGTAATCAGCTGTTGTCAGTTTTTCCTGTATTTTTGCAACAGAAGAGACTCTCAGACACAATAAAGATCCTCATAATAAGGAGTCTGACCTCGACTCTCTTGATCTCGCCCACGTCGAGTCCGTAGCTCATGAAATGCTCCATTCCTCCGCTGGCGAAGCACTTCTTCCCGTCGGGCAGATCGAGCCAGATCCGCTCCGTCTCCAGATCGCCGGGTCCCAGGATGATCACGTAGACCCGACTGCTGGTGCTGGCGTCGCGATCCGCTCCCGTCGACACCGTGAAGTGGTACGGGATCACTGGAGAAACAACAACAGCAAGATTTCACTTGTTCTGTATTGATCCGTCCTCTAAAACACTTTTTGGTGAAAAGGATGAGGATGACAGGAGGCAGGTTTGTTTGAATAAGAAATTAATGTATGAAATCCAATATATATATATTGGATTTCAATATATACAGCCAAATTGGCCGTTGAGTAAAAAAGTTAATTTCAAACCATGTGTGTATATATATATTTATCAAAATGATTGTGAAGGACAATTCAGTGTCGCTGAATATTTTAGGGACACACACACACACACACACACTCACTCGGACCCTCCTCCATGATCACAGCCTTCTTCTTCTTCTTCTTCTTGTTCATGTTGCCGTCCAGCCCAGCTTTGGAGTTCTGCATGCTCTTCTTCACGTTCTGCGGGTTCCTCTCGCCCTCGTAGTCCTGCACACACACAACAGTGATGTGTGGGTCAAACACGGGTTCACATGTGGAAACAGTTTCACTCAGAGGTTCAGAGTTTCACTCCACGAAGACTTTGTTTTGGATGAAGTAAAGGCTTTTTCTTTTGTTAATAATTTCTTTTTAACAATGGCGTCGTCTGTACGCGCAAAACTCAAAGGAAAGACTTCTGTTCCCTCAGATGCTCTTCGGTCATTTCAGAAAAAAATTATGTTTTGAATTATTAAAAATCACAGCTTCATCGGAATGTTACGAAACTTGGTGACTTTTATGGCATTGGGTATGTGAACACAAAAAAAAAATTGAGGTCATGATCGGAGCATGCTGAGTGGTCTTAAAAAAATAGTCACACTTGTGGTCTTTGGTCAAAAATGACCCCCATAGGAAATGAATGGGAAATTGACAAAAACACAAAAATTCACAATTTTTTATTTATTTATTTTTTTTACTTTTTTTAATAAAAAATCGTTTTTGAGATTGTTTCAACTATATATTCAAATCCACCAAAAAAAAAAAAAAATGTGTTTATGTGAACATCTGGGGAATGTTGCGTCACCATATAGACCATTTCAAAAGATGTAAACAACACTGGTCCAGAAGCACTTCCTGTTTCAGTTTGTAACTGTTTTCTTTATTTCACATGTAAAGAAAACATCTTAAAGATGTTTGTTTAACTTTTTGATTCAGTTTTAAATATTCTGTTGGTTGTATTTTATCCCAGCTTTTATGTAGTGTTAAAAAACTGAAACAGGAAGTGCTTCTGGGCCAGTGTTGTTTACATCTTTTGAAATGGTCTATAGAGCTGTACATGCCATCTAGTGGTTACACCATGATTCTACGCTTTTTCTCTATACTGTAACCAGATGGTGCTAATTTTCTTCAAAAAAAAATTTTTTTCTGAAGGCCTAGACTCTATATTAAACTAATATACCGCATTAATAATTTTTTGAAAAAAATAATATATATAGAAAAATATATATATTTTTCCATGGCAAAAATAGACCATAAATACTGCATAAATATTAATTAATTCAATCAAATTGTCTCAAAATACTAAATTACAAAGAATAAATATTATAGAACAAAAATAAATTGCATTGCTTTTACTGGGATGGAGAAAGTTTCATTTTTAGGTGTCCAGTCACTTTTGACCGGGAAGATAACAAGTGTGACTCCGAAACGAAGAGCACCTGAGGGTGAAGCACGTCACTGTCGTGTAAACGTGTGTGTGATAATCCAGCAGAATCTGGTTTCGGTGTGATTAATAAAGAATGGAGGTAACACCTTGATGAAGAAGGTCCTCTCGATGCGCTTGTCCTCCTTCTTCCTGGAGAGCCAGCGTTCGCACAAGAACATGTACACCTCGTCCGTGTCCGTGTCCACCACCTCCACCTGATCCAGGTACCAGTCGGCCCCGACCCCGGAGTCATCGTGCCGGATCCGGATCTTGAACACCAGACCCAGATCCACCGCCTCAATGCTGAACTTATCCACCTACACACACACACACACACACACCTGTGTGAGTCTGGAGCCATGATGATCACAGTCTTCTAGAACATGTTCACCACACTGCAGAACACGAGCATTGTCCTCAGCACAAATATCGAAATTAAAAGACATTTACTGGATGGAGAAGCAAAATGACTGAAGATATTAAGTCTGGATAATGAGTTAACCCTCTGATGGTCCTCGGTCACTTCTGACCGAATAATTTTCTGTTTTGAATTATTAAAAATCACAGCTTCATCTGAATGTTACGAAACTTGGTGACATTTCTGGCATTAGGGATGTGAACACACAAATAAATTGAGTTCATGATCCAAGCATGCTAAGTGGTCTTAAAAAAATAGTCACGATTTTGGTCTTTGGTCAAAAATTACCCCCATAGGAAATGAATGGGAAATTGACAAAAAACACAAAAATTCACTTTTTTTTTTTTTCAACAAATTTTTTAATAAGAAATAGTTTTTGAGATTGTTTCAATTATATATTTAAATCCACCCAAAAAAAAAATGTGTTCATAAACATCTGGGGAATTCACTTGTCTCTCCATAGAGAACTGTACACGCCATCTAGTGGTCACACCATGATTCTACGCTTTTTCTCTATACTGTAACCAGATGGTGCTAATTTTCTTCAAAAAAATATTTTTTTTTCTGAAGGCCTAGACTCTATATTAAACTAAAATACTGCATTAATAATTTTGTTAACAAAATAATATATATAGAAAAATATATATATATATTTCCATTGAAAAAATAGACCATAAATATTGCATAAATATTAATAAATTCAATCAAATTGTCTCAAAATACTAAATTAAAAAGAATAAATATTATAGAACAAAAATTAATTGCATTGGTTTTACTGGGATGGAAGAAGTTTCATTTTCAGGACGTGACTCATAAAGGAAGACCATCAGAGGGTTAAAACAAGAACAAATATCTGCCAATGGAGTCAAAAATATAAACTTAATTCAAAGTGAAAACAGAATTATTTTTCGGACTCCATTGGCAGATATTTTTCTTGTTTTAAGCACAAACTCACTTCATTTTGACACCAAACTACAGCCTACAACATAATCAGCTCTTATTATTTCACTGGTTCTCTGCATTGATCTGTTGATCATTTCTTTGTATGACAGTCCAGAAACGATTCTGTCATGTATCATTGCATTATTATCGCAAATAAAATAGACTGGAGCGCAACGACGCAGAACATCTCTAATAACGGAGATGAGTGAAGGACTCACGGCTCCTCTCTCAAACTTGTTGCTGCTGCTCTCAGACTTCCTGAGCTTTCGTTCTCCCGTGTCTCCCAGATCCCCGTAGACCGTCAGGAAGACGTTAGCATCGGTTCCAGCGCCGTGCATGTCGCCCGTCCTCACCGTTACGGTGTACGTGTGAGCTGAAGAGAGAGGCAGAACACACACACACACACACACACACCAGATACAGATGAACAATTACGCTAAGTTTTTGTTAATGTAATTTGATTGTTTGTTTCCATCGCGTCCCATTAAAACTACATGGGGAGGGCGGGGCTTATGACTTATACTGGAACCAGCCACCAGGGGGCGATCGAAACTTTCTTGATTAAAACTAGTGTGAAGAAGTGAGAGCTGGTGACGTACTCTCGAGAGCGTCCTCCACCTCGATCTCGCTGTGTTTGAGCGTGCCGTCTCTCAGAAGCTTCTCCGTGATGATGTCCGACGGCACCAACTCTCTCACCGTCTCCCCATCGTCCTCGGACCGGGCCAGCCAGCGCTCGCAGGGGAAGATGGTGGTCTCCGAACCCTGGACAAACACACCGATAGATCACACCTGTTCATCTTAAAGGGATAGTTCACCCAAAAATCCATCATAAAAGTGCATCTGTCCATCATAAAAGTACATCTGTCCATCATAAAAGTGCATCTGTCCATCATAAAAGTGCATCTATCCTTCATAAAAGTTCATCTATCCATCATAAAAGTTAATCTATCCATCCTAAAAGTGCATCTATCCATCATAAAAGTGCATCTGTCCATCATAAAAGTGCATCTATCCATCATAAAAGTGCATCTATCCTTCATAAAAGTTCATCTATCCATCATAAAAGTTAATCTATCCATCCTAAAAGTGCATCTATCCATCATAAAAGTTAATCTATCCATCCTAAAAGTGCATCTATCCGTCATAAAAGTGCATCTATCCATCATAAAAGTGAATCTGTCCATCATAAAAGTGCATCTATCCATCATAAAAGTGCATCTGTCCATCATAAAAGTGCATCTATCCATCATAAAAGTGCATCTGTCCATCATAAAAGTGCATCTATCCATCATAAAAGTGCATCTGTCCATCATAAAAGTGCATCTGTCCATCATAAAAGTGCATCTGTCCATCATAAAAGTGCATCTATCCATCATAAAAGTGTGTCTATCATCATAAAAGTGCATCTGGCCATCATAAAAGTGCATCTATCGATCATAAAAGTGTATCTATCCATCATAAAAGTGCATCTGGCCATCATAAAAGTGCATCTATCCATCATAAAAGTGCATCTATCGATCATAAAAGTGCATCTATCCATCATAAAAGTGTATCTATCCATCATAAAAGTGCATCTATCCATCATAAAAGTGCATCTGTCCATCATAAAAGTGCATCTGTCCATCATAAAAGTGCATCTGTCCATCATAAAAGTGCATCTGTCCATCATAAAAGTGCATCTATCCATCATAAAAGTGCATCTACCCATCATAAAAGTGCATCTGTCCATCATAAAAAGTGCATCTGTCCATCATAAAAGTGCATCTGTCCATCATAAAAGTGCATCTGGCCATCATAAAAGTGCATCTATCGATCATAAAAGTGTATCTATCCATCATAAAAGTGCATCTGGCCATCATAAAAGTGCATCTATCCATCATAAAAGTGCATCTATCGATCATAAAAGTGCATCTATCCATCATAAAAGTGTATCTATCCATCATAAAAGTGCATCTATCCATCATAAAAGTGCATCTATCCATCATAAAAGTGCATCTGTACATCATAAAAGTGCATCTGTCCATCATAAAAGTGCATCTGTCCATCATAAAAGTGCATCTGTCCATCATAAAAGTTCATCTATCCATCATAAAAGTGCATCTGTCCATCATAAAAGTGCATCTATCCATCATAAAAGTGCATCTACCCATCATAAAAGTGCATCTGTCCATCATAAAAAGTGCATCTCTCCATCATAAAAGTGCATCTGTCCATCATAAAAGTGCATCTCTTCATCATAAAAGTGCATCTCTCCATCATAAAAGTGCATCTCTCCATCATAAAAGTGCATCTACCCATAACTTTAGTTACCTTTCCTTTTCTTAACAGTCTTCTGATTTCCACTCTGTCCAGATGCCAGCCGGGGTTCGTCCCTCTGTTATCGTGTCCGATGCGGATCTTCTCGATGATGTCTCCGATGTCTTCCAGCTTCGCAGAGAGACACAGAACAACACCGACTGAGACAGAAAGTCACCACCGAATCATAATGGACAACTAGATTAAAAAAAAGTGTGTGGACAAGCTTTAAGTTGGCTTGAGAAAGCATTCAGAAAGTTTGAAGTAGTTTTAGTCAGGTAGAGAGAGATAGATAGATGCTAGGGTGGTTGCTAGGGTGTTGCTATGCATTTAGTAGGGTGCTCTGGGTGCTTTCTATGGTGTTGCTATGTGGTTGCTAGGGTACTTGGGGTGCTGGCTAAGGTGCTGCTATGCAGCTGCCAAGGTATTCTGAGTGGTTACTAGGGTGTTGCTATGTGGTTGCTAAGGTGTTGCTATGCAGTAGGGTGCTCAGGGTGGTATTTATGGTATATTACTGGGTTTTACTATAAATTATTTATCCATGCACATCATAATTATTGTGTTAAATTCATGTTCCTGCTGATCTTGAATCCGAATAACTCCCTCGTGCAGCATCTCTTCTCTCCTCTGAGGATGTGGGCGGGGCTACCTGTCACTCACATGAGATCCACCAATAGCAAACCACAACCATCCAATCAGTTCCCCACAGACAAAATCAATATATATACGACACAAACGGGACGTCAGACCTGCTCAACCTGAACACTGATGGTGGACGCTCACCTCCACTATGAACATGTCTTCTGCTGATCTCTCGAACGCCAGGCGTCTCTCTCTCTTGTTGACGCACAGGTACTTCTGCTGCGTTGCCAGGCCCTTCTGACCGTACAGGACTATGAAGACGTTAGCGTCTGTCCCCGCGGCGAAGACGTCGCTCGTGAAGGTGGTTATCTCATAGGGAACGACTACAGGTGAACAAAAACACAGTCAAATAAATCGATTAATTTTGATTTAAGAATGTTAAGATATTTGTGCTGGAACAATACTTGAGGTCAGGAATGGGATACTTGTTATAAAATTAAAATTTCTAAAATTAAGATTTCTTTGTGTGCTTTTCAATATGACTTTAAACCATTCAAGTGCCAAACGACTCACAGAAAATGTGATTTTAATGCTATTTTAAAGCACTCAACTGTTTTCAGTGCTGAAGTGTGAGTGTGGATCAGTGTATTGGATCCGTGCCGCTCTTAAAGTGACAGCGCTAATATTCCTGCCGGCATCTCTATAATAACTCTAATCAAAAATACAAAAGACAGAGAGAAAGGAACTCGTTCTTGACTGAATAACTTGTGGAACTATATTTGTAATGTATATTTTATTAATAAAGTGCAGTGTTATTTTTTTCATGTGATTACAGTTTCTGTTCATTTCAATCGTATATTTCTTCAGCTGTGTTTATTTGCTGCGATTGCTAATTTTTTATTTACTGTCTTAATTAATTCTTAAATGCGTCTTAGTTCGGCTAGTTTTTTTTTTTCTGTGGTGTTTTTAAACCACAGGCGAGTTTTTTAGCCTATTGATTTTTGTTCATGACATTCAGCTACGATTTAATGTTTTGCAATAAGACTAAATGTGAATTATATCTTGGGGTTTTCATTACCATATTGGAATCGAAATTAGGAATCGATAAGCAGGAATCGTTAAAATTCAAACAATACCCAAACCCTAGAAAAAAAAAAAAAATTCGCAATGCATGTGTTTCTAATAAGAGTGTAACAATATATCGTGTCACATTATATATCGCAAAACAACTAAATGTAAATTTTTAAAACTTGAAAAATTAGAATTTTGTGAAAAAGGTCATTTATTTCAGTAATTGAACTTATAAGGTGAAACTAATATATTATATAGACTCATTACATGCAAAGTGAGATATTTCAAGCCTTTATTTGTTATAATTGTGATGATTATGGCTTAAACCCCAAATTCAAAATTAAAATATTGTGAAAAGGTTTTCATATCTGTAAGCCATAATCATCACAATTATAACAATTAAAGGCTTGAAATATCTCACTTTGCATGTAATGAGTCTATATAATATATTAGTTTCAGCTTTTAAGTTGAATTACTGAAATAAATGAACTTTTGCACCATTTTATAATTTTGTATCATGGATAGTCATGGATTTACTCAAAATAAAAAATTACTGTGTGAGACAAAATTCAAGATTACAGTTTTAGTGTCAGTACTACATTAAACTACGATATATAGTGTTGAATATAATGTGTAATAATGCAATGGGGGAATAAGTCTGTTTTTAATTATTCTGGTGTCTCTAGCATCGACTCCAAACTTATTAATTTCCACACCTAATGTAATACCGGACTTAGCATTTTAATCAACAGTTTTTGTTAACCTTTCATCATAGTCTTGGAGTATCGCAAAAATACCGTATTGTGAGTTCAGTATCGTGATATGTATCGAACTGTGAGGGTCTCGCTAGACCCCGAATTTCAATAACAGCTAAACCGTGTTAATGCAAGCAAAGGACGAATGAACGAATCTCCGTCTCGTCTCTTACACGGCGTGTAAAGCTCAGTCTGCAGCTCGGCGGGATACAGGTCTCGCACGATGGCTCCGTCGTCTTCTCCTCGGTCCAGCCAGCGTCCGCATGGGAACCGGAGTCTCTGTCCTTGAGAAGGAGCGTCGATCTCCACCCAGTCCAGGAACCAGCCCGCCGAGCCTCCTGAAACACACACACATCCGTGATACCGGCCGGCACGTCACCCGGATACTCCAGTCACGCTTCAGTGCAAAAAGAAATATGTATATAAAAAAGCATTTTATCATTTAGTTTTTGTTATAAAACAGTTAGTTCCAATAATTGATTCTGATTGGTCAATAGCTGTGCTTTATTTATGACTTTTGTAAGACAGTTCATCCACCGATTACTGTTTGTGTAACTGACAAATACGATTAATTGGTGGATAACAATCATATCCATGTGAAAATTACAAAATAATATACCACAATGTCCAATGAAATCATCGTCAGGGTCTGAATCGGGCTTGAAATGGTTTTGAAATTGACGCCATCATTAATGTTTACATGCGAGTAGAGCTTGCGGATATTAAGGGGCGCTAACTGCAGTCAATCACAACACACTGGGCCAGCAGACCAATCACAGCACACTTTGCATTTTGAAGGAGGGGCTTCAGCGAAAACGACACATTCAACCAGACTGAGGAGAGCGGAGCTGTGATAATGTAAAATATTTGAGAAATAATGTGTTTTGAACAATCAAGCATGAAAATATGTTCTAGTACACCCCAAAGACTTTGTTAAAGGGCGTAACACGACTTCTTTTAAAAGTTTTTCCAACTCTTCTTCTAGTGTGCATCAGGTGTGTTTTGCTTTTTTATGTTTTAATTAACTTGTGAAGCCACTGCAAACTTTATCGTTGAATATTATATTGATACGCTTTTATATTTTGTGCAGGCAATTAGTTTATTTTGTTGTAAAGAAAAAAGCCTGAGAAAGTAATTTGTTAAAAACCTACAAGTAACACACGTTTCTCACTAACCCTTGTAAACCCTGAGCTTCTAGGGGTGTAACGATACACAAAACTGACGGTTCGGTTTTCCCACGGTTTTAATGTCTCTGTTCGGGTTAGAAAGCTAAAATTGAATAGAAATGTATTTTTTATTTTTTTGAAACAGTGGTTTGTCAGTGTCTTTGTCTTTAAATTAATTCAATTACAATTAAATGTTTCACAAGGATTAAAAAAAATCTGCTAATGCTGTAAACTAGCCTCACATTACTATAACATTAAAGGTTGTAGTCTAGACTTTTAACCTAAATTCAGATGCTATTTATTTTTTAGATATAATAATAAACACACAACACATTGTATGAAAACATGTAACTGAACAAACATAAAGCAGTTATTGCATTAACTTGTGTTTTTACACAGTTGTCATTTTGATAAAAGATAATTTAAACATACACAAAATAATCAAGATATCATTATTTAGAACGCATTTATTTAGTGCAAGAGTTCATTTATAGGAACCAAAGTTGTGGACACTGAATCACTTGCCTGAGGTAAATATAATGCTAATGGACAAGCTAGCGCTATGCTGTTTTATTGACGTCTTTCCGCTGCTGAAACACCGATTGAGCGATTACACGAGCTAGGATGCCTTTCAGTAAGTATACTAATATCTTTCAACATACCTTCAGGTGTCTTTTCAGTAACTGAGGAAGAGATGATCGCGTTTACATGCGCGACGCGCTGCCGCTTGAGAGCTAGTAACGTTAGCCCTACAGCAGCGATCTGTCACGTCACATCAAAGAGCGCCAAAACGCCATTTATTGTTTGAATTTCGCGACCAAATAGACAGAATTTGAAAGATTACACCTTGCTTATTAAGGAAGTAACTAATCACAGAGCTTGTTATTTGGTGTTAATGATGGTTAGGCTACAAAACTGAATTCGTTGTGTACAGTACACATAAGACCCGAGCTGGGCGGGGCCGGGGTAGCAGGGGGCGGGGCGGGGTGTGTTCGGTGCGCAATGAGAATATCGCGATTCGAATCGTTAGTTCTGTATCGCGGTTTTCGGTTCGGTTCGAATATCGTTACACCCCTACAAGCTTCCCACTGGTATTTCCGAGTTTGTGGAGGAGTTCGTAAACATGAACGCGGCATCACGTGCTCTCGCTCGCATCGCTCACCTGCTTCATCATGGCCGATCCTCAGTTTCCGGAGTTCTCCGAGATCAACGGCCTCCACGGTGAACTCGTCGATCATTCCCTTCTCGAACTTGTTTTTGTGTGTTTTAGAGGCTTTCAGGTTGATGATTCCTGTTCAGTTGATGCCCGTTTCGTGAGAAGAAAGCGAAAAAAGCCATTTGAACGATGAAGAACGGTTCCAGTATTTAACACACGTGCGGTTGTGTGTGTTTGGTCACCTGTGTCGTCATTCTCCCCATACAGGATCGCGAAGACGTTGGCGTCCGTTCCTGCGTGTTTCTTCTCTCCCGTCTTGATCCTCAGCGTGTATGTTGTCGACATCGCTACAGAAATAAAGTAAATAATGATCCTAACCCTAACAATACTAGTCACAGTTAATTATATTTGCAGTTTTTCTAAAACAAATATCTTGATTTTTCCTCCAGGAACTCGTCACAGTATTCCTCATTATAATAATTAATGCGCAGAATAAAGGGGCGGGGCCTGGTTGAGTTAGTTAGTAGTGTGTTAAACTGGCGGTTATGGAAAGGGACGGAACTTAAACACATTCAAAGCGCTCGACCAATTACAACACACTGCTCCAGCCGACCAATCAGAGCGCAGTGTGCTTTTCAGAAGGCGGGGCTTCATAGATACTGGAAGTAAACAGAGCGTTACTGCTGCAACAATAGAGAATATGAGGAGAATAATGCATGAAACCTGTCCTAGTAGAGCCTTTGTTACCTTTCTGCTCCAATCCCAGCGTGGCTCCGGACTCCTCCTCATCCTCGTCCTTCCTCATGAAGGCCTCATCCACAGGGACGAGCTCTCGGGCGATTTGACCATCGTCTTCATCAACCGCTAACCAGCGATTACAGGGGAAGTAATACCTGCAGCGTAACCCGATGTGAAGCTGTGAGACACGTTCATGGCCGCTTTGGAAATGTCCGTGTCTTTCTTTCTTCAGTCGAAAAGAAATGAAAACATTCCAGGATTTTCTCCATATAATGGACTTCAATGGGGACCAAAATGTTTAAGGTCCAAATGAGAGTTTCAGTGCAGCTTTAAAGGGCTTTAAACGACACCAGACGATGAATAAGGGTCTTATAGGACCCTTTGAGTCATGACTCGAAAAAAGATTCGTTCATTTTGATGAACAGGAGAGTCACGAACGAGCATCACAGAACAGAGCAAGGCGAGCATTTGTGCTTATAAAACTTAAACTTTGTTATTTATTTATTAAATGAGTGATCGTTTCGCTTGATAAGACCCTTATTCATCGTCTGGAGTCGTTTAAAGCCCTTTGAAGCTGCACTGAAACTCTCATTTGGACCTTGAACCGTTTGGTCCCCATTGAAGTCCATTATATGGAGAAAATCCTGGAATGTTTTCATCAAAAACCTTCATTTCTTTTCGACTGAAGAAAGAAAGACATGGACATCTTGGATGACATGGGGGTGTGAAAAAGTTCATTTCAAACCCTGATCGTGTCACAACTGGCGCTTCAACACAATAGACTCATGAATAATTGTGCGCGTGGCGAGCCTGAACTCACGTGGTGTCGTCTTTCGCGTCCACGATCTCCACCCGGTCCAGGTACCAGGCCGACTGGTGGCTGTTGTCGTGCCGGATCCTCAGTTTCTTCAGCGTCCCCAGATCCACGGCTGTGATGGAGAACACGTCCTCCTGAGAGTCAGAGCATCACATGACCATCAGCACACAAACGCTCAGGAACGTGTGTAAGAAACACTGGACAAGTTTGTTTTGGGGTCAAATTGACCAGCCGATGGTTTCCGTGCCATATGTCAAAAATCTACATTTAAATAATATTAATTGTATTTAGTTTTAATTTCTACATTTAAATAATTTTAATAATTTTAATTAAATTTTTTAAAAAAATTACGTTCACAAATATCTAAACATTCTTAAATCAAGACACATTTACTGACTGAAGATAATAAAACTGTAAAATGAAGTGAGTTTGTGCTTAAAACAAGAACAAATATCTGACATGAGTTAGAAAAATATTCTTCTGTGTTTAACACTGATAATAATCATAAATGTTTCTTGATCATCAGATCCTCATATTAGAGTGATTTCTGGAGGATCATGTGACACTGAAGACTGGAGTAATGATGCTGGAAATCACAGGAATAAATTACACTTTACTGTATATTCACATAGAAAACTGATGATTTACATTATAATAATATTTCACTATTTTTACTGTATTTTTGATCAAATAAACGCAGTGGTGGCGAACAGAAGAGACTCTTCACCACTTTTGACAGGTGCTTTATAAAAAATATTTTCAAGATTTGTTATCACAACATTTTTTCTTTTGTCAAATCAACTTTATAATAATTTATTTAATTGAGATAACTTATTATTTAGAGTTAATGATGATTAAATTAATCTCCTTCATTGTATTAGCTCACTTTTTCCAGTTCAAACAACTTAAAACTTTAAGGCAACCAGGTTACTTACTTTTTTAAGTTAAACCAACAATATTTTTTTACAGTGTAGTAATCACAATTTTTTTTCTTTTGTCAAACCAACTTAAATAATTTATTTAGTTCAGATTAACTAATAATTTTGAGTTTCTGATGGTTAATTAATCTTCTTCATTGTATTAACTGACTTTTTCCAGTTCAATCAACTTAAAATTATAAACCATCAATATTTTTTTTACAGTGTACAAGAAGTAATTGTTTTTGGTATGATTGCTTTTATTTCAAATTGTTTTAATTTCATGTTCATATGATTTATAAAAAAATTAATTTTATGATTTCGATTTGTGTCTGTGCAGCCAATTTGGAAAATAAAAATATATAATACACAATAGAAATAAAAGGAATTTAAAAAAAATATTTTTTATTCTCTGACAAGCTGGAGTAGAGTTTTTATTTTGTTGTTTTTCCACGCGATCCCGCCCGCTTCTGTACCTTTTCTGTCTGACTGCACGGACACACACCGGCGTCAGCAGCTTTGAGCTCTGATGAAAACACTGATGCTGCGACGTGGCCTTGATTCAGAGCCGCATATTCGGTGTGTGTGCTGAATAATAGATGTGCTGACATTAACAGATGAGTAAGTCTATACGCCGACATCGACTGTGAATAACACGAGGGAAGGTGTCCGATTCAGGTGTGTGTGTGATTCACCTGTCCGCGCTCAAACTTGTTGAGGTGGTTGGACTTCCTCAGGCGTCGCTCGCCCGTGTCTCCGTTCTCTCCGTAGATGTTGATGAAGACGTTGGCATCAGATCCGGACCCCATCATGTTCCCCGTGAACACACTCACCTCATACGTGTTCTCTGAGGCACAAAGAGTTATGAGTGTGTGAATGTGTGTGTGATGGGTAGTGTTTGTGTGTGTGTGTGTTACCCTCCAGCTCGTCGTTCTCCTCGGGCAGAAGCTCCACCACAGTCTCTCCGTCCTCCTCACCCGCCGCCAGCCATCGATCGCAGGGGAATCTGTGTGTGAGAACCACCTCTCGCATCTCTTCCTCTTCCTCCTCTTCCTCCTCCTCTTTCTTCTTCTTCTTCTTCTTCTTCTTGTCTTCCTTCTTCTCTTTGGGCACCATGGCCATGATCAGATGCTTGACCTCCACCCGGTCCAGGAACCATCCGGATCCGATGCCAGAGTCATCGTGGCTAACGCGGATCTTGAAGATCTTCCCCACGTCTTTAGCTTCAATCTGATGATGATTGTTAGAAATCGATATTACTTTACTATAAGAACACGTTCTAAAAAAATATTTAAATCATAAAAAGTTTTTTTTTAATAAATCAAAATTAAACAAATTTTTTTTAAGTAAATAATATAAATATAAAACTGAAAAACATTTTAAATACATTAATCATAAATTATAAGAGTACAGTTAAAATAAATAATTTACAAATCTAAATAAAACATTTACTAAAAATTAATCAAATCATAAATATTACAAAATAAAAAAATAATTGTAAAATAAATCGATTCAAATAATATATATTCCAAAAATAAATTAAATATTAATATATTAAATATTCAAATATTAAATATTCAAAAAATAAATTAAAATGAAAATCAACGGAATGAAATAAAAAATGAATGAAATCATAAGTGTAAAATAAAAAAATAAAAATAAATAATTTAAAGAAACACCAAATCATAAAAATATGAAATAAATAATTTAAATATTAAATTGATCAAAATTAAATAGTTACAAAAAATTTATCAAACCATAAAAATATGAAATTGAAACAAATTATTAAAAAAAAATCCTAACTGAAAATTAAAATAAATGAAATTATTTCAATAAAAACAAACAACAATAATTAAGTCGATTCAAATACTATATATTCAAAAATAAATTAAATATTAATATATTAAATATTCAAATATTTAATATTCAAAAAATAAATTAAAATGAAAATAAATTAAATGGAATAAAATAAAAAATGAATGAAATCATAAGTGTAAAATAAAAAAATAAAAATAAATAATTTAAAGAAACACCAAATCATAAAAATATGAAATAAATCATTTAAATATTAAATTGATCAAAATTAAATAGTTACAAAAAATTTATCAAATCATAAAAATATGAAATTGAAACAAATTATTAAAAAAAAATCCTAACTGAAAATTAAAATAAATGAAATTATTTCAATAAAAACAAACAACACTAATTAAGTCGATTCAAATAATATATATTCAAAAATAAATTAAATATTCATATATTAAATATTCAAATATTTAATATTCAAAAAATAAATTAAAATGAAAATAAATTAAATGGAATAAAATAAAAAATGAATGAAATCATAAGTGTAAAATAAAAAAAATAAAAATAAATAATTTAAAGAAACACCAAATCATAAAAATATGAAATAAATCATTTAAAAATAAAATCGATCAAAATTAAATAGTTACAAAAAATGATCAAATCATAAAAATATGATATTGAAACAAATTATTAAAAAAAACTAACTGAAAATTAAAATAAATGAAAATATTTCAATAAAAACAAACAACACTAATTAAATAAACAATTGTAAAATAAAAACGCATATACTATATTAGTTAAAATGCATGAAATTATAAAATTTTTAAATCAAAAAGCTTAAAAAAACATTCAAAATAAAGATGAAAAAAGATTACATATTGTATTTGTTTCCTTGCATGTCGTAAAAGCATTAAGCCTTGAACATGCAGATGTGTTGAGAAATGATTGAAATATTAATCAATATGGGTTTGATCTATAATCCAGCATGTGCAAACTCTGATAGTCAGACAGTAACCTTACCTTGAATATCTCTGTTGTTCCTCTTTCAAAGTTGTTCGACCTGCTGCCGAGACTCAGCACCTCCGTCTTCCCCTGCTCTCCGTAGATCTGGATGGAGACATTGGCGTTCGTGCCCGCGGCGAAGACGTCGCCCGTCACCACCGTGACCTCATAGTTAATCACTGTACGACAAGACCACATCAACACTGACGACTCAGAAACAACCAAAACACCAGCTCAGCACAACACATGCAATCATGTTCAATTAACAACATCAGTGAACATAACATTATTTAAACCATAAAAAAAAATTAATAAATATAATAAATAAAAATGACTTATTCAAATTAATTACATCATTAAATTTGTAACATAATTAATTAAATAAACCTAATAAAAAAATTAAGGAAATAATAAAAATATGAAATTGAAATAAATCATTTTAAAAATCAAATATGATATATAATAAAATAATAATATTTTATTATTTTAATAATAAAATTATTTTATTATTAAAATAATAAATCTAAATGTAATTATTATTATTATTATATTATTATTATTATTATTATTATTATTTTAAAATGTAACAATAAAAATGTAAAATAAAATCAACCAAAATAAAACACTTACTAAAAATGTATCTAAACATAAAATATGAAACTGAAATAAATTATTTAAAAATAACATAAATTCAAATAAAACGCTTGATTTCCTCTGAAATTGACTTCAAATTCTGTATTTAACATTTTCTATGATTTAATTCATCAAAATAAAAATAAAAAATAAAAAATGAAAATCTAAATGTGCAATTGGATAATTTGAAAATACAAACGCTTACTAAATATGTATGAGATAAATAAAATTAAAATGTATAATTTATTACATTTTTAATGTGTGTGTAATTTTTATGCATTTATTTTTATGTGTAATTTGCTGCTTTCCCCTTATTTATGGTTTATTGGCATTGTTATTTTTTATATATTGTTATTGTTGCTACTTCTTGATGTACGGTGACCATAAGTGAGTCGATTTTTCGATTATTAAAATAAATTCATTATTATTAAAAAAAGTAATTAAATTATTAATGATTAAATCGTCAAAAAACTAAAATGAACTAAATTTGTTTGAAAAGGTCAAAATAAAGCACTTACTAAAACGGATTAAATCATTAAAGTGTAAAACTGAACTGAACGGCGTTTACGTTGTTCGAGGTCCAGTATTTCACTGGGGTAAATCTCCACCTCCGTCTTCCCATCAGCCTCGTCTCGGCACAGCCAGCGGTGACTCGGGAACATGTAGTGATTCCCGTGATTGGGAACCATGATCTGAACGCTGTCCAGAAACCAGCCGGCGCGCATCCCTTCGTTAGTGTGACCAATCAGGAGCCGGTTGATCTGCATTCAACAACAACATCTTAATGAGTTTCCATTATGCTATTTTAAAGCTCTTTAATGTCTAATATCGGTCTGCCGATATATTGGTCTGGCTCTAGATCAGAATTGACTTTCTTTTGGGAGACAAAAACTCCTTTTGCATTCTAATATATCATATTATGGGCACTTTAACATGTGTGTGTGTTTGGAAGTGGCACGAGAGCGACACACACCTGCCCGACGTCCGCCGTGTCGACGGTGAACACATCCACCCGTCCCGTCTCGAAGTAGTTGCGCAGGTTGTTGTCTGAAACCACGAGCATCATCCTGCTGGTGTCTCCCTTCTCGCCGTACAGCTTCACGAACACTTTGGAGTCGGAGCTTCCTCCGCTGACGTTTCCCGTCTTCACGGCGATGTGGTAACTGACGTCTGAAAACAGGCATTATTCAATTATGCAAATCTGATCTGTGTCAAAGAGTATGGAAGTACCAAGAGGCGAAACTCTGTTGCAGTTTTAACAACAACCACTAGATGGCGCTGCTGTCGCGCTCCTCGCCATTTTGGACGGAACCCAACGGCTTTACCGTTAGCACAACTATACAGCATTAACATTGTGTCTGGAAATAATTTGATTGAACTTATTAATATTTATGCCATATTTATGGTCTATTTTCACTATGGAAAAATATATATATTTTTCTGTATATATATTTTTTTTTTCAAAAAATTATTAACGCAGTATTTTAGTTTAATATAGAGTCTAGGCCTTCAGAAAAAAAAATATTTTTTGAAGAAAATTAGCACCATCTGGTTACAGTATAGAGAAAAAGCGTAGGATCCTGGTGTGACCACTAGATGGCATGTACAGCTCTATATGGAGAGGCATGTGAATTCCCCAGAATTCCCCAAATTCCAATAAATCATTTTAAAATAAAATTAATAAAAATAACACACTTACTAAAAATTAATTAAATTATAAAAATACAAAAATGAGCAATTTTGAAATAAAAGCAATCAAAATAAAACACTAACTAAAAATTAACAAAATTATGGAAATGTCAAATTCCAATAAATCATTTTAAAATAAACTTAACCAGAATAAGGCACTTACTAAAAATTAATTAAATTATATAAAAAACGCAAAAATAAGCAATTTTAAAATAAAAGCAATCTTACTAAAAATTAACTAAATTATGGAAATGTCAAATTCCAATAAATCATTTTAACATAAAATTAACGGGAATAAGACACTTACTAAAAATTAATTAAATTATAAAAAATACAAAAATAAGCAATTTTAAAACAAAAGCAATCAAAATAAAACACTAACTAAAAATTAACTAAATTATGGAAATGTCAAATTCCAATAAATCATTTTAAAATGAAATTAACCACAATAAGACACTTACTAAAAATTAATTAAATTATAAAAATACAAAAATAAGCAATTTTAAAATAAAAGCAATCTTACTAAAAATTAACTAAATTATGGAAATGTCAAATTCACATAAATCATTTTAAAATAAAATTAACCAGAATAAGACACTTACTAAAATTTAATTAAATTATAAAAATACAAAAATAAGTAATTTTAAAATAAAAGCAATATCAAAATAAAACACTAACTAAAAATTAACTAAATTATGGAAATGTCAAATTCCAATAAATCTTTTTAAAATAAAATAAACCAGAATAAGACACTTAATAAAAATGAAAGCATAACAATTAAAAATACAAAAATAAATAATAGCAATCAAAATAAAACGGACAAAAATTGCAAACATTCTGTTAGAAGAACTAAGATTTTGACATCCTACATCTCCCTCTCTCTGTAATTTCTTATATATATTATTATTGTTATTATATATATATATATATATATTTTTTTTTTTTTTTTTTTTTTTTTATTTTTTTCTTATATGTGGAGAGTTTTCATGGCATCTGTTTGTATATAGTTCAGTGAGCCTTGATTTGTATCTGGTGTGTCAACTTAAAATAAAAAAATATTGATCACAAAAAAAAAATAAAACACTAAAAATGAACAAAATTAAAATATATAAATTCAAATAAACACAATCATAATAAAACACTTACAAAAAATGTATTAAATATTAAACTTTAAAATAACGACAAACAAAATACTAATAAACACTAACAAAGATGAAAGTGAAGCGACCGACATTACTGAAATATGAACTGATCTATTGGTTTGATTAGATTATATATGCCTAGATGAAAAGCACAGGACAAACTCACTGTAAAGTCTTTGTCCGTCTGCGAACGGCACGAGTTCCCGAACGATCTGCCCGTCGTCTTCCCCGCGGTCCAACCATCTGCACAGATGAAGACGAGACGAGGACATGAGCCGCTTCTGTGTGTTAAAGCACTGATCTGGATGCTGTAAGTTGATGATTGTGACCTGTTGCACGGGAATTCGACGGCCTGGGATTCGGCCTGGCCTTCCTCTCGGATCTGCACTTTATCCAGGAACCATCCGCAGCCTCCGCCTCGCCCGTCGTGACCGATCCGAACCCGGCGCACCTGCCCGATCGACACCGCCTCGATGATGAACTCGTCAGCCTGAGCCCGAACAGAAGAGGATGATTTTAGCTTAAACAAGTCGAGTTTATTATATTAAGTTTAACACGATACAAAGAGCTTTATCGTACAGGTGGAACTGGAAAAATTAGAATATGGTGCAAAAGTTCAGTAATTCAACTTAAAAGGTGAAACTAATATATTATATAGACTCATTACATGCAAAGTGAGATATTTCAAGCCTTTATTTGTTATAATTGTGATGATTATGACTTAAACCCCAAATTGTGAAACGGTTTTCATATCTGTAAGCCATAATCATCACAATTCTAACAAATAAAGGCTTGAAATATCTCACTTTGCATGTAATGAGTCTATATAATATATTAGTTTCACCTTTTAAGTTGAATTACTGAAATAAATGAACTTTTTTACCATATTCATATTTTTCCAGTTTCACCTGTACATTTGTGAATGTCAGTCGTTATGAGACTGAACGGTAGTGGGCGGGGCCTATGATTTGATGATCTATGACTATTTGTCAATGTCTTGATCTGGGGGCGGGCGTATGCAAATATATTTGCCTGTATGACATCACAGATCCTGTCAATATCAAATAATGAGGTTTATAATGAGGATGATGTTTTAATATATATATATATATATATATATATATATATATATATATATATATATATATATATATTAGGGCTGTCAAAACGATTAATCACATCCAAAATAAAAGTTTGTGTTTTACATAATATACGTGGGTGTACTGTGTATAATTATTTTATATATATATATATATAAAACACACATGCTTGTATATATTTAAGAAATATTTTCATGTATATAGATTTATATATAATTTATATTATATAAATATAAATATTTTATATATAAATATTTTTTTTTCTTACATAAATATACATGCATGTGTGTTTTTATATATATATATATAATAATTATACACAGTACACCCACGTATATTATGTAAAACACAAACTTTTATTTTGGATGCGATTAATCGCGATTAACCGTTTTGACAGCCCTAATATATATATATATATATATATATATATATATATATATCAAAAGAACAAAGAAAATTGTCATCAGCCCTTTAAATCATAAAAATATAACATAAAGTTAATTCTAAGATGTGTCAAGACTTCTAGATCTCCACAGGAACTGCACTAACGTTGCCCTTCTCAAACTTGTTGACGTTGTTCTTGCAGTTGATTAGCGTGCGTTCGCCCGTGTCTCCCAGATCTCCGATCAGACACAGGAACACATGGGCGTCCGTTCCTCCGCCGCTCACGTTCCCCGTGCAGACGGTGACGCGATACTTGATGACTGAGGGAAAACAACGCAGACGTACATTAGAGAGCAGCATGAAGAAAACACACGCTACATAACCGTAATAATCACAGATCGACATAATCAGAATAATCCACAAATTAAGTGCATTGCAAAAAATGACGTTCTCCCCTAATCATGTTAGCAACTAGGGCTGTAGTCAACCAAAGAAATCCTTAGTCGACCAAAGTCTTGTCCTGCGCAACGATTAGTCGACTAAAAAAAAAAAATAAAAAAATAACCGTGACGTTTTGATTGAACATTTTTTAAACAATTGCCATTGACTATTTATAAAACAACAACAAAAAAAGATCACAACTAAATAAAACTATAATAATAATACAATTATTTGAAAATAAGTGATTTTTTTAACTGCAAAAAGTGAGGAGCTCTGTCCTAGGTCTATAACAGTCACAATCGCGCACCTGACCACATCACACGCTGCAAAAAATATAACTGCTATCTGCCACATAATGAAAAATCCTAACAAAAGCTTTCGTTTATACAGGCTTTATATTCTTCTTTACTTTCAAAGCTATGGGTTAACTTTCGTCCTGACGATCAAGGCGTTTTAAAACAACACACAAAAAACCCAAATAGCCTAAAAACAATCCTAATAATAGGCTGTAGGGCCGCGTATAGGTTTATTTTCGTTCTGTTGCATTATTTAGGCTATTTTCAAATGCGTCAAGTGTACAAATAAAAACGAAAACATATTAAAAAAACACAATCTATTGAGTCAGCATGATAGCCGTTAAAAGGCACGTCTTTTGCGCGCTCAAGTTCTGTAGGCGCGCGACTTGCGCGCTCACAATGGAGCAACGCGGTCGCCTCCCTCCACAGTCTTGTCGTCTTTGTTTTAAAATGCAGCCAGACAAATTTAGATTTTTTAAAAGACATTTAGATTTCCTGGACATTTTGTCGACTAAAGCCAAAACAAGCAGCGTTCCAACTGAATGAATACAGCATCCCTTACCGAGCGCGAGCAGCAGCGCAGCCGGCCACAGGTGCGGTTCCCGAGTGTATTATGTGTGTGCGCTAAACTGTGGCGCTGTTACAAAAATAGCCTAAATTAAAGCATTTTAAAGTTGGGGACAAAACATAGGCTAATTATATTTAGAATACAGCAATAAACAACTGCTTATAAAGTAATAAATATCAAGGAGTAAATTATTGAAAAATTCTTTCTATTGGTAAAAAAAAAAAAAATGCGACTGGTCGACCAATAAGAATGTCAGTCGACCAAGACGGCATCGACCGATTAGTCGACTAAACGACTAAAGTTGACAGCCCTATTAGCAACATGCTAAATTGTGCTATCAGCATGCTAGAAATGTATTGATTCTTGTTAGCAATTTGTTACATCATGTTGCAACGTGTTAAATCATACCAACAAACCTGCTAAATCATGCAATCAGTGTGTTAAACCATGCTACCAACATATCAAACTACCAATGTGCTAATTCATGCTAACAATATGTTAAATCATGCTAGCAACATTCTAAATAATGCATACAGTGTGTTAAACCATGCTACCAACATCAAGTTGGCAATGTGCTATATCAAACTAGCAACATGCTAATTCATGCTAACAACATGTTAAATCATGCTAACAACATGCTAAATAATGCCAAAAATGTTAACTCATGCTAACAACATGCTAAATCATGCAAGCAACATGCTAAATCATGCCAACAATGTTAAATCATGCTAACAACATGCTAAATCATGCAAGCAACATGCTAAATCATGCTAACGATGTGTTAAATCATGCTAGCAAAATGCTAAATCATGCTAGCGGTGTGCTATATCATGCTAGCAACATGTTAAATCATGCTAGCAACATGCTAAATCATGATAGCAATGTGCTCCAACATGCGTATTGTTAACATTTAACATGTTAAATCATACTTATATGTTACATTGTAACATGTGTAATCAAATTACTTTCCTAATGTAACTTAAAAGAGTTTGTAGTGAATCTTTGTACCTGGCAGCGGCTCTGGGATCAGCTCTCCTGTGGCCGGAAGCTCTCGCACAACCTCGTTATCGTCCTCGTTAGTGTCCAGCCAGCGCTCGCATGGGAACTTATACGTTTCCTTCGTTAAAGTTTTCATTATGGATATCTTAGGAGACATAAAGCGGACCGTTATTCAGATCACGACAGTAATTCACTGTGAAACGCTCGATCTCCAGCTCCTACCCGACTCAGATGCCAGCCGGCGAAGGGATTCCTCTTCTCGTGCCAGATCCTCAGTTTCGTCAGCTTCCCAAGATCCGGCAGCTCGATCTGACCAACAAATTAAATGCAGATTAGATGCTTTGAATTGCTGAAATGCATTAAGAATGACAATCAAATGAAACATTAAATCCAAAACACAAATTTTCCCTCCAAAACAGCAGATTTCCCATCAACTTGTCCAGCTGGGTTCAAGTCAAGTCAATTTACCAAATTTTAAGATAAAATGTCTCATTATAAAAGTGAAAACAACTTTGAAAACTCGTACAGAAAAGAGTACTCGGGACGAAAGACAACAAAAAAAAAACAAAACCTGACTTTATACAATGTTAATATTTCTGTTTCTGGAAATGTATGCAAACTAAAGTAGTGCAAATATGCATATTTAATAGATTAAAGAGTCTATTTGTATTTGTGTGCACTCAGTGTATAGGCTACTAATGTGCATTTGAGCTTTAGTTTTGTGTTGCTGTGTAGATCTCTTCTCCTGCTCTATTCCTTATAGCATTGCATTTCCAAAAAATTTAAAAAAACTGAGGTCATGATTCGAGCAATTTAAGTGGTCATAAAAAAATAGTCACACTTGTGCTCTTCTGTCAAAAATGACCGACCCATAGGAAATGAATGGGAAATTGACAAAAACACAAAAACTTTGAGAATTTTTGTGTGTACAATCTACAAATTGGCCACGATGCAGAAAAAAATACACCACAGGAAAGGGGTGACACTCGACAACATCTAGAGTGCAAAACAGACACACCCACCAACACACACACTCACACAAACACACTTTTATACACTTACACACCAATAAATTTTGATTGCAAAAAGTATGTTTTGAATTTCTAAAAATTACAGCTTCATCGCAATGTTACGAAACTTGGTGACTTTTATGGCATTATGTATGTGAACAAACAAAAAAATTGAGGTCATGATCTGAGCATGCTAAGTGGTCTTAAAAAAATAGTCACACTTGTGGTCTTTGGTCAAAAATGACCCCCATAGGAAATGAATGGGAAATTGTAAAAAAAAAAAAAATTTTTTGGTTTTTGTAAAAAATTTAATAAGAAATAGTTTTTGAGATTGTTTCAATTATATATTCAAATCTACCAACAACAACAAAAAAATGTGTTCATAAACATCTGGGGAATTCACATGCCTCTCCATAGAGAGCTGTACATGCCATCTAGTGGTCACACCATGATTCTACGCTTTTTCTCTATACTGGAACCAGATGGTGCTAATTTTCTTCAAAAAATATTTTTTCTGAAGGCCTAGACTCTATATTAAACTAAAATACTGCATTAATATTTTTTTTTTTTGAAAAAATAATACATATATAGAAAAATATATATTTTTCTATTGCAAAAATAAACCATAAATATTGCATAAATATTAATAAATTCAATTAAATTGTCTCAAAATACTAAATTAAAAAGAATAAATATTATAGAACAAAAATAAATTGCATTGGTTTTACTGGGATGGAGAAAGTTTCATTTTTAGGTGTCCGGTCACTTTTGACCGGGAAGATAACAAGTGTGACTCCGAAACGAAGAGCACCTGAGGGTTAAATATAAGCAAAATTCATTATATTTGAATTCTAAAGGCAATATGTAACGTTAGAGGAAGAGAGTTCTGTATTGTCCCGAATGTTTACTGCAGGTTTACCATGAACTTGTCCAGCTGGCCCTGCTCAAAGTTATCAGTTTTGTTGTCGAGTTTCATCTCATCGGACTTGCCCTTCTCCCCGTATATCTGGAGTAAGATGGAGGCGTCCGTTCCTGCACCTGGAAGATCTGACGTCCAAATCCACAGGGACCAGGGATGTTCTGAGGGGCAGGAGATTTAACCCTTTAACCTCACAAACCCAGAACCTCTTTCACTCTCGCTGTGAGACCAATACGCACTTTTCTGCCTCTTTTGCCTGAGCGAGACCATTTCATAGAGTTCTCTCTCGATGAGTCCATCGCTCTCGTTCTCATCCAGCCATTTGGAGCAGGGGAACGTCTGCTCGATGCCCGTGAACGGACAGAACACGACCACCTAACACAACACACACACAGACTAGAGCCCGACCGATAAAGGATTTT
The DNA here is from genome assembly GCA_038021265.1 of Cyprinella venusta. Classification (NCBI taxonomy): domain Eukaryota; kingdom Metazoa; phylum Chordata; class Actinopteri; order Cypriniformes; family Leuciscidae; genus Cyprinella; species Cyprinella venusta. The sequence goes on from CM075872.1 coordinate 764,879, forward strand.
GCAGGCCGATGCCGATATAAATATTATGGGTTTTATATTCCCGATATATCGGCCGATATTTTATTTATTTATTTATTTTAAACTGGACATGATAGTCACAAATTTTGTCCTGCTTATTTGAGTTTAGAGAACTGATGGGGATGATCTTTTAATTGTTATTCAATGTATGTCTCGTGACCAACTCAACGAGTGTTGCCGACAGGGACGGTGTAGAGCGCCCTCTGGTGGACAAACTATACAACTCCAACACTCATGACATGGGTCAAGCGTGTTTCGTCCGTTTTTATTTTATTTTTGTAATATTCATTTATCGGCCATTATAACTGCCGATACCGATAGTTTGGAAAATGCCCAATATCGGCCGATAATATCAGTCTGGCTCTAACACAGGCCAATTAAGCATTTTATACATTTTCTAATATTTTGTTGATAAATTATAAGAGAAAAAAGAAATCTAAAAATATGTCTCGTTTTTTGTCATGAAAGATAAAGTCTAAAACACATTGCACACTAGACTATAAAGCTTAATTTAAGAAAATTGGTCATCTTCAGTCTTGGCAAGAGAATTTTTGCTAATTTTGAGGTTGATTTTACCAGAGTGACAAAGTGCAAGTTTATGTTCAATTAGATTTTTGTGCTAATTTTATTAATAATACCACCCCTAAAAATTCAATTTTCCCGAATCTTAATTAAGAAAGGTCAAATATGATTTGTTGTTACACTGTAAAAAAATGCCCTTCTTGAAACAAATGTATTTTTTCAGGTTATTGTGCATCGATGGAAGTAAAATAATGCCATTTTTTAAAAAGAATGTATTTTTAAACAGAAGGGAAATAATGTGGATTATTGAATTTTTAATGTTTTAGAAATATTTTGAATTGACATATCCACAGCTTAAATATTCAACCATGTTGAATTCCAGCCCACAAAAATGCAAACCCTAAAAATACATTGCATTAAAATGCAAGCAAACATGAAAGGTGAATATGGATTATGTAAGTTTTTAATGTGTTTGAAATGTTGAATTTCAGCCCACAAAAATGCACTGCATTAAAATGCAAGCATGGATAATGCAATGCCTATTTTTATAAAGTAGTGCAATTCAACAGGTTTTTGTGTTTCAAAAATATTTGGCATTATTTTACCTCCATAACGAGACGAGATTAGAGTGGCACCCCCATTTCGTCAGTCACTGACGTAACGTCTCAGAGGGTTGCATACGTAACTGAGACGTTATTTTGAATTTATGTTTGAGGAATGTGATTAAATTACTATTTATTAATAAAATTGTTACAAAAAAAATTTACCCAAAAAAAAAAAAAACATCAACAAACAAGATGTAAATAAAGTGTACAAAAATATATGTATTTTTTTCAGGTTATTGTGCATCGATGGAAGTAAAATAATGGCATTTTAAAAAAAAGAATGTATTTTTAAACAGAAGGGAAATAATGTGGATTATTGAATTTTTAATGTTTTAGAAATGTTTTGAATTGAAATATTCAACCATGTTGAATTCCAGCCCACAAAAATGCAAACCCTAAAAATACACTGCATTAAAATGCAAGCATGGATAATGCAATGCCTATTTACTTTTTCAAGTAGTGCAATTCAACAGGTTTTTTGTTTCAAAAACTTTTGGCATTATTTTACCTCCATAAGATCTGCACCGGTTGGATTACATAACGTATTGTTATTAAATAGCGACGTTATTTTGAATTTATGTTTGAGGAATGTGCTTAAATTACTATTTATTAATAAAAATGTAACAAAAAAAAATTAAAAATAGGAAAAATATTACCAAAAAAAAAAAAATCAGGGCCTTGGGTCGTTTTGACCCGCGAGGAAAAGATGAAGGTCAACACCAGTGGGTGTTTGTGCATTGCATTGTTGCATGTACTTGCATTATTTTAAACCTGATTTTTCTATCATAATCAGCAGCACAAAGGTTACTGGGTGAAACGTGACCTTTTCGCAGTACCAGCCGGCGCTGACCCCTCCGTTATCGTGACCGATGGTGACCCGACTGAGAGGACTGAGCAGCGCTGCGATCTCCACGTTGAAGATGTCGGTGAGCCCGCGCTCAAACGTTCCTCCCTCCAGGAAAACCTTCCCGCTGTTCTTCAGGCCTTTGGAGCCGTGCATGACCATGTGGATCTTAGAGTTGGTTCCTGCACCGCGGATTTTCCCCGTCACCACCTGAACGTTGTACACGATTCCTGCAAAAACACAGTCCAGTCAGATGCTCTTCATCAGTCTCTTCTGTTCGCCACCTCTGCATTTATTACATCAAAAATACAGTAAAAATGGTGAAATATTATTATAATGTAAATCAGCTGTTTTCTATGTGAATATACAGTAAAGTGTAATTTATTATTGTGATTTTCATCATCATTACTCCAGTCTTCAGTGTCACATGATCCTCCAGAAATCACTCTAATGAGGATCTGATGATCAAGACACATTTATGATTATTATCAATCTTAGTATTTTTGTGATGCATTTTATTTTTCATGATTCTTTGATGAATAGAAACATCAAAAGAACCACCTTTGTTTGATTTTTTTTTAATTCTAAATTGTTTTAATTATTTACTGTATTTTATTTTATTTTTTTTCTAGAACTGTTTTAATTATTCTGATTTCTTTTGATTATTTTAATTTCTTCCATGTAAAGCACTTTGAATTGCCACTGTGTATGAAATGCGCTATATAAATAAACTTGCCTTGCCTTAAATAGCAGTGTATAATTTCCTGATAAATATGAACACTAATAATAATAATAAATGTTTATTAAGCATCAAATCCTCAGTGATTTCTGAAGACAATGATTTCAGTAATGATGCTGGAAATTATAATCTAATATTTTTTAAATTATAATAAATATCATATAATTAATAATATAATATTATTATAATTAATATTATATACATATTAATATAATATAGGGCTGTCAAACGATTAATCACGATTAATCACATCCAAAATAAAAGTTTATGTTTACATAATATATGTGGGTGCACTGTTTATAATTATTTTATATATATATATAAATACACACACACGCTTGTATATATTTAAGAAATATTTTCATGTATATCGATTTATATATAATTTATATTATATATAAATATAAATATTTTATATATAAATAATATTTTTTCTTTAATATACATGCCTGTGTGTGTATTTATATATATATATATATATACAAAATAATTATACACAGTGCCCCCACATATATTATGTAAAAACAAACTTTTATTTTGGATGTGATTAATCGCGATTAATCGTTTGACAGCCCTAATATAATATTTCACTGTTTTCCAGTATTTTCTGACTTCTTTCAAATACATAAAAAGCCAAACTTTTGACTGATAGTGTACATAGATGCAATTTACAAGCTTTTTTCTTATAATAAAAGTTAATTTATTTCAGTAATTCAACTTAAAAGCTGAAACTAATATATTATATAGACTCATTACATGCAAATGAGATATTTCAAGCCTTTATTTGTTATAAAATTTCACAGATATGAAAACTTTTTCACAATATTCTAATTTTGAATTTGGGGTTTAAGCCATAATCATCACAATTATAACAAATAAAGGCTTGAAATATCTCACTTTGCATGTAATGAGTCTATATAATATATTAGTTTCAGCTTTTAAGTTGAATTACTGAACTTTTGCACCATATTGTAATTGTTCGAGTTTGTCCTGTATAGATGCAATTTACTAAAGCATTGAAGTCCTCAGAGAAAACGATTCAGTCACGTGTGTTCAAACATTACACTTCATCAGTATATTTGTTTTTCGGAGGATTTATGAGGAGATTGTGTAAGACTTGAAGAAGCTGTGTGGTTTACCGGTGGGTTGACTCCCTCCAACCAGAACATCTCTCTGTATCTTCCCATCATCTTCATCGATGGCAAACCAGCGGTTGAGGGGAAACTCGTACACGCCTTTGTTTCCCAAATCATCCACTATGACCTGAAATAACAGCAGAGCGGGTCTCATTGCAGTGATATATGGTGTCTATGTGCATATCTATCCATCTATCTGCAGGCTGTGGCTCTCATCCGAAGGAAAGCCAATCCAGTGGAGTAGTGTGGTGTTTCCTTTCAGCGTGGATAAGGTGACTAGAATTACCTCATCCGGAGAGATGGCGTGTGAGGTGGAGAGAATGCAAATCCTCCACTACCAACCCCAATGCCTTTGTGTGACAACACCCATATCTCCAATATAATCACAGGATTGCTGTTTTAGCAGGAACATTATCTGTGGAGCCTTGACATGAAACAGAGTCTCGGCTTTACAATTCTGTCAGTTTTATATGGAAGCTCATTTATTATCTGAGAATTACGTGATATGAAGTTGCAATTCTTTTTTGCTAGTTTATAAAGAGCTAAAGTCAGAATTGCGAGATATAAAGTCAACATGGCGAAATATAAACTAGCAATTGAGGAAAAAGACAGAATTGCGCGATTCTGACTTTATATCTCACAATTCTGATTTTTTAACACAATCCTGACTTTATATCTCGCAATTCTGTCTTTATAACTCAATTCTGACTTTATATCTCGCAATTCTGACTTTATATCTCGCAATTTTGACTTTATATCTCCCAAAATCTGACTTTATATCGCAATTCTGACTTTATATCTCCCAAAATCTGACTTTATATCACAATTCTGACTTTATATCTCGCAATTCTGACTTTATATCTCCCAAAATCTGACTTTATATCTCCCAAAATCTGACTTTATATCGCAATTCTGACTTTATATCTGCCAAAATCTGACTTTATATCGCAATTCTGACTTTATATCTCCCAAAATCTGACTTTATATCACAATTCTGACTTTACATCTCGCAATTCTGACTTTATATCTCGCAATTCTGACTTTATATCTCCCAAAATCTGACTTTATATCGCAATTCTGACTTTATATCTCACAATCCTGACTTTATATCGCAATTCTGACTTTATATCTCGCAATTCTGACTTTATATCTCGCAATTCTGACTTTATATCTCCCAAAATCTGACTTTATAACACAATTCTGACTTTACATCTCGCAATTCTGACTTTATATCTCGCAATTCTGACTTTATATCTCCCAAAATCTGACTTTATAACACAATTCTGACTTTATATCACAATTCTGACTTTACATCTCGCAATTCTGACTTTATATCTCGCAATTCTGACTTTATATCTCCCAAAATCTGACTTTATAACACAATTCTGACTTTATATCTCACAATCCTGACTTTATATCTCCCAAAATCTGACTTTATATCGCAATTCTGACTTTATATCTCACAATTCTGACTTTATATCACGCAATTCTGACTTTATATCTCGCAATTCTGACTTTATATCTCACAATTCTGACTTTATATCTCACAATCCTGACTTTTTAACACAATTCTGACTTTATATTAGGTTTTATAACGTTTTTTTATATTTCAAAAAACGTAGTAAAAAAAATTGTCATTAAAACGCTGTCTTATTTGCAATCGAAATGTAATTAGTTGTTAATTTTAACCATTAGCTAGTAGTTGAGATTTTTTCCTTGAGAGATATTGACATTGTAGGCCTACTGTAGGCTATCAGATATATTCAAATGAATCGATATTGAGTCGAATCGGAATCAGAATCGCGTGTCTGTGAATCAAATCTCGCTTTTTGTTTCAGTTCTCAGGCCTGTGTGTTTATTACAGCAAACGGCCGTGTTATATTCTAAATGTTTTACTGGGATTTGACCTTCTCCACGAACCATCCCGCCGAGGAGCCCTTGTTGTTGTGTCCGATGGTGATCTTCCTCACTCGGCCCAGGTTCGGAGCCTCGATGGTAAACTTGTCTTCTGTTCCTCTCTCAAAGTTGTTTTTATCGTTGTCGAGTCTTCTCTCACCTTGGGGAAATATAAACATCTGATAATAATGCAACAGGATATTACATCATAGAGAAAGCTGCATGATTGTGGAAACCATGAGACAACAATTCAAAAGTAAGGTGAGTATAGATATATATTAAAAAAAAAAAAAAAAAAAACGAGTACTTTTATTCAGCAAGGATGCATTAAATTGATCAAAGTGACAGTAAATGCATTAATAATTTTCAAAAAGATTCTACTTCAAATAAATTCTGTTTTTTTTTTTTTTCTACTTGTCAAAATTTTGAAAAAATGAAATGTTTCCACAAAAATATGAACATTGATGATAATCATAAATGTGTCTTGATCATCAGATCCTCATATTAGAGTGAAGAATCATGTGACACTGAAGAATATTTATTTAAAAATAAATAAAAAAATAATAAAATGTATTTATTTAAAAATAAGTAAATAAATAATAATAATAAAATGAATGTCAATTTATAAAATGCATTTGAATAATTTATTTATTTGTAATTAATAAACTAATTTATGACATATATTGCATTCATGATTCAAATTATAGTTATTTACAATTTTTTTAACAATCAAAGAAATTAATAATTTTTAATTGATCAAAAATAAAATGTTTGACAAAAATATGAACATTGATTATAATCATAAATGTTTGTTGAGCATCAGATCCTCATATTAGAGTGAAGAATCATGTGACACTGAAGAATATTTATTTAAAAATAAATAAAAATAAAATGTATTTATTTAAAAATAAGTCAATAAATAATAATAAAATGAATGTCAATGTATAAAATCCATTTAAATAATTTATTTATTTCTAATTAATAAACTTATTTATGAAATATATTGCATTCATGATTCAGATTATAGTTATTTACAAATTTTAAAAAAATCAAAGAAATAAATCATTTTTAATTGATCAAACATGACCGTAAAGACATATATTTATAATGTATATGTCTTGTAAAAAATTTAAAAAAAAAAATTGTAACATCATATATATTTTATAATGTTACAAAAGATTATATTTCAAATAAATGCTGTCCTTTTAAACTTTATATTCATTAAATAATCATGATAAATAACTAATACTAAGTTACTAAGTAAAACATACTAATAATTATAATAATTATAAATGTGTCTTGATCATCAGATCCTCATATTAGAGTGATTTCTGAATGATCATGTGACACTGAAGACTGGAGTAATGATGCTGAAAATCACAGGAATAAATTAAAATTTACTATACATTCACATAGAAAACAGAGGATTCACATTCTAATAATATTTCACTATTTTTACAGTATTTTGATCAAATAAACTGCTTTGCTGAGCAGAAGAGACTCTATCAGGAACATAATTATTCCCAACTTTTAACTGGTAATAATGTATATATAAAATATTTTTTCTTTTGTATTTCTTTATTTACATATTCCTTACGCCTGTTGAGAATCACTTTTAATGAATCTGTTTAACCAGTTACCTGTATCTCCATTTTCACCAAAAATATTGAGGAAAACATCAGCATCCGTCCCGCTGCCTTTCACATCAGACGTGAACACACTCACGACATATTTATTATCTGCAAAAGAGCACAATAAAAAACACTTTATGAAACTCACTGAATTGATTTGACTCAAGGAATCAGAGGAAACAACACCAAAATATGCTTTTCTTACTTAGCATTTTGTCTTGTTTCCAGTCTAAATACCTACAAATTCAGTAGTTTGCTTTTTTAAAAGCAGAAACTCTCCTAATTTTGATTGATATATTGCATTTTTATATTTCGATCAATCAATGCATCTTGATTTAAGAATTTTTTAGATATCTGGACTGGAAATAAGACAGAAACACTATGTAAGAAAAGCATTTTTTTGCAGTGCATGGTTAATTTCAATGCATTTCATCACTCTTAATTGTGATATAGGTGTTACGTTTAGTGTTTGTGTTCATGTCATGTTATGTTTCACTTATTTAATCCCCGTCACCTCTTGTTAATTACTGTCATTATAAGTTCATTTGTCCCAGCGGTGTCTCGTACTTGATCTGTTCTCTGTGTGATTAAGCCCTGTGTCTCTGTCTGTTCTGGTTTGGTAAAGATTTGAGTTAGTTTGAGAATAAAGATAGCCTCATGTGTGCTATATAAGAGGTCTCGTCTCACATTTGGGCATGTCCATGGGGTCGGGGCTGCCCAGAAGGTCCCGCACGAACAGCCCGTCGCCCTCGGCTCGGCTCAGCCAGTTGTTACAGGCGAAGTAGAAGCGTAGATGTGGCCGGTTCATGTCTGTGACAACGACCCGGTCCAGATACCAGCTGGCGTTCAGGCCCGTGTTATCATGTTCAATCCTGAACAACAGCACAGAACGGACTGACAATCAACACCACATACGTCTTTATAGTCTCACTTTTTCCAGAACAAATAAATCAAGATACATACAAATGATTGAAGATATTAAGTATGCACCGATATGAAAATTTTGCCCGATACCGATAACCGATAATTCTATATATTTGAAAGCAGATAACCGATATATCGGCCGATAAATCTAAATCCAAATTTCGGAAGATACCTATAACACTATAATATTTGAAAGCCGATAACCGATATATCGGCCGAAAAATCTAAATCCAAATTTTGTCAGATACCGATAACTCTTTATATTTGAAAGCAGATAACCGATATATTGGCCGATAAATCTAAATCCAAATTTTGGCCGATACCGATAAATCCTTATATTTGAAAGCCGATAAGCGATATTTATTGGCCGAAAAATCTAAATCCAAATTTTGGAAGATACCGATAACACTATAATATTTGAAAGCCGATAACCGATATATCGGCCGAAAAATCTAAATCCAAATTTTGTCAGATACCGATAACTCTTTATATTTGAAAGCAGATAACCGATATATTGGCCGATAAATCTAAATCCAAATTTTGGCCGATACCGATAAATCCTTATATTTGAAAGCCGATAAGCGATATTTATTGGCCGAAAAATCTAAATCCAAATTTCGGAAGATACCGATAACACTATAATATTTGAAAGCCGATAACCGATATATCGGCCGATAAATCTAAATCCAAACTTTGGCCGATACCGATAACCGATAAATCTAAATCCAAATTTCGGCAGATACCGATAACTCTTTATATTTGAAAGCCGATAACCGATATATCGGCCGATAAATCTAAATCCAAATTTTGGTACCGAATTGTGGCCGATACCGATAACCAATACATCTTTATATTTGAAATCTGATAACTGATCTATTGGAGGATAAATCTAAATCCAAATATTGGCAGATACCGATAACCGATAAATCTTTATCTATCTATTTATTTATATACTTTTTAAATCATTGCTTACAAAAACGAAAGTCTCACCATTAAAAGCCATAAGCACACAATTATAATGTTCTCATTATTATTTTATGTAGCCGATATGATCGACTTCTGAACTGCATTTTCCTTTTTCGAAGTGATTCCAATCATATTTCAAGCGATTCAAAACCATCATGTTGAACAGTCTCAGCTCTGGGAAATAATACATTATATATCAGCTTTAATATATTGGACACATTTGCTTATCGGGGGCCATAACGATAACGTTAAGATGAACATATATCGGCCGATATTTTGAAATTAATTCCAAACTTTTGAGTAGTAGTGTGTTGTTCAAAAATGCATACATTTAATTTTTATTATTAAAATTATTGGATTCATATTTATAGTCAATAATAAATTCAGTTATTGCTGACCTCAAATTACAGTAAAACTTATCAACTTACCTAATTTTCTTCAAAGGGCCGACATTGTGTGTTTTTATCCGGAAGACGTCTGTTTTGTTTTTTTCAAAAGCAGTTCGATTCCTGTAATAAAATTAGCAATGCAAACAATAACTAAACATTACATTTCTTGAGGTTAAAGACAAAATCAAACCCTGCATTCCTTTAAACAATCACAATATTCAGGTGAATATGAATGTCAATAATATGAATATCAATGAGGTGTTAATATGAAACCATAATAATAATAAACTAATGATGTTTTATGATACAATGGTGTAAATCTAAATTACAGAAGAAGAACAATCTTATCCATCATAAGTAGTTGTGCATTGAATAAATGCACAAAGTGTTTGAAAGTCACAAATCCTTCATATATTAAATGTCCTTGGTAAACTTACAGAAACACAATACAATTCAGAAAATATATGATATCTAGCACTCAATATATCATGTATTTGCTGATGGGACATATTGTAAACACACATATTCATTAAATGATCTTTGGCTTATTATGTATTTCATGTGACATAAACTGCAAAAAAATGTTTGTCGTGCTTAGTATTTTTGTATAATATCTAAACACTCTTAAATCAAGATGCATTTACTGGAGAAGCAAAATGACTGAAGATATTAAGACTGAAAAATGTATCAAAATGAAGTGAGTTTGTGCTTAAAACAAGAACAAATATCTGTCAATGGAGTCAGAAAAATAAGCTTAATTCAAATGGAAAACAAGATTATATTTCTGATCCCATCGGCAGATGTTTGTTCTTTTAAACCCTCTGTTGCTCTTCCTGTGGCGGTCAAAAAAAAATTTTTTTTTACTATTATCATTTCAATGAAATTTAAATTTTATATAATATTTTATTATTTTTTATATTTTATTTATTTATTTATTTTTTGTTTATTTATTATTATTTAATATTTTGTATTTTTAGGGGATTTTATAGATTATATTTATGCAGTAGTTAGTAATCTATTTATAAAATTTAAATTTTATATAATATTTCTTTTATTTTTTATATTTTATTTTTTTTGTTTTATTTATTTTTTATTATTTAATATTTTGTATTTTAGGGGATTTTATAGATTATATTTATGCAGTAGTTAGTAATCTATTTATAGAATTTAAATTTTATATAATATTTTATTTTTTTATATTTTATTTTTATTTTTTTATTTTTATTATTTAATATTTTGTATTTTTAGGGGATTTTATAGATTATATTTATGCAGTAGTTAGTAATCTATTTATAACATTTAAATTTTATATAATATTTTATTTTTCTATATTTTTTTTTGTTTATTTTTTGTTTTATTTATTTTTTATTTATTTTTTATTATTTAATATTTTGTATTTTTAGGGGATTTTATAGACTTATTTTTATATTTATGCAGTAGTTTGGTAATCCATTTATTCACTTTTTGAGCATAGAACTGAAAACGAAAATTCCAACTTAAACGGTTGCATATATTGAATGATTTGGAAATATATATATATATATATATATATATATATATATATATCCAAAACAAGTTTTACTCTGAAAACTGTAAGAAAATCAAAAGTTGCTCCGCATGCGAGTCTAATCTCTCAGTAAACGAGCGTTCAGTGAGTGTGTGTTCGGCTGCAGTTCCAAACGCTTCCACTAGAGGAAACTCTCATTCATTTCCTTTGCGGCGTTTCTGACACGAGGAGCACAAGTGTGTGACTGTTGCTTTCAGGACCATTAAACCTGTTCAGATCATGTCCATGATTATTTTATGCATTCACACGGCAAGTGCCAAAACCTTTACCGTAAAAAGTCTAGAAAAAAAATGTTTTGGTCAAAAATAAGCATCGACTTATTGCTTCTCAAGTAAATGCATCTTGATTTAAGAATATTTAGATATTCACACAGTAAAACAAGGCAAAAATACAGAGCAAGAACATCATATTTTGCAGCGTGAGTCAAGCTAGATTATCTGTTTGAATGATGTGTGTCTGGAAACAGAATAGTAAAGTGCTGTGGTGTTTGGTCTCTACAGCACAATGCTATACATTTCCACAATCCGATCCACACGAGTCCATCATAGTGATGATGTACAGCACATGCATATTGTAGCCCTTCATTATGAGGAGCAATAAACCTCCTGAAAAGCCTTTTCTGCTGTCGAATGGGAAATATTGGTCCTTGATGAAAGGTTCTAGAATATCATGTGCTCAAGTTCAGAGTTAAGGTCACAACAGGAGCGACTCAAATACCTCTTCTCTGTGCTGTGGATTCAGGGAAAGACAGAGTGACGGTGTTACGTTTCATCAGAGAAAAAATAACTTTAAATACAACAGGCCTACACAACCAGGCATTTCATTAATTATTAACAGAGATGATTATGAATCAAGTTTCAGGTCATTAGCGTTGACTCACTTGCTGGCCAGGTGCAGTTTGGGAGTGATGCCGTATTCCCCGAACAGCGTGACAAACACGTTGGCGTCTGTACCTGCGCCATTAACGTCTCCAGTGATGGTCACCACCTCATACACTGTCGTTCGATTGAGCACAGAAAGAATGAGTAAGAGATCCGGTGCATTATTAATGAGAGGATATTCACACTCGAGTGAAGAACTGTGTGAAACGCACTGATGAACAATGACTACGGTCAAATCAAGCCGCGATGACCCATATTAAAACTAGGGATGCACCAATATCAAGATTTCGGCCGATACAGATAAATCTGTGTTTGAACGCCGATAACCGATATATTGGCAGATAAATCTAAATCCACATTGTGGCCGATACCGATAACGATACATCTTTATATTTGAAATTTGATAAGTTATCTATTGGCTGATAAATCTAAATCCAAATTTTGACCGATATCGGTAACCGATGAACCTTTATGTTTAAAGCCGATAACCGATATAATGGCAGATAAATCTAAATCTAAATTTTGGTAGATGCCGATAAACAATAAATATTTATATTTGAAAGCCAACAACCGATATATTGGCCGATAAATCTAAATCCAAATTATGATCGATAAATCTTGATTTTTGAAAGCTGCTAACCGATATATTGGCCGATAAATCTAAATCCAAATTTTGGCCAAAAACCAATAACCGATAAATCTTTATGTTTGAACGCTGATAACCGATATAATGGCAGATAAATCTAAATTTTGGGGGATGCCGATAAACAATAAATATTTATTTTTGAAAGCCGACAACAGATATATTGGCCGATAAATCTAAATCCAAATTTTGGCCGATACCGATATTCGATAAATCTTTATATTTAAAAGCCGATAACCGATAAATATTGGCCGAAAAATCTAAATCCAAATTTCGGCAGATACCGATAACTCTTTACATTTGAAAGCAGATAACCGAGATATCGGCCGATAAATCTAGATCAAAATTTTGGCCGATATCGATAACTGATGAATCTTTATGTTTAAAGCCGATAACCGATATAATGGCAGATAAATCTAAATTTTGATAGATGCCGACAAACAATAAATATTTGTATTTGAAAGCGGACAACCGATATATCGGCTGATAAATCTAAATCCAAATTTTGGCTGATCCCGATAACCGATAAATCTTTATATTTGAAAGCCGATAACCGATATATCGGCCGATAAATTTAAATCCAAATTTTGGTACCGAATTGTGGCTGATACCGATAATCAATACATCTTTATATTTGAAATCTGATAACTGATCTATTGGCAGATAAATCTAAATCTAAATTTTGGCCGATATCGATAACCGATGAATCTTAATGTTTAAAGCCGATAGCCGATATAATGGCAGATAAATCTAAATTTTGGTCGATACCGATAAACAATAAATAGTTATATTTGAAAGCCGACAACCGATATATTGGCCGATAAATCTAAATCCAAATTTCGGCAGATACAGATAACTCTTTATATTTGAAAGCAGATAACTGATATATGGGCTGATAAATCTAAATCAAAATTTTGGCCGATATCGATAACTGATGAATCTTTATGTTTAAAGCCGACAACCGATATATTGGCCGATAAATCTAAATCTTAATTTTGGCCGATACCGATAACAGATAAATCTTTATATTTGAAAGCTGATAACCGATAAATATCGGCCGAAAAATCTAAATCCAAATTTCGGCAGAAACCGATAACTCTTTATATTTGAAAGCAGATAACCGATATATTGGCCGATAAATCTAGATCAAAATTTTGGCCGATACCGATAACTCTTTATATTTGAAAGCAGATAACCGATATATTGGCCGATAAATCTAGATCAAAATTTTGGCCGATACCGATAACTCTTTATATTTGAAAGCAGATAACCGATATATTGGCCGATAAATCTAGATCCAAATTTCGGCAGATACCGATAACTCTTTATATTTGAAAGCAGATAACCGATATATCGGCCGATAAATCTAGATCAAAATTTTGGCCGATACCGATAACTCTTTATATTTGAAAGCAGATAACCGATATATCGGCCGATAAATCTAAATCCAAATTTTTCTTTAATTTTTGAGAGCCTGATTACATAAACGATATGTTGGCCGATATATCGTGCATCCCTACAGAATATGAATCACAGCAATATAAGGAGTGCAATATTAGCATGTTTACTGTTCAAAATATAACTGAAATCTCCCCAGCTAACACTTTTTGCAGTGTTCCCATTCAGTTCAAATATTTAAAATGGTTTTAATTTAAAATGGTTAAAACCATTTTAAATGCCATTTTGGTTAAATTAAAACAATTTTAATTTAAAATGGTTTTCTTGGTTATGTGAAACACTACATTTGATCATTCTCCAAACACATTTCAAACTTAATGGGAATGTCAGAACATATCTTTTCATCAGTTCTACGTCACGAACAGAAACCCGATGTTTAAGAACGCGTACCTTTTTTCTTGTGGTACTCGTCCTCATAGTTCTCCACTTTCTCAGACTCATAGTTCCTCAGTTCGTTCTCGTAGATCTCGACATAATCAACGTTTTTGGATTTCTTCTTCTTGCCCTTTCCCTTCTTTCCCTCGTCGTCGCTCTCACCGGATCCTTTCTTGCTCTTCTTCTTTTTCTTCTTCTTCTGGGAGTCGTCGTCCTCCTCCTCCTCTTCGGGGTCCGTTTCTTCTTTCTTCTTCTTCTTCTTGCCCCCCTCGTCTTTGGACTTCTTGTCTTTGGATCCCATGACGGGGTTCTTGTCCTTTCTGCTGTTTCTCCCGACCTCGGTCACGCGAACGACATCCGGAAGGTTCTTGTGTTCGTCTTCATCTTCCTCACTGCTGCTCTTCACCTCCTCATCCTTTGATTTAGAGCTTTTCTTCCTCTTCTTCTTCTTCTTCTTCTTTTCCGGCCCTCTCTGGCTCTTCCTCACCTCGGATGCATCGCTGACCGTGTCCTCGGCGTGTTTCTGTTTCTTCTTAGTGGCACAATCTGGATCGCTGATCTTACCTTTCCTTCTCGACTTTGATTTCTTCTCCTCTCCGTCATCGTTCTCGCCCTCTTCTTCGGTTTCTCGTGCCTGTCGTGTTTTTTTCTCCTTCGAGGGCATCTTTAATTTATTTACTACAGTGTAACTTTAACTGTTGACTGTGAAAGAGGACGAGTGTGACCTGTGATGATCGGCGGATCTGCCAGGTGAAGATCTCGAGTCCATGGGGCTTTTCCCCTTCTTTGATGACAGGCGACCTCATTAAACATGACACACGACATCATCATGTGACTGAGGGGAGAGTAAACAATCAAACATGAGCTGTCACTCAAACAGGAGAACTGCTCAGTCATTTACATCGCAATACGGTTCATTAGTTCACAAGGGTCAGGAAGGTTCATTAGTTCACATTAGGTCAGTTTGTGTTCGTCATGTCGGACTGCAAATACTACATCAATTATGAAACGAGATCAATTTTCACATTCTATTATATCCAAAATAAAGAAGAATCGTGAAAAAATGGTCAAAATAAATTTATTACAAAGCATATTCTTCACAGCAATAATTGCAAATTTCTTAAAATATGAGAAATTCAATTCTGCTGAGTTCAATGTTGATTCGATGTTGTGAAGTTTGTTTGTACAGGAGATTACACGTTTTTTTGCACTTCGTATATACGCTCTCGTCTTCTCTTAATGCCTTTGCAAGTAACATGAACAATGAGCAATACATTTATTGCAGTATATATGCATCTTTGTTAATGTTAGTTAATAAAAATACAGCTAGTTTGTTCATGTTAGTTCACTGTGCATTAACTAATGTTAACAAATACAACCTTTGATAAATGTTGAAATGATATTAACCGAGATTAATAAATGCTGTAGAAGTATTGTTCATTCTTAGCTCATGTTAACTAATGAACCTTATTGTAAAGTGTTGCACATCTAACAATACTAAAAAATATTTTATTTTAGCTAGTTGGCCCCCGGTTTCTAATTTATGTTTAGAGTTTAATAAGCTGAAAATAACTAAACTGAAACTAGATGGAAATATTTTAAAAAACAACTCAACATGATTACTGAAATTAAAGTGAAAATAGAAAACATTAAAATAATTAAAAATATTAATAAATCCCATAATTACACTAAAATAAGCCTCAAACGTAGACACTCAAACTTTACTAACACTATACAAATTTTCCAAAACATTTATATTTTTTATATTTAAATAAAATGATACTTGATTACTTAAAGGTATAAAAATATAAAAACTAATTAAGAATATGAATAAATACAGTAATACTTAATTTATGGTACGAAATTTATGTATGGTAGCTTTACCAGCTTATTTACACAACAATAAGAAAATGAACGGAATGGAAGTAAAGAGCTGAAGTATAAGAGAAATGTGAATATGAGGAATAAAGGCAGCAGAAAGAAAGAGTTTCTCGGTTAATGCATGTTTAAGTAAATCTGTAAATCAGAAAACCTTTTAAAAAACCCTTTTTAAAGCAGAAAGTTTTAATTATATAATGTATAATAGCAATACTGGTTTTCGGCCAGATGATGGAGTCACTCGTACAGGTAACACTGTCAAAGCTCAAGATAGTGTGTTTAGACTTTCACATCTTATTATACTACAACAAACTATTATATCAATATAATATCAAACGCACTCATGATTATATACTATTAATCCATCAGGATAATAATATAAACAGACTCTTTATTATCTAAAATCAAACACAGAGTATCAGAATCATTACAAGGATAAACTTTACCAGCAGGGTGACTTTATAAAAGTGAAAAACAGAAAACATATTTTTTATCATTTGCTTGTTTGTTTGTTTATTTATTTATTTATTTATACTCATTCATTCATTCATTCATGAAATGTTGTAGATGTTCTGGATCCTATTGCCTGTTCTTAGTACTAAAGGAATAAAAACAACATTATATAAGAGAGATAAATAATATATTTATTATTTTATTTCAAATATATATATATATATATATATATATATATATATATATATATATATATATTTAGGGCTGTCAAAACGATTAATCGCGATTAATCACATCCAAAATAAAAGTTTGTGTTTACATAATATACGTGGATGCACTGTGTATAATTATTATTATATATATATATAAACACACACACATGCTTGTATATATTTAAGAAATATTTTCATGTATATTCTAATAATTCTATAGATTTATATATAATTTATATTATATATAAATATAAATATTTTATATATAAATAATACTTTTTTCTTAAATATACATGCATGTGTGTTTTTTATATATATACAAAATAATTATACTCAGTGCCCCCACATATATTATGTAAACACAAACTTTTATTTTGGATGCGATTAATCGCGATTAACCGTTTTGACAGCCCTAATATATATGTATTTACTGATTTTGTATAATATAAAATTAGTAAGAATAAAGATTAGTAAGAAAGAATGAAACAAAGAAAGAAAGATGGATAGAAAAATGAAAGAATATTTGTTAGAAAGAAATAAAGATTAGTTAGAAAGATAGAAAAAGGATAAGAAAGAATGAAAGAAAGGCAAAGAAAAAGAAACATTAGTAAGAAAGACTGGTTAAAAAATAAAATTCTAAAAAGTGAATTGTCAAGTATTTCTCTTTGTTTAAATAAGTACTCAACCCTAACTTATACATTAGGCTAATAATGGAAAAGAGACACATTAACGTTAAGTCATTTTACGGCGCGATTTTTAAAGATGACCATCCACCGTACCGTAAATAAAGGCTGCCCCTCCCCCAGGCCGAGACATTATCATCAACCGCCACTTACATTCAATTAAATTAAATCTGAATCATTCTTGCCGTTTGGTGATTCACTAGTTATATTTAATTCCCGAGTTACATTTAATCAGGCCTATATGTCCTAAATAAAACGTCTAGTATAGTTCTGAAGTGTATTAACGTTAACGTTACCTCATTATCTGTTGTGGAGATAACGTTAGTAGTCTCGGGTCCCGTCGCCTCAGCGGTGCTGAACTCCTGTTATGATCACCCGAGCTGAAGATTCTGCAAAATAACTCAATTTATATTGTGTTATATTAATTTAAACGCAGTCCGATTCGGAATCTCAAAGAGCAGCTGTGTTGTGTCCAACGGTCTAACTTGTTGTGTACGTCACTCCGTCTATATGGCGCCATTAGGGACACGCGCTCGCTGGCGCTGCCTGTGACGTCACATCTGCTGCTCGAGCGAGATGGGTCTTGAACGTCTTGAAGTTTTTTATTATTATTATTGAACAAAAAGTCACAGCAGAAACATATATCAAGTTAAAAAAAGAAGAAAATAAAAATAAGACAATAAACTCGAAGTAAGCAAGGCAGTCGATCAGGGAAAATCTACTAAAAATAATAATAACAATTCACAAAACATGATTAGAAACTACAAATAAGTAAAATTAAGTTATAAGAAAAGGTAAATTTAATGAAACCAAAATTTCTTTGAGCAACAATGAAGTTTTAGCAGTAACTGATAAACAAAGAGAGTCATCTTTTTTTTTTTTAAATCAACACAAAAGAAAGTTTAGAATTGGTCTTAGAAACAGTTAGCCTACTTTACATGAAACTTGCCACATAAAGTATGGTCAGTTAAATGATGTCTTGGGATGAAAATGTGTTGAATAATATTGAGTGTATACATGTATTTTAAGAATCTATTTTAAAAAATAAGATTATTTAAGACATTTTTAAACAAAATTTCATCTTTGTGGACCTGCTGACGAAAGACCAGCAACATCTAAGATGGCGGCGAACATCCAAGATGAAAAAATATCAAATAACCTAAAATGTGCTCCATTTAGTGACTTCTAAAATTAACTGCTTGCTTTTCACAAATATGATTTAATAAGTTACATCAAGGGTCAAATAAAATATAAATGGCACATTCAAGTTAAAAGTGACAAATTAATGTTGAAACCATTGTGTTTCTACGTATGCTGTACATGGTATAAAGAATATTTTTGCTCAGGTGGCGAAAAATGTCCACCCAATAGAAAAAGCTCACCAACAGAAATGAACGACATGCAAAATATTGTGCATGTCGTGCACAATACCCCAAAAGGCACCAGCTTTATATATATATATATATATATATATATAGCTGCGAGCAGCGATGAAGGGCCAAAGCCGGCGGCACCGCCATTAGGTAACTAAAGGCACCGGGGTTGCGGTGCCACCGGCTTGGGCCCGCAATCACTGCTCGCAGCTATAATTGTTATTGTTTTTCTTTACTTTCTGATTTGTGATCAGATGTCCAACGCCGTTAAAAGCCGATCTGGATAAACTCTTCGAAATAAAGCCTCTTTATGAAAACCTCATGTAATCAATACTGTATCTGCAGGGCCGGACAGAGCAGCGGTCATATTGGTTTTGGTCTGTGTGATTGTAAACAAAGATTAAATATAATTAGCAAACATTTCATGGGAACAGTTTCATCTCACGGGTTATGAAGCCTGTAAACGACATCCGTATCCTGAGTGTAAAGAATGTTTATTAGAGGATCAGAAGGACACGGAGGTTGGCGGATTCCTGGCCTGAAGCTCTGGGTGTGTGTGTGTGTGTGTGTCAGGCGTCTGCTGATTCTCACACTGAACTCGATCACGTTCGATTAGAAGTGTTCACTGTTATCTAATAGTCTGAAACAACGAACAACTAAACAACGATGAGACTGAGTGGGAAAAAGCCTGAACAAACATCGTCACCAGAAACAACAAATCACAAACTTTCTCAGAGGAATCTTTTCATTCACTGACGATTCTGAACTACATGTCATTATACATCAGGTCTGCTTCTATTCCCCCAGATATTTCTGGAAGGATTGCAGGGAAAACGTTCTGAGAACTTTCCGGCAAGATTCTCTCAAAGTTAAGGGGAAATTATCTGAAACATTTTAGTTGGACATTCGCCTTACATTTCTGAAATGTTGCAACTATAGTTTAAGGATGTTTAAATGACAATCAAAAGTAACATTCCCTTTCTGTTCAAATATTTGCTTTAGAATGTTACATTCAAAAATGTTTCAGAATGTTAGAATGTTACATTAAAAGTAACATTCCCTTTGTGTTCAAATGTTCCTATTTGCTTTAGAATGTTACATTCAAAAGTAACATTCCATTTAAAAGTTACCATCTCTTTCAGTCTGTTAGAACGTTACATTCAAAAATGTTACTATTTCTTTCAGAATGTTAGAACGTTACAAAAGTGACATTCCCTTAATGTTTGCAAACTGATCAAATGGAATGATTTCATTAGATTTTTTCATATTTTAAACTGTTGGTTTTGAATGTGTAGAGAACACTGAGCGTTAGCAGAGGTTTGTTGTCTGGGATCAGTTTATGATCAGGTGATGAAGCGTCTCACACCAGAACAAACCGCACACACACACACACACACACACACACACACCGTATTTATTTATCTGCGGTTGGGAAGCAGGACGCACCGAGAAACTGGAAAGGTTTTTATGAAAACATCTCGACTTGGTTATTTCCTGCAGGGCTCGACTTGTTGATCTTGATGGGACTGATTTGAACTCTTCTGGAAAAACAAACACATGTGGACTGTCCAAACCCATCGAAACAAGCCGTACACTCCTGCAAATACAGGCTCCAGAACACGGTTCACGTTTTACGAAAAAAGGTTGTTTATTTGCATCCTCTATGAAGAACCACAAAAGGTTCTTTATAGTAGAAAAAATGTTTTTTAATACATTTTAAACGTTCTTCGTACAAAGAAAAAATGGTTCTGATCGCTGAAAGGTTCGTTGGGGAACCAAAAATGGTTCTTTAAGAAAACTTTTTATTCGAAACTTATTTTTAAGTGTCTTGTAAAGAACGTTAATAACCTGTTTTTCCACTATAAAGAACCTTTAGTGCAACAGAAAGATGTTTGAGGTTCTTCATGGGACCATCAATGCCAATAAATAACATTTATTAATTAAAAAATGTTTGGTTCCCCAAACCTTACAGTGAACGATTCAATATCAAGCATTGATAAATCTACAAAAACACTTTTATTTTTCACTATAAAGACCTTTTATGGAATGGATCTTGGATCATGAAACCATAAAGAACCTGTATTCATAGAGACTTAAAGAGTATAGCTGATAAACTGCTCAAATAAATAAATAATCAGTGAAATGGAGGTTAAAGCGTCACTGTTTCAGATGCTCTTCTCCTGGAGGGTCTCGTTGGTTATGGTCATCTGTAAGCTGGGCTCTTTGGAGCGACTGTCTAAACTGCTGCGATCGGAGGACTGAGAAGCCGCTTCGGACAGACAGAGGTTTGATTGACAGGTGTCAGGGGCTTCAGCGAGCTCCTCCAGTTCTCCAGACACAGCAAACGGAGAGTCTCTGGAGGCTGAGGACACGTGCGCTCCGTCCAACCCCTGTCCCTGCCGTCTCCGAGACTCCTGCAGCCTGCAGAAGAGACACTTGATGTTCTCGATGAGCTTGGAGAGCACGGCTTTACGCAGGAGAATATAGATCCAGGGATCCAGGATGGGATTGGTGGAGGCGAAGCGGATCGCCAGCAGATCTGGGTTTCGATCCAGCCTTTTCTCCACTGGCGTCTTATAAAGCTGGTTGAGAAACACCTGCACCTAAAAAAAAAGTGACTTTTTCATTATGCATTTGACAAACATTATTAAAACATGATGCATGTGAGGGCCGTAAAGACACATTCATAACGGATACAAGTTCTTCTTAAATTCTGCAATTAAACCGTTCTTTACTATAAAACATGTTCATAATTTTTGGGAGATTTTTTTATAATAACATTAATTTTGTCCATTTGTACTGAAAAATGCTTTGAGGAATAAAACATCATGATTAGAGGTTTATCATTTCATTGCATCAAAAGTGAATATGAGCATCAATCTGAACACAGACACATTAGAGGAGATCTTGTTTCCTTTATGGCAAGTAGCATTTATCAATTCTAATAAAATATATCCTAAGGTTCTGTTTTCTTTACTTTGGGATTTGTGATCATTTCAAATGGCACCAACAAGAATTGCTAAAGAGACGAAATACTGATCTTGACGAAACACCTAAATATATATGTATATAGGCGATATATATATATATATATATATATGCAGTGATATGAAGAAACAACCTTTCAGTCATCAGTTCTTAAAATAACCATCAGTGTGAAGAATATTTGTTCATCTAAATGGAAAAAATGTTAAATGCTGAACCTTCATTTTTAAGAATGCATGGTTTCATGAAAAACTTAACATCTTTATGGTGGAAAGGGTTATTTAGATTTTTAAAATGTTCTTCACACTTTAAAATGGTTATTTTAACAACTGGTCACTGAAAGATTCTACAGGGAACCAAAACTGGTTCCTCTTTTTGCGTCGCTGTGGAACCCCTGTTTGTTTCGGAACCTTTATTTTACTTTATTTTAATATAGATGAGATGACGTCGTGACCCGAGACTATTTCAGCATATTCCTTTTAGACTTAAAAAAACATTGTTGGTTTAACTTAAAAAATAAGTAACCTTTTTAAATTCTTTAAAATTTTAAGTTCATTGAAATGGACAAAATTGAGTTCATACAATGAAGGAGATTGATTTAATCAGAAACTGAAAACTAGTTGATTTGACAAAAGAAAAAATGTTGTGATTACAAATCATGAAAATATTTTCTTACAGTGAGTGTACAACTCAATTTTTCCATTTCAATGAACTTAATATTTTAAGGCAACCAGGTTACTTATTTTTTAAGTTAAACCAACAATATTTTTTTTTACAGTGATCCATAATCTGAAGTACAATGCAAAAACTCCATACAAAAAAAAAAAACAAAAACAAAGAAATGACGGAAAATCACGACGCAGATCGTGAGAAAGTTTTGTTTTGCCAAAAACTCAGTCATATCTGAGACAGACCGCAGAATTGGAGAGATTAAGTTTACAAGTCAATTTATTCTCCTAACCCTAATACCTAACAGTCTACTAATACTCTGAGAGTTAGTTGACAGGTTGCAAAGATACTTATAGTTAGATGTATAAGACTATCGAAATAAAGTGGAAAATTTTATTTCTCGTGCCATTTATACGCACTGTAAAACACAGGATTATGGGCGAGGAGTGCACTCTTAAAAAAAAAAGGTTCTATAGGGTTCTTTACTCAACTCTAAAGGACATTTTATGCTAAAAATGTTCAATAATGACAAGAAGGTTGGCACTAAAGTTATTTAAAGGCTATAATTCATTCATATATTACATTATTCTTGTAGTTGTTATTAAATTGTTTATTAAACTGTTGTAGTAACTTAATATCACATTTTAATCATGCTGATTTTTGGAGGGTAAAAACTGAAATGGCACTCTTCGTGTGATATTGATTAATTACATTTTTAACCACCATATCTTGAATTCGACCATTCACATGCATTGCATTTTAGGGGTTCCAAATACGTCGCGCTTTAGAACCCTTTAAGGTTCTATATAGAACCTTTTCTTCTAAGAGTGTGCGCCATAAAGTGTGTTTCATATGCACGAAAAAATTTTTGGCGTATAAATGGCACGTCGCACTTTCATGAGATCGGACCGTATCCATGCTAATCTGAAGCACAATACAGGCAAATCAGATCGTGAGAAAGGTCTTGCTTGAACCTATATTGAATTTCAAAATATTTATACTGTCATATGACACCATGACCCGAAACTATTTCAGCATATATGTATATTCCTTTAAGACTTTATCATCATCATCATCCTCTGTGATTGATTCTAATCGCACAATGCAGAATATATTGAAACCTATATCGTGAGAAAGGTTTGTTTAGCCGATAAGACGAGACAGAATTGGAGAGATAAAGCGGGACACAATGCGTTCCGGGAGCTTACAACGAGCGGGATGGAGCAAATGAGCACGACAGCAGATGTCGCGATGAGGAGAATCACCATCTGGATCTCCGCGCCTGCCAGGCGGCCGAAGCTGCGGGTCCTGCCGGGGTCCGACGCCCGGAACGGGTCAGTGCCGAGAGACGTGCGCCGCACGAAGCTCCGGTGCATCTGGATGAGCGCGCCGCACACCAACACGTTACAGATGACCGTGACCAGGATCAGGAGCGAGCTGAACCCGGCGTACATGTAGGAGAACGCGGCATGCGTGCTGACATTGGTCCTCCAGTCGATAAAGCACCAGGTTTGAGGATACTGCATCTTAACCTCTCCGAAACCCGCGCTCGGGAGCGCGCAGAACATGATGTTCGACGCGTAAATGGCGAGAAGCGTCACCCCGGCGAGTTTCTTATCCGCGTAATCGTTGTAGAAATACGCGTGGTTGATCGCGATGTATCTCTCGATGGACATCGCGCAGATTATGCTCAGCCCCGCCAGGGAGAAGAACAGCAAAACGAATCCGAAGTACTGGCACAGCGGGTCTCCATCAGGCCACGCGCCCTTCACGTACGTCGCGATGGTCACCGGACTGGCCAGGACTGTTCCGAGAAGATCCGTGACCGCCAGACCGCAGACCAGTGTGTAGAACGTGCTCTCCTTCTGCTCTCTTCTGGATTTGCAGAGCACGATGATGGCGATTATGTTACTGATGACCCCGAATATGAACATGATGGCGGGAATGGTGGGAATCCTGGGCTCGATCGCGCGCGCCGCGGTGCTGTTCTGCGCGTCCATGTTCCAGATATTAGAAGTAAAAGTTCAACATTTGGAAGTAATTCGACTGGGGTTCTGCTAAACTCTCGGCGCTTCTCTAGCTCTCATTTTGCAGGAGTTGAAAGTCCTGATGTGGAGGGAATAATGTCATGAGTGACTGAACCGCCCATCACACACACACACACACACACACACATATAACGGGACGCCCTTACCAAAACAACCAGCGCGCATCCCAATATAGGATACTCACTGTCACAATCTGCTCTTTTAAATAGGCTTTTAAAACTTATTTATTCTCGCTGGCTTTTAATTAAGTTGCTTTGATTTTATATGATCTATTAAATGGATTGTATCGGGTGTAATTGTCTTTTGTCTTGTCTATTTCGATGCTTTTTAATTGCGTGTAGTTCTGCATATAACTTTGGCGCAACTCTAATGTGCTATAGAAATAAAATTTGACTTGACAACAAAGAGCTCATTTCCTTAATGGGGAAAAATGTTCTTGCTTAGTTGGGGATTAAAAGACAGTATTATTGATCTGACTGCACTGACAAAAACACTGCGTTAAAAACAACCAAATTTGGGTAGTTTTTAACCCAAGGGCTGGGTATACAGTAGGACAGAACATGATTTTACCCAACAAATTGGGTCGTTATTTAACTCGCCATAATGCTTGATTCATTTTTTACTTCATAAATAAATTAATGTTTACATATTAACTTAAAGGAGTAGTTCACGTTTCAAAAAACGTTTGCTGATAATTTACTCACCCCCATGTCATCCAAGATGTCCACGTCTTTCTTTCTTCAGTCGAAAAGAAATGAAGGATTGTTCTCCATATAATGGACTTCAATGGGGTCCAAATGAGGGTTTCAGTGCAAACTGTTCAAAGGGGTTTTAAATGACACCAGACGATGAATAAGGGTCTTATCAAGCGAAACGATCGCTCATTTAATAAATAAATAAAAATGTGATACGCGTTCGTGACTCTCCAGTTCGAAATCGTCAATCAAAATTGAAAATCTTTTTTTCCAAATTAATTTCAAAGTGAACTATCGCTTTAAAGTTTATAGCCTGTCTTAGCATGTGTCAAACATTATTTTATGTTTTGCGTTTGTAACATTTGAATGCATTGCTAGCATGGATTATGTTTCATGTTTGACACATTGCTGACATCAGATCAACTTGTGAAGGTCAACCAGTGGATCTCTGAGTGAGTCAGTGAGTGGAGGCGGGGCTCATTTGCATATTCATAGAACCGTGCATACTAAATGAGGCAAGGGTGTCGAGTTGAATGTAATTTTTGGTGATCAAAGATGAGTTTTAAGGGATGAAATGATTAACTATGGTGATTTTTAAGGTAAACATGTGGCCATAATGTTTTTTCAGACTCTGAAGTGACATTCAGGTATATTATAGCTCAGAGGTGCATGAAAATAAATGAAACGAAAACTGTCAGTAGGTGACGGCACATCACTGTTTTAATGAGTGAGTCACTGAATCATAAGCGTGTGGCGTCTTAATGAATGATTCACTGAATCAATGACTCATTTGAATCGTTAAAAAACAGTGGATTCATTCCGCACTGCAGTTCTGCTCTGGCTTCGTTTAGGACTACTTTTATTGGCAAAACTGGCAATATTGTGTCTAAAATGTATAAATTCCGTATCACATTTGCAGTTGGCTTTAGTTTAGACTGAGATATTGAGTCAGACATCAGCAGCTGCCAATCTAAACAGATCTAGACAATACTGAGCTCTCTTTTGTTTAAGGAACATCACTAATATTTAACTGATGTTATCACAAGTAGAGCAAACATGCTCAAATCCTGTTCTCCATCAGATATAAAGATCATTTGAATCATAGATGCACTTACAGCATGATCTCAGGCTGCAACATTGATTTGGACAATCATAGAAATTACAAAGAATCCTGGGAACTCCCTGGAAGATTGTTTACAGACCCCCGAGTCAATCATTTTAGTCTCTAAAACTAATCTTTCATCACCAAAAACATTTTCTTTGAAAAAAAAATGTAACTCGACACCCTTTATTTAGTATGCGCGGTTCTATGAATATGCAAATGACAGGTCTCCCCGCCTCCACTTGAACATGACATAGCAGATTAATTATCAAACATAAGAAACAGCTTAGCTTTATGGGTTAACATTACATTAAACTGTCATGTGGTTGGTTTGTCATGATAACTGTCATGAAGTGATACAAATTTAATTTGTCATCACAATGTAATTTAATGTCATTAAAGGAGTAGTTCACTTTAAAAAAAAAATACTTTTGCTGGTAATTTACTCACCCCCATGTCATCCAAGATGTCCAAGTCTTTCTTCAGTGGAAAAGAAATGAAGGTTTTTGATGAAAACATTCCAGGATTTTCTCCATATAATGGACTTCAATGGGGACCAAACGGTTCAAGGTCCAAATGAGAGTTTCAGTGCAAACTGTTCAAAGGGGTTTAAACGACTCCAAATGACGATTAAGGGTCTCATCTAAGTCATGACTCAAAAAAAGATATGTTCATTTTGATGAACGAGTTCGAACAGGAGCGCTTTTATTTAAGTTTTTTTTTTAAGTTTTATTGTGCTTATAAAACTTAAACATTTTTATTTATTTTTTAAATGACCGCTCGTTTCGCTAGATTCATCAAAACATATTTTTCTGCCACCATTGGCATTTTTTCCCCCTTTTTAAGCATTTTGATCACTATTTTATGAATCAAAACTTCATATCTTCAGTCATTTTGCTTCTCCAGTAAATGTCTCTTGATTTAAAAATGTTTATTTGCGCTGGAAAACGAGACAGAAAACCCCGAAGAACGTTAGTTTTTTTGCAGTGAAAGGTTAATATTGTAAATTTTACAAAAATATCATTTCAAAGTCTGACTTGAAGCAAAAATCACATGTAATTTTTCCTGGAGCTCAGACGGGAGATCGCTGGTGCTCGCAACGCAAGGTCATGGGTTCGATTCCCAGGGGAAGCAAGCACTGATAAGAATGAACATGTGGAGCTTGAAATGCAATATAAGTCGCTTTGGATAAAAGTATCGCATATAAATAAATATAAATATAATGTAATGAGAACTTAAGCTGTTAATTAAAGAGTGCGTAATCGGTCTCAGTGTAACCGCAGAAACGAAAGTCCTAAATTATAATGCTTTATGTAACGAGTTGATGCAGATAGACGAGGGAAAAGCTTTAATCGGGATCCAAATGAGATTTCAGCATGATTAGAATCAGTCTCACATCACTTTCGGAGGTTTGGGTTACGTGCCGGAACAGGCCAAATAAATCATTTTTTACATGAAAAGCTAAACAGAGCAGAGGAAACACTCGCTTGATACGAGGAACCAATCAAATTAAAGCTCACTCTGTCCTCCGTTTTAATGAAATTACGGGATAAAAAGGCCCAGAATACATTTGATTCATTTTGTACCTGTCAGTTAAGAGATGATACATGAGACCGCTTCCTATGGCGTATGGTTTATAATAAATCTGACACGCCATAAACTTCACAAATCAGATTTGGCGGGAAAATAACCTCCTGATTACCGCCCACTTCATCCACAAAATATGATTGACAGCGCGCATATTGCTGCTAGCCTAAATAATTAATGTATCGGACACGGAGTCAGAAAAATAATCGCGTTTCCCTTTTAATTAACATTAAAAATAATCGCGTTTTTTAGAAAAATAATCGCGTTTCCCTTTGAACTAAGATTTTTTCTTATGACATAAATGCGATTTTGGAGAGCAGAAGACACTTAATTCAGCAATATTATTTTCTCTTGTCTCAGCTGTCATTCTACAGGTTTGTGTGTGTTGTTTGATGTATTACACACACCGTAATCGATCCGCTTGCAGCTCACACACACACCTCACACACACACACTCCGCCGCCTCTGCTGTAATTCTGCACCTTCGTGTTTAGCGTTTCTTGATGGCGACGTCATTCCCTTTCCTGCGAACACACACACAATCCCCGCGGACAAAACACATTCTGTTCTGTGTTTTATCAGGAGACTCGGACAAAAGGGCCAGAATCTGACATCTGAAGCCGTTTCAGGAATTTCCAAGAGATTCTGCAGCTGGAAAACAAGATGCACATTGTAATGGGAGCGATATAATCTGCCTTCATGTGTGTTTATAGATTTAGGAAGCTTTTTCTCACACTATGATGTTGCAGACTTATGTTGTGCAAAACATTACAATATATTCCTCAGCATTTCTGTCGCGTTTTCTACAAAAAAAAGCACTTTACTGAAAAAGTGCGTTACGTTTTTTTTACAGTCAAACCAAAATTTTCTGGAGAAGCAAAATGACTAAAGATATTAAAGGAGTGGTTCACTTTTGAAAAAAAAAAAATTGTTGATAATTTACTCACCCTCATGTCATCCAAGATGTCCATGTCTTTCTTTCTTCAGTCGAAAAGAAATGAAGGTTTTTGATGAAAACATTCCAGGATTTTCTCCATATAATGGACTTCAATGGGGTCCAAACGGTTCAAGGTCCAAAAGAGAGTTTCAGTGCAAACTGTTCAAAGGGCTTTAAACGATTCCAGACGATGATTAAGGGTCTTATCAAGCGAAACGATCGCTCATTTAATAAATAAAAAGTTTTATAAGCTCAAATGCTCGCCTTGCTCTGTTCTGTGATGCGCGTTCGTGACTCTCCTGTTCATCAAAATGAATGAATTGTTTTCAGTCATTTGGTTCATTCAACGAATGAAATGAACAAATTGACTTGGAAAAAGATTTGTTCATTTTGAAAATCATCATCATAAATGTGTCTTGATCATCAGATCCTCATATTAGAGTGATTTCGGTAGGATCATGTGACACTGAAGACTGGAGTAATGATGATAAATTGATGATGATAAATAATATCTGTAATCCATAATCATCACAATTATAACAAATAAAGGCTTGAAATATCTCACTTTGCATGTAACGAGTCTATATAATATGTTGAATTACTGAAATAAATGAACTTTTGCACCATATTCATATTTTTCAAGTTTAATCTGTATTTTTGATCCGATTGAGTGAACAGAAGACACTTCTTATGAAAAATTAAAAATCTCAGAGTAAATCCTGTTATTTCAGTGTGTACAGTATGAAAGGACAGACTAAATAAGAGTATTTTTAGTTTATTTATTCTGTTCAGATTGAAAAAAAAACCCAAATAATATTAACACACACATCTTTCTCTCAATCCACCCGACCAAAGACAATAAACATGAGAAACAATGCCTGTGGTTCACTGGGCCGCACCGAGCCGCTCCTGCAGGTTCTTCTCTTTGGTCTCTCTCTCTCTCTGAATGAGCTGGTGTCTCTCGGCCTCCCAGTGCTGCAGCGTCTGCCGGTACTGGGCCAGATCCGCTTCCTCGCAGCGCCCCAGTGTGTCCCGGGTCAGATCCGACACCAGCGAGTCCAGGCTCCTCGGGTCCGTCTGGTCCTGAGCCTGAAGACGACCCCTCAGCTCCTGCAAAACATTTCTCAGGTTACACGTGTCCTCTCACTCACGACACAAATACACAAACACTCGTAACCCTCTGGTGATCCTCACTTTATTTTCTATTTTTTTCTTCCAATGAAATGAATGTACTATATTTTAGTTCGACAGTGTTTTTATTTAATATTTTTCTATTTTATGGTACTACACTAATCCATTTATTATGGAAGCTTGTGTCCGCCACTGAATATAAAAATAAAATAAATAACTGTGACTTTTTATCACACAATTCTGACTTTTTTTCTCACAATTCTGACTTTTTTTCTCACAATTGCAAGTTTATATCTCGCAATTTTGACTTTATTTCTCACAATAGCGAGATAAAAAGTCAGAATTGTGAGATAAAAAGTCAGAATTGTGAGATATAAAGTCAGAATTGCGAGATAAAAAGTCAGAATTGTGAGATATAAAGTCAGAATTGCGAGATATAAAGTCAGAATTGCGAGATATAAAGTCAGAATTGCGAGATAAAAAGTCAAAACTGCGAGATATAAAGTCAGAATTGCGAGATATAAAGTCAGAATTGCGAGATAAAAAGTCAAAACTGCGAGATATAAAGTCAGAATTGCGAGATATAAAGTCAGAATTGGGAGATATAAAGTCAGAATTGCGAGATATAAAGTCAGAATTGTGAGATATAAAGTCAGAATTGGGAGATATAAAGTCAGAATTGGGAGATATAAAGTCAGAATTGCGAGATATAAAGTCAGAATTGCGAGATATAAAGTCAGAATTGTGAGATATAAAGTCAGAATTGTGAGATATAAAGTCAGAATTGGGAGATAAAAAGTCAAAACTGCGAGATATAAAGTCAGAATTGGGTGATATAAAGTCAGAATTGGGAGATAAAAAGTCAAAACTGCGAGATATAAAGTCAGAATAGCGAGATATAAAGTCTTGTGTCGTTTAAAGCCCTTTGAAGCTGCACTGAAACTCTCATTTGGACCTTGAACCGTTTGGTCCCCATTGAAGTCCATTATATGGAGAAAATCCTGGAACGTTTTCATCAAAAATCTTAATTTCTTTTCGACTGAAGAAAGAAAGACATGGACATCTTGGATGACATGGGGGCGAGTAAATTATCAGCAAACGTTTTTTTTAAAAGTGAACTTAAAATGGACGTCTTCAGATGGACTTATGTTAACACTTACGTCTCGAACAGGATTGTCTCACAGCAGTGACGGATGTTCATGAAGCTCACCTTGAAGCGCTCGCTGTACTCTGGCAGTCGGAGTCTCTCCAGAGCCTGTTCCTCATCGATCTGTTCGTCAGGACACACGGACAGGTCCTGCAGGATCTTCTCCACACACTCCAGCTGAAACACACGGACGCTCGATGACATCATCACACTGCGTGACGGCTGTGACTCGTTAACTCATTAATTCAGAAAAGCAGAGCAAAAAAAAAATTTCCATGAAAAATTAACTCATTAATTCAGAAAAGCAGAGCAAAAAAAAAATTTCCATGAAAAATTAACTCATTAATTCAGTAAAACAGAGCAAAAAAATTTTTTTTCTCATGAAAAATTAACTCGTTAATTCAGAAAAGCAGAGCAAAAAAAATTCCATGAAAGAATAACTTGTTAATTCAGTAAAACAGAGCAAAAAAATTTTTTTTCTCATGAAAAATTAACTCGTTAATTCAGAAAAGCAGAGCAAAAAAAATTCCATGAAAGAATAACTTGTTAATTCAGTAAAACAGAGCAATTTTTTTTTTCTCATGAAAAATTAATTCATTAATTCAGAAAAACAGAGCAAAATTCTTTTTTTCATGAAAAATTATCTCGTAATTCTGAGATAATTAAGTTAATTCAGAAAAACGGAGTATATTTTTTTTTCTTCAAGTGAATGCAATACGTATTATTTCGGCATCTTTATGATGTTTTACGTCAATTATGACTTAAGTCAGAATTTTAACTTTTTATTTAAGAATTTCAACTTTTTAATATCATAATTATGACTTCTTATTTAATCATTTTTACTTTTTTTCATTTCGACTTAGTATGTCATAATTTTGTTTTTATGTCATAATCTTGTAAGTCAGAATTTCAACTTTTTATTTAAGAATGACTAAAGTCATAATTGCAACTTATGTCATTTTTATGATTTTTTTGTCATACATTTAAGTCAGAATTATAACATGCTTTATATCACAATCCTAACTTAGTATGTCAAAATTTTTACTTTTATGTCATAATTCTTTACTTATCAAGTATAAATGTTGAAAAAATGTATGTAAAAATGACATTAAAGTAAGAATTTCAGCTTTTTATTTAAGAATATGACTAAGTCATCATTTTCCACTTGTATGTCATAATTTGGACGTTTATGTGATTTTTAAAAACTTTTGTCACTTCTGATTTTTGTCATAATTATGATATTTAATATCATGACTACATGTTTCATAATTTTGACTTTGTCATTATCTTGGAACTTTTTATTTAAGAATATGACCTTTTAAGTCATAATTGCAACTTGTATGCATGTCATTTTTTAAAATCTTTTTAAGTCATATATTTAAGTCAGAATTGTAATTATGAATGTTGATTATTCTCCACTGTTGCGGCTCCTCTCTTCCCAGTCTGTCAGTAACGCTCTGTTTACTTCCTGTCTCTGAAGCCCCGCCTTCTGAAAGCACACTGTGCTCTGATTGGTCGGCTGGATGAGTGTGTTGTGATTGGTTGAGCGCTTCGAGTGTGTTTGGTAAAGTCCCGCCCCTTTCCATAACCGCCAGTTTAACACACTACTAACTAACTCAGCCAGGCCCCGCCCCTTTATTCTGCGCATTAATTATTATAATGAGGAATACTGTGATGAGTTCAGAAACTGGAGACTAATGGAGGCGTTTCAGGAGTTCAGGAACACTGACACTGATATGGAGGAGAACTTCTTAAAGCTCAAACAGCAACATCACACACGTAATTTTGTCGAGTTCATCTAAAGCTCCAGAAGAGAGTTTATGTTCAAGATCTCAAACGTGGACTTCAAAAAACATAATTAATGTGATTCTCTTTAATCTTTTCCCTCAGGCAAGATAGATATGTAACACGGCAAGCCCTCATCACGGTCATTAAGATGTGCTTTCAGATACTCACCACTTCCTCCGATAGCCTGACGTGTGTGAAGTGGCGGCAGACAGCGTCCATGACGGCCAGCGCCCGTCCCAGATAACCCGGGGTCCACATCAGGGGCATCTGCTGGAACACAGCGTGGATTCCTCGGGTCAGCTCCACTTTACCTGCACAACATTAAACACAAGATTAGACTATAATAGTTCATTTTCAAAGCATTAGCCCTCTGGTGCTCCTCGCACGGCATCGCAAAAAACACAGAAATATTGTTTTATTTCAATGAAGCGTGCAGCGTATGGCTGTGAAACGACTAATCGCATCCAAAATAAAAGTTTGCGTTTCCATAATATGTGTGTACTGTGAATAATTATTTTGTATATATAAATAATTAAAAATAAAAAAATAACTAAGAATTAAAAATAAAATAATATATAAAAAATATATAAATATATATAAATATATATAAATTATTTTTTATATATAAATATATAAAAAATAATTATTAAAAATAAAATAATAAAAAAATACACACACAGGCATGTGTATATTTAAGATGTGTTATTTATATATAATATATATATATATATATATATATATATATATATATATATAAATGATTTATATATATATATATAATAGAAATGATATATAAAAACATATATCCAGTATATATATATGCAAATATTTCTTAAAATATACATGTATGCGTGTGTATAATTATTTTTATATATAAATACACACACATGCATGTATATATTTAAGAAATATTTGTATGCATTATATATATATATATATATATATATATATATGCGATTCATTGTTTCACAGCCCTAGTGCTATGTTTGAGATCCATACTGTATTTATTCAATATTTTGAATTTATAAGCGATTTTACGGTACTTATTAATTTATGGTGCCAATTTTTAAGCACTGACCTAAAAATAATAATAATTTCCAACTTAAACTCATAAATATGGAGTGCTTTGGATCACAGACTTAATTTTTTGTCTCCGTTTAAAGACGACACTTGGCA
This sequence comes from Cyprinella venusta, assembly GCA_038021265.1. Taxonomy (NCBI): domain Eukaryota; kingdom Metazoa; phylum Chordata; class Actinopteri; order Cypriniformes; family Leuciscidae; genus Cyprinella; species Cyprinella venusta. The sequence goes on from CM075872.1 coordinate 799,337, forward strand.
GATTATTATTGTTTTTTATAGTTTTATTATAAAACTATAATATTGTAGTTTTTTTATCAGTGAAAAAGCTGGAAAAAGTTTGAAAAGTGCAAAATTGTGAAAACAAAAAAAACGAACATTTTACGGCCAAAAATGACTGAAAAGCACCAAGAGGGTTAAAGATCATCATCTCGGTCTATATTATCATGATTTGTATTATTATATTATATTTGATTATATTCATATAATATTTACTGTAAAAAAACATTTATTTTGTTTTTTGTTTTGTTTCCAGTCCAAAATATCTTTACTAAAGTAGTAAAAACCATAAGATATTATGTCTTCTTTTCTGGGAATATAAATCGAAGTTAAGTGAGTTTTTTCTTAAAACAAGCAAAATGATCTGCCGATGGGGTCAGAAAAATAATCTTGTTTCTGTTTCAATTAACATTATTTTCCTGACCCCACTGGCAGATCATTTTCCTTTTAATATCTTGTAATTTTACTCATCTAGTAAATGCATCTTGATTTAATTTTTTTTTGATATTTGGACTGAAAACAAGACACAAATGCTGAGTTAGAAAAGCATTTTTGCAGTGTGGTTGTTCTGAACACACACCGATGAGAGCGAGTCCCAGGATCCGAGCGCTGAAGCCGACAGAGTTTTCCTGCTTCAGTCCAACCAACATCAGAGACGCTCCCATGATCCTCTCCTCCTGCCACTGGACCGTTCACATCATTACAACTCAATGTTTTATAAGAAATGTCATTAAAAAGAAGAGCCATTTTAATGTATTGCAATTACAACTTTTTCACCTATTTTAGCTTCTGCCATAAATATAACCTGCAAATCATGATGTTCATCCTCAGTGTTTCTGTCTCGTTTTCCAGAACAAATATCTAAACATCCTTAAACCAAGAGACATTTACTGGAGAAGAAGTATGACTGAAGATATTAAGAATGAAATTTATCGAAAAAAAAAAAAAAAGTGAATTTGTGCTAAAAAAGATGTTTTAGTGTCATTGAGATTCATTTTTATAAATATTTTGAATTAAATTTAAGTTATGTTTCTAGTAATTTGATGTATTTTTGTAATTTTTTCCTATGTTTTTGTTTTTATTAAATCGTTTTTATTCATTTAACTCATTTTTAATGTTTTTTAGAACATCAAGTTAAACTTAACAAAGATGAGAAATACAATTCACCTTTTTAAAAATAAAATGTCATTTAAGTTTCAAGCAACAAAAATTGAAAGAAAAAATAAACAAAACAAATTTTTGCTACTTGAAACAAAAAAATAATAATTTCAAATATCTGCAAAATCAGAAAATTCAACTTATAGGTGAAACTTGAAAAATTAGTATATCATGCAAAAGTTTATTTTGCATTATTATTATTATTTATTTCAGTAATTCAACTTAAAAGCTGAAACTAATATATTATATAGACTCATTACATGCAAAGTGAGATATTTCAAGCCTTTATTTGTTATAATTGTGATGATTATGGCTTACAGATATGAAAACCCCAAATTCAAAATTAGAATATTGTGAATAGGTTTTCATATCTGTAAATATCTTGAAATATCTCACTTTGAATTTAATGAGTCTACACTGTAAAAATGAATATGCTTTATCTAATCAATAAAATTGTGGCAACAGATTGCAAGCTATATTATTTATTAAATTGAACAAATTAGAATTGAGTAATAGTTAATCAAATTAACATTCTAATTTGTACAGTTTAATTAATAACATTGCTTGTAATATGTTGCCACAATTTTATTGATTAGATAAGGCATATTATTTTTTTCAGTGTATATAATATATTAGTTTCACCTTTTAAGTTGAATTACTGACATAAATGAACTTTTGCAACTTAATGTAATTTTTCAAATTTCACCTGTAAATTGATTAATTCTGATTTGGCAGATATTTGCTCATGAGTTATTATTATTATTATTATTAACTAAAATTATTATTTTTTATTTATTTATTTATTTTTTCTTCCAATTTTTGTTGCTTGAAACTTAAATAACATTCAAAGGGAAAATAGGATTATTTTTCGGACCCCACAAGCATTTTACTTTTTCTTGTTTACTTTTTCACAAACCCATTTCATTTAAAACATCTTAATATCTTCACCAGTAAAAGTTGATTTAGAGGTGTGTGTGTGTGTGTGTGTGACGCTGAGACGGAAGCTCGTTTGACTCACGCTGAGTTCAGGTTTGGTTGCCAGATATTTGCTGAGAGCGTAGAGCGACAGCATCTGTGTGGAGGTCCGCTCGAACGCCTCCTGCAGCATCACCTCCTCCACCACTGAGCACGCTCCTGGGTCACACACACACACAACGGGACATTCATGAGCCCAACAAATGAACTTACACGGGATTCATGTGGCAAACTACAGCATTACACACCCTTGAAGTCCGAGTCCTTTATGAAGGAGTCGATCAGAAGATTAAAGGTGAAGTCGTCAGGAAACATGCCGAACTGAACCTGCGAGACAACACCACATCTGATCAGCAACAAACACACATTTAACACACACACACACGGCTCGATTCTGATGATCTAAGCTCTTAATGCAATCAGAGTCTCATCTCACATCCCCATTAAAGGAGTAGTTCACTTTTAAAAACCTTTTGCTGATAATTTACTCGCCCCTGTGTCATCCAAGATGTCCATGTCTTTCTTTCTTCAGTGGAAAAGAAATGAAGGTTTTTGATGAAAACATTCCAGGATTTTCTCCATATAATGGACTTCAATGGGGACCAAACGGTTCAAGGTCCAAAGAGTTTCAGTGCAAACTGTTCAAAGAGCTTTAAACGACTCCAGACGATGAATAAGGGTCTCATCTAGAACCTTTCGAGTCATGACTCGAAAAAAGATTCGTTCATTTTGATGAACAGGAGAGTCACGAACGCGCATCTCAGAACAGAGCAAGGCGAGCATTTGAGCTTATAAAACTTAAACTTTGTTATTTATTTATTAAATGAGCGATCGTTTCGCTTGATAAGACCCTTATTCATCGTCTGGAGTCGTTTAAAGCCCTTTGAAGCTGCACTGAAACTCTCATTTGGACCTTGAACCGTTTGGTCCCCATTGAAGTCCATTATATGGAGAAAATCCTGGAATGTTTTCATCAAAAACCTTCATTTCTTTTCCACTGAAGAAAGAAAGACGTGGACATCTTGGATGACAATGATCAGAACTATTCGTTTAAGAGCCATTTTTTTGCTGGATTTGCTTGCATGGCACTGTGTGTGTGTGTGTGTGTGTGTGTGTGTGTTAGATTCACTGAAGTGGAAGCATGCGTGGACTTCTTGCACACCTTGTTCTTGAGTGTGTACAGGGCTTTATCTCGGGCTCCGTGCTTCAGACACTGCCGGAACCAGCTGTGAACGCTCCAGTCACGCAGATACCAGCAGTTCGGACTGTGACGAAACCTGAGGAACACACACTTCTTCAACTGATCCAACAGGAATACACACAGGGAAACTGACTTCACTTAGAGACAGGCCTGTCACTGAGCAATCTTCTGATCACGCATGTAAACAAACAAAGATCTGGCTTCATATGAAATGATGGTTTGTGGGTTTAATCACTGCATTATATTACATTACATTACATTTTCAGAGCGTTAGCCCACTAGTGCTCCTCGCATTGGCATCTCAAAATAACAATTTCAATGAAATGTCCTATTTTTGAGTTGTGTTACTTGATTTTTTCTTTTACTAATTAATTTAATAAATTCTAAATGAATAAATCATAAATTAATTTTATTTTACTAATTAATTTAATAAATTATAAAATTAATAAGTCATAAATTGTAAATCATCAATTAATTTTATTTTACTAATTAATTTAATAAATTATAAAATTAATAAATCATAAATTATAAATCATAAATTAATTTTCTTTTACTAATTAATTTAATAAATTATAAAATTAATAAATCATATATTAATTTCCTTTTACTAATTAATTTAATAAATTATAAAATTAATAAATCATAAATTAATTTTCTTTTACTAATTAATTTAATAAATTATAAAATTAATAAATCATAATTATAAATCATAAATTATTTTTTTACTAATTGATTTAATAAATTATAAATTAATAAATCACAAATTATAAATCATAAATTAATTTTCTTTTACTAATTAATTTAATAAATTAATAAATCATAAATTAATTTTCTTTTACTAATTAATTTATGATTCTTGAATATTAAAAGTTTTGGATCACAGACTGACGTTTGGTCTCTTTTTAAAGACGACATTTGGCACAATACTACTGAAAAAAACTGGAAAAAAGTATAAAAAGTGAAAAATTTCATTGTTATGAAACTATACATATATTTTTAAAAACTTTTTAAACTTGTTCATGATTTTTTTGAGTATTCACATAACGTGCTAAAACCTTTACCAAGTTTTTTACCAAGTAAAAAATCCTAAAATAACAAAACGTTAAATTTTATGGTAAAAAAAAGACCAAAAAGCACCAGAAGGTTTAAGATAATAATCTTGGCCTATTCTATTAGAATTTGTATAATTATTTAGGGGTGTTAAATGATTAATCATGCTTAATCGCATCCAAAATAAAAGTTTGTGTTTACATAACATATGTGGGTGCACTGTGTATAATTATATATATATATATATATATATATATATATATAAAAATACACACACATGCATGTATATATTTAAGAAATATTTTATATTATAAAATATTTTATAAATATATTGTATATACTGTATATATATTTATATTATATATAAATATTTTATATATAAAAAATATTTTTTTCTTAAATATACATGTATGTGTGTGTATTTATATATAAAATAATTATACACAGTGCACCCACATATATTATGTAAACACAAACTTTCATTTTGGATGCGATTAATCGTGATTAATCGTTTGACAGCCCTATATATTATATATGATTCCAAGTAAATATTATGCTTACACTGCAAGAGACATTAAATTGTTAATAGAAATAATTTGTATGACAATTAATCGACAGCAGAATTAGTATTTTCGTGTAAAACATACTCCAATAATCTTATATTTTATTTACAACTTTTACAGTGCAGAGTTGAGCAAACAGTAACATAAATAGTAATACTCACTTATATAAGTAATATTCGGCTTTGTCGACTTCTTCTCTTGATGCTAAAGTGTCTATGAACTAAACAAGACGTGCACACGTTAAAACATTTCCTTCATTTCTCATTTTTCTGTTAAATAAGTCCGTGTCTCTCACCCTGCCGATGACCAATGAGCTGACGGGAAACTTCCTCTCGTACGTCCTGTCCATCACAGACGCCAGCTGTCCTGCAGAACACATCAACACACACATCGTCACGGTTACAGCGTGTGTTTACTGCGGTTCTCCTTCGTGATTGGCTGAGAGTCTCACCGAGGTCCTGCGGGTCCTTCTGTCTCTGCTCCCATAATGCCGTGTCAGTGTACGCCGATGACAGCAAACATCTCCGGGCTGAAACCAACACAAGCTTTAATGCGTTAATCAGAGTATTATTCTCAGATGGTCGTCATTGTGATTAGTGGCCGAACCATATTTGGCGTTTTTAAAATACTGATTCATTTCATGTTTGGACGATGTGTCAGAAGTGGGACTTTTATTTTGCCGGACGTTTATTATGACAGTTTTGAGAACTTAAAAGGTTAGTTTACCTAAAAATGATCGTATGACCAACGCATGACCTCTGATGTGACCTTTATTGAGCATGAGTAAATTATGGGACAATTAAGATTTTTTGGGTGATCTAACCCTTTAAATCTGACAATATTTTATTATATCCACCGAGGAAATACATAATTCTATCATATTTAATTTCCTAATCTATAAATGTTTTTATAGAACTGCTTGTATTTAAGTGCTGATTATTAACCATATCTAAAAAATAAAAAGCTATGAAATCTGGACTCTGTTGTTCATTTTATCCTGTAATATTATAGTGACAGGGTTCTCTGTCTCAGTTTACAGCATTAGTGGAGAGAGAGAGAGAGAGAGAGAGAGAGAGAGAGAGAGAGAGAGAGAGAGAGAGATCTACAGTACCTGATATATATCCAAATAAATCGAAATTGATCTCGAATCAAATTAATAGCTTGTGAATCAGAATCATATAATGTGATCAATATATTAATGAGGTCACTCACTACAAACATATGGAAAATATATATACTATATATATATTTGTATACAACAAACATTGAACTTAGAGGCGATCTTGTGTCATTAGCGTTCACCTCTCATTCACATCTCTAGCGTCTATCTTAAAGACTAAAGCACAGACTTCTATACCTATCTCTTTCTGACGTAAGCATGACAGTTTAATGACCATCCATTAATAGTGACACTTACCCATTAATCTGTAATTAACACATTTGGAAAAGGTTCGTACGGGAAACTGACAGCGCTGCAGGATGGAGGCCGCCATCTTTAGACTGAACCATTCGGCACGAGTGACGGGGACCACAGAGAGTCACTGCGCATGCGGGTGCTTGGGTGCTACCATTATGACGGTATTATTATTTGTAGATTTCACCAAAAAACAAACAAACAAACAAATAAAAGAAACGTGTAAATTATAATCAACCCAGTGAGTGTGTAATAGTAAAATCTGCTTTCAAGCGTCGCGAAAAGAGATTTTAATAGCGGTTTTTAAAATGAGGAAAGTAAAAGATTCCCACCATAGACATATACACTAGACTTCACCTTGGCTACGGCAGTTCATTGGAACGAATGCGTCAATAGAGCCGCCATCTTGAAACAGGGTAGACTATCCACTTAAATACATCAGCATCAATGTAGTAGACAGGTCTAACGGAGATAAAATCACCATAAATCATCAATGCGATTTTCTTGTTTTTTTTTTTTGTTTGTTTGTTCCAACGGTCAGACATTTATTTATCATTGATTCCAGAAAGAAAAAAAAATAATCATTTTTATTTAAAAACATTCTTCCTAGTTCAGATTTCATACGCTTACCTAGTTACTTCCTATGACAAGACCCCTGTTCCAAGATGGCGGCGGTTTTGACACATGATTAGAACCCCAAGGTGAAGTCTAGTGTATCTAACCAGGGCTAAAGTAGTACGCTAATAACATTTTAACTAAACTACTTCCTACCATGAGATCAGAACACTCTTGTCCCATACACCGCACGACCCAGAGTGTTATCAAAAGGTGGACAGGTTTAAGAAATCAACGGAACGTATTCGTAAATAAGAAAAGTAGACAGGCAAGCCCCTATTGCTTTACACATCTCTCTCCATGACGGTGAGAGACACATTTTTACAGCAGTAAATGAACTAAGAACATCTGACATAACTTGAACATTAACACACATATCTTTACCATCACAAAAACTTTAAGTTCTTATTGCAATAACACATAAATCAACGCTCAATAAAAAATTACCCACAATGCATACGTACAACCGGCGCTGCGTCATCATAGAATGTTCACGCCCACTTTTGGGGGAAAGAAACTAGACTCCCCATAGACTTCAATACAAAATAACGGCAAAAAACAACGTCCGTACACAGCCGACAGGCGTAAATAACTTAAGAAATCACTTAGATACACCATGTCAAGTGATTATGTCCACCCTGCCTCCCATAGAGCGTGAAAAATAAATTTTTATGCCCTTTATCAACTAGCCCAGGCTACCTGCCATCATAATCATTAATCCATGAGATATACATTAAGGTTTTTTACTTTAAAAAGTGAAATAAAATCATTCACTCGCTTACCTCGTGACTCGACGAGGTAAAAGTAAATGTCCGGGTAAGACACCTCTGGCCACTGGGTGGGGTTGTTACTCCAATTTGACGTTGGGAGGATAAAGGGACATGTTTTTAAATTGGCCAAATTAAGTTTGTGTATGTATTTTTCACGCTCTATGACAGGCAGGGTGGACATATAATTACTTGACATGTTTTATATAAATGATTTCGTAAGTTATTTATGCCTGTCGGCTGTGTACGGACGTTGGTTTTTGCCGTTATTTTGTATTGAAGTCTATGGGGAGTCTAGTTTGTTTTCCCCCAAAAGGGGGCGCGGACAAAATTGACAGTTAAGTTCCCGGATGTGCCGGTTGTGCGTATGACAAGACCTCTGTTCCAAGATAGCGGTGGTTTTGACGCATGCTTAGAACCTCAAGGTGAGGTCTAGTGTATATGTCTATGGATTCCCACAAGCCTCGAGATTTAGTGTGATTATAGATGATCCCGATAGATGGCGGTCTGATATCATAAAGACAGTTGATGATTAATTTCACGGATATCAATTTGATTACACTTTAGAAACTATATTCTTCTGATGTTACTTTATGATCGTCAAATCTCTCTCGTATAATTAAACTCCCATCAAGAACAGACCGTCAAGACTTTACAATAAGGTTTCATTTGTAAACATCAAATTATTTAAATATGTTATATATGAACCACATCAGCAAAATATTCTTACAGCATTTATTAATCTTTGCTAATGTTAGGTACTAAAAACATTCATGCTCATGTAGTTTACTGTGCATGTTTTTGATATTAAAAACTTGTTATTAAAGGGACAGTGCACCCAAAATGAAAACAAATCATGTCACTCACTCTGCTGAACACAAATGAAGATATCGAAGGATGTCAGTTATCAATACCTAATCAATCACAATCTGATTACAAACATTTCTTCAAGATATCTTCCTTTGTGTTCAGCAGAAGAAAGAAACTCACACATGTTTGGAAGAACATTACACGAGTAATGAATTTTTATTTTTTGGGTGAACTGTCCCTTTAATTGTAGATTAATATTAACTTCATAATAACTTTTATTAGTTTAAATTATTATAATTTATAATTATATTTTTATATATATTTTATATTTATATATATATATATATTTATTTTATTTTTATATTTTAAATTAATTTTAAATTATTATAATTTATAATTATATTTTTATATATATATTATATATATATATATATATATATATATATATATATATATATATATATATATATTATTTTATATTTTAAATTAATTTATAATTATAAATTAATTAATAACTTTTTATTAGTTTATATTAGATTAATATAAACTTGGATTTATATAGATTTATCATTTATCGGCTTTCAGATATAAAACATTATCGCTATCGGCCAAAACATTCATATCGGTGCATCCAAAAATAAACCTTATTGTAAAGTATTACCAAAAGACCAGATAAAGTAAAATAAAGTTATATAAATAAAGTAATATTTTCCCATTCAAAGCACAGAAAGGAAAAGGAAAAATAAAAGGATTGAGATAATGCTGGAATCTCTAGGTACAAACGTTTGGTCTAAACATCCTCAGGCTTTACAAACCACACACACACACACACACACCGAAGAAACACACAGTTTACATCAGCGAACCGGCCGGAAAGATCTGTGTAGGCTATAGAGTCAAGGATGAATATAGAACAGGTCTTTCTATATCCAAATATAGTGGTTTTTATCTTTCACAGTGATGCAGTTTCTCAGCAGTGTGTGTGTGTGTGTGTGTGTGTTTCACAGAACCCCTTTGTCCTGATTCATCCAGGACTTTCACTTCAGCAGAGACGTTTCACACAACCTGATTCTGATGCTGTTCTGGCTTCACACCGAAACACTGAGGTGATCGGAGGACAGGAAGAGGATCTGAGCACTTCCTCTTTAACCAGAGCTTCATCAGGACAAACAGCCTGAAGGTGTGGTGCTCCAAAAGGGCCCACACACACACACACACCTCGATTCCACTATTTTTCAAACCTTAATCATGCTTAGTTGATCCGTGTAAAGCTTCTGCAGAGTTATGAACAATTACTGTAAGTTCAACAACTGCCAAGTTCCAGTAAGGTTACAGTAATAGAACGTTCACTCAAAGTTCTCTAGTCTTCAATAATGTTCTCAAAACATCAGAACACACACATTATAAAACGCATTCTCATCCTTTAGAACGCTATATGACAAAACGGCGCTATACTACGTAAATGGCACCCGTTATCGTTAAATTAACTTTTGGTCTAATAACACATTGCCACCTAGTCAACCGTTATCTGAGATTTGTTTTCATGATTGCAGAATGTAAATAGTTTTATCTCTAAAAACAGTTTAGCCTATAACGCTAGCATAATGCTAGTATAGAGTAATGACAAATAAAAATCGCTTGTTATTACCACTAACAAGGCTCAAAATAGCCCCACAGCAACACGACAGAATAATAAGGGTCCCTACATTCAAACCGAAGCATTGAGAACTTTGTCAGTGTCCATACTGTTTAATAAAAAGATATTTTATACACACAAAATCAACATCGCGAATACAGGAAGAAGCCATCTTTGAAAAAATAGTCCCTACCAGTCGATCTACAAACGCCGATCCAAGTGCGCAGAACTGTGCAGAATCTCATTTGGTCCGTTGTTTTCGGAAGAAACACAAACACGAACCGTTTTCTTCTCTTCAATATGTACACGTAGCCTACTGTTCGCGCTCACCTTATCACCTTATTCACATCTCATGAGCGGCGTTCGTAGATCGACTAGTAGAGACTATTTTTCTAAGATGGCTTCTTCCTGTATTCGCGAAGTGAAGTTGATTGTGTGTCTAAAATATCTTTTTATTAAACTGTATGGACACTGACAAAGTTCTCAATGCTTCGGTTTGAATGTAGGGACCCTTATTATGCTGTCGTGGTACTGTGGGGCTATTTTGAGCCTTGTCAGTGGTAATAACAAGTGATTTTTATTTGTCATTACTCTAAATACTAGCATTATGCTAGCGTTATAGGCTAAACTGTTTTTAGAGATCACACGCGCTGTGATGGGTAGGTTTAGGTGTGGGGTGGGGTAGGGTAGTCTCATATTAGGATTATGATTTATGACGACTTGGGTTCGCGTGAATATTAACGATAAAGGTGCCATGTGCGTAGTATAGCGCCGTTTTGTCATTATTATTCATTTCACACATCCATCGTCTAACGTTTCTCTGAAATCATGTTTTCAGAACACAATGGGAACATTCGCTCAACCCTCTCATGCTTGATATATCACATGAGTGTATCTACTAGTAAACTGGAACTGTGGATCAACATTTTTGTTGTAAAATCTTTTTTTTTTCTTCTCTGCAGCCAAACTGGGAAACAATAGAGTTGAACAATGAGAAGTGTGTTATCTCTGCAGCGCTCGACTCCCACAGCGCGTTTGATCAGAGCTATACTCCAATACTTCCCTTTCTCTTTGAGGAAGTGTGGTACAGCTTTAGGGAAGAAAACCTGTCCAAAAAGGTTGTAGAGTTAAAATAGACTACATTAAAGTTTACTTTAGTATACTTATAAATACACAAATGATATGTTATGATGTTCTGAAGCAAATTGACTGAAGATGTTAAGTCAAAAAAATTTATTGTACATAAATATTGATCAGCATTCACACTGCGGTCGATTATGATCATCCATGAGTTTACACACTGCAAAAATACAAAACTGTCCAGTAATCATTCATCAAAGTCAGAACACATTTATGAGCCGTTACACCTCCATTGAAGGCAATTAGCATTAATGATCAGAAATATATCAGGTTTCTTCTCTCAATTATATTAATTTCATTGTACATTATGATACCAAGTAGACTAAACATGCAACGCTTCTGAAAATCAAGAGACTTGCGAAGATTTCTGTACATTTTTCACATGAAAAAATATTTAAAAACATCATCATCATCATTACAGCGTATGCACTGCAAAAAAATGCATTTCTTAATCAGTATTTGTGTCTTGTTTCCAGTCCAAATATTAAAAAAATCTTAAATCAACATGCATTTATTAGATGAGTAACATGCCATAAGATATAAGTCTTGATTTCTAGCAAAATAAATCAAAATGAAGTGAGTTTGTAAAATTATCTGCCAAACTTGTTTCCATTCGAATTAATAATTTAATTTATTTCACCAGAAAACAAGACTCAATATCTGATGTCATGTTACTCATCTAGTAAATGCATCTTGATTTTTATTTTTTTAATATTTGGGCTGGAAACCCTGAGTAAGAAAAGCATTTTTGCAGTGTTTGTCTCAGTAATCGTCCTCTTTGTGGCTGTAGAAGTGTGTGTGTTGTGTCTTCTTGTGGTAGAGATCAGGACTGTACACACTGTCCTCGTCCTCGTCCCGACTGGAGCTCCCGCCGTCAGACGGAGACAGGCTCATCGGGTTGGGGTTCTGCTTCTTCCGGGACAGATCGAAGGGCTCGTCCTGAGTGATGCGGGACAGGATCCGGAGCGGGCCGGAGAGACACAGACGACCCCGACGCCTGAACACTGACCACATCATCATCATCATCATCAGTCAACATCACCTCTTCCAGCAAAAACATTCTCAAATCAAGATCCATATACTGGAGAAGAACAACATTCCGTATTGTGTCACTCTGAGAATGTTACTTTTGAATGTTCTCGGAATGTTCAGAAACTAGTTACATTTAAAAAACGTTCCATTGTATCAATATTCAAACATGACATCGCAAAAATGCTGTTTCCAGTCCAAATATAAAACAATTCTCAAATCAAGATGCATTTATTATTTATATGCAAGATATTATGCCCTGTTCTGTGGGGAATTTATCAAAATTAAGTGATTTGTTGGTTTGCTAAGTTATCTACCAATGGGGTCAGAAAAATAATGTTAACTTCAATTTTTCTGACCCCATTGGCAGATCATTTAGCTTGTTTTAAGCAAAAACTCACTTCATTTTGATTTATATCCCCAAAAAACAAGATATAATATCTTATGGTGTTTTACTACTTTAGTAAATGCATTCTTGATTTAAGTATTTTTTGATATTTGGACTGAAAAAAAAAAACTAGTAAGAAAAACATTTTTTTGCAGTGAATGAGAATGTTCAGATTGTGTAGAACTTCGAGAGAATGTTCCCTGTTCGCGAAAATTCATTTTGCGAACAGGGAACTTCTCAAGTATCTTGCTTTTAATTTTATTCTTGATTCTAAATTGTTTTAATTATTTACTGTATTTTATTATTATTTTTATTCTAAACTGTTTTAATTATTCTGATTTCTTTTGATTATTTAAATTTCATCCATGCAAAGCACTTTAAATTGCCACTGTGTATGAAATGTGCTATATAAATAAACTTGCCTTGCCTTGCCTTGATTTAAGAACATTCACCAATTTGTTTTAAAGAAAACCAAAAATATTTTCATAATTTGTCATCACAACTTTTTTTCTTTCATCAAATCAACTGAGATAATTAATGTGGTTCAGATAACATGATATTTCGAGATTCTGTTGGTTAACCCAATCTCCTTCTTTGCATTAACTCGATTTTTTTAATTTCAATGAAGCAAAAAAATGCTTTCCTTTCTTAGTATTTTTGTCTTTCGAGTCATTTTCAAACAACTCTTAAATCAAGATGCATTTACTAGATGAGTAAAACACTATTAGATACAGTATTATATCTTGTTTTCTAGGGGAATAAATCAAAATGAAGTGATTTTTATCTTAAAACAAGCAAAATGATCTGCCAATGGGGTCAGAAAAATAATGTTAACTCAAAAAAAAAAACAAGATTATTTTACAGACCCCATCGGCAGATCATTTCGCTTGTTTTAAGCAAAAACTCACTTCATTTTGATTGATTCCCCCAGAAAACAAGACTTAATATCTTATGGTGTTTTACTACTTTAATAAATGCATTTTAATTTCAGTATTTTTTTAGTTACAAGACAAAACCACTAAGTAAGAAAACATCCTTTTTTTTAATCGAAACCAAGAATAATTGTTTTGCCGTGGACTCACCCCGAGCGTCCAGTCCCCGGTCCATGACCCCGTGCTTGACCTTCATGTGGCGGGTCAGGTTTCCCTTCAGCGTGAACTTGCTGGCGCAGTAAAGACATTTGAAGGGTTTGCTGTCAGAATGCAAGTGCATGTGGCCCATCAGATTATGCATTCGGTTAAACTCCTTTCCACACAGCTGTAAAGAGAGCAGCTATTCAGAGATAGATATCTGTGACCTGAGCAAGCACTGGCTGATACTCAGAACATCACTGATCACTGCACAAATATTCAGGTTTTTAGTTGCTCCGTGAAATTTTATGGGCGAAATCCAGTCAATTAGACTCTCGATGTGAAAGTGTTTGACATTTTAAACTCTAACAGTGTTTTTGTCTTGTTTTCCGGTATAGATTTTTGAATCATTTCTGCCTCCGCTGGCAAATATTTGTTCTTGTTTTAAACACAAACTCACTTCATTTTCCAGTCTTTACATCTTCTGTTTATTTGTGCTGGAAAACCAGACAGAAACACTGAGGACGAACTGGCATTTCTCAGATTTTGTTGTTTATTGTGGCTCAGCTAACAGAACGAGTTGTGCTCTGATTGCATTGTATTGATGATCATTACATGTGGATGTTTTGCTCATGAACACGCCGGCCGCAGCCTCTCACTGAGAGAGTTAAACGAGACTGAGCGTTTCTGTCCTTCCTCTTTATTCTTTTTTTATTAGGGTGGTCCTTTCCTTTCCTTCAGGAGGATAGAGGGACTGTAAACTGTCCGAACGGACCGTGAGAAAACAGGAAGAGCTCCTGAGCACAAGAGAAAGCGAGATGAAATCTATTTTCGGGCTTGTTCTCGGGGGACGAGAGAGCCATTGTTACACGCTCAGTTTGTGCGGCGAATATCCTTCCTACAGACGAGGAGACACTCAACTGCCAAAACACACTCTGCTCTTCGTTTGGACGCGCGTTCGAGACAGGTCACCGCTCCCTCACGTTACACACATCCATCCCTCAGGTTACTCTAGAACAGCAGAAGCTTCTCAGAGCTGTGAACAAACGTTCTTCCATCTTCACTTGGAGTCAAAAATGACCAATTTTTTTTCTTCAATGGAATTAATGTACTATATTTGAGTTCTTTAATGTTTTTTTTTATGTCATATTTTGTATTTTTAGGGGATTTTATGGTACTAAATTATATTTACGCCATATTTATTTATTTATATTTATTATTATTTATTTATTTACATTTATTATGGAAGCTTGTTTCTGCCACTGAATAAGAAAATAAAATGAATAATTGTGACTTTTTATCTCACAATTCTGACTTTTTTCTCACAATTGCGACTTTGCGAGTTTATATGTCGAAATTCTGACATCTTTTCTCAGAATTGTGAGATATAAACTCGCAATTGCGACTTATCAGGCCAATTCTAAGGGGAAAAAATTACTATATCTCGCAATTCTGACTTTATATCTCGCAATTCTGACTTTATATCTCACAATTCTGACTATATATATATCGCAATTCTGACTTTATATCTCGCAATTGCGACTTTATATCAAGCAATTCTGTCTTTATAACTCGCAATTCTGACTTTATATCAAGCAATTCTGACTTTATATCTCACAATTCTGACTTTATATCAAGCAATTCTGTCTTTATAACTCGCAATTCTGACTTTATATCTCGCAATTCTGACTTTATATCTCACAATTCTGACTTTATATCTCGCAATTCTGACTTTTTAAGTCACAATTCTGACTTTATATCACGCAATTATGACTTTATATCACGCAATTATGACTTTATTTCTCGCAATTGCGACTTTATATCAAGCAATTCTGTCTTTATAACTCGCAATTCTGACTTTATATCTCGCAATTCTGACTTTATATCAATCAATTCTGACTTTATATCTCGCAATTCTGACTTTATATCAAGCAATTCTGACTTTATATCTCACAATTCTGACTTTATATCAAGCAATTCTGTCTTTATAACTCGCAATTCTGACTTTATATCTCACAATTCTGACTTTATAACTCGCAATTCTGACTTTTTAAGTCACAATTCTGACTTTATATCAAGCAATTCTGACTTTATATCTCACAATTCTGACTTTATATCAAGCAATTCTGTCTTTATAACTCGCAATTCTGACTTTATATCTCACAATTCTGTCTTTATAACTCGCAATTCTGACTTTTTAAGTCACAATTCTGACTTTATATCACGCAATTATGACTTTATATCACGCAATTATGACTTTATTTCTCGCAATTGCGACTTTATATCAAGCAATTCTGTCTTTATAACTCGCAATTCTGACTTTATATCTCGCAATTCTGACTTTATATCAATCAATTCTGACTTTATATCTCGCAATTCTGACTTTATATCAAGCAATTCTGACTTTATATCTCACAATTCTGACTTTATATCAAGCAATTCTGTCTTTATAACTCGCAATTCTGACTTTATATCTCACAATTCTGACTTTATAACTCGCAATTCTGACTTTTTAAGTCACAATTCTGACTTTATATCACGCAATTATGACTTTATTTCTCGCAATTGCGACTTTATATCACGCAATTCTGAGAAATAATGTCAGAATTGCGAGAAAAAAGTCAGAATTGTGAGATAAAAAGTCGCAATTACCTTTTATATTTTTCATTCTATGTCGGAAAAAAGCTTCCATAATTTATTCACTTGTAAATCATTCGTAAAGATTTATCTCTTCTCAAAGACGACACTCGGCAGATTATTGCTGACGTGAAAACAATTTTAAAAAGTGAACTTTCAAAAAGTTCCAGAATTTTACGTTTATTGTTATGAAAAATGTGCAAAAATACTATTTTCAATTTTTTTAATGAAATATAATTTTCAAAAACGTTTTACTCTAAAACAGTGAGAAAATCAAAGCTATAAATCTAAACAAAGTGTGTTTAAAATGTGAGTCTGATCTCTCAGTCAACGCGCGCTCAGTTCGGCTGCAGTTCCACACACTTCCACTAGAGGAAACTCTCATTCATTTCCATTGGGGCGTTTCGGAGCACAAGTGTGACTGTCGATATCAGGACCAATTAAAGCTGTTCAGATCGTGACCATGATTATTTTATGCATTCACAAAGCAAGTGCCAAATCCTTTACCAATTTTCATACACTCTCAGAAAAAAGGTACAAAAGCTGTCACTGGGGCTGGACCTTTTCAAAAGGTACACTTTTGTACCCAAACGCTTCATATTGGTACCTTAGTGGTACATTTTAGCACCTAAAATGTACATATTAACAGCTAAATGGACATATTAGCACCTAAAATTTACATATTAACACCTAAAATGGACACATTAGCTCCTGAAATGTACATAACACTTAAAATGTACATATTATCACCTAAAATGTACATATTAGGACCTAAAATGGACATAATAGCTCCTGAAATGTACATATTAACACCTAAAATGTACATATTAGCACCAAAAATGTACTTATTAGCACATAAAATGTACATATTAGGATCTAAAATGGACATAATAGCTCCTGAAATGTACATATCAACACCTAAAATGTACATATTAACACCTAAATGGTACATAATAGCACCTAAAATGTACATATTAGCACCAAAAATGTACTTATTAGCACCTAAAGTGTACATATTAACACCAAAAATTTACTTATTAGCACCTAAAATGTACATATTAACACTTAAAATGTATATTAGCACCTAAAATGGACAAAAGTTTACCTTTTGAAAAGGTACAGCCCCAGTGACAGCTTTCGTACCTTTTTTTCAGAGAGTGTACCATTGTCATCAAGAATTTTGTTTTGTTTGTTTACAGAAGAGCACCAGTGGATGATCATCTCAAAATGTTATTTGTCATTCATGAAGCGTGTGAAATAATTACTTTGAACTGACATTGTTTCAGAGAACATTCAAATGTAACGTTCCAATAATGTTTGAAGAAAGACACAATGGAATGTTTCCTTAAAGTTCACATCACCAAGAAACTTTAAAATCTGGAGTCATAACTTAAAGGGTTAGTTAATGATGTCATTAACGACTCTCCCTCATGTTTGTTTTCGGGTTGTAATATCCGCTTTGGTTGTGGTTCTGACACACACCTTGCACTTGTAGGGCTTGATGTCGGAGTGGACGATCATGTGGGCCTTGAGCGTCTGCTTCTGGACGAAGCTCTTGTAACACAGGTGACACTGATACGCCCGGATGTTGGTGTGGATCAGAACATGACGCTTCATGTTGGCCAGCAGCGTAAACTCACGGCCGCAGATACGACACTTGTGCTCCTTCACGCCCTGCAACACACACACATAAACACACACACACACGAGTGTGATGGTCTTATAAACACCCTCTTAAACATCAGAGTCGTTTAGATAAGCGTGTTATTAAAGTGATAGTTCACCCAAAGATGTAATCTCTGTCAGTAATGACTCTCCCTCATGTAATGTTCAACCCCGTAAGACTTTCGTTCATCTTCGGAACACAAATTATAAGATATTTGTGATTAAATCTGAGAGATAGATCACACCTCCATAAGCATTTTCATCGAAACTTGTTGCCAAACGTTGAGTTTTTGCCGAGATATTTGCGTTTTTCGCCTCCGGTTAGGTTTGGGGGCCAGTATCTCGGGACCCCGGGGGCCCATGAGGCTGGGGGGTGTTCTCTTTCGAAAGGTATCAGCCCGTTCTCCACTCGATACAAATTTGGTATTTTCTCCCGATCTCGTGACGTCAGCGGGGAGAGCGCTCTCGACGGTTTTCGGCTAATATCTCCGCGAATACTCCACCAAAAATAACGAAATGCATATGGTTTTGTTCAGTTTGGGGAGACAGTTCGAAGGAGCCCGGTGTCCGCCGGATACGTAGAGTTTTCGTCGAGATATTTGCGTTTATCGCTTCCGGGGAGGCTTTGGGGGCCGGTATCTCGGGCCCCCCGGGGGTCCATGAAGCTGGTGGCGGTCTCTTTCGAAAGGTCTCAACCCGTTCTCCACTCGATATAAATTTGGTGTCGATACGTTGAGTTTTCGCCGAGATATTTGCGATTTTCTCCCGATCTCGTGACGTCATCAGCGGGGAGAGCGCTCTCGACGGTTTTCGGCTAATATCTCCGCGAATACTCCATCAAAAACGACGAAACGCATATGGTTTTATTCAGTTCGGGAAGGCGGTTCGAAGGAACCTGGTGTCCGCCAGATAAGTTGAGTTTTCGCTGAGATATTTGCGTTTTTCGCGTCTGGTGAGGCTTTGGGGGACTGTCTCTCGGGCCCCCGGGGGTCCATGAGGCTGTGGGCGGTCTCTTTCGAAAGATCTCAACCCGTTCTCCACTCGATACGAATTTGGTGTCGATACGTTGAGTTGTCGCCGAGATATTTTCGATTTTCTCCCGATCTCGTGACGTCATCAGCGGGCAGAGCGCTCTCGACGGTTTTCGGCTAATATCTCCGCGAATACTCCACAAAAAATTACGAAACGCATATGGTTTTATTCAGTTCGGGAAGACGGTTCGAATGAGCCCGGATACGAATGTCCGCCGGATACGTTGAGCTTTCACCGAGATATTTGCGTTTTCTCTGATATTTAAAAGTGTTTTGTTGGTCGTGCAGACTGTGTAGTTAGAGTTTTGCACATGTAGCTCCAGTTGTGGTCACTGTCGTTTAGCAATCGGGAAAAAATGTATTATGAGTGCTTTATAGTCCTAATAAACAGCCAGTTTAGTTTCATGTTAATAAGCAACTAGATAGGGAAAATCAGACTGTAGTCTAGGGTGTGTGTGTGTGAGAGAGACAGAGAGACTCTTCAGCTTGTGTGTGTGAGTGAGTGAGTGTGTGTGACTCCTCACCTTGTGTGTGAGTGTGTGTTGTTTGAGATGATGCGACTGCACGAACTCCATCCCACACTCCCCGCAGATGAAGGGCCGGATGTCCTTGTGCTTCATCATGTGATTCTGGAGTTGACTGGGATACTGGAAACTCTTCCCGCACTCCCCGCAGTCGTACGTCACGGGCCCCCGGTGCGTCGTCAGGTGTCGCTTGAGCTGCGCGAGCGTGGGGAAGTCCAGGCCGCACTCCACACACACGTTCTCCTGCCCCCTCTCGTGCTTGAGCGTGTGTGTGCGCAGCTCGCTGGGATACGCGAACCCTCGCCCACACACTCCGCAGCTGAAGGGCTTGACCTCGCTGTGCTGCATCATGTGTCTCTTCAGGTGACTGGTCTGAGTGAAGGCTTTCTGACACACTTGGCACTTGTGTGGGCGCGCGCCCTGGTGTGTGAGCATGTGTGTGTGAAGGTGGCTCAGTTGCTTGAAGAGCTTCCCGCAGAGGTCGCACCCGTGAGGTTTGATCCCGCTGTGTCCGAGGATGTGTGTGATCAGGTTGTACTTCGAGGTGTACGACTTCTCGCACATCCGACACTTCCAGCGCTTCTGATCGCCGACGGTCACGTAGTAGCTTTCGTCCACGTTGACGTTCAGCTTCTCCGCGGAGGCGTCCGGGTTTCGGTGGCGGTACCTCGGGTAGAAGGGATTGGTGGAGTCGGGGAGGAGGAACGGGAACGGCACGAGGCTCGGATGGAAAGGAGGAAAGTAAGGATTGGGGGATCGGATGAGGAGAGGAGACGGAGGCCACGCCGGGAGCTCTTGTTTCACGTGAACGACGCGGTGAAGCCGGAGCCGGTTGAGGTCGATCATCTCCGGAATGAACCTGTGAGGTCGAGGGACGACAGGATGAGGAACGGGATACGGGAGGAGAGACAGATCAACGCTTCTGCAGGGAAAATCCTTGCTTTCGCTCGCCTCTGGATCCATGATGAAGGTTTTCTAAGTGCTCTTCGGACGTCGAGCGTGAAAACTGTCCATCACACGCCTGCGGAAACAAGACAATCGTTTATTGCATTGATATTCAGTCCGTGTGTTTGATCAGGGAATCCAACCCGTGACGTCTCGATTTCCTCCACAAATATCCAAACACTCTTAAATCAAGAGATATTTACTGGAGAAGAAGCAAAACGCTGAAGATATTAAGACTGAAAGTTTGTAGAAAAATACACTTAAAGGAGTAGTTCACTTTTAAAAAATCTTTAGCTGATAATTTACTCGCCCCCATGTCATCCAAGATGTCCATGTCTTTCTTTCTTCAGTGGAAAAGAAATGAAGGTTTTTGATGAAAACATTCCAGGATTTTCTCCATATAATGGACTTCAATGGGGACCAAAAGACAGTTTCAGTGCAAACTGTTCAAAGGGCTTTAAACGACACCAGACGATGAATAAGGGTCTTATCAAGTGAAACGATCGCTCATTTAATAAATAAATAAATCTTTTTCCGAGTCGTTTGGTTCATTCAACGAACGAAACGAACAAATTGACTTGGAAAAAGATTCGTTCATTTTGAGTTCGAAATTCACGAACGCGCATCACAGAACAGAGCAAGGCGAGCATTTGAGCTTATAAAACTTAAACTTTGTTATTTATTTATTAAATGAGCGATCGTTTCGCTTGATAAGACCCTTATTCATCGTCTAGAGTCGTTTAAAGCCCTTTGAAGCTGCACTGAAACTCTCATTTGGACCTTGAGCCGTTTGGACCCCATTGAAGTCCATTATATGGAGAAAATCCTGGAATGTTTTCATCAAAAACCTAAATTTCTTTTCGACTGAAGAAAGAAAGACATGGACATCTTGGATGACATGGGGGTGAGTAAATTATCAGCAAAAGTTTTTTAAAAGTGAACTACTCCTTTAATTTAAAAGGAAAACAGATATTTCAGTGCTTGTTTTAAGCACAAACTCACTTCATTTGGATTCATTTTTCAGACTTAATATCTTCAGTCATTTATGTAACTTGATTTGTACAGAAACTAGACAAATATACAGGTGAAACTGGAAAAATCAGAATATGGTGCAAAAGTTCAGTAATACAACTTAAAAGGTGAAACTAATATATTATATAGACTCATTACATGCAAAGTGAGATATTTCAAGCCTTTATTTGTTATAATTGTGATGATTATGGCTTTTGTTAATTATAAAAATTTGAATATTGTGAAAAGGTTTTCAATATCTGAGCCATAATCATCACAATTATAACAAATAAAGGCTTGAAATATCTCACTTTGCATCTAATAAGTCTATATAATATATTGAATTACTGAAATAAATGAACTTTTGCACCATATTCCACCTGTACTAAAGAAACATCATAATTGAACTTCACTAGTTTGCTTGTAAAGTGAAATCCTGTTGTGTTGTGTATTTTAACCCTGTTAGTGTCTGTTGGACAGTGTGAACACATATATCCATCTCTTCCTCTCTATTGTTCCTCTGTGTTTCACTTTCACTGCATTAGGATGAGAACTTCTGTTTTTTATCATAATCTATTATCATTGGATATGGCAAACGCTCTCAGACAAGTGTCAGTCACCAGCGTGGAAATATCAAAGTTTGATCATAAGCCGTAACTAAACACTTGTTCTGCTTTACTCGGATTAACGGCGACGGACACATAAGTAGGAAATATCATATTACAGAACATGTCATAAAAGCATTTTATAGTTAGATTTTTCTCACAAAACATGATTATTTAACATGCACTTTGCATATTAGATCATATTTGCATGCAAAACAAAGCCTAAAGCTGTAGTGCATATACACTCAAAATGACTAAATTCAGTTTTTCAGGAAATATAAAATAATTCTACAATCTGAGGATTGTTGAAATGAAGGTCATTAAAGTCCCTCTCTGAGCAGATCGCATGAACATCAGAAGTGATGATTTAAAACACCTCCACCTGTGAAGCGCACCAGCCGGCCCGTGTGTGTGTGTGTGTGTGTGTGTGTGTCTTACCTGTCTCCTGCTCTGCGCTCCTCACACTGAGCCTCCAGCCTCTCCAACAGCATTTGAAGTGACTTAAGAAAGAGAACAGGAACAATCACTTTGTTCTCATTTTTCAGATGAGTACCTTCGCAGAGAAGGAAGGAAGGGAGGGAGAGGAAGTCAACAAGCCTGTGCTTTCCTGCACCAAAATAAGGAAACACTAGATACACATCTCCATTCCTCTTCGAAACACTGAAGCAGGAGATCAGACCTCAAACACACACACACACACGAGTCCCACTGCACACACCAACCTGTGTTGACCTTTGACCTGCACACATTGGTCTGCACCACTGTCATGTTTACATGGCATTGTGTTTTATTTTACATCAGCATTATTCATTTCTTCACAGAATGCATGTATAGGGGAATATATATATATATATATATGAGGAAATATAAGGAACTAAAACCTGCCGAAAATATATTTGTGTAGATTCAGAGTCTCACACTCTAAACAATGCTGGGTTGTTTCATTTCAACCCAAATTTGGGTCAATTATTGACAAACCCAAATACAAATGCAATTAAACAATTTACAGTTGAAAGTGAAAGTTGAAGTTGGGTTAAAATTGGAAATGACATTTTTAACCCAACATTTGGTTTTGTCCATATTTGACCCAAAATTGTGTTAAAACAACCGCGCATTTAAATATATATATATATATATATATTTGTATATATGTGTGTGTGTCAATATGCGAGTATATATTTGTGTGTGTACACTCTAAAAAATGCTGGGTTGTTTTAACCCAAATTTGGGTCAAATATGGACAAACCGAAATGTTGGGTTAAAAATTTAAGTAAGTAAAAGTAAAAATTTAACCCAACGGCTGGGTTAGTCCATATTTGACCCAAAGTTGGGTTAAAACAACCCAGCATTTTATAGAGTGTATATAGTATATATATATATATATATATATATATATATTGATGTGTGTGTGTGATGTATATAGTTAAAAAATGGTCAACAATTATGCATTTACTCCAAATAAAAAAAATAAATCTCTAAAATCTCTAAAATTTAAAATCTAAACAATGCTGGGTTGTTTGAACCCAATTTTGGGTCAAATATGGACAAACCCAAATCATTTAACCCAACTTAAATTTAACCCAACAAATTAATTTTAACCCAACTTCAACTTTCACTTTCAACTGTACTTTTTTTTAATTGCATTTTTAACAACATTTGGGTTTGTCAATATTTGACCCAAATTTGGGTTGAAACAACCCAGCATTTTTTAGAGTGTCCATACACTCACACACACACACATAAATATATATATATATATATCATTAATAAAGATAAATTAAAACAGTTCAGTTCTAGAGTTCAGACGGCACCGAGCGGAGCAGTGCTGTGTGTGTGTGTGTGAGAGAGAGACTCCAGAGCAGTTCTACACGCCAGTGACCTCCTGTGTTCCTCTTTCTCACACTGACCCCAGTTCATCAGATGTGTGTGTGTGTGTGTGATTAATCACAGTCTCGTTAGTATGAAGCAGTGAAGATGAAGCCGTGTCACTGTCAGGTGAGCATATAAACGTCAGATTCACCTTTAAGAATGTTTCTCTGTGTGAGTGTGTGTGTGTGTGTGTGTGTGTGTGTGTGTGTGTGTGTGAGTGTGTTTGGGCCCCTGAGATCTCGCAGTGTTTTATAGCGTCTCTGATGATGGCGGTGTTGAGTAACGCGAGTCTATAACACACACGTGACTGTGTTGATTTCACACTCTTCTAATCACTGATTCTGAACAGAGAGTTGCCGTGCCGACCTGTCGTGTTTATCAGTGAACCCACCAATGAGACGAGCAGGAGCACACGGAGCTCCGCCTCTATGCAAATCAGATCGCTTTCTATCCAATCACCTTCTGTTCTGTGTAGAGGGTCATGTTCATCATTAAATAAATCTCCACAGAGAATCAGTTTTGCTGCTCGACATCATATTAATTGTTTTAGACATTTAATTAAGTCTATAATTATTCACAACAGGGTTATGGTTGTTGACCACATCTAAAACCATTTGGGTTTGTTTGAAATTAAATACACATAAAATATCAGCTAGTTACCGAGACAGCATTTCTTATTTTTGTTTTGTTTAACTTGAAGTACTAAAATATATACATTTTTGGTAAAGGTCAAAGGTCAGCATGCTCCAGGTCACATTACAAGAGTTATTATCATTATCTAAAACATTGTCATCAATTGAAACAAAAGTAAACATTATCTGAAATGTATTTTATATATATAGACATGGCAACATCTTATTTTCATTAAAGTACTAAAATAACTAAAACTAAAATAAAAATGAATAAAAAATATATTTGCATTTAAAAAAACAAATGACAAAAATAAAAATGACAAAAACACACAATAAAATAATAAATTTAAATACTTAAATAATGAATAAAAAATAAATTAAATTTTTAAAATTAAAGCAAAAACTATTTTGGATGCTTGAAATATATATTTTAGAGCAAAATTCATTCATTTGTGATTAAGCTAACTTGAATTATTCAAATATCTAAAACTAAAATAAAACGGACAAAATTGCTTAACCAAAAATCTAAATATTAAAATTAAAACAATTAAAAACTATTTTGGATACTAGAAATATATATTTTTAGAGCAAAATTCCTCTTTTGTGATTAAACTAACTTGAAGTATTCAAATATTTAAAACTAAAATAAAAACTACATAGACATATTTAAACAAAAACGGACAAAATTGCAAAACCAAAAATCTAAATATTAATAAAAACTATTAAAAAGTAGCCTATATTAAAGTGAATCAACTAATAACACACCTATTCACGATCTTTTGTCTTTTTAATGATGTATTTTGGGAGAGTTGCACGATGTGTCGACACAGATGTAAATATTCCTCAGTATATCACCCATTACACTTATAGGTAAAGGTCAAAGGTCGAGCTGGTTTGTGACCTTTCATCCCAGTGTTTTTCAAAGCTCATAACTTGGAATGAAAGAAGCGCTATATACTTGAAACTTGCTGTTCTATTGATCTAGTGTTGGATTACCTCATGTTTTATGGTGTGTGTGTGTGTGTGTGTGTGTGTTCTCTTATCGGCGTCGTCAGTGTGTTTCTGATAACACACTGATAATCAATCGGCTTTGAGATGCAGTCCATAGTTCAGAGGTCAGACTAATGCTGACGGCTACTATCACTGCATCGTCCGTGATGTGGAGAATGACACACAGATGCACACAAAGCACTTATAAACCGAGTTTACGATGTGTGTGTGTGTGTGTGTTTTGTCCTTGAGGATCTGTGGAAAAGTGCCTGTTCTCCTGCTCAAAGGCTCTTTATTCTGCCGTTACGGATCATTTGCAGATTTGGACATGCTCTAGATGTGTCTCACATGACCTCATGAGGAAATATGCTTTATATCTATCAGACTTGTGACTGGGTCATGATTTGAGGAATGCATTGACATACAAAAGTGTATTTATAAATTAACATGCCATTATATTATGTAATTACATGAAAAATTACGACGGCTAAATGTTTCTTGCACATGCATCTAATATTATGACTCAAAATATATATAAATATTCATAAGTACATTAGGATTTGTTAATATTGGTCAATGCATTAGCTAAATATGAGTAATACAGTGTTTATTAATCTTTGTTAATGTTAGTTCATAGAATTGTTCATTGTTTATTCATGCATTAACTACATTATACAACTTTTGATCAATAAGTGCATAGAAGTATCTTTTATTGTTAGTTCATCTTGACTAATACTAGAGTACAGCGCGGTGAAGTGTTTTTGAAAAGGGAAAAAGCAAAGAAAAAAAGACAAATTATGATTAATATATTATTATAGTTTTTAGTAATGCACTTTTTTACTTTTCTATTTTCATTTCATTCTAATTTTTTCAATTTTTTCATAATATTTCAAGCCTTTATTTATTATAATTGTGATGATTATGGCTTAAACCCCAAATTCAAAATTAGAATATTGAGAAAAGGTTTTCATATCTGTGAGCCATAATCATCACAATTATAACAAATAAAGGCTTGAAATATCTCACTTTGCATGTAATGAGTCTATATAATATATTAGTTTAATAATATACAACTTTTGCACCATATTCTCATTTTTTTGAGTTTCACCTGTATATATATATATATATATATATATATATATATATACTTAAAGGTTTAATATTTTTTTGTTTTTGTCAGTTTTAGTGCTTTAAATAATTTAAATAGTCATATATATATATATATAAATTGAAATAAAAAATAATACAAATATTTTATACAAAATGTAAAAATAAATATATAGTTTTTATAACGGTTTAAGTATGTTACTTAAAACCCCCAAATGTTGTAGTTGTGTGACCCTGGCCTCTGATGGGTGTGATGATGTCATTGTCTGAGGTCAAAGGTTAAGGCCTCATACCTTTGCCCTCAAACTCTGACATCTGATCTGAGATCTGCACAGTTCTGCACTCAGAACAACTTTTACCCCAAATGACATTTCACCTGACAAGATTTGACAGTGATCGACCAATCAGGACCATCCTATCTGGTTAATCATTATTAATCTGTGTATTTGACAACATAAAAGCGTCTCTCACACACACTGTGGCGTCAGTCGTCAGTGGTCAGCATGTCGTTCAGCGGGCGCTATCAGCTGGAGAGTCAGGAGGGCTTCGTGGAGTTCATGAAGGCCGTCGGTGAGTCCATCGTTCTGCACTTCTGCAAATATAATGCATTCAAAATTAACACTGTAAAACATGATATGACAAGTAAGTTATGACAACATTGCTTTAATCAAATATAATGCAATTTAATGCTTTCAAAATTAACATTACAATTATTAAACATTCAACTCTTTTTTTAAGTCGGTTTAAAGTTAAGTTGAAGTGACTTAAACGCTCAAGTTGATTGTATCAGTGTGTGTGAGGAGTGTGTGTGAAAGAAAAAAGTGCATTAATAAAAACTATAATATTATATTAATGATACTCACTGTCTTTTCCCTTTGGTTTTTCCTTCACAAGGCACACTGTGAAAAATTACATTTATTTTATTAACTTTTTATCTTTAAAAAAATATTGTTGGTTTAACTTAAAAAAGTAAGTAACCTGATTGCCTTAAAATTTTAAGTTGATTGAACTGGAAAAAGTGAGTTAATACAATGAAGGAGATTAATTTAATCATCAGAAATTCAAAATAATATGTTATCTGAACTAAATAAATTATTTAAGTTGATTTGACAAAAGAAAAAATGTGATAACTAATCTTGAAAATATTTTTTTTACAGAATGTTGTTCAGATAAAATAATATTTTGAGTTTCTAAGTATTAAACCAAAGTATTTTATATTACACTGTAAAAAAATATTTTTATATTATATAATGTTTTTATATATTTTTTTTTTTAAAAAATAGCAAGAGACAAAAATAAAAAAAGATTTGTTATCAAAAGATTTTTTCTTTTGTCAAATCAACTTAAATAATTTATATTTTGAGTTTCTAAGTATTAAACCAAAGTATTTTATATTACACTCTAAAAAATATTTTTAAAGTATATAATATTTTTATATAATTTTTTTTAAAAATAGCAGGAGACAAAAATAAAAAAAGATTTGTTATCAAAAGATTTTTTCTTTTGTCAAATCAACTTAATTTATTTAGTTCAGATAACTTATTATTTTGAGTTTATGATGATTAAATCAATCTCCTTCATTGTAGTAACTCACTTTTTCCAGTTCAATCAACTTAAAATTTTTAAGCAACCAGGTTACTTAATTTTTTAAGTTAAGCAAACAATATTTTTTTTACAGTGTACCAACATTTACTAAAACTCTCAATTTAAGTGAACTCAAAATTTTCAGGAAACCAGAAAACGTACTTTTTTAAGTCGAGCCAACGATGACTGTGATGGATGTGCACGAACTGTTCTCAGGTCTCCCCGATGATATGATCGAGAAGGGCAAAGACATCAAGAGCACGTCGGAGATCGAGCAGAACGGAGATCACTTCAAGGTCACCGTGACGACCGGACCCAAAGTCCTGACCAACGCCTTCACCATCGGGCAGGAGGCCGACATCGAGACGCTGACCGGAGAGAGAGTGAAGGTGACGGATACACACACCTGACACTCACACACTCACACACACAAGCAGACAACACACAAGCATGCAAAAAGAGGCAAAGTTTTGTAAATGTGTGTGAGCAGTGTAATAAACCTGTTGTGTTTGTAAATGTGTGTGTAGGCTGTCGTGACGAAAGACGGCAACAAGCTGAAGGTCGTCCTGAACAAAATCACGTCGATCACGGAGCTTGTGGACGCAAACACACTCGTCAACGTGAGTGAGAACATCATTAATGAGCTCACACCTCGTGTGTGTGTGTGTGAGAGTGTGAGTGAGAAGTGTGTGTCAAGGAGCTGAATGAGAACATCATATGAACTTACAGAATGGTCACATCTCATGTGTGTGTGTGTGTTTCAGACTCTGACTCTCGGCGGCCTCGTCTACAAGAGGATCAGTAAGCGTGTGGCGTGAACACACACACACGGATCTCCACATGATTTGAGAAAAGACAAATGTTTTTTTATTAAACTGTTCTCAAAATCACACCGTGCCCTTGCTGTGTTTGTGTCCCTTGAACGAGATGATGTGTGTGTGTGTGTGTGTGTCTGTTACAGTCTTGGTTAGAGGTTAAGCCGTTCATCGTTTTATAAATAATAATAACATAAAACTGAGCCGTGAAAAAGCAACACTTGAGTCTCGACTGTTTCATGGACACGAACAATGAAAGTCAAACCACAAACATCATCATTTAAACCTGACGAGTCTTTAATTACAAAAAAACCTTTAATATTCCAAACGACACTCAAAAACAAAGAACAGCCTAAAAAAGTCGCCACAACAATCGCCACACAGTCATAATTTAGAAAATGATAAATGTGTAAATGTACAGACGCACAGGCTCGCGTTTGATGCCTCATCTAATGCACTCTTAGAAGAAACGCTTCTGTATATTCACTTCATTTAGTTTTAATTACATCTCTATTTTGATTAAATTGTATGAATGAAGTAGTTTGTAATCATACTTTATCACTAGAAAAAAAGGAAATAACAAATTGAACATGAAAGTATTATCAAACCATTTTAGACACTTCTCATTTTTGGCATAAAATTGAGTCAAGTAGAGTTCAATATCGAACCATTTTACTAAGAGTGCAAGTTATATTATTTAGGGATGCACTGAAATGAACATTTTGGCTGATAACGACAACTGATATTTTTTTATATTTAAAAGCTGATAACCGATATATTGGCTGATAAGTCAAAATTTGAAAGCTGATAACCGATATATCGGCCGGGATATCAAAATTTGAAAGCTGATAACCGATACATCGGCCGATAAATCAAAATTTGAAAGCTGATAACCGATACATCGGCCAATAAATCAAAATTTGAAAGCTGATAAATCAAAATTTGAAAGCCGATAACGGATATATCGGCCAATGAATCAAATTTTTAAAGCCGATAACCGATATATCGGCCGATAAATCAAAATATGAAAGCTGATAACCGATATATCGGCTGATAAATCAAAATTTGAAAGCCGATAACCGATATATCGGCCGATAAATCAAAATTTGAAAGCCGATAACAGATATATCGGCCAATGAATCAAAATTTTAAAGCCGATAACCGATATATCGGCCGATAAATCAAAATTTGAAAGCCGATAACGGATATATCGGCCGATAAATCAAAATATGAAAGCCGATAACCAATATATCGGCTGATAAATCAAAATTTGAAAGCCGATAACGGATATATCGGCCAATGAATCAAAATTTTAAAGCTGATAACCGATATATCGGCCGATAAATCAAAATATGAAAGCCGATAACCGATATATCGGCTGATGAATCAAAATTTGAAAGCCGATAACCGATATATCGGCCGATAAATCAAAATATGAAAGCCGATAACCGATATATCGGCTGATAAATCAAAATTTGAAAGCCGATAACCGATATATCATGATGAACAGTCTGCATCTGAAGAGTCTCAGCTGAAGGAAATAATACATTATTTATCAAAATAATACATTTTCTTATCAGGCCGATGCCGATATCATTAAAAATGAACGTATGTCGTCAGTACTGACCGATATATATCGTGCATCCCTAATATTATTGGCTCTTTGATGCTTCTTGTAGGAATCTGCGTAATGCGAGCGTGGGTTGTGATGTCACTTCCTGCGGAACAGGTTCTTGATGCTCTCGGCGGCCACGGGCTCGGCCATCATCTTCATGGGCTGGTTCTGCAGCGCCGCCTCACGCATGGAGTGATACACGTACTCGTTCTGCTTGAACATGCGCAGCTCCATCTCCGTCTGCATGCGCATGGCCTGATGGGGTGAGAACATGGAGACAAATTTAATGAATATTAGAAGTAAAAATAAGTACAACAAAAAACACAGCCCAGGATTACGATAGAAAAATAACCTCCAGGTCTTTGGTGATGGGATGTGTCGGGCCGTGTGTGATCATCAGGATGGCGTAGGCTTTGCAGATCATGCCGTGGCCGACCTCGATCAGTCCCGCCTGCCAGTGCGTCACGCCGGCCCGCATCGTGGCCATTCCCAGCTGAGCGTTGTTGGGATGGTACAGTTTCCTATTTCGACACACAAACATATAAAGACAAACTATTATGCCTTTTCTAAAAGTCTTGATGCTGTTTTTGGGCTCTACTCGAATAGATCTGCATGCATTATTTCCCCATAATCCCCAAAGCTATAGGATTATTGTGAGTGATGATACACACCTCGTGAACTTTGAGCCACTGCACTCGGGTAAATGTTTACGAAGTATCAAGTGTCTAACGAAACGAAGTTCACTTTTGTACCAGACACCATTCGTATTTGTAACACGCATTTTTTATTAAAGAGGTTTTGAGGAGGTGATTAATTGTGTGTGTGTGTGTGTGTGTGTGTGTGTGTGTGTGTGTGTGATTTTATTATAAAGCATGGTGTGCATTGGAATGTTGTGATATGTGTATGTAGATTATTAATATTTCTAATGCATGTCTTTTTAGTTTGTGATGTGATGTCACTGTCCTAATATAATTACCCCTTGTGGGATTAATAAAGTGGTTAATTTAACTTATCATGCACACACACACACACACTTTCTCACTCACTCACTCACTCACTCACTCACAAACTCACTCACTCTCTCACATACTCAGTCACTCACATACTCACTTACATACTCACATACTCACTCACTCACTCACTCACTCACATACTCACTCACTCACTCACTCACTCACTCACATACTCACTTACATACTCACATACTCACTCACTCACTCACTCACATACTCACTCACTCACTCACTCACTCACTCACATACTCACTTACATACTCACATACTCACTCACTCACTCACTCACATACTCACTTACATACTCACATACTCACTCACTCACTCACTCACTCACTCACTCACATACTCACTCACTCACTCACTCACTCACATACTCACTTACATACTCAAATACTCACTCACTTACTCAGTCACTCACATACTCACTCACTCACTCACATACTCACTCACTCACTCACTCACATACTCACTCACTCACTCACTCACTCACTCACTCACTCACTCACTCACATACTCACTCACTCACTCACTCACTCACTCACTCACATACTCACTTACATACTCAAATACTCACTCACTTACTCAGTCACTCACATACTCACTCACTCACTCACTCACTCACTGACTCACTCACTCACTCACTCACATACTCACTTACATACTCAAATACTCACTCACTCACTCACTCACTCACATACTCACTCACTCACTCACTCACTCACTCACTCACTCACTCACATACTCACTCACATACTCACTCACTCACTCACATACTCACTCACTCACTCATTCACTCACATACTCACTCACTCACTCACTCACTCATTCACATACTCACATACTCACTCACATACTCACTCACTCACTCATTCACTCACATACTCACTCACTCACTCACTCACTCACACTCACTCACTCACTCACTCACTCACTCACATACTCACATACTCACTCACTCACTCACTCACATACTCACTCACTCACTCACTCACTCACTCACTCACTCACTCACATACTCACATACTCACATACTCACTCACTCACTCACTCACTCACTCACTCACTCACATACTCACTCACTCACTCACTCACTCACATACTCACTTACATACTCAAATACTCACTCACTTACTCAGTCACTCACATACTCACTCACTCACTCACATACTCACTCACTCACTCACTCACATACTCACTCACTCACTCACTCACTCACTCACTCACTCACTCACATACTCACTCACTCACTCACTCACATACTCACTTACATACTCAAATACTCACTCACTTACTCAGTCACTCACATACTCACTCACTCACTCACTCACTCACTGACTCACTCACTCACTCACTCACATACTCACTTACATACTCAAATACTCACTCACTCACTCACTCACATACTCACTCACTCACTCACTCACTCACTCACTCACTCACTCACTCACTCACTCACATACTCACATACTCACTCACATACTCACTCACTCACTCACATACTCACTCACTCACTCATTCACTCACATACTCACTCACTCACTCACTCATTCACATACTCACATACTCACTCACATACTCACTCACTCACTCATTCACTCACATACTCACTCACTCACTCACTCACTCACTCACTCACACTCACTCACTCACTCACTCACTCACTCACATACTCACATACTCACTCACTCACTCACTCACATACTCACTCACTCACTCACTCACTCACTCACTCACTCACTCACTCACTCACATACTCACATACTCACATACTCACTCACTCACTCACTCACATACTCACTCACTCACTCACTCACTCACTCACTCACTCACTCACTCACTCACATACTCACTCACTCACTCACTCACTCATTCACTCACATACTCACTCACTCACTCACTCACTCACTCACATACTCACTCACATACTCACTCACTCACTCACACACACTCACTCACACTCACTCACTCACTCACTCACTCACTCACTCACTCTCACACACACTTACTCACTCACTCACTCTCACACACACTCACTCACACTCACTCACTCACTCACTCACTCACTCACTCTCACACATACTCACTCACTCAGTCACACACACACTCACACACACACACTCACACACACACACTCACTCACTGTCACACACACTCACAGGTATCCCTCCACCATCTTGCGCGCATACGTAGACGCCTCGTCGAAGAACTGCAGGTATGAAAGCACTTCGCTGAGTGTGCTCCACATGCGCAGCTGATAGATGTGTGTGTTGGCCAGCACGTTCTCCTGCTTCTTCACACACTCGCGGCAGATCTTCACCACCTGCACACACACACACATACTCGTGTTACGTTACACTCCTGCAGCTGCATGCACTGGTCCGTACGGAGACTCATCTGTACCTCGTTGTAGTTCGCGTCTAGCCGGGCCTTCTCCATCTTCTCCAGCATCGTCCGGCTGTATTCCGTGATTTCTTTCACCGTCTCTTCTGGAACCTGGAGCGGAACATCCAACATCACGTCAGCCTCTTTTTTATTTCAGTATTAGGGGTCAGGGGTTCCAAGGGTCATTTGGGGTCATGAGTTCTGAGGGTCATTAGGGGTCATTAGGGTTCAGGGGTTCTGAGGGTCATTAGGGGTCAGGGATTCTGAGGGTCAGGGGTTTTGAGGGTCATTAGGGGTCAGGGGTTTTGAGGGTCATTAGGGGGTCAGGGATTCTGAGGGTCAGGGGTTTTGAGGGTCATTAGGGGGTCAGGGATTCTGAGGGTCAGGGGTTTTGAGGGTCATTATGGGTCAGGGATTCTGAGGGTCATTAGGGGGTCAGGGATTCTGAGGGTCATTAGGGGTCAGGGATTCTGAGGGTCATTAGGGGGTCAGGGATTCTGAGGGTCAGGGGTTTTGAGGGTCATTAGGGGGTCAGGGATTTTGAGGGTCATTAGGGGTCAGGGATTCTGAGGGTCATTAGGGGGTCAGGGATTCTGAGGGTCAGGGGTTTTGAGGGTCATTAGGGGGTCAGGGATTTTGAGGGTCATTAGGGGTCAGGGATTCTGAGGGTCATTAGGGGGTCAGGGATTCTGAGGGTCATTAGGGATCAGGGATTTTGAGGGTCATTAGGGGGTCAGGGATTTTGAGGGTCATTAGGGGTCAGGGATTCTGAGGGTCATTAGGGGGTCAGGGATTTTGAGGGTCATTAGGGGTCAGGGATTCTGAGGGTCATTAGGGGGTCAGGGATTCTGAGGGTCATTAGGGGTCAGGGATTCTGAGGGTCATTAGGGGGTCAGGGATTTTGAGGGTCATTAGGGGTCAGGGATTCTGAGGGTCATTAGGGGGTCAGGGATTCTGAGGGTCATTAGGGATCAGGGATTTTGAGGGTCAGGGGTTTTGAGGGTCATTAGGGGTCAGGGATTCTGAGGGTCAGGGGTTTTGAGGGTCATTAGGGGTCAGGGATTCTGAGGGTCAGGGGTTTTGAGGGTCATTAGGGGGTCAGGGATTCTGAGGGTCATTAGGGGTCAGGGATTCTGAGGGTCAGGGGTTTTGAGGGTCATTAGGGGTCAGGGATTCTAAGGGTCATTAGGGGGTCAGGGATTCTGAGGGTCAGGGGTTTTGAGGGTCATTAGGGGTCAGGGATTCTGAGGGTCAGGGGTTTTGAGGGTCATTAGGGGGTCAGGGATTCTGAGGGTCATTAGGGGTCAGGGATTCTGAGGGTCAGGGGTTTTGAGGGTCATTAGGGGTCAGGGATTCTGAGGGTCAGGGGTTTTGAGGGTCATTAGGGGTCAGGGATTCTGAGGGTCAGGGGTTTTGAGGGTCATTAGGGGTCAGGGGTTCTGAGGGTCATTAGGAGTCAGGGATTCTGAGGGTCATTAGGGGTCAGGGATTCTGAGGGTCATTAGGGGTCAGGGGTTTTGAGGGTCATTAGGGGTCAGAGATTCTGAGGGTCATTAGGGGTCAGGGGTTTTGAGGGTCATTAGGGGTTCTGGGGGTCATTAGGGGTCAGGGATTCTGAGGGTCATTAGGGGTCAGGGGTTCTGAGGGTCATTAGGGGTCAGGGGTTCTGAGGGTCATTAGGGGTTCTGGGGGTCATTAGGGGTCAGGGGTTCTGAGGGTCATTAGAGGTCAGGGGTTCTGAGGGTCAGGGGTTTTGAGGGTCATTAGGGGTCAGGGATTCTGAGGGTCAGGGGTTTTGAGGGTCATTAGGGGTCAGGGATTCTGAGGGTCAGGGGTTTTGAGGGTCATTAGGGGTCAGGGATTCTGAGGGTCAGGGGTTTTGAGGGTCATTAGGGGTCAGGGATTCTGAGGGTCAGGGGTTTTGAGGGTCATTAGGGGTCAGGGATTCTGAGGGTCAGGGGTTTTGAGGGTCATTAGGGGTCAGGGGTTCTGAGGGTCATTAGGAGTCAGGGATTCTGAGGGTCATTAGGGGTCAGGGATTCTGAGGGTCATTAGGGGTCAGGGGTTTTGAGGGTCATTAGGGGTCAGAGATTCTGAGGGTCATTAGGGGTCAGGGGTTTTGAGGGTCATTAGGGGTTCTGGGGGTCATTAGGGGTCAGGGATTCTGAGGGTCATTAGGGGTCAGGGGTTCTGAGGGTCATTAGGGGTCAGGGGTTCTGAGGGTCATTAGGGGTTCTGGGGGTCATTAGGGGTCAGGGGTTCTGAGGGTCATTAGAGGTCAGGGGTTCTGAGGGTCATTAGGGGTGGTTCTGAGGGTCATTAGGGGTCAGGGATTTTGAGGGTCAGGGGTTTTGAGGGTCATTAGGGGTCAGGTGTTCTGAGGGTCAGTCATATGAGCTCAGACTGGAGTTCTGCTCCTTATCTTTCACTGAAGGACTGAGATATTAATAATCTCTGCAGAGCCACAGGACTCAGATAGTGCTGGCAACATGCTGTGTGTCTCCTGCCTTCTCATATCTGCTTCTCTCATTCATTCATTCGTTCTTTCATTGATTCATTTGTTCGTTCATTCATTCATTCATTCAATAATTAAATCATTAATTGATCCATTGATTGATTAATTCACTCATTGATTGATTGATTAATGTTCTATCTGAGAGTAAGCGTCACCTTCTCTCCGTCCAGCTCGGCTCCGGCCATCTTCAGGTCGTCTCCGGTGCGGTTGGTGCAGTGTTCGCAGGTGCAGTCGAAATAATACTGTTGCTTCAGCAAACGCCTGCGGTCTTCAGACAGGTTGAGATAGTCCACATACGACACGGTCACCTCTTCCCCGGGACTGATCTTCCCCAGCGCTCGCAGCTCGATTCTGTGACACACACACACAAGCTCGAATCAGAGCACACACCACTACACTAGAACATGTGCCAGGTTCCTGCGCTCACAATCCAGATCAAGTAGGCGCACATAACCAAACAATCACTAACTAGTCGAAAACAGAGGAGTTGTGTATATAGACCCGGATTGTGATCATATACAGCATATGAACTTGATCTGACAGCAGACACACACACAGACAGATGTTCGTGAGATATTTGCATAAGTGTAATTAGTTGTGGCAGATGTCAAGACTGGAAGGAAGTGTTATTAGATGTGAAAGAGGTTAGAAGTGACCAACCACCCGTCACCAGCTCTCGGCATACTTCAATTCTGTCATCATTTCTGACTCTCGATTCGTTACTTTCTTTCTTTCTTCAGCAGAACATGAAAGAAAACACAATGAAACATTAAAACGAACTTGAGTGTTTGTGAATGATAACAGAATTTTTTAACTATCCCATCTGTTTATTTGATTTAGGGTTTAATCCAGATTATGAACAAACGTTCTCCCAGTATAGTTAATAGATCGTTATCGGTTCTTGAAACATTGGACTTGGAATGGAAATGTTCAAATGTATCAAAATCGAAAGGAATCACTTTATTAAAGTCCCGACCTTGTAACCAATCAGATCAACGTGTGATCGTCAACCAGTGGAGTGAGTGAGTGTAGGCGGGGCTCATTTGCATATTCATAGAACCACACATACTAAATGAGGCGAGGGTGTCGAGTTTGGGTAGTTGATTATGTGAAATGAAAGATGTGATGAAAGAAAGAAGAAGATCTGATGAAAAGAGGTACGTTTAAACGGACCCACCTCTTGTGAGAATGATACATAGTGTCGACAGCCGACTGACTGAAACACAAAGCAAGAGGCAGCTGGACTTACTGAACTCAGGAGACTGATCTCAATCAAACTCTGCTGTCGTTCTGACGTTACAAAAGAGGCAAAGCTACAATTATGCACATTATACGTCTGGAGGCCAAATATAGTGTACTTCAAATTACAATGACACAGCTTTGTTTGGACGTTTCCATGTAAGCTTGTTTGAGCCACAGAAGGAAAAATTAAAAAGGTTATTGTGACTTTTTATTGATAGAAAGTCGCAATTATGAATTATAAACTCAAAATTGAGAGATATAAACTGGAAATTCTGACTTTTGTTAACCTCAGAATTTAACTTCATAACTCGTAATTTTAAGTTTATATCTCAGAATTCTGAGAAAAAATGTCAGATTTGTGTGATATAAACTCATAAAGTCCGAATTGCGAGATATAAAGTGATATAAAGTCAGAATTGCGTTATATAAAATTGCAATTGTGAGAAAAAAAAGTCAGATTTCTGACTTTATAACAATTCTGACTTTATATCTCGCAATACTGACTTTATATGTCACAATTCTGACTTTATATCTTGCAATTCTGACTTTGTATGAGTTTATATCACAAAATTCTGATTTTATAGGAGTTTATATCACACAGTTCTGACTTTATATGAGTTTATATCTCACAATTCTGACTTTATATATAACGATTCTGACTCTATATCTCGCAATACTGACTTTGTATGAGTTTATATCACAAAATTCTGACTTTATAGGAGTTTATATCACACAATTCTGACTTTATATGTCACAACTCTGACTTTATATCTCGCAATACTGACTTTGTACGAGTTTATATCACAAAATTCTGACTTTATAGGACTTTATATTACAAAATTCTGACTTTATAGGAGTTTATATCACACAATTCTGACTTTACATAAGTTTATATTATAAAATTCGGACTTTATAGGAGTTTATATTACAAAATTCTGACTTTATAGGAGTTTTTGTCACAAAATTCTGACTTTATATGTCACAATTCTGACTTTATATGTTGCAATTCTGACTTTGTATGAGTTTATATCACAAAATTCTGACTTTATAGGAGTTTTTGTCACACAATGCTGACTATATCAGTTTATATCACAAAATTTTGACTTTATATCTCACAATTCTGACTTTATACAAGTTTAAATAAAAAAAATTCTGACTTCATATCACAATTCTGAGAAATAAAGTCAGAATTGAGATGTAACTGGCAGTTGTAAGGTAAAAAGTCGCAATTATCTTTTAAAACGTTGTATTCTGTGGCGAAAACACACTTACATAACATTCTCAGTGAGTCTCATTCATTGAGAGTGTCTTATCATGACCATCATGAGTTGAAAGAATGCATGTTCACCACACATTAACGCTGCAGTATGGCACACACAGGCCGCAGTATTTGGGTGAAAACACACATTTCACGGAAACCCTGAATCACATGAGCGGGTTATTCCCTTCCCAACTCTTTCAGTTCAAAATCTCAGTTCCTGCAGCTCATCGTTCTCTCGGACTCCTCGCCCACACACACCACTTTCACCTGTCCGCTCTCACGCTCACGCTGAGGATCTGAAGACCGGCGCTGACACTCACTTGCCGTTGTTGAGTATGACGGTGCAGTTGGGCCAGCAGTCGTGGTTCACCAGACACAAGTTAGGAAACAACCCCACACCAACCGCCTGCAGACCCCTCTGATCGCTCACCATGAACCCGTTACAGTTGATCTGGGGAAACGTGGAAGACATGAGAGTGCATTTATGTGTTAAAAAATTTAATATATTATTGCAATTTAAAATATAATTTTTCTATGTGAATATATAGTAAAGTGTAATTTATTCCTGTGATTTAATTCTGATATATTTTTGCTATTTAAAATGTTTTTTTTTCTATGGGAACACACTTTAAAACGCAATTTATTCCTGTCATTTAAATCTGATATATTTTTGCTATTTAAAATATCTTTTTTCTATGTGAATATATAGTAAAGTGAAATTTATTCCTGTGATTTAATTCTGATATATTTTTGCTATTTAAAATGGTTGTTGTCTACGGGAACACACTTTAAAACGCAATTTATTAAATCTGATATATTTTTGCTATTTTAAATATCAGTTTTCTATGTGAATATACAGTAAAGTGTAATTTATTCCTGTGATTTTCAGCATCATTACTCCAGTCTTCAGTGTCACATGATCCTCCAGAAATCACTCTAATATGAGGATCTGATGATCAAGACAGTTCATTTTTTGTGGTAAATATGATAAACTGCTATTCAAAAGTTTAGGATGAGTATTTTTTTTAAAGAGAGATATTAATATTTGTATTCATCAAGAAAAAAAACAAATTTATGATGGTTTCCACAAAAATATGAACTGTTTTCAACACTGATAATAATCATCAGATTAGAAAAATTAGAATATGATGCAAAAGTTCAGTAATTCAACTTAAAAGGTGAAACTAATATATTATATAGACTCATTACATGCAAAGTGAGATATTTCAAGCCTTTATTTGTTATAATAGTTAACAGATATGAAAACCTTTTCACAATATTCAAATTTTGAATTTGGGGTTTAAGCCATAATCATCACAATTATAACAAATAAAGGCTTGAGATATCTCACTTTGCATGTAATGAGTCTATATAATATATTAGTTTCACCTTTTAAGTTGAATTACTGAAATAAATGAACTTTTGCACCATATTCAAGCTTTTAAAGAGTCATCACATAGAAAACAACATTTTAAGATATAATATGTCAATTTTTTTACTATATTTTTGATCAGCATTTGTGAACATAAGAGTCTTCTTCTTTCATTTAATATTCATCAATAATATTGATCTGTGTTGTATTATTTTCATGCTATCACTTTGATAAAAATCTGTATCGTAAAAAGCGCTATATAAATAATTGTGACTTGACATTCAAACACATTAAACATCCTGATTATCCCTAACGATGATGATTCGGAGGAACGCACCACTCCGAGGACGTGTGAGATGCTGTCCACCGTGTGCTGTTTGCTCCCGCGAGGCCAGAAGTCCAGGAAGTTGTGGATGTCGACTTTGAAGTCCTTCAGGTCGTCCTCGTTCATGTCAGAGACGTGGTTTTCCAGTTCATCCAGGGTCGTCATCTGCGTGTCCGAGACCACCATTCCCTGCTTATCGACACGCCACATGATGCGAGCCGCGAGACTAAAACACAGAACATCAGATTTGTACATTATTTCTGTCACATATGAGCGTGAACGCTACGTGCAGAACGCCACCGTGACGGGAGCCTGTCTAAATACATCAAAATGACCTAAAATTATACTTTTTATTATTTCAGATTTTTTTCATTTTTTAAATTTTTTTATTTTAATGCAATTTTTTGGGAGAATTTTTGTTATTTGTTTACCTTTAAATGACTGTATTTGATCAATTTCAGTACTTAAACAATGCCCAAGTGTGACTCAGTTTAAAAAGCATTGTAAAAATATGATATTTGCAAAGTATAGAGAGGATGAAGGTTATTAGTTAGGTGATAGTTTATTTATATATATATATTTTTTTTTCTCTTTTTATTATTATTATTTTTTATTTATTTTTTCTTAGATGTATATACACATAGGTAGATATGTATGTTGTTTTTGTTTTTGGTGTGTAGAGACAAAGAGATCAAAATATTCGGTCAACCGGTTAATTATTTATAATTAGTTGAAGATGGGGTAGGATTGAATAAGCTTATGCTTCTTCCTAATCCTTTTCGGACATGTATAAGTCAAAAAATTGTTTGTTTGTTTGTTTTTTTCTACATGTTCGAAATAAAAACTTTTCATAAATAATAAATAATTAGTAATTTAAGCACATTTTTGTCATTCTTTCAACTTAAATTCAAAATAACCCTTTTAAATCAGCTAAATATCTGACAGTGTGTGTCTTTGCCGACTGCTTGTGTTAAATAAATAATGTAACATGATATTTCATGACTTTCATGACGCATTCAGATACACATGTATATATTATAAAATAATTTTTTGGTAAAGTTTTAGCATTTTTAGTTAGAATTTTTAGCATTTTTAGGTTTATGTGTGTATACTGAAGCATTCCACTCATTCCTAAGGGGGTCAGATTGACCCGAGAGGGAAGGATTTGTTACTTTTTTTTTTTTCAACATTGTATTTATTGCTTTTAGAAACATTTACATTAAAACAAGCACAGAAAAAAAAGTTATAAAATAAATTAAAATTTTATAATACTAAAATTTTTATAATAATAAATTATTATTTATTATTAATAATAAATAATAAAAAATTATAAATTATATGAACAATTATAAA
Source organism: Cyprinella venusta (assembly GCA_038021265.1). Classification (NCBI taxonomy): domain Eukaryota; kingdom Metazoa; phylum Chordata; class Actinopteri; order Cypriniformes; family Leuciscidae; genus Cyprinella; species Cyprinella venusta. Next base: position 841,667 of record CM075872.1, read on the forward strand.
TTATTAAAATAATTATAAATAATAATATAAATTTATTTACTAATAATAGTAAATAAAATAAAATAATAATAAAAACAACAACGACGACATCTATACTATACAAATGTCAAGACAATGGTACATTAATGAAATAATTTGTTATTCCTGGTTACACCGAAAATAAACTATTTGGTTCCTTTAAAAATTCTGATTTCTTACTTTTTAAAATTTCAACCCAATCCATTACTTTTGTGTGTGTGTGTGTGTGTATTTGTGGATCAAGTATGACAAAAGTCCAGGGGTCTTGGACTCCTCTGACATTTTTTAGGGTCAAAGTTTTGGGTCAAAATGAGCCGAGGGAATGATGAAACCTAAAATACACATGGTCAGCTGAAAACACCAGCATTAGTGTGTGCATTCACATATGTGTGTATTTAACATGCATCATACAGGGGTCGTAGATACCCTTTTCAAGCTCTACTTTTAGTTTTGTTTTGTTTTGGACTACAATGAGAGATATCACTTATCAAACAACATCTTTACTTTATTTCAAAGTCTAAAAAAGGTAAATAGATAAACAAAATGGTTTAAATAAAGAGTAACACAAGCATTGACTGTGGAAATTTAACCATTGAAACCATTGAAATATATATATATATATATGGAGAGTTGAAATTCAAACATCGCTGATCATAACGGAAGTGTGTCGGCTCATACCGGATGTTTTCATTGGGTGCCTTCCCGTAGCTCTTGATGGCGGCGCACTCGAGCTTGTGCTCTTCCCACGCGGCTCGCTGACACGTCCGGTCGCAGTATTGAGCGAAGCGGCACTGACCGCAGCGCTGGAGCTTCTCCTGCCGCCGGAAACACCAGTGACACACACTGGACACCAGACTGGAACAGAGGACGCTTCGTTACGACTCCAACACACTTACAGATCGAGTACAAACACACAGGCCAGCATGATGAAACTTAGTTACCATAGCAACACTATATAGAGAAAACCATTTATGATCAGACCATGAAGAATCAGTTTTCCAATTTGAACATGAGATTTTAAAAACAGGGTTGCATAAGATGATTCAGCATGAAAGAATTGTGAGATATAGTCAGTATTGCGAGATATAAAGTCAGAATTACGAGATATAAAGTCAGAATTGTGAGATATAAAGTCAGAATTGCGAGATATAAAGTCAGAATTGTGAGATATAAAGTCAGAATTGCGAGATATAAAGTCAGAATTGCGTTATAAAGTCAGAATTACGAGATATAAAGTCAGAATTGCGAGATATAAAGTCAGAATTGCGTTATAAAGTCAGAATTGCGAGATATAAAGTCAGGATTGCGAGATATAAAGTCAGAATTGTGTTATAAAGTCAGAATTGCGAGATATAAAGTCAGAATTGTGAGATATAAAGTTAGAATTGTGTTATAAAGTCAGAATTGCGTTATAAAGTCAGAATTGCGAGATATAAAGTCAGGATTGCGAGATATAAAGTCAGAATTGTGTTATAAAGTCAGAATTGCGAGATATAAAGTCAGAATTGTGAGATATAAAGTTAGAATTGTGTTATAAAGTCAGAATTGTGATATATAATTTAATACGATAAATTAGTGATGAATTATATTTCCTAATTTACTAAAAGTTCTATCTCATGATGGAAACCCCTAAAAGCGCCTGAGACAACCTTTAAAGTTCCCTATAGAGCCTCTACAAGTGAGATTGTATATCAGAGATTCCTCAGTAACACTGATTATTGAGCTGTAAATAGCAGGGGTCAGTCCAGTCGAGGTGTAGTCTATATTTAACATTAAGTCCCAAAAAGAACTTGCGTGGCTTTTCCAGATCCGAACTTGTCTTAAAATAACACACTGTAAAATCAAGATTAGAATCGAGCAATTTATGATCAGACCACGAAGAATCGGTTTTCCTATTTGAACATGAGATTTAAAAACAGGGTTGCATAAGATGATTCAGCATGAAAGAATACGGTACAGTATAAGTGTGTCACGAATACTGGCACAAACTCTGTAACTAATGATGTGTGGAGCGGGCACAACTGAACACTTCTGGACTTTCCCAGTTTGTGTAAATTCACTTGGGGTTTAGAGTACTTCTTTTTCATCTGTAAATGTGTTTGTAAATGTGAAGAGATTGAATGAATAAATAAATAAATAAATGTTCAGTGATATCTTCCAAAGATTTTTTAATGTTGATGTATTGTTTTAACACAATTCTGACTTTATATCTCGTAATTATGAAGTCAGAATTGTTATATATAAAGTCAGAATTGTTATATATAAAGTCAGAATTGTGAGATATAAAGTCAGAATTGTTATATATAAAGTCAGAATTGTGAGATATAAAGTCGGAATTGTGATTTATAAAGTCAGAATTGCGATATAAAGTCAGAATTGCGATATATAAAGTCAGAATTGCGAGATATAGTCAGAATTGTTATATATAAAGTCAGAATTGTGAGATATAAAGTCAGAATTGCGATATATAAAGTCAGAATTGCGATATAAAGTCAGAATTGCGATATATAAAGTCAGAATTGCGAGATATAGTCAGAATTGCGATATATAAAGTCAGAATTGCGATATAAAGTCAGAATTGTGAGATATAAAGTCGGAATTGCGATATAAAGTCAGAATTGCTATAAATAAAGTCAAAACTGCGATAAATAAAGTCAAAATTGCGATATATAAAGTCAGAATTGCGAGATATAAAGTCAAAACTGCGATAAAGTCAAAATTGCAATATATAAAATCAGAATTGCGATATAAAGTCAGAATTGCGAGATATAAACTCATGAGATAATAAGTCACAATTGTGATATAATAAGTTCTCCAATTATCTTTTAAAATGTTTTATTATGTGGCGAAAACAAGCTTTCAAAACTGTAGGATTTACCATTTTCACTCAGAAATTACGACAAAATTTTATAAATAGTTACAAATAAATGGCAAGTAGCACTGAATTAAATAAAGTTCAGACCATAGGTTCGGGAGGAGCTTAAACACTCAGTCCTGTCAATCATCATTACGAGCACATGATATGAGCAGACCTCAACTTAAATTCAACTAATTCAACTTCAGAGAATGCAAAGTGAGATATCTCAAGCCTTTATTTGTTATAATTGTGATGATTATGGCTTAAACCCCAAATTCAAAATTAGAAAATTGTGAAAAGGTTTTCATATCTGTAATCCATAATCATCACAATTATAACAAATAAAGGCTTGAAATATCTCACTTTGCATGTAATGAGTCTATATAATATATTAGTTTCAGCTTTTAAGTTGAATTACTGAACTTTTGCACCATATTCTAATCTTTTGAGTTTCACCTGCATTATAACAATTCCATCATGGAGGGTTTCAGGCTGAACGGTGGGCGATCTAGAGAAACTATTCTGAAGTAGACAAACTGAAATTGTAAACATACTTCATCTTTAACTTTTATGTTTACATTATTCGGTTTTCATTTGAAATCTAGTTAAAGTTTTACTCATTTTGTTCTTTAAAAATATCGTTTTTATTCATTTTATTTCAGTTTTAGTCATTTTAGGACATCAAATCAAAATTAAAAAATGTCCCTTTGTCAACTGAAATAAAATACATATTTATAACTCACTCTATTTCAGTTAAACACACAACCCAGTCCTCAAAGGGTTCTATATATGTAGCATAGGGTTCTTTACTCAACTCCAAAGGACATTTATGCTAAAAAAAGGTTCTATAATGACAAGAAAGAACACTTTTGGCACAAAGGTTCTTTATAGGCTATTATTCATTCATATATTACATTATTCTGCAACATTTTGTAGTATGTAATTAAATTATTGTTTATTAAACTTAATATCACATTTTAATCATGCAGATTTTTGGAGGATAAAAACTGAAAATGTCACTCTTTGTCTGATATTGATTAATTACATTTTTTTAACCCCACATATCTTGAATTTTGTGATCATTCACATGCATTGCATTTTAGGGGTTCCAAATACGTCACGCTTTAGAACCTTTTAAGGTTCTATAAGAACCTTTCCTTCAATCATGACGTTCTTCCTCAGTGTTTCAGTCTCGATTTTTATCCAAACACTCTTAAATCAAGAGACATTTACTGGAGAAGAAGCAAAATACTGAAGATATGAAGATAAAATAACATGTTTATGCTTAACATGGGATCAGTTTTCCCTTTGAATTCAGTTCCATATCTTCAGTCATTGTTCTTCGGAAGAACATCTCCGAGTTGCCCTTCTTCCTCTTACCTGTCTAACACCACAGACGCCAGTGGGGCCTCAGAGAACAGGACGTCCCCAGCCCAGACCTCTTTGGTGGCCCGAAGGCCCCTGCCCTTCCCCGGAGAGTCGAACACTTCCACAAACTCCATGCCTGTCCGTCGTCTTCTGTCCGGGACTCCTCGAGCGCTCTCTAAAATAGCCGAGGGCTCCAGCTGTACCACGTTGGGGTTCGGCGGGGGTGTTTCGAGAAGGTGTGTGTGTCGTCACACGGCACGATCCGCGTCAGGACACCCAGAGGTCTGTGGAAAGAGCGGGAACAGGTGATGCAACAGCGCAGCTGGATGAGATTTAATGCTGTTTGAGGTTGTGGATATTTACACACTTTTGGCCCGCATGCGTTCACCCGGAGCGAGAGCGAGAGAGGAGCGAGGGATATTTCTGTCCATCAGCTGGAGCCGCCAGTCAAGAGGCAGCTGTCGCCACCTGGGGCTTCCAGCACCTTCCTTCCCCCCCCCACACACACACACACACACACACTCAAAGCTGTCAATATGGAAGACTAACAGAAAGGAATAATACTGTTTTGTTACAATTGTTACAAAAAATAGTTACAATTGTTACTATTTTCAGAACCTTGATGTCATTTTTCAGGACTCTCGACGCAAAACTCACAACCAATGATCAAAATGCACATTTTTCAAAACTTTAACCCTTTTCTTAATTGCTTTGAGACAATATGACACATAAGTTGTATGTGACAATGTCAATATGACACAACATCACAGTATATATTTCAAAAGGCAATACACAAATCACATTTCAAATGAGTGTCTATTCGTTTCCTTACTGATCTGACTGTTAGCTGACACAATTACTCACAATGATCAGGAACTGTTGCGTTACTCTTACTGTAATGTATGGAAACAGACACGCAATCTTCCATGTTTACAGTAAATCATAAAAGTTTCAAGAAAACGAGATTCATTGTCACCAATTAGCGTGGAGCATGAACCAATTCGACTATATCCAAGAATGCTGTCTAATATTATATATTTTTGCTTAAAAAAAAAAAATATATATATATATATATATATATATATATATATATATATATATATATATATATATATAATTTAACTTGTTTTATTTTAATATATATTTATTTTTTATTTATTCATATATATATATATATATATATATAAAATTTAACTTGTTTATTTTAATATATATTTTTTATTTATTCAAATGTATATATAATTTAACTTGCTTTATTTTAATATATATTTTTTATTTATTCAAATATATATATAATTTAACTTGTTTTATTTTAATATATGTATTTTTAATTTATTCTAATGTATATGTATATATATATATATAATTTAACTTGCTTTATTTTAATATATATTTATTTTTTTTATTCAAATATATATATATAATTTAACTTGATTTATTTTAATATATGTATTTTTTTTATTCAAAAGTATATATATATATATATATATATATATATATATATAAAATTTAACTTGCTTTATTTTAATATATATTTATTTTTTATTTATTCAAATATATATGTATCTATAAAATTTAACTTGTTTTATTTTAATATATATGTTTATATATATATATATATATATATATATATATAGATTTTTTTTTTTTAAATATATACATCTCGATTGTCGGGTGATATCCATGCGCCGCAGTGAGTGTGAGTGTGTCCTCCTGATCATCGCATGCGAACACATGGACATCTGCTGCTTCACGATTAGTGACGGACATTACACACACGACACACTCCAGGAAGCACGGCTGATGTAATTAATAACTCATAATGATTTAGCTCTGCTTGTGTATCTTCTGAAAGAGAATCTCTTCTGTCCGGTTCCGCATTCACACTGTTCCTCTGATCTCTCTCATCATCTGCTGGTTTTTCTCATTTTGTAAGATGAGATTTTAAAACGCTTTACAGTAATCGAGTGGCATTCGGTATTAGTGAATGCCAAAATTAACATTATTAATATTTTTCCTCAGAGTTTCTGTCTCGTTTTCCAGCACAAATATTGAAACATTATTAAATCAAGAGACATTTACTGGAGAAGCGAAATTATGAAGATTTTAAGTCTAAAAATTGATGTGAGTTTGTGCTTAAAACAAGAACAAATATCTGAGTCAGAAAAAAAAGTAACACAAATGATTTCTAAGCATAAACGTACGTAATTGTCAATCGAGTTATCGTGCTTTTCACTTTATAATACTGATCCAAATAATTAGTTCCTTCTGAAAATCATTACTAGTGGGTAATTGTTACCTTATAGCATACATTACGAATTATTGATATTAAAGGAGTAGTTCACTTTTAAAAAACTTATGCTGATAATTTAGACACCTCCATGTCATCCAAGATGTCCATGTCTTTCTTTCTTCAGTCGAAAAGAAATGAAGGTTTTTGATGAAAACATTCCAGGATTTTCTCCATATAATGGACTTCAATGGGGACCAAACGGTTCAAGGTCCAAATGAGAGTTTCATTGCAAACTGTTCAAAGGGCTTTAAACGACTCCAGACGATGAATAAGGGTCTTATCAAGTGAAACGAGCGCTCATTTAATAAATAAATAACAAAGTTTAAGTTTTATAAGCTCAAATGCTCGCCTTGCTCTGTTCTGAGATGCGCGTTCGTGACTCTCCTGTTCGAACTCGTTCATCAAAATGAATGAATCTTTTCCAGAGTCAATTCGTTCATTTCGTTCGTTGAATCAACCAAATGACACTTTTTTTTTTTAGTATTTTTGTCTTGTTTCCAGTCCAAAAAATCTTAAATCAAGATGCATTTACTTAGGTAGTAAAATCCCATAAGATATTAAGTCTTGTTTTCTGGGAAATCAAACAAAATGAAGTGAGTTTTATCTTAAAACAAGCAAAATCATCTCCCAATGTGGTCAGAAAAAGAATAATAACTCAAACAGAAACACAATTATTTTTCTGACCCCATCGGCAGATCATTAAACTCACTTCATTTTGTTTGATTTCGCCAGAAAACAAGACTTAATACCTTATGGTGTTTTATTACTTGAGAAAATGCATCTTGATTTAAGATTTTTTTTTATATTTGGACTGGAAACAAGACAACAATACTAAGTAAAAAAAAGCCTATCTTAATTAGTTTCATCAGACAAGTCAGTCATTTTGTTTTTTTGAGCTGGAAAATGAGACAGAAACGCTTTTCTGCTTGTATAAAGCATGTATTATTATTAGTTAGTGATATTAGCTCTGGTTTAAGCACAAACTCACTTCATTTTGCTTGATTTCGCCAGAAAACAAGAGTTAATATCTCATGGTGTTTTACTACTTGAGTAAATGCATCTTGATTTAAGATTTTTTTGATATTTGGACTGGAAACAAGACACAAGAAAAACCTATCTTAATTAGATTCATTAGACAAGTCAGTCATTTTGTTTTTTTGAGCTGGAAAACGAGACAGAAACGCTTTTCTCTTGTGTAATAGTGATATTAGCTCTTGTTTAAGCAAAAACTCACTTCATTTAGCTTGATTTCGCCAGAAAACAAGAGTTAATATCTTATAGTGTTTTATTACTTCAGTAAACGCATCTTGATTTAAGATTTTATTTTATATTTGCACTGGAAACAAGACAACAATACTAAGTAAGAAAGGCCTATCTTAATTAGTTTCATTAGACAAGTCAGTCATTTTGTTTGTTTTTTAGCTTTAAAACGAGACAGAAACACATTTCCACTTGTATTATTATTAGTTAGTGATATTAGCTCTGGTTTAAGCGCAAACTCACTTCATTTTTAAGTAATATCTTCAGTGATTTTGCTTGTTCTCCAGTAAACGCATCATGACTAAAGACTGTTGATATATTTGTGCTGGTTTTCCATCATGCAGAACTTGTCCTCTTTCATGATCTTTCACGGCTGTGTGTGTGAAATGGATCCGTTCCTCTCGGAGTCTCTCCACATAAAGCGCGTCCCCGTCACCCGACTCCCAGAATCCCAGCCGTTTCCCAGGATGGAGGACTTGATCTCTCGGGAGCCCAGGGATCTGGGAAGAGCGGTGTGCATCATCACCGGCGCGTCGAAGGGCTACGGGCGGACGCTGGCCTTCCAGCTGAGCTGCCGGCTCAAGCCCAGATCCGTCCTGGTCCTGGTGGCCCGGACCAAAGCCCAGCTGAACGAGCTGAAGGACGACATCGTGAGCGTGTGTGGACGGAGCCAGCTGGACGTCCGATGCGTTCAGGCGGATCTGGAGGAGGCGGGAGGAGTGGAGAAAACCGTGCAGGCGGTCAAAGAGACGAGCTCGACGGAAATGGAGCACGTGCTTCTGATCAACAACGCAGGTGTGCTGAAGAAGGGGTACAGGTGCAAACGTTCATTTAGAAACTGATATATTACATGCAAAGTGAGACATTTCAAGCCTTTATTTGTTATAATAAGTCAGGATCATCACAATTATAACAATTAAAGGCTTAAATATCTCACTTTGAATGTAATGAGTCTATATAATATATTAGTTTCACCTTTTAAGTTGAATTACTGAACTTTTGCACCATATTCTAATCTTTCCATGTATATTGATTTGGTTATGCAATGTTAAAGTCCCCCTGTGGTGTAAATCCAGCTGTTGTTTACGTGTGTATGTGGTGTTTTTAATCCGCTTTAACACACACACACCATGTGTAAGTTCATAAGTCGACAGCATTGCTAAGTATTTTCTCTTTGAAACGTTGAATGAATTGTTTGGTTATGAGAGCGTTAACGTCTTCCTGTGGTGAAAATCAAGCGTTTAATGTTGTTTATGAGTATGTGTTTTGTTTTTAAGCAAGCTTTTAATGTTTTAGTATTTCATTTAGGGTTTAATCCAGATTGTGAACAAACGTTTTCCCAGTGAAGATCGTTGTATGTTCTCGAAACGTTGGCACAAATTATAGATGTTAGAATCGAAATGTTCAAATGTTACAAAATTGAATGTTCATTTAACACCGAATAACTTTTTTTTAAGTCCCCCTGTGGTGTAAAGTGGATCTCTGAGTGAGTGAGAAGAGGCGGGGCTCATTTGCATATTCATAGAACCACGCATACCAAATTGGGCGAGGGTGTCGAGTTACAATCGAGATATTTTAAGGCATGAAGGAAAAAACTCTTAAATGTCATTTTGGTGATCAAAGAGTTTAAGAGAAAAAATGATTGACTTCAGGGAGACTTTAAGGAAACATTTCATTCAAACATTATGAAAATGTTATGTTACTATGTTTTTACGTATTGAGAACATTATTAAAGATCAGATTACTTTAAATTAGGGCTGCGCAAAAGTTCATTGCGATTAATCGCATCCAAAATAAAAGTCTGTGTTTACATAATATATTTGTGTGTGCTGTATATAATTATTTTGTATATATAAATACCTATGCATGCATGTATATATTTAAGAATTATTTGCGCTTAAATTCTGTATATATATATATAAATACATAATCTATATTATATAAATATTTTATATATGAATAACACATTTTCTTAACTATATACATGCATGTGCGTGTATTTACATATACAAAATAATTATGTACAGCACACACAAATATATTATGTAAACACAGACTTTTATTTTGGATGTGATTAATCGCAATTAACTTTTGCACAGCCCTACTTTAAATGTTAAAGTTACTGTGAGAGCGCTTTGAGAGAGCCGATCGTTCTCTTGTGACGTACAGAAACGTGTGTCTCTTGTTCTCAGCGTCTCTGGGCGACGTGTCTCGCTTCGCTCTGTCGTTCACGGACCCCGCGGAGGTGAACCGCTACCTGTCGCTGAACGTTAGCGGCGTGCTCAGTCTGACGGCCGGCGTCCTGCAGGCGTTCCCTCATCGTCTGGGTCTGAGGAGAACCGTGGTGAACATCAGCTCTCTGTGTGCGCTGAAGCCCTTCCCCTCGTGGGTCCTGTACTGCACCGGGAAAGCGGCCCGAGACATGATGTTCCGGGTGTTAGCCGAAGAGGAGCCGGATGTACGGGTGCTGAGTTACGCCCCCGGTGAGTGTCCCGTACCTTAAAGCAGGCGCGCAGTTACATTGATTCGGTTTGTTGCAGGGTTTAAGTAAAACAATAAAAAATCTAAACACTTTTGTTCTAAAAATTGTTAATAAAACACTTTTTATTTTTGTTTTATTTTATTTTTGTTTAGAAAGGTCTTGCATGCTTTAGGAAATGTTTCGCATGCTTTAAGAAAGGTTTTGCATGCTTTAGGAAAGGTTTTGCATGTTTTAAGAAAGGTTTTGCATGTTTTAGGAAAGGTATTGCATGTTTGGGAAAGGCTTTGCATGCTTTAGGAAAGGTATTGCATGTTTTAGGAAAGGTTTTGCATGTTTTAGGAAAGGTCTTGCATGTTTTAAGAAAGGTTTTGCATGTTTTAGGAAAGGTTTTGCATGTTTTAGGAAAGGTATTGCATGTTTAGGAAATGTATTGCATGTTTAGGAAATGTATTGCATGCTTTAGGGAGGGTTTTGCATGCTTTAGGAAAGGTTTTGCACGTTTTAGGAAATGTATTGCATGTTTAGGAAATGTATTGCATGTTTAGGAAATGTATTGCATGCTTTAGGAAAGATTTTGCATGTTTTAGGAAAGGTTTTGCACGCTTTAGGAAATGTATTGCATGTTTAGAAAATGTATTGCATGCTTTAGGAAAGGTTTTGCATGTTTTAGGAAAGGTTTTGCACGTTTTAGGAAAGGTTTTGCATGTTTTAGGAAAGGTTTTGCATGTTTTAGGAAAGGTTTTGCATGTTTTAGGAAAGGTATTGCATGTTTAGGAAATGTATTGCATGTTTAGGAAATGTATTGCATGCTTTAGGAAAGATTTTGCATGTTTTAGGAAAGGTTTTGCACGCTTTAGGAAAGGTTTTGCATGCTTTAGGAAATGTATTGCATGCTTTAGGAAAGGTTTTGCATGTTTTAGGAAAGGTTTTGCATGTTTTAGGAAAGGTTTTGCATGCTTTAGGAAAGGTTTTGCACGCTTTAGGAAAGGTTTTGCATGTTTTAGGAAAGGTTTTGCATGTTTAGGAAATGTATTGCACGTTTTAGGAAAGGTATTGCATGTTTTAGGGAAGGTTTTGCATGTTCACTGACGGTGTGCTGGACTCACTGTGATCCGCAGGTCCTCTGGACACCGACATGCAGCTTCAAGCCCGTCGTTTCTCAGGAGACCTGAACCTGCGTCGCTCGTTCTCCTCGATGTTCTCCGAGCACCAGCTTCTGACCTGCGAGGAGTCCGGGTCCAAACTCGTCCGACTCCTGCTGGACAACGACTTCCCGTCCGGAGCACATCTCGACTTCTACGAGCTTTAGGAGCAGATTCACACTATCAGCTCGTGGACATACAAACATGTGTTTCTTCCAAAGGTTTCCAGCACAAATAAATATTCTTACATTAAGATATATTTCCTGGAGAAGGAGCAAAATGACTGAAGATATGAAGACTGAAAAATGAATCAAAATGAAGTGAGTTTGTGTCCTAAATAATTCCGTTCAATTCAGATCACATTTACTGAAGAAGCAAAATGACTGAAATTAATCAAGATCATCAGTGACTACATTGTCAGATATTTAATTGTTTAGATATTTGTGCTGTTTTTATTTTTGATTATTTGATTATTTTAATTTGACATTTTTAATGATTACATTTTAGCAAGTGGGGTTTTTTTTAATTTACAATTTTTATGGTAAAGTTTACAGTGTGTTAATTTTGATTTTTTTTATTTTAATTTGTATTTTTTATGATTTAAGATTCAGTGTTTTATTTTTATGTTTTCCTTTTTTTAATTGTTCATTATAATTTGACATGTTATGATTTTATTTTCAGAGTTTTATTTCAATTGTTTTCATTTTTTTAATTATTTGTTTATTTTAATTTTACATTTTAATTTTAAATAATTTGTGTTTTCAGGCACAAATATCTAAACATTCTTGAATCAAGATACATTTACCAGAGAACCAAAATGACATGATGTATCAGAATCAGTGACTTCATTCTTGGCAAATATTTCATTGATTAGATTTTTGTGCTGGAAACCAAGACAGAAACGCTGAAGAAGAACATCATGTTATACCATGTTGTTGATCTGGTTTTTTTTTTTAAATTCATTTATGTTTATGTTAAAAAAAATCTGTAAAATTGTTTAGACATATGCACACTTTTTTATGTAAAGAATAAATAAATGTTTCTGGTGTTTTGCATCTGCTGTGTGGAGTTCGTCATTAATGCAGCTGAGGCCCTCTAGTGGTGATCGACGGAAATACAGAGGAAAACAAAGAATATTCAGAGAATACTTTACACTTATTTTCCTCACTATATCTTTGCTGTTTTCCCATAATAAATTAATGATAGGGTACAACAGCCATATTTGTTAAAATTTTCCTTTAATAATGAATAGATGACTCACTCGTTCAGACATTTATCGCCACCTACTGGCAGTTTTAGTTTCTTATTAAGAGTATAATTTCATTGAAAACCTTACATATTTCCAAATGAATAAAAACCCTTTAAAAATATAGTTCAACCAAAAATGAGTAAATGTTTCTGTGTAAAAATTCAATAATAATCAAATAAAATCTACTTGTTGTTGATGCTTTTCGAATTGAACACAATAATGAATTTAATGTGTTTTGGAGGTAATGTTTTTAGCCAAATCTAATTTGCGATTAATTTATCCAAATTGTGCAATTAAATGATTTTAATTGTTTAACAGCCCTAGTTTTCCCCCAAAAGTAATTAAATCAAGATTTTCAATAACTTACTTAAGAATATGTAAAAGTATAGTATTTGAGGTTAATTATAAAATAATAAATATCTGGCTGAGTTTGTTTTATTTATTGACAAGACAGGGTTAGATTCAAATGATCATTGTCAGTTATTAATTCAGATTTAGTCAGATTCAGTCCATTTACATAATCACCGTATTAATAATGAAACTATTAAAAATATGATGCTAATCAAATAAATGCAATTTAATGTTAAGTGTGAGGCCATATAAAATTGTTATGGGAAGGATTTATTGTGCAGAATAATAAATAGCAGATTAATATGTTGTTGTTTTTTTTTTAATTATTATTATTAAATTTCAGAATTTTTTAATGATAGTTTTTTTTTATTTGAATATCAGCCCTTATTTGAACAGTGAAAGGCAGAAACATCTGATCTGACATCAACACTTACAGGCTTTTTTTCTTCTTCCTGTCACATGACACACACGGGCTGTCTCTTTGATGGAGGCGGTTGCCATGGTAACAGCTGCCAGCTGATGTCATCGGTGAATTTGTGAATGGAGACCAAGTGTGTGAAGTAACCTGCAACCTGCAGAGGAGAAAAGACATGAACGTGTGTGTTTTATAGAGGAGAGATGCATGAGATTCGCTGATCAGTGTTTCTATGTGACTGCAGGATTGATCATATATTTAATTGCATTAATTTTTTTTTTTTTTTTCATTTTTTATGTACAGGTGAAACTGGAAAAATTAGAATATGGTACAAAAGTTCATTTATTTCAGTAATTCAACTTAAAAGGTGAAACTAATATATTATATAGACTCATAACATGCAAAGTGAGATATTTCAAGCCTTTATTTGTTATAATTGTGATGATTATGGATTACAGATATGAAAACCTTTCCACAATATTCTAATTTTGAATTTGGGGTTTTCATATCTGTAAGCCATAATCATCACAATTATATCAAATAAAGGTTTGAAATATCTCACTTTGCATGTAATGAGTCTATATAATATATTAGTTTCACCTTTTAAGTTGAATTACTGAAATAAATGAACTTTTGCACCATATTCTAAATTTTCCAGTTTCACCGTATGTTTTAAAATCAAAGCCTACATGGAAACACTTTAAACTTTAAATAAACACACAAACATAGCATGAAAACAACAGTAAAAATGTTCAATATACACTGGGTTGTTTCAACCCAAATTTAGGTCAAATATGGACAAACCCAGCCGTTGGGTTACATTTTTTAAATTACAAATATGGTTATGGTTTGTCCATATTTTGTATCTGCTTTTATTGATTTCCAAAGCCTGAGGAACATTAAACACAGATCTGCCAAACAAACACTGGACTTATGGGAGGGTTGAATAAAAAACAGGACTTTTCCTTGTTTCACTCAGTCTGTGTTTATTATTAGTGACGGGGATTTTACAGTCTGCCAGTAGGTGGCGACAAACGACTCTCTCTGTGAGCGACTCAACTGAATCAATTCGAATCGTTCAAAAACAATGATTCATGAACGCTGAACACCGTGATTACAGATATTTTGGAGGATTTCTATAACATTCTGGCCACAAGAGTCATCCTACTGCGTTCTCGTAGACTTCATTGATGTTACATCAACCATATTAAATATGTTTGAAGAAAAACGCGAATATTAAATAAACGTGCTTGCTGAGGAAACATTTCACGTCCTTTTATGGGCTCTCAGGAGTGCGCATGCGCACGTCGCTGCCTGACTGACTTGATGCCATATACTACGCACATGCGCGGTGCCGTCTGCGTTTCAGGGGGCGTGGCTGACGCGCGCGAGAGGGGCGTGGCTGAGGTGGGTGTGTGGCTCAGCTGATGCACGCATCTGACTATCATCATCATCATCATCATCATCATCTGAGAGCAGTTCCTGTAGAGATAAACACCGCTCGGTGGTTTAATGGACTCGCTGTGGACGCGTCGGTGAATGAGCGCGACCGATGTGACGCGCGT
Organism: Cyprinella venusta; assembly: GCA_038021265.1. Classification (NCBI taxonomy): domain Eukaryota; kingdom Metazoa; phylum Chordata; class Actinopteri; order Cypriniformes; family Leuciscidae; genus Cyprinella; species Cyprinella venusta. The sequence goes on from CM075872.1 coordinate 856,667, forward strand.
CGCTGTCCGCGGTGCTGAAACAGTGAGTACGCGCACGCATTATAGCCAGCGTTATTATAAAGACCTCCATTCTCTCGCGCACATAAAGCCAGCGCGCACGCATTATGTAATGCATTGAAGGAACGAGAAAGCGGCTTTCCATCTTCATGCTGCGTCTTTGTGTGCAGAAGCTGGAGATTGTTAGGCAGAAAATGGAGTGTGTGTGTGTGTGTGTGTGTGTGGTAGAGCACGGCTTTATTAAGATGCATGCTTTTAGACGGAGCTGCAGGTCTCAACACACAGCACATGAAAGGCGATGCGATCTTTTGTGTTGAGACACACACACACACACAGGTGGACACACACTGACCGCTCCGGTCACAACTGGAGGTTTAGGCCTTAAGGAGCCAATAAAAGTTTGCTCATGCATTCTGATTCACGTTACACACAAAGCCACACATAAGTCACCTCGTGGCCCATTACAAGCCAGTGTGTGTGTGTGTGTGTGTGTGTGTGTGTGAGATGTGCAAGTGAGAACAGATGAGGTAATGGTGAAGCGCTGGAGTGTGAAGCCCCTGCTGGTTGGATGTGGTGCTGCAACTCACTCACAGTCTCTGATGGCATCAATATGAGTGTTTAACCCTTTACCTGTCACCCCCCTTTTTGATAATTGACATTAAAATGCACTATACAAACTTAAATGGTTGTAATTCAAGAATGCTTTGGAATATAGACCTTAGTTTGGTCTTGTTTTTTTAAAAAAAATAAGCAGATTATTACCAAAGTGAAAGCACTTCGAAAAATTAAAGTATGAAAAAGTTATGGAAGTTATAATTTACAGTAAATCAGATATACTTTATTAATATAGTTTTTTTTTATATTTTAGAAAATATGTTTTACTATAAAATTACCATAAAATGAAAGCTATATATCTAACCAAGTTGTGTTCCAAATTTGAAGTTGATAACACAAAAATTGAAGTTCCCATGAGATTTTGTTTAGTACCAAAAATAGCCACCGGGTGCCATTGAATTCCATTGAATTTAATTGTATGCATTTTGCCATAACAAATTAATACATTTCTATCCAAATATCACTTCTGTCACTAAATATGAAACCTTGAGACTCAGACCTTTCTGACAATATGGGTTTTGTCAAGATTAGAAAAGGTTTTCATAATAAATTATGAAAGATGATGCCCAAAAGGGGAGGGGCCTAATAAAAAATAGCGTTTCTATGGTAACACAACGTCCAATTTCAAAACGGTTTTCACAGGATGAATTCTGAGTTCGTAAGCTTTCAAATGATACCTAATTTATGATAACTACTAAAATATGTGATATAATAATAATAATAAAAAATTATATTTATATATATATATATATAATATTATACTTTTTAGAGAACTTCTCACCTTACTTTTTAAATATAATTTTATCTTTTTTTTATTGACAAATGCTAATTATGTTTTATTATGACCTTTTATCACTAAAAACCAAAGTTTCATGTATTAAAAGTGTGTGCGTCGACTTTTTGTGACAAAGGTCAGAAACTCCTGTGATGACGTCGATTGTTTTGAGGCGCACTCTTGTCATAAATTCATATATTACTGTTTATTCATAATTTGTAAGAAAAAAACAGACCTAAAATATCTATTTAGGAGTCTTAGACCTTTCCAACGATATATAGTTTGTCATGACTAGATTAGGATTTAATAGTAATATAGTGAAGTAAAGTTAGGTGTTAAAAAAAAAGCATGTTACTTTCTTCAAAGTTTAATGTGTGTTCTCACCCGTTTCCGCCTCAGTGTCTGTCAGGAGGTCCGGCATCGGTATCGGCCCATGTGGAGGTTGAGTGACGGCCCGGTTCGCCCAGGATGGGTAGTGTCGGCAGTGGGGTGGCGGGCGAGCAGGAGTTCGCCATGAAGAGCGTGGGCACGCGCACCACCCTCCCTCGAGGCCCGGCTCTGACCCGGCGAGATCACGCCAGATCCAGCGCCGAGCGGCTCCTCCCGCCTCCGTCCGATCGTCTCCACCAGCCTCCGTCATCCGAGGGCTCCAGTGACGAGTTCACTGCAGATCGAGGACTGGGAAACGTCACCTCGTCCCGGCTGGAGAGGGGTCCGGGGAACGGGAGCGGGCCGGAGGGGAACGGGAAACACCGGACTGGAACCGGAGGAGGAGTGACTCTGGATGCGTGCGGGAACGTCGTGGGTCACGGCGCGGAGAAGAGCCATGATGGAGTCGCTCCGGGGAAGAACAGAGACGGAAACAACAGCAAGAGGGACAGTCGAACGCCACCGAAGATTCTCGCGGTCGCGGGTAAACTTGAGCAGGTACGACTGAAGCGGGAGATGGATGGATGGAACGAACACGTTTATGAGTGCTATTTAAAGGGATAGTTCACCCAAAAATTTAAATACGCCCATGATTTACTAACCCTCAAGTCATCCTAGGTGTATGACATTCTTCTTTCAGACGAATACAATCAGAGGTAGAGTCAAAAATGTCCAACTCTTCCAAGCTTTATAATGAGAGTGAATGACTGTTTCGAGTTTGAAGTCATAAAAGTGCATCTATCCCTCATAAAAGTGCATCTGACCATCATAAAAGTGCATCTGTCCATCATAAAAGTGCATCTATCCATGATAAAAGTGTATCTATCCATCATAAAAGTGCATCTGTCCATCATAAAAGTGCATCTGTCATCATAAAAGTGCATCTGTCCATCATAAAAGTGCATCTGTCCATCATAAAAGTGCATCTGTCCATCATAAAAGTGCATCTATCATTATAAAAGTGCATCTATCCATCATAAAAGTGCATCTATCATCATAAAAGTGCATCTGTCCATCATAAAAGTGCATCTATCATTATAAAAGTGCATCTATCCATCATAAAAGTGCATCTGTCCATCATAAAAGTGCATCTGTCCATCATAAAAGTGCATCTATCCATGATAAAAGTGTATCTATCCATCATAAAAGTGCATCTGTCCATCATAAAAGTGCATCTGTCCATCATAAAAGTGCATCTGTCCATCATAAAAGTGCATCTATCCATCATAAAAGTGCATCTATCCATCATAAAAGTGCATCTATCATCATAAAAGTGCATCTGTCCATCATAAAAGTGCATCTATCCATCATAAAAGTGCATCTATCTATCATAAAAGTGCATCTGTCCATCATAAAAGTGCATCTATCCATCATAAAAGTGCATCTATCCATCATAAAAGTGCATCTGTCCATCATAAAAGTGCATCTATCCATCATAAAAGTGCATCTATCCATCATAAAAGTGCATCTGTCCATCATAAAAGTGCATCTGTCCATCATAAAAGTGCATCTGTCCATCATAAAAGTGCATCTGTCCATCATAAAAGTGCATCTATCCATGATAAAAGTGTATCTATCCATCATAAAAGTGCATCTGTCCATCATAAAAGTGCATCTGTCCATCATAAAAGTGCATCTATCATAAAAGTGCATCTATCCATCATAAAAGTGCATCTATCCATCATAAAAGTGCATCTATCATCATAAAAGTGCATCTGTCCATCATAAAAGTGCATCTATCCATCATAAAAGTGCATCTGTCCATCATAAAAGTGCATCTGTCCATCATAAAAGTGCATCTATCCATCATAAAAGTGCATCTATCCATCATAAAAGTGCATCTATCCATCATAAAAGTGCATCTATCATCATAAAAGTGCATCTATCCATCATAAAAGTGCATCTGTCCATCATAAAAGTGCATCTATCCATCATAAAAGTGCATCTATCCATCATAAAAGTGCATCTGTCCATCATAAAAGTGCATCTATCCATCATAAAAGTGCATCTATCCATCATAAAAGTGCATCTATCATCATAAAAGTGCATCTGTCCATCATAAAAGTGCATCTATCCATCATAAAAGTGCATCTGTCCATCATAAAAGTGCATCTATCCATCATAAAAGTGCATCTATCCATCATAAAAGTGCATCTATCATCATAAAAGTGCATCTGTCCATCATAAAAGTGCATCTATCCATCATAAAAGTGCATCTGTCCATCATAAAAGTGCATCTATCCATCATAAAAGTGCATCTGTCCATCATAAAAGTGCATCTGTCCATCATAAAAGTGCATCTATCCATCATAAAAGTGCATCTATCCATCATAAAAGTGCATCTGTCCATCATAAAAGTGCATCTATCCATCATAAAAGTGCATCTGTCCATCATAAAAGTGCATCTATCCGTCATAATTTTTATTTTTGGGTGAACTTTCCCTTCAATGCTGTGTGTTTCTCTCCTCCAGAATAGTTCTGCTCTGGTCCGCCCCTCCGCCTTCAAACCCGTCGTCCCGAAGAGCTTCCACTCGATGCAGAACCTGCTGGGCCAGTCTGGAGGATCGGGTCGGTCCGACGCCCCTCAGTCCCTGTGCGAGCCGGACAGCCCAGACCGGGAGCGGGACCCTTCCCACGGCACCGACGGCCCGGCCGGCATGTCCGACTCCCTGACCAGCCTTCCCACATACACCGGTCCCAGTCTGAGCTTCGGCCCGGCTCCGGCCCTCGGGCCCCTCAGCGCCTCCACCAGCCACATCAACCGACTGAGCAGCGCATCGTCATCGGCGCCGCGGGACAAAGCGGGCCGGCCCGACTATCAGAACGGGCTGAGCGTGTCCGACAGCGGGCAGTCCTGCTCCGGGAAGAGCTGCTTATCATATCAGAGACTCTGTCATGTGACCGACACAACTGTCCAGGACACGCCCTCCACCGATGACATCATTCAGGACCTGGAGGACCGGCTCTGGGAGAAGGAGCAGGAGGTGAGGGTCAAGTTTACATTACACACACACACAAACTCACTCACTCACACATTCTGTGATCAGTTATTATAACACCTGGATGAGTCACATGACCTCCTCAGGTGATCCACATGCGGCGTAACCTGGACCAGAGCGAGGCGGCCATCGCGCAGGTGTTCGAGGAGAAGCAGCGAGTGTGTGAGCGTGAGATGGAGGACCTGAGGCAGAACTACGCTGGGCGGCTCCATCAGGTGACCCATCGGGCCCAGCGCTCCCAGCATGCACTGCAGGCCCACATCGGGCGGCTCCAGCAGGACAAGCTGCGCCTGCAGGACGAGATCAGCGCCTTGCTCGCCCACAGGGAGGAGCTGGAGAGAAAGTGCCTGGATTACCGGAAAGAGCAGGCGGATATTCTGCCCCGCCTCGAGGAGACCAAATGGGAGGTGAGAGGAGAGGAAAATCATGAATTTAAAAGGAATAATTCACACAAACATGAAAATTAGCCCATGATTTACTCATCCTGAAGCCATCCTAGGTGTATATGAAAAAAGTGCATCTATCTGTCATAAAAGTGAATCTTTCCATCATAAAAGTTCATCTATCCATCATAAAAGTGCATCTGTCCATCATAAAAGTGCATCTATCCATCATAAAAGTGCATCTTTCCATCATAAAAGTTCATCTATCCATCATAAAAGTGCATCTGTCCATCATAAAAGTGAATCTTACCATCATAAAAGTGCATCTGTCCATCATAAAAGTGCATCTATCCATCATAAAAGTGCATCTATCCATCATAAAAGTGCATCTTTCCATCATAAAAGTTCATCTATCCATCATAAAAGTGCATCTGTTCATCATAAAAGTGCATCTATCCATCATAAAAGTGCATCTATCCATCATAAAAGTGCATCTGTCCATCATAAAAGTGCATCTATCATGATAAAAGTGCATCTATCCATCATAAAAGTGCATCTATCCATCATAAAAGTGCATCTATCCATCATAAAAGTGCATCTGTCCATCATAAAAGTCCATCTGTCCATCATAAAAGTGCATCTATCCATCATAAAAGTGCATCTGTCCATCATAAAAGTGAATCTTTCCATCATAAAAGTTCATCTATCCATCATAAAAGTGCATCTATCCATCATAAAAGTGCATCTGTCCATCATAAAAGTGCATCTATCATGATAAAAGTGGATCTATCCATCATAAAAGTGCATCTATCCATCATAAAAGTGCATCTATCCATCATAAAAGTGCATCTGTCCATCATAAAAGTCCATCTGTCCATCATAAAAGTGCATCTGTCTATCATAAAAGTGCATCTATCCATCATAAAAGTGCATCTATCCATCATAAAAGTTCATCTATCCATCATAAAAGTGCGTCTATCCATCATAAAAGTGAATCTATTCATTATAAAAGTGCATCTACTCATCATAAAAGTGCATCTGTCCATCATAAAAGTGCATCTATCCATCATAAAAGTGCATCTGTCCATCATAAAAGTGCATCTATCCATCATAAAAGTGCATCTATCCATCATAAAAGTGCATCTATCCATCATAAAAGTGCATCTGTCCATCATAAAAGTGCATCTGTCCATCATAAAAGTGCATCTATCCATCATAAAAGTGCATCTATCCATCATAAAAGTGCATCTGTCCATCATAAAAGTGCATCTATCATCATAAAAGTGCATCTGTCCATCATAAAAGTGCATCTATCATCATAAAAGTGCATCTGTCCATCATAAAAGTGCATCTATCATCATAAAAGTGCATCTATCCATGTGGGTTTGGTTTGTGTTTTCGAGCCTCTTCACACTGTTGTCATGCAAATGTTTGGCCAGAACGCATTAAAAGAACACGTTCTGTAGAACAGTGTCGTGTTAGCGGCCCCTAAGTTAACTAATGATCTTTACAGCGGAAGTAAATTAATCAAAACTAACTTTATCTGGACAATAACTTTATTCTAGATCTGCTGTAAAACCTGTTATCACTGTAAAGCTGCTGTGAAACTCTATAGATGTATAGATGAAGCTGACTTGACTTGTGTTTGGTTTGTGTTGAGCAGCTGTGTCAGAAAGTGGGCGAGATTTCTCTGTTGAAGCAGCAGCTTCGGGAGAGTCAGAACGAGGTCACGCAACGGGCCGGAGAGATGGTGGCCCTCAGGGGTCAAATGAAGGAGCTCAACGCCCAGCTGAAGGAGCGTGAGGACACCATGAGCGGCCTGAAGGACTCGTACGCCAGCAAGAGCCGCGAGCTGGAGAGATGCGAAGGAGAACTGAAGCGAACGATGACTGAGGTGCTGCAGACACACACCAAATTTTGGATATTGGCCAAAATTTGGATTTAGGTTTATTGACCGATATATCGGTTATCAGCTTTCAAATAGAAATAATTTTTGGTTATCGATATTGGCCAAAATTTGGATTTAGGTTTATCGACCGATATATCGGTTATCAGCTTTCAAATAGAAATAATTTTTGGTTATCGATATTGGCCAAAATTTGGATTTAGGTTTATCGACCGATATATCGGTTATCGGCTTTCAAATTTAAATAATCATCAGTTATCGGTATTGGGCAGAATTTGGATTTAGGTTTATCAGCCGATATATCGGTTATTTGCTTTCAAATTGAAATAATTTTTGGTTATCGATATTGGGCAAAATTTGGATTTAGGTTTATCGACCGATATATCGGTTATCAGCTTTCAAATTGAAATAATTTTTGGTTATCGATATTGGCCAAAATTTGGATTTAGGTTTATCAGCCGATATATTGGTTATTGGCTTTCAAATTGAAATAATTTTTGGTTATCGATATTGGCCAAAATTTGGATTTAGGTTCATCGACCGATATATCGGTTATAGGCTTTCAAATTGAAATAATTATCAGTTATCGGTATTGGGCCGAATTTGGATTTAGGTTTATCAGCCGATATATCGGTTATTGGCTTTCAAATTGAAATAATTATCAGTTATTGGTATTGGCCAAAATTTGGATTTAGGTTTATCAGCCGATATATCGGTTATCAGCTTTCAAATAGAAATAATTTTTGGTTATCGATATTGGCCAAAATTTGGATTTAGGTTTATCGACCGATATATCGGTTATCAGCTTTCAAATAGAAATAATTTTTGGTTATCGATATTGGCCAAAATTTGGATTTAGGTTTATCGACCGATATATCGGTTATCAGCTTTCAAATAGAAATAATTATCAGTTATCGGTATTGGGCCGAATTTGGATTTAGGTTTATCAGCCGATATATCGGTTATTGGCTTTCAAATTGAAATAATTATCAGTTATTGGTATTGGCCAAAATTTGGATTTAGGTTTATCGGCCGATATATCGGTTATCAGCTTTCAAATAGAAATAATTTTTGGTTATCGATATTGGCCAAAATTTGGATTTAGGTTTATCGACCGATATATCGGTTATCGGCTTTCAAATTTAAATAATTATCAGTTATCGGTATTGGGCAGAATTTGGATTTAGGTTTATCAGCCGATATATCGGTTATCAGCTTTCAAACATAAAGAAGTATCGATATCGACCAAAATTTTCGTATCGGTGCATCCCTAACTCATATCTTCATATATTAATTTTTACTGTATTTTTTATCAAATAAATGCAGCCATATGTTGATTTCACTCGTGTTTTGCTGTGTCTGCAGGTGTCGATGTTGCGTGACAAGCTGGTGGTGTTCGAAGCCGAGGTTCTGGGTCTCAAACGGGCCCTGAACGAGCTGAGCTGCAGGAGCGCGATCAGTTTACCGTGGGCCGGGCTTCACTCGCCGCGGACGCCCGAACCCCTCAGCGCCACGGTGGACTCGTTCCTCAGCCTGCAGAGCGACGAGGCTAAAGCGCAGCGTCAGGAGGCGGAGCTACGCCGTCAGCTGGAGCGCCTGACGGGAGAACTACACCTGGAGCGGCAGCAGCGCGAGAGACAAGCGCTCACCTTTGCTCAGGAGAGACACACCTGGCAGGACGAGAAGGAGCGCGTGCTGAAGTACCAGGCCCAGCTGCAGATCAGCTACGTGGAGACGCTGCAGAGGAACCAGGCGCTGGAGGAGCGGGTCGGGCAGCTCGGGTCCGACTCCCTCTCCATCCCCGTCCCGGTGACCGGCGCTCTCTCTCCTGACGATCCCAAGACACCGGCTCTGCATCAGCTGGCGCCTCCTTGGCCCGGACCGTCCCGACTGGAGCGCATCGAGTCCACAGAGATCTAGACATCAACTGAGACAATCGACGTCTGTGCGAAAGAACGACAAATGCAGTTATGAATCAAAAAAGATGCACACATTTTTCCATCTCTTTGCTGAAAGGGGGTCGGCCAAAAGTTTGGAATAATTAAGAATTTTTTATGTTTTTGAACACTTACCACGGCTGCATTTATCTGCTCAAAAATACAGCAAGAATAGAGAAATATTATAGTTTATCAGAGACAATCGACGTCTGTGCAAAAGAGAGACCTACGGTGAATGAACTACAACAAGAGATGTGTTTCTCTTTCTTCGCTATGAAAGGAGTTAATAATTAAGATTTTTAAATGTCTTCGAAAACTCACCAATGCTGCATTTATCTGATCAAAAACACAGTAAATAGAGAAATATTTTTATTTTTTTTTTAAATGAATTTTCAGCATCATTACACCAGTCACATGATCCTTCAGAAATCACTCTAATATGATGATCAAGACACATTTATGATTATTTATGATTAAAACGTCATCAATTTAATTTTTCAGGATTCTTTGATGAATAAAAGTATTGATTTATTTTTTTTAAACACTTACTCCAAATTTTGGAATAGTGTATCATAGTTTCCACAAAAATATGAACATTTATAGTAATCCTAAATGTTTGTTGAGCATCAGATCCTCATATTAGAGTGATTTCTGAAGGATCATGTGACACTGAATACTGGAGTAATGATGCTGAAAATCACAGGAATAAATTACACTTTACTGTATATTCACATAGAAAACAGATGATTTACATTAAAATAATATTTCACATTTTCACAGTATTTTTGATCAAATAAATGCAGCCTTGGTGAGCAGAAGCGACCTTACGAAGTCTTAATTATTCTGTATTTGAAGGAATCTGGATGTAAACGCCAGTGGTCATTAGACGACACACAGAGGGCTCCTATCTGCAGATAGAATTACTTGAAAAAAATTAAAAATGTGTTGGTCTCAAGTTTTTATTTGTAATTCGGTGCAAAATTACAACTTGCTTTGACTTGTTCTACATTGATGTTTCTGGAAGGTTCTCTGAGAGCTGCTGCTATGTTCAGTGTTGTGGGTAGACAGGCTGGATGTGGATATGATGGTTATTTATGTGTCAAATCGTTATTTCCAGTATACCAACATATTGCGTGTGAATATTTTGAAGGGAAAAAAAAAATGAAAATTACTGTTATTTCATCGTTCTGGTTATTGTGAATTAATAAAGCCGATCTTTCAGCTTTGTTTTTCTGTAACATGTGGTTCAAATGCATCAACAATTTCCCAAAACCATTCCTTTCGATGTAGTTCTGATGTAATTATTTGATTTCATGATGTAATTAATTGATTCAGAGAACAAATGCTATGTTTTTATACTTCTATTGTTTGTATTTATGTTACTGTAATGACTTGCGTATAAATGCTCAATCAAAAACACATTAAACGAAAAAGACATCAATCCATATCGACTTTTTTTTGAGACGTTTGATAATAAACACGATAACCTGTATAATTATTTCCCATAAAAAACAGTTTGGTTTTTTTTGCCCAGTTTGACAGGAATGTTCGTATTTTTTTGTTCTGGAAGCAAAACAATAGAATAAGCTATACAGTCATTAATACAGTCGTCAAATGCTGACGTAAATATCAAATAATATAAATTTAGTGTTTCATGAAATAAAAAACTCAATTGAAGTGAAATTGTTTAGACAATTTATATATATATATATATATATATATATATATATATATATATATATATATATATATATATATATATATATATATGATTCCATATTTTAAAACAAAATCTGTAATGTGTCACCGTGTTTTGTAGCCCGAAGTCCTGAAATCCGAATGTTGTTTTGTTGTTTGTTTAACTTTACACCTCAATTTATCACGTTATTCTCTTCAAGGTGATTTCTTATGAATTCGACAACCGAATTAATATTTATATACTTGAACATTTTGTGGATACAGGTATATATGAGGACTATTTGAGGTAATGTTTGTGGTGTGTGAATATATTTCCACTCACGCGCTTCTCCAGTCCATACAAATGTACGCGCGCGGCGCGAGAAAATAACTTGAAACTACTTAATTATCGCGTGTTAATAATTTAAATGACTAAATCCAGGCATTAAACACTCCAATACTCTATATTAACCATTTTAAGATACATTTAACGCAATCCCAGAAGATAAATCACCTGGCGTTCGTCACTGTGTCGGTTCCCGCCAGCAGAGGACAGCGCTGAGCCGCGCGCGCGGCTCTTGCTCCCGGAAGTAGCTGTGACGTCAGCGCCGCTGTTGTTGTTTTCATCAGTGTAAATCTTGGAGTGTTATGTGCTTTATTTATAGTTTTCTCGATCTATTAAACTCTTTCTGACTTGCACGATCGTTGGGCAGCTTTGATCAGTAACAAACGCACAACATAATAAGGTAATTAATGCGACGTTATTAATGAATTTATGCAGTTTATTTTGAGTTTTTTGAACCCGCAATATGCTAATACAAATGAAGCCGTCTTATTCTTTAACACACTACATAGTGAATCAAATTGTAAATAATTATTGTCATCGCTACTATGAAATATATATACACGACCACGGTGTTGTCGTCACACTGAAATAGTAATAGTATTTTTCCCTTAAAGGTTTAGTTTCAGTAACTCTATTGTAAGTGCCTGTGTACATTGTTCCAGTTATGATTGATGATTTTATTGTATGTATTTAACCAGGCAAGTCATACATACGTTACACAACACATATACATTCATTTAACACATTGACAAGCTGTGATAAGACTCCCTAGTATTATTGTTAAATGCAGAGATTGAGATAAATGACTTTTGTAGCTCATTCTAATCATTTGGAGCATAAGCAGTGTGTGTGTATCTAGTGTTGTTGATCTGTGTGTGTGTGTGTGTGTGTGTGTGTTTCAGACTCACTCTCTGCTGTAGATGCAGGATCATCATCATGGTGCTCAACTTGTGCTTGCCACACTTCCACACATCTGTTCAATGCAACAAGGTACAACACACACACACACACACACACACACACACACACACACACACACACGCACACACACACACACACACACAGAACCCAACTCTATATTTCAAATGCATACAATGAATAGACAGTATTTTGATTAGGGCTGTCAAACGATTAATCGTGATTAATCGCATCCAAAATAAAAGTTTGTGTTTACATAATATATGTGGGTGCACTGTGTATAATTATTTTGTGTATATATATATATATATATATATATATATATATATAAACACACACATGCATGTATATTTAAGAAAAAAATAATATTTATATATAAAATTTATATATATATATATATATATATATATATATTAGGGCTGTGCAAAAATTAATTGCGATTAATCGCATCCAAAATAAAAGTCTGTATTTACATAATATATTTGTGTGTGCTGTATATAATTATTTTGTATATATAAATACAAACACATGCATGTATATATTTAAGAAAATGTGTAATTCATAGATTATGTATTTATATACATATACAGAATTTAAGCGCAAATAATTCTTAAATTTAAACATGCATGCATAGGTATCTATATATACTAAATAAATAATTATATACAGCACACACAAATATATTATGTAAACACAGACTTTTATTTTGGATGCGAATAATCACAATTAACTTTTGCACAGCCCTAACATATATATATATATATACACTCTAAAAAATGCTGGGTTGTTTTAACCCAATTTTTGGTAAAATATGGACAAACCCAGCAATTGGGTTACATTTTTAAATTACATTTTTTAACCCAATGGCTGGGTTTGTCCATATTTTACCAAAAATTGGGTTAAAACAACCCAGCATTTTTTAGAGTGTATATAAAAATCTATATACAGAATATACATGAAAATATTTCTTAAATTATATACAAGCATGTGTGTGTGTGTATTTATGTATCTAAAACAATTATACACAGTGCACCCACATATATTATGTAAACACAAACTTTTATTTTGGATGCGATTAATCGTGATTAATCATTTGACAGCCCTAATTTTGATGCAAGATAATGTTTGCATGTGTGTGTGTGAGTCCAGCTTTCCCTCTAAAGCGCCTCTGTAATGATCCTGAGTAATAAAGCTCTGACTGCAGTGTCTCGCCGGCCGAGAGTCTTGTGTGCGTCTGATTTGACCTTCCAATGTTCTGTACCAAGAATACATATATGACGTGTGTGTGTGTGTGTGTGTCCTTCAACCTCTCCCTGTGTTCCTCCTCTCCCGCAGCTGTGTGCCGACGGACACGACGTCTCCAACCTTCTCTCCGGAGACCCGATGGCTCGGCGCCGCGGGTTCAAGCTGGAGTACTTCCTCCGTCCTCCCGTCCACGTGACGCTGAGCTTCCCGGTGTGTGTGGACCTGTGTCGCCTCGACCTCGAGCTCTTTCCCGACCCGGGCCGGAGCTCCTGTCGGATCGAGATCCTGGTCTGTCCGGATCGGGACGGCGTTCGTTTCCGACTCGTGTCCCGGAGCGATTTGCAGGAGGAGCGTCGAGTGTGTTTCCTAAATCCTGCGTTCAAACCGCGAGATCCCTTTCCCGATCTTCCTCCCGCGCCGGAATCCGACGCTAAAGCGCTAAACCTCTGGAGTCGCGGATCGCTCGTGTCCGTCGCTCATCTCAGAATCGGCGTTCCCTTCAGTAAAGGGTGTGTGTTGGGAATCAAATCCCTTTCTGTGTGGGCGTCTCCTTCCCGATCCTGTCCCGCTTTTGAACTCGGAAAAATTCTGGATTCACATCTAAACGGTGTCAAACGCACAATCGCAGATCCTCCCGAACCAGCCGGGAATATCGCAGACGACATCCCGATCCCAGAGGAATTCCTAGATCCGATTACACAAGAACTCATGGTGTTCCCGATGATCCTGCCTAGCGGAGTGATCATAGACAACAGCACTTTAGAGGAGTATCGGAAGAGAGAAGCAACGTGGGGTCGTCTTCCCAACGACCCGTTTACCGGCGTTCCCTTTTCCCAAAGCTCTAAACCTCTTCCCAATCCTCTCTTAAAAAGCCGGATTGACCGCTTGGCTCTGCAGAGGGGATGCACAGGAGTCGGGAGACGGAGTGATCCGCTAGCTACGCCACAACCGTCAAGACTTGCGGAGGCTAAAGACTCCAGTGGAAACGCACAAACTTTAAGATCTCACGGATCCGTTTCAGGATCGACTAGCCGTTCTGCTAAACGAAAGTATGACTCTAGCTTTCCCTCGACTAGCGCTGATCCCGGTCCTCCTCCGACGGGGAAAACTCTCCAAACTCACTCAGGTTTGAAGTCACAAATCACACAACTACTGCACCGTTTAGACGTTTTTGAAGGCTGAAGTGGGCGGAGCCATCTTGTTTGGGCGTCACTCGCAGATTTGCGATTGAGGATTAGCTCGGGTGACGTCGCGCTAACACACAGCATACGAACGGCTAGTAGTGACATCAGCGGATATTCACCTGTCACTCAAGTGGCCAAGCCCTTAACCCTTATGCTGCATTAGGGACATTTTTGATCTTTTGCAGTTTAATTTCTTTGACTATTTTGGCTGTTTTAATGCAAACAGTTTGAAATTTGGCAAAATTGTGACTTTTTAGATAAATGTAAAAAATATGATCCTGTTTTGCAAAATAACAGTGTGTATAACACACACTGTGCAGATCAAATAGTAACACTCAGCACCATAATGACCAAAACTGGCCCATTGAAACCCATTAAAACGATGTTTAAATCCGAGGCTGTCATTAATACATGAAACGTGATTTTTGCTCAAACATCCTTTCGTTTTGAAGCAAAAGCATTATGTTTTCATTATATAGTGTATTCCACCAGATGACATCACTACATATGTATTCCCTATGGGTGGAAATGCACCTTATTTTCCTGGTTTCCAATTAAAGGATTAAAATTCTGAAATTGAATACATTTTTGGTAGTTATGATGAGGACTGATGCTGATTAAAAGATTTAACTTGGTAAAAGTGGAAAATAATACATAATATTTTAGGCAATGTTTAATATGGGGCCATTTTTGTCTTTAACACGATTAGTGTGATTTTTTTTTTTAAATCTGACGTAACACAAAATCTATAAATGCACCAGGAATAATGTTGCTGCTAATCTTTGGCATATTCAAGACTGTGATAATCCAAATCTAAAGTTTTCTCTTTGCATTTAGTTTTTTAAAAATAATTGAATTTTTGTGTTTGTTCCTCTTATACAAATCGATGGTTTCGCCAACAAAGCTGGTAATTAAAGGGTTAAAATCCTGAAATGGAATACATTTTTGGTAGTTATGATGAGGACTGATGCTGATTAAAAGATTTAACTTGGTAAAAGTGGAAAATAGTAATAATATACAATATTTTAGGTAATGTTTATTATGTCGCCATTTTTGGTCCTTAATGCACTCAACGGGGTTAAAAATCTAATGCAGCACAAGGGTTAATTATGCAGAACTTTAAGGCTTCTTATAATGTAATCGAATAAGTTATAAAAATATTCACCCCCTCACAGTCGCCATAAAGGGCAAAATTAGCGATATAGACCAAAACCAGACTGTCAACATGTGTTTTTCTGTTGTAAAGTTGGGCGTTTTAACATGTGTGTCTATGGGAGTGAGTCTCTCCTGCAGCGCCTCTAGTGGCCAGTGGAGGAACTGCAGTTTAACTCACTCAGTGTTCAACTCGCTTGGCGCTGGGAAATATTGTGGGCGGGGCCTGTGGGCAAAAAGTCTAAACAGCTGATATTTTGTCTCAGCACATGTCAAAATG
The DNA here is from genome assembly GCA_038021265.1 of Cyprinella venusta. NCBI lineage: Eukaryota > Metazoa > Chordata > Actinopteri > Cypriniformes > Leuciscidae > Cyprinella > Cyprinella venusta. Next base: position 872,510 of record CM075872.1, read on the forward strand.
ATTGATATGGCCAATCAGAGCAAAAGGAGGCGGGGCTTTACTGGTCATTTTTTCGGAATCGATTCATTTAGATTCTTCTTTTTTATGCAATATTGAATTTTATTCTAATCTAAACGATTTATCATCATTGTGTTAAATTCATCTTCTTGGTAATCTTGAATCAGAATAACTTCCTTGTCTCTGATGATGTGGGCGGAGCTATAACATGTCACTCACATGAGATCAGCCAATAGCAAACCATCCCATCAATTCCACTCATGCAAAGTCAAGCCCCGCCCACATTTGTCCTCTTGATGCATGTTTTGCTCACGCTCGTGTCTGATGTATTTCTCTTTGTGTTTCAGAGTCGGACTTGCATGAGCGGCGGTTAGCGGACAGTTTAGATCAGGCGCTGAACGCTGCGCTTCACGGGTTACCGGTGTTCACTTCACCCGGCAGATCCTCTCCGCGTGTGGACGCTTCCCCCGGTACGAGACTGAGATACACATGTAGCGGTTCATACACTACAGATCGTTTCAAAGCAGCTTCACTGTAATAAATATTCAGTTTACTGTCAGAGGCGGGGCTCATTTGCATATTCATAGAACCAGGCATGCTAAATGAGGCAAGAGTGTCGAGTTACATTCAAGATATTTTAAGACATTAAAAACGGAAAAACGATTTAATATGTAATTTTGGTGATCAAAGATGAGTTTTAAGGGACTTTTAAATGTCGATGGTCATGTGATGTGATGATGTTATCTTGTTTTTTCTTGATATGCTGTAGTCACCGCGACTCCTTCGCTTCTCTGTGTTTTCCAGGACAGCACGCGTGTGTGTTCTGCTCGTGTTGGTTGTCGGTGTATTCCTCCAGCGTGCCGTCGTACGCTCTGCCCTGCGCTCATCTGACGTGTGGACCGTGTCTGCGGCGGAAACGCCCGCGCGACTCCGAGACGCTGGACATCACGTGTCCCACATGTGGCACATCTGCATCTGGCGGCGACGTCACACGAGTGCATCACTGAAACACACCGATGATTCATCAGATCATTTGTTCGCAGATTTTGTGTATAATGTTCATTAAAAAAAATGTTGAAAAAGAAAAGGAATTTGTTATTTGTTAATAACTGCAGGTGATATATATATATATATATATATATATATATATATATATATATTTATTAGGGCTGTCAAAACAATTAATCGCATCCAAAATAAAAGTTTGTGTTTACGTAATATATGTGGGTGCACTGTGTATAATTATTATATATATATAAATACACACACATGCTTGTATATATTTAAGAAATATTTCCATGTATATTCTGTATATAGATTTATATATAATTTATATTATATATAAATATTTTATATATAAATACATTTTTTTTCTTAAATTTACATGCATGTGTGTTTTTTATATATATACAAAATAATTATACTCAGTGCACCCACATATATTATGTAAACACAAACTTTTATTTTGGATGTGATTAATCGCGATTAACCGTTTCGACAGCCCTAATATATATATATATATATATATATATATATATATATATATATATATAAAATAAGTAAAAAGAATTATGATTTTCTTTTTTTAAAATATGAATCCCGAAGGTCATTATTGACCCGAAGAACCCCAGAGGGTTAATATTGTGTATCTAAAATAAATTTCTTTTTTATATACAAAATCATACAAAAGTTTAGGGAATTAAGAAAAAAGTCTCTTCTGCTCACCAAGGCAGGGGTAAAAGTAGTGAAAATATTATTATAATCTGTGTGAATATACAGTAAAGTGTAATGTGAACGAAGCTGAATTTTCACCATCAAGACTCATTTATGCTGATTATCAATGTTGAAAACAGTTTTTGTGGAGTCTTATGATATGAATAGCCACTTATGATCAATTTAATGTGTCCTTGTGACTGTATATCAATATGAATGTCAATATGGAATTGATTTTAGATAACCTGTTTTAATGTAGCCTACACTACTGTTTAAAAGTTTGAGGTTTCTTTTAACATTAATTCATCAATGACTCATTAAATTGATCAAAAGTGACAGTAAAGACAAACATTTGATTTCATAAAAATTCAGTTTTGAACTTTCTATTCATCAGAGAATCCTAAAAAAAATAAAACTCATCACTGTTTTCAACATTGATAATAATCATAACTGTGTCTTGATCATCAGATCCTCATATTAGAGTTATTTCTGAAGGATCATGTGACACTGAAGACTGGAGTAATGATGATGAAAATCACAGGAATAAATTACACTTTACTGTATATTCACATAGAAAACAAATATTTTAAATAGCAAAAATATATCAGATTTAATTGACAGGAATAAATTGCGTTTTAAAGTGTGTTCCCATAGAAAACAACCATTTTAAATAGCAAAAATATATCAGAATTAAATCACAGGAATAAATTACACTTTACTATATATTCACGTAGAAAACTGTTGATTCACATTCTAATAATATTTCACTATTTTTACTGTATTTTTGATGAAATACACAGCCTTGTGAGCTGAAGAGACTCTTCCAGACTGTGTGTGGTCGTGTTCGACGTTGGATCTCAGGCTGTTTTCTGCAGAATGAGGAATCCTTGAGTTCAGTGTGTGTGTCCGGTGTGTGTGTTCAGTGTTATTGAAGCGCAGGAGTTTAATACAGCGACTCAAGGCTGAACTCTTTGTGTGAGAATGAACAGCTCTGACCTCTGCCATCTATTGTAATGCTAAACTGAACTTTCTGTCCTCCACACAATCACACACACCTGAAGGACACACACCGTGTCACACAGAGAGCCGATCCCTAAGCACAACTCTGTTAGGGGCCGTCCTGCCTGAAACCATTCTCCATCGGACACCCCAGTGCTCCCACTACAATCCTCACTCGTTTAGTTAGTACTAATGAAAATGCAATTCCTGATATCAGAACTATATGATCATATTTCATAATAATATCAATAATTCACATTTTAAATAGTGGTTAATTACTGATATCAAAAATGCATCCTGTGAATTAATAAAAGCTAAAATGGCTTGCCATTGCATGTCACTGTGTTTTAAATGATAAAAGCAATAACTGATGCTCGATGGTTATTATTTACTGTGCATCCATATTGACCAGTATGTCCAGCCAATCAACATTTTAACTGCTTTCCATCTTGATTTATTGAAGAGTTGTAGCTAAACTGACTTTTAAACTAGATAATCATGCTAACTGGTCCCCATAGATGTTTTACTGGAAAGTGCGTGTTTCATTTCGTGCACGCGCATCATCAACTCATGTTAACGCGCGACGCGGTTCTCAACAAACACCGTTGGCCCTTATCAAACGCAATCTCATGAAAGTGTGTATCTATACCACGAATTAAGTTTCTCGTGCTATTTATACGTCAAAAATGTTGTTGTTTTTTGCGTGCATGATACAGACTGTGAATCTCTTGGGAATGATTAGGGTTGTGGTGGAGTGGGTGCATGCAACACGCCAAAAAGTGCGTATATCATATGCACGAAAAAAAAAACTATTTTTTGGCGTATGGCACGAGATTTATACGCGCTTTCCTGAAAGATAGAGAGAGAGAGATGCATATCAACTTAACTTTTGTGCTGACATCAAACTTGGAGAGGAGAGAACACAAGTCTGTCTGATCCCTGTTCCCGCAATTCACTCATACGGTGTTTATTTTCGTGACCGGAAGCGTTCCGCTTAACTCTTTGATGTTGTGAGCTTTGATTGACGCGCTTTGATACGAGTGGGAGGGGCCTTGCGTCATTTGCGGAGCCCTACGCAACTTGCCTAGTGTGCGAAGGCTCAACTTGAGTTTCCTCTAGTGGAAGCGTTTGGAACTGCAGCTGAACACACACACACACACACACACACACACACACACACACACACACACACACACACACACACACACACACACACACACACACACACACACACTTACTGAACGCTCGTTTACTGAGAGATCAGACTCACATTCAGGACACAACATTTAGCCTATGGCTTTGATTTTCTCACCCTTTTAGAGTAAAACGTTTTTGAAAATATATTAATAGCCTATAAACATTTTAAATAGTATTTTTTAACATTTTTCATAACAATAAACAAAACTCTGTAGCCTACTTTTTAAGTTCTCCTTTAAAACTGTTTTCACGTCAGCAATAATCTGCCAATGTCGTCTTTGAAAAGAGACCAATCTTCAGTCAGTCCTCTAGTCTAAAGCGTTCAATAATTACACAGTTTAAGTTGGACATTTAATTTTCAGGTGCTCAAAAAGTGAATAAATGATTTATAGTGTAGGCTAAATATAACTTAGTACCATTAAATCCACTAAAAATATTAAATAAAAGAACATTATCGAACTAAACCGATTTGCGAAGAGCTTTGTGCTGGAAAACAAGATAAATACTGAAGAATAAATTCTTTTTTTTTAAAGTGTGCATTTAAAATATCCAACATCATTTGATATGCATGATTTAATAGGCTATCATCGATACATATCCCTCCCTAACATCCCTGAACTAATCGATTCTCAACATTAGTATCCAGATATTCCCTTCATTGCAACTGTGCCTCAGTTGTGCAGATGTTTTCTTCATGAATTCGAGATCATAATGGAGTAAATAATAAACTTTGATGCAGACCATGTCTTCTATAGTGATGTATTCAGATGACGTGTCATACATTTTTTTAAGCAAAGCCAAAATGTTTATCTATTCAGGAAAAATGTACATAATGTTCTCGGGGAATAATGATCAGCTTCTTTAAAGCCTGTCGCTGATTTCCAAGTCTTATTATAAACAATGATCAATAACTTAGCTTACTGTACGCGCAGAATTTCATTATGGCAATTATTTCTGTTGTTGCAGAACCGGTTTAAATGAGGTGAGTGAACCTCGTTTGCATCATTACTGATGAGGTTATTATCGGTGCTCATTTACAGGTCCTGATCCTGAAGCACGTCTGATTTCTCCACGTGTTATTTATGAAATTGTTCTTTTGTTGTCCTGGTTAGATCAGAGATGTGCATCTGAATACTGAGCAGCGTTTGCACTGGTTAGTCCGAGCGCGGGTGAATCTCATATCTGTGATTTCGCAGGTTTGACCTTCAACTCTCTCTCACACACTCATGTGTTCCTGAAGTCTCGCACCATGTACATTAGTTTATTTATTTATTGCTTTAACCCTCTGGGGTTGTTTGGCCCAAATGGACCAGAATAATTTATATATATATATATATATATATATATATATATATATATATATATATATATATATATATATATATATTAAATCACAGCTTCCTCAGAATGGTCCGAAATTTGGTGATTGGACCCGAATGGAAAGGAACCAAATGGACCCGCATGGAAAATGAATGGGAAATTGGCAAAAATGTGAAAATACTGAGTTTTTTTTTTGTGCGTACAATTTTACAAATCAGCCACGATCTTGAAAAAAAGCACACAACAGTGAAGGGGTGAATCTATAAAACATCAAGAGTGCAAAACATACACATCCACACACACAAACACACTTTTATACACAAACACACCAAAAAATTCAGATTTTACATGTGTTTTGCATTTTTAAAATGCTCAGTTTGTCCACCAGATGGCATCCATCTCATTTCAAAAATTGCTTTTATGAGGCCTAGGCTTGACTCTAAAATGAAATACAGCTTTAAAAAAATATATTTTAATTTTTTTTTTTTTTTTTTAATTTCTATTATGTTCAATGGGGGGAAATTTGTCATAATTATTGCATTAATACTAATTATAATTTTATTTATTTTTTTTAATTTTCTCAAAACACCAAAAAAGAAAAAATATTATAAAAAACGAGTTAAAAAAAAAAAAGTCATGATTTTTTTTTTTTAAATGAATCCCGGCCTTTGGGTCCATTTGGACCCGAACACCCCGAGTGTGACTCTGAAACGAACAACCCCAGAGGGTTAATAATATATTTAATATTTACATACCAACTAAATAATCATAAAAAAAGAAAATCTTTTTTTAATCAATCTTTTGAAACTACTCAGAAGTACAAATCAGCATTATAAATTAGAACATGAAGTGTGTGGTCATATTGTGTACTTTATGTATCCTAATCATCCCCATATAATCTATATACCCAAAAGTATTGGGATACCTCTCCAAATCATTGAATTCAGTCGTTCAAATCACTTCCATGGCCACAGTATAAACACAGTATATACCTCAAAACTTCGTGTGGCCTCCAGCTAAAGGGCAGAGAGCATCATGGGAATGGGCTGCATCCAAGCCTTGTTACATCACCAAGTACAATGCATAGCGTGGGATGCAGTGGTGTAAAGTCCTGCAAAATATTGACCACAACTTTCAACACTGATAATATTCATAAATGTCTCTTGAGCATCAAATCAATATATTGTGATTTCTGAAGGATCATGTGACACTGAAGACTGGAGTAATGATGCTGAAAATCAAAGGAATAAAATACACTGCACTATATATTCACATAGAGAACAGATATTTAAAATAGCAAAAATATATCAGATTTAAATGACAGGAATAAATTGCGTTTTAAAGTGTGTTCCCATAGAAAACAACCATTTTAAATAGCAAAAATATATCAGAATTAAATCACAGGAATAAATTACACTTTACTATATATTCACATAGAAAACAGATGATTTACAATAGAATAATATTTCATTTTTGGCCAGATAAACACAGCCTGGGTGAGGACTTTAAAAAAAAAAAAAAACATTTCCGATCCAAAACCTTTGAATGGCAGTGTGTATTTAAGTTACATAAGTAAATATGATGTTTAAAACCTTTCAGAGTACAGTACTGACCCGGTGAGTGATGACCTTTGACCTCCACCCATATGCCTTTGTGTTTCTGAAAAAAAAAGCCTGTGGATTTAATGTGAAACTCATTTTGGAGCAAAACTGTTGAGAATAACCTGAAGGTCGATGTGTTCTCACAGGTGTGTGTGTGTGTGTGAGGAGGAGGAGCTGCAGGTGTATATAAGCGTCTCTGAGCATCAGTGGATCAGTGTGTGTGTGTGTGTGGAGATGTCTGAGTCTCTGCTGCCCGTGTGTGTTCTCTGTGTGCTGGCGCTCTCAGCGCTCTCGTCCGCGTGCTACATCCAGAACTGCCCGAGAGGAGGCAAGAGATCCGAGCCCGTCAGAGAGGTACTGCACCTTCATCATCATCATCATCATCATCACTCCATCTTCATCATCATCACTCCATCATCATCCAGAACTGCCCGAGAGGAGGCAAGAGATCCGAGCCCGTCAGAGAGGTACTGCACCTTCATCATCATCATCATCACTCCATCATCATCATCATCATCATCACTCCATCATCATCCAGATCTGCCCGAGAGGAGGCAAGAGATCCGAGCCCGTCAGAGAGGTACTGCACCTTCATCATCATCATCATCATCACCACTCCATCTCCATCACTATCACTCTATATATCACTCCATAATACTATATAGAATTTTTCACACAAAAAAATACTAAAACTGAACTAAAATTAAAGAGAGTGCAAAATAATAAAATTAGGGCTGAGCAACGATTAATCGAGATTAATCGCATCCAAAATAAAAGTTTGTGTTTACGTAATATATGTGTGTGTGGTGTGTATAATTATTTTGTATATATAAATACACACACATGCATGTATATATGCAAGAAATATTTGCATGTATATACTTTATATATATTTATACATAATTAATATTATGTATAAATATTTTATATATTAATACACATTTTCTAAAAATATATACATGCATGTGTGTGTATTTACATATACAAAATAATTATACACACTATGCACACACACACACATTATGTAAACACAAACTTTTATTTTGGATGCGATTAGTCATTGCCCAGCCCTAAATAAAATATATAACAAATAATAAAATATTAGTAAAAATAAATAAGTGCAAGAACAAAATTTAGCTTTGTCAGTTTTATGTAACTAATTACTAATATTAATCAAAGAAAATGAAAATAAAATAAATCTCTAACTAGAATTATTATAATAATATATCCTCCACATGGCATTAATTTAATTCAATTTACATGCTGAAAATATTATTATTAATAATAAGAATGTAATTATTTGTGTGTGTGTAGTGTATGGCGTGTGGTCCTGGGAACAGGGGCCGGTGTGTGGGCCCCGGGATCTGCTGTGGAGCCGGCCTCGGGTGTCTGCTCGGGTCTCCAGAGACGCTGAACTGCATGGAGGAGAATCTGCTGCCCGGAGCCTGTGAGTCCAGCGGGTCGCCCTGCGGGGCCGAAGGGGGCCTGTGTGTCGCTCCGGGGGTCTGCTGCCACTCGGGTGAGCAAAACACTGAGACACATCACACACAGGGCCCTATTTATATGATCTAAAGCACACGGCGCAAGTGCACTTGTGTGTGAATCCACTTCTGCTAGTTTAACGAGTTTCACTCCGTGAAGTAGAGAAGGAAATTAATAGCTGAAGTATTTAAAAAAATTAATTATTTAAAAAAGAATTAAAAAATCAATTCTAATTAATAAAAATTAATTAATTAATAAAGCATTTTATTCAAAAAGTATTCTTGTCGCTTGATAAACTTAACGTTGAGCCACTGTCGTCACTCAGACTTAACTATGTCTTTCATAACTTTCTAGGCCGGAAAGTTTAAGATTTAATAAAAAATATCTTGATTTGTGTTCCGAAGATGAGCGAAAGTCTTCCGGGGTTGAAATGACATGAGAGGGAGTCATTTTTGGGGGAGCTATCCCTTTAAAATAATTGTTTAGTGGCATCTGTTTATGAATGAAGGCCAGCATCATTGATATTATAGCTACTGATGTTTTGGTGAAGATGATTCATAAATTTAAAACATTTATTAGGCTTAACGACTAATTTAGGTGTACTTAAAACCAACTTTACATAAACCCATAATAAACGTCATATTTAACTGTGCCTTCCTGTCTAACAGGTACGACATCATACACAGACACTGAATAAGGTTTTCAAACAGTCTGCACTGCATAAATATATAGAATAATCCTTATTAAAGCTACAAGCATTATTTAGTCAAGAGCAGTTAGTATTTTTTCTTTGTTGTTTGGTTATCTTTACTGACAGAGGGAATTAGAGGCTCCTGTCACTTTAAGATCTGCCCCTGCTGACAGGATCTGACGCATCTCATTCTCTCACTACTCTTTACTTTCATTTAAGATTTTATTTAACTCATTTAATACTGTTCTTGTAGTTATACTCGACAAAACGAACATTTTGGCATTCATGTGTGTTTTTGTTTGTTCAAGCGACGAAATAAAACTCGATACTGGCGCGCGTCGTGTGTGTGTGTCAAGAGGAGCGCGTTCTCTTTTGTCTTGTCGCGCATAAATGGTTTAAAAGCATTCACATTAATAAGAGCAGGATCATATGACCTGTTGTTGTTTGTGGTGTTTCGTCACTGACTGGCGAGGCCGCGGAGGAGCGGTGTCGATGCGCGCGTCCGCGTCCAGGAACGTCGCGTGCGCTGCGCGTGCGCACTGCTCACTAAGGGCCCGTTCACATATCGCGTCTTTTGCGCGCTCATGTTCATTATTTTTAAATGGAAGCGCGCGGAATGCGCGCTCATAATGGAAGCGACGCGGTCGCGGTGCGACGCGCTCGTTTTTTTAAGGCGCGTCCGCGCCGCATCGAGATAAAAACATCTCAACTTTTCGGAATGCCGCAAGCGCACCGTAGGTCACGTAGGTAGGTCTACAGAGAGTGCGGCTGATGGTTGCTTAGCAACGACAGACGCCACCGGGGCGCAACCGCCCTAGCGCTTCTTTGAAAAAAGGATAAAAACGCACACGCCTAGCGTTATCTACGCGTTTTTAGACGCGATGTGTGAATCGGGCCTAAGGGCCCGTTCACATATCGCGTCTTTTGCGCGCTCATGTTCATTATTTTAAATGGAGGCGCGCGGTATGCGCGCTCATAATGGAAGCGACGCGGTCGCGGTGCGACGCGCTCGTTTTTTCCAGGCGCGTCCGCGCCGCATCGAGATAAAAACATCTCAACTTTTCAGAATGCAGCAAGCGCACCGTAGGTCACGTACAGAGAGTGCGGCTGATGGTTGCTTAGCAACGACAGACGCCACCGGAGCGCAACCGCCCTAGCTCTTCTTTGAAAAAGGGATAAAAACGCACACGCCTAGCGTTATCTACGCGTTTTTAGACGCGATATGTGAATCGGCCTTAAAAGTTCTAGTCGGCGACGAAACGACAGAAACAACTGGTGACTTAATTAATTTTGGTTAAAAATCATAACAAAACGAATTTGAAAGACGAATTTGAACGAATTTGTCCCCATAGGTGGTTAAATAAATAAAATAACATGATATTTCAGTCTCTAGATGGGCTTATTGCTCTAGCCCTGCCCCTTTTCAGCGTTTTGCTCGTTGTCTTTTGACTTCCGGTCTGTATTTTCGCAGCGATCTTGCATAGGTATGAATGAACTGCTCGTAAAAAAAAATCCCGTTCCACATTTGTTAAGACATCTGCTTTAGAATGCTTATGATAAACATTACAATGCTCATGATAACTACAATAAGTAAATCCACTTCACCAGCTAACAGCGATGCCATAGAAATATACAGAACCGGAAGTTCAAAGACAATTTTCTAAAGATGACGGCGCCCACGTTTCTCTGGTGCATAAGGTCTATATGAGTACATGAGCTGTTCCTCTGGGTCCTAAAGACAGTTTTTATTTCTGTGTGCATTCAGACACACATGTAGACAGTATATAAAATTATTTTTTGCTAAAGTTAAAGATTTCGAGCATTTTCAGGTTTTTCTATGTGTACTGAAGCATTCCTCACATTCCGTTCATTCCTAAGGCGCTCAAATTGACCCGCAAGGGAAGGATTTGTTACTTTTTTTAATTTCACAAAACTCCTCGAATCCGTAAAAAAAAAAATGTTTATGTTTATTCGTGGTTCAATTGCGAAAAAGGTCCTTATAAGGTTTTGAACCCCTTAGATAAACACTCAATTATATATATATATATATATATATTCCAAGGGAAGGATGAGGATTAAACATCGTGGCGTAGGACGTGAAAATGAAAACGGCGTCAGGCTGAAACTAGCGGAGTAGGGCCTTTACACAGTCCCACATCACACAGATTCTCCGACAGATGAAGCTAATGCGTGTGGTTTATCCGACAGAGGGATGTTCTCTGGATCCAGAATGTTCTGAAGACGTGCGGTTTCTCCCGGCTGAAGACGGCGTTGGACTGAAGAGTGTTTCGGGAGAAATGCTTCTGCATCTGTTGAATCTGGCCTCAAGGAGACAGAGACCCTTCTGATCATGATCTGTGTCTGTAACTCACTCACACATGTTGCTCAACTTAGTAAACGGATGTGAATGTGAATCTGGTTTGTCATCGCAGTTATTGTAAGCACTTTGGGTCTTTGTCCCAAAAGCAGCATGACCTGTTACTGCCTTTGTATTATTATAATACAGACATTTAATACTCACTTCGCATTGAAAGTCTTGAGAGCAGCCTGTGGGCTTTTGTGGAAGCTCCTGTTGATCCACTAACGGTCTTCGGCAGATCCTGACAATCAGGTTTGAAACTCTTTTATGGTCTAAACATAAATCAAGTGCACAGGATAATTAACTTTATGCTTTAATCACTTTAAAAAAAATCAAATGCATTCAAATGTTGTACCACAAACATCAGAAAAGTACAAAAAGTGTTGCATGCTAAAGAAATTCAACGAAAGGTGCATGAACGTATTAAAGCTAAACCCAGTTTCAGTTCCACGAGATGTGCTTTTGTTCCACTGCAAACCTACATTAAATACAGAATACATATAAATATCGTCACGTTGGCTGTAATGATGTGCATGATGAAGGAGTAGAGATCTTGTTTTTAAGCAATAAATCTACTAAAAACACCAGTGATGGGCTGTTCGAAATGCCCCTTACCTGTATGATATTACACTGTACCCTCATTGGACCCTCGGTTTGGAAAACGCATGGATGGATGATTCAGCTTCAGCGCCCTCTTCTGGCGAGTCCTCACAGTGCATTGCGGGTATTCTCTAGCCGTTGAGCGTATACGGATTATACACTGATTTATTGCACTGTGGATGAAACAAAAAAAATAACTTTTTTGCAGGAAACACTTAATAGGCCTACACTCTAAAAAATGCTGGGTTGTTTTAACCCAATTTTGGGTCAAATATGGACAAACCCGAAATGATGTGTTAAAAATGTAATGTAAAAATTTAACCGAACAGCTGGGTTAGTCCATATTTGACCCAAAGTTGGGTTAAAACAACCCAGCATTTTTTAGAGTGTATGGGTTTGGTTCATATGGGGATAAAAAAAAGTATCCTGTGTAAAATGTGATAATGAATCTTTAATGCTGTGGGCTAATTTTCTGCCAGAGGCCCTGGACATGGCATCATGGATTCAATCAAACACCAATAGATGTAAAATCAAATCTTATAACGGGTCGGGTTTGGCTCTTCAACAGGACAGGGATCCAAAAACAAACAAAAATGTGTCACTGAGCACAAAACCAGCGTCCCAGTCCCTAACCTGATGATCCCTGTGGAAGACCAGACTGAACGAGGAGGAAAAGCGCTGACATGGATCTGGGAGTCTGCAGAGCTTCTGTATGGAGGAATAGTCCTTAAGTATTTAAAGTCCCTGTAAAGGAAATAAAAAAAAAACATTATAAATGTTAGAAATATATTGCTAAAACACATAATAAAGACTGTGAACTGTAAAGTAATGAATTCTGGAGTTAGACTTTTAAACCTTGTTTTTTTATTGTTTTCTGGATTTTTGGGCGGGGCCAAAATGAGCTCCTGGCCCCGCCCCTACTGACGATGACGCTCTGGAGCCACTGACGCTGGCCCCGCCCCTACTGTCGATGACGCACTGACGCACTCCCCTAACCATATAGCCTAACTAGAGCACATTCGCATCAGTTCGCCTCTCAATATCAAGTTACTGTAATGACTTGGCTATTATTAGTTACCTAGTTGATTTTGATAGCTACGCCTTCACGGAAATGTGCTTATCCTGGATGCCATCACTTACAAAACAGGTAGGTGTCCATATTTAAATTTACAAATTAAAGAGCCAGCGGACACGCTCCCGGTAGACACGCCCCCTGCAGACACGCCCCCCCAGCGTTTGAGAGCAGAGAATAACGCTAATTTTTTCAAGATTTTGATAGCTTTTAATGAACTTGGCGGCTTTTTTATCATTCAAAATTGGCTGGGTGGCTGATAACAGATTTTACTGTAGTGTGACAAACTCAGAAAGTACACTTCATTTTGACTTTACAGGGACTTTAATAAAAGGGGGCAAAACCATTTTTTTTTTTTTTTGCAAAAACATTTCCCCAATTTGTTTTGGAGAAAAACGTTTATTTCAATTATGTGATTTTAATTCTTTTATTTCAATGAAAGTTTAGATTTCTGCATTAAAATTAAAATAAAATATCAAAAGGATTAACAATGCAAATTTATTCTTTTACCGATGTTTATACCAAGGGGAAAATAATTCTGCAATGTATATATATTTCATCCAGACGTCTTTTCTCACATTTAATTGAGTGCATCCTTTAAGAGGACGTCTATTATTGCATGGAATAGCTATTTAATAAAAACTGATAATTTTCACATTTGAATGAGCAGGATTTCCTGGAAGGTTCAAAGTGAAACAATATTTAAAAAGAAAGTATAAAACAAGCTTGAACATATAGCTACACCACAATTACTGCGACACACCCCGATCGAGACACTCACGACAAGTGACCGTAACAAATCAACTCACACACACCTGAGAAACTCATAAACACACATCGTGTCACGCATGACCTCTCAGCCTCACCTGAGCGCAGGAAATTAAGATTGTGCTGCAGGGCAATGCTTCATTTAAAAGATATGTTATAATGGATTTGTATTTTCTTTGGTGTGATGTATGAGTTCAGACAGGCCAGATGATGATGATGATGAGGGCGGACCGAACTTGCGTAAGTGTGTTTAAGTGATCTTTCAGTCTTCACTCACTGTCACTGATGTTTCCACGATGGAGCTGAAAGCCACTTCTCTCCTTCTGCTCACGTGTGTCGCCATCATCATCCTCACCGAAGGTCAGAACTGCCAATAGAAAAAACGATGTTCTTCCTCAGTGTTTCTGTCTGGTTTTCCAGCACAAATATCCAACCATTCTTAAATCAAGATATATTTAGCCTACTGGAGAAGCAAAAAAAAAAAAAGTCTTGTTTAATGAAAAACTGATTAAAATGAAGTGAGTTTGCGCTTATAAAAAACAAACAAACAAACAAACAAACAAACAAACAAACAAACAAACAAACAAAAAAAACTAGTAAAATGTCTGTCAATCGGTCAGATTATTATTATTTATTTTTTCTTCTGACGCCATTGTCAGATATTTGTTCAAACTCACTTCATTTTGACCTATTTTTAATTAAGATCTTTAATGTCTTAATATCTTTAATGTCGTTATCTTCTTTAATGTGTCTTGATTTAATAATGTGCTGGAAAACAATACAGAAACACTGAGAAAAATATAATATAATATAATATGTGAATTATAAATTCTACTAATTTTTTGTGCAATTTACTTTTGTTGCGTTTATGCAAAGTGACATTAATGCAATGCATTTTTAATGAAAAACTGAAACAAAATTTAAAGAGTGAGTTTGTGCTTAAAACAATGTGTGTCAATGGGTCAGAAAAAACAGGTATTTTCCATTTGAATTAAAATTATTTTCTAACTCCATGTGTTCTTTTTCTAAGCATAAATTTACGAGCTTAACTTTTTACTTCTTCTAACTGCACCTTGATTTAAGAATGTTTAGATGTTTGTGATGAAAAACCTCTTGATTTTTCCTCTTTTTGCTCTCTTGTAATATATAGACTTCTATTAAACTTTCAGCGCAGTTCACATTCACATTAATGTCTTTGTTGCACTTGCTTTTATCCAAAGCGCATTGTTTCTTTCATTATAGCTCATGCCTGGGAATCGAGCCCATGATGTTCTACTGTATGAATAGTACATGTCATTATTAAGCTTCTGTAAGTCATAAAGATACAGTAAAATGTGTCGTGACTCGCATCGCTCTGAGCCGCAGAGAATGCATGTCATGCCCTCTATCATTAAAACGTGTCTGTGTTTGTCGTGTGCTTGAAAAACATATCGCTGTTGAATCAGTATTATATTGACATGAACACAGATGTTCAATAAGAAGATCCTGTTTTTTGTTCCAGCCAGTACCAATGCCATTCCCACATGCTGTCTGGCTTTAACCAAGAGAATCCCACGGCAGATACTGCGCAATGTCCAGAGATACGACATACAGAGCAGATCGGGCCGCTGCGAGATCGATGCACTCATGTGAGTGTTTATATACTTCACACACACACATGCGCAAAATTTAACGTAACCCTCAAATTATACTTTTTTATTTTTTTCTATTATTTTTTCCCTATTTTATTGGATATTTTTTGTTATTTTTTATTTAGAGCCTAAATTACTAGATTTGAACTCACAATTTCATGCATAAATATGGAAGCTTATTTCCGCCACTGAATAAAAAAAATAAAAAAATAATGCCGACTTTTTATCTCACAATTGCGAGAAATGAAGTTAGAATTTTGAGAAATAAAGTCGCAAGTAAAAAAATGTTGCTAGACTTTTTTTCTCACAATTGCGAGTTTTAAATCTCGAAATTCTGACATCTTTTCTAAGAATTGTGCGACATAAAGAGTTAGCGAGATATCAGGCCAAAGGGCCAATTCTCTTGACTTTATCAATCCATTCTGAAATTATATCTCGCAATTCTGACTTTATAAAAAGCAATTGTCAGAAAAAAGTCAGAATTGTGGGATAAAAAGTTGCAAGTACCTTTTTATTTCATGCATAACCCTTTTAATTCAGCTAAATATCTGACATTGTGTGTCTTTGCCGACCGCTTGTGTTAAATAATATAACATGATTTTTCATGACTCTAGATGGCTTTATTTCTTGGGCTGTGAAACGATTAATCGCGATTAATCGCATCATAAATAAAAGTTTGTGTTTTCATAATATATATGCAAGTGTGTGTATTTATATAGAAAAAGAATTCACATTACATTATGTAAATGCAAACTTTTATTTTGGATGCGATTAATCATGATTAGTCGTTCTATATTGAGTATATGAGGATTCGTTACTTTAAAAAGTTTCAACCACAAAACTCCTCGAATCCATACAATTGTTCGTGTATTCGTGGTTCAAGTGCGACGAAAGTCCTGGGTGTTGGACTCTGATGAACACTATTATTTAATTTTTTTAATGAGTTTTGGGTCAGAATGACCCGTGGGAAGGATGAGTTAAATAAGCACAAACACCAATGAATCATGCTTACTTTGTTCCCTCCTCTTCAGAATATACTTCAAAAACAGAAAGATCTGTGCTCATCCCAAACTGAAGAGAGTCTTGGACAAGATCAAGAAGAAACGCAAACACAAGCGACCTTGAATAAGCGAGGATCATCTCTAATCATGGATCTTCTGGCGGGTTCTGTAGTTTCTGCATTAGATTGCATTTTCTGGTGACTGTTCCAGACATTATTAACTACAATATACTGTATATATTCTTTGTATGCTCTTCTTTTTTAATGAAATAAAATCTTGCTTTTCTTCTTCAGTTTTTTAATGTTTCACACTAGTGTAAAAGAAATAATATGAGTCGAATGATAATTTTACTTGATTTGATTAGGTCAACAAACAGACAACAAATAAATAATAAACACAACATCAATTATATAGTAAATAAGTTGATAAATATCCTAAATAAATAAGTAAATAAACAATCAATCAGTAAATAAATAATCAATGTCAATATATAAATAATAAATAATCAATCAGCCAACAAATAAATAATCAATCAATAAGTCAATTCATAATGAAGTCAATAAATATCAATCAATAAGTTAATGTCAATAAATAAATAAACAATGAATAATCAACCAATCAATAAATAATCAATAAGTCAATAAATAAAGAAATAAATAGGCCTACAGAATTAATAAGTTAAAAAGTTGACGAATAGCCAAGCAGAATAAATAAACAAAAAGTAAACAACCAATCAGTAAATAAAACTGTCACTTTAAACGCTCGTGCTCGTTACAGTAGGATGGATTCTGATTGGCTGCCAATGTTGTTATCGTTCATTATCTGGATAAAATCATTCTAAAAGTGATCCCATCGATCGCTTTTCTGTCGTTTCTCTATATCATTATCCTTATAGCTGTGAGAACGACTTTTGAGAATATCGTCCTTAGTTTGTATGTGTCAACGACCTTAAATGGCATATTACAGGTTAGAGTAGCCTACATAGTAAGCCAATTTATATTAATGTAAAAGCAACGTTTAACGTTAGCTTAGGCTACTTGTCAATTAATAGGCTATAATTATTGGACTGTAAAATGTTAATAAAAAGTGATTATAATTTATATAATATAAATAAATATCAGCAAAATATGAGCAATATTGTCCTCTAAAGTTTTTTTTTTCACTGTAAACTGCTTTAATTTTGTAGCGAGATAAACAGGGGGCGTGGCTTTATTGCATCAGATACACGTCACTTGTCCAGTTTTGGCCTGCGATTGTCTGACCCACAATAAAAACAAAAGCAGTTTATCCGAAACCAATCCACCTTATTGAGCTCGAATAACCAGTTTGGTCAAACTAATCTCGAGATTACCTGATAAATTTACCTGATTAGCAACTGAAACCAGCTTTGTGCAAAAGTAGGCCACTGGAGTTTCAGGTTGTGGACCAGCTCGAGCTCCAGCCCAATCTCGTGTAGTTTCGAAATGTTTCAAACAGCTGAAATTGAGAGATGATGATCATTGACACTCGTTTACAAAATATTATATCAGGCAGCTTTTTAGAACAGCAGTGTTTGCTAGTATGGACAGATTGAGGAAAAGCTCAACCTAGAAACTGAAGCTTGCCTGCAATCTTTTTTTTTTTAAATGCTTTATTTAAACATGCAGTTTACAGAGTAAAACAACATAATATAACACAACAGCATAATAGCACAAAACAGAAGTTAGACAACGATAAACAGGAAAATAATAAAAAGAGGGCAATACATAAAAGAAAATAAATCTAAACATTTAATAAAGTAAAAAGTTTGTAGGACTTACGCTTGCCTGCATTACTGGCTCACAAGGGAATGACGTCGATTTGGTCGCATCCACTGCCATCTAGTGGCGGAATCAGGAACAGGCCAATTTTATTTCAAATGCAGCAAACATACTTTCATTAATTTCTTTTTATTGTTATTTAATAATTAATAAACAATTTACACACAATTTAAATGTAAAAGAGGACAATTATTTTGTACGCATTCAGATCATTATGGAATGTTTGCCATTTTTCTTTCTCTATTGTTAATCATAAATCGAAATTATGTCATTACAAGTCGATATTATACTTAAAAGTCAAAATTATGACGTAAAAAGTTGACTTTTTTTTTTACCTCAGTTTTGATTGTTTGTGTAATACCTATTATTATTTTATATAATAAGATATACCAAAACTTGATTTCTTTCACAGTGGTTTCTCAGAAACTGATTGAGAGACTACATTCTATATATATATATATATATATATATATATATATATATATATATATATATATATATATATATATATATATATATATATATATATATATATATATATATATATTGTGTGTGTGTGTGTGTGTGTTCCCATTTGCTTAAATAGCAAAACTAAAACTCCACAATAGTGATTTCACAACTTTCCAAAAAGAAAAAGAGATTAATAATGAAAGATTAATAATGGTAGTAAGAAGAGAGAAATTTGTCAACTTAACACCGCCACTCCCACAGCGGTAACTATTGTAATTTGATAAAATTTAAAAATAAAGATAAAATATAAAATAAAGGTAAAATATATATATACACCTTTGCACCAAATTACAACAAACTAGTGAATGTGAGTAATGTACATTTTAATATATTTTAAATTATTAATATATATATAATTTTGCATGATGTTGTTGATGATGACCGTTAAAATGCGTCATCACAGTTTGTGAAAAGGGCGGGCTTCCACAAACCACAGCCGTTTCCGCGCCGCTAAACCCCGCCCTCTCCGAGACCACGCCCCCCTGTCATATTAGTTATTATTCATTCTACGAGAGAAGCCGTTCCTCCTCGGTTCAATCATTAACTGGCAACGTTCATGAACCTCTCACATCATGAGTAACTATTGAATAACCTGTTTAGTGTGTGTACACTTCGGGTTCAGCAACAGTATGTTAGTCTCCAAACCGCCGAAGAAAGAGAGAAAACTATGAGGATTAATGGAGACTAAAGAAACCGAAAGAAAGATGACGTTAAACGACGACATTAAACACACGAAATTCATGAAGTTTTTCTCCGCCGTGTTTTACGCCTGTTGTTCGTTTTTCATCATCGTGGTGAATAAATGTATTTTAACCCAGTACAAGTAAGTGTCAACATCCGGCTTTCATAGTGTTTATATGTCGTTCATACATAGGCCTATATAATAACATCATGATTCATTCATTCAATGTGGTGTTTGTTGTTGTATTTGGTAGGTTTCCCTCATTTATGTTTCTTGGAATTGGGCAGGTGAGAAACATTTTTAAAAAAAATAAATCAAAAGTTATTCAATTAACAACGCACGAAATCTATCAGTTTTTATTTTGTCTTTATTTTGTCACAGATGACAGCAACAATCATCATTCTGTTTGTTGCCAAGAAGAACAAAGTGATCCATTTTCAGGACTTTGACAAAACTATCCCTGGAAAGGTAATGTAATGTGTGTCATTTTGTTTTTAATCACACCTCTTTGCTTATTGATAATATTATTTTTATATAGATTTTTCCTTTGCCATTGCTGTATGTGGGCAATCATGTGACCGGACTGGGAGGAACAAAGAAACTGAGGTAAATAAATCATAAAAACAAGAGTTTTCCATAAAATTAACATTAGTTTACTGCATTAACTAACAAGGAAAGATACTATTAACACATTTATTAATCTCAGTTAATGTTAATTAAAGTTCTAATGCATTATTAAAATCTAAAGTTGTGCTAACATTATTTAATGGACCTGAACAGTTGGATTTCTATAAGGGATGCGCAATATATATCGGTCTCAGCCGATATATGTCAATTTGTAATGTTATCCGATATCCGAGAAAATGTGTCTGACATATTAAAGCCGATTAATAATGTATTTTTTCCTTCAGCTGAGACTCTTCAGATGCGCACTATTCAACATAATGTTTTTAAATTGCTTAAAATATGATTGAAAACACTTTAAAAAGGAAAATACAGTGAAGTAGTACAACCAACATGTGTAATATCGGTTACATAACATCATAATAAGAATATTATAATTGTGTGCTAAGGACATGGCTTTTGTAATCAGGCTCTCGGAAATTATATAAAAATTTGGATTTAGATTTATCTGCCAATATATCGCTTATCGGCTTTTAAATATAAGGAATTATCGGTTATCGGTATTGGCCAAACTTTTCATATCGGTTTTGGAATAATGATTGTTGATGTATTTGACAAATATGAATATATATGAAGCTGATGTTCTTGTGTTCCTCAGTTTACCCATGTTCACCGTACTCAGAAAATTCACCATTTTACTGACAATGATTATGGAATCAAGGATACTGAGGTATGTACTCTCATTTATAATTATTATAGTAATATTATTACATCCAGAGACGTAGTCTTTATCGTTATGGTCATAATTACTATTATAATTTATAATATAATCATATTAATGATTCAAATGTTCATCTATCTATAAATTACAGGAATGTCTGTGTGTGTGTGTGTGTCTGTTATTCGCATATCTCTCGAACCGTTAGTCCGATGGATTTCAAACTTGACGGGTGTCTTGCTACGGGCGCGAGTAAGTGCAGTGCTGAGTTTGACGTTGTTTGGATTAGAAATGTAGATCTCGTTAAATATATCGGTAAATCGAAGATGTTTAGAAGGTTGTGGTTTAAAAAGAAACATTCTGACAAACACTCGCTCAGCTATGCACTAATAAAAATATTACTGAACTTTTGCTGTGTAATATAACAATGAGCACTCAAACACACACCAATTACTAAAAAACATTATAAATTGTCACCATATATCACCATTTCAGGTGAAACTCGGAAAATTAGACTATGGTGCAAAAGGTAATTTATTTCAGTAATTCAACATATTATATAGACTCATTACATGCAAAGTGAGATATTTCAAGCATTTATTTGTTATAATAGTGATGATTATGGCTTCCAGATATGAAAACCTTTTCACAATATTCTAATTTTGAATTTGGGGTTTAAGTCATAATCATCACAATTAAAACAAATAAAGGCTTGAGATATCTCACTTTGCATGTAATGAGTCTATATAATATGTTGAATTACTGAAATAAATGAACTTTTGCACCATATTCTAATCTTTCGGGTTTCTCCTGTATAAATTATGCAACCATTGTAGTTCAATTTTCCATATTTATTGTATGTCATTATCAGTATTTGTTGTCTACCATGCACAAATAAAAATGTCACTGAACTTTTCCTGTATAATTGCAACAAACACACCAAAACCAACAATTTCTAAAAACACACTGAAACTGATTTTGCACGAGCACTGCACTAATAATTATAGAATTTTATGTCCAGAGACGTATTCTTTATTGTTACGGTCCATGAGAAGAGCGGTTTTCTTTAATGTGTTTATTTGTGTGTGCTTTTTTTCTGTGTTAAAATTAATTATGTTTTTTATAGTTACAAAAAAAAAAAAATTATATTTTTTTTTTAATGATGCTTAAACTATGTGTATGTGCAGAAAAACCTTCCCGTCGTCGCTGGTGTTCAGTGTTCTGGCGATAGTTGTGGGCGCTCTGATCGCAGCGAGGTACACACACAAATCAATCTTCATGCAAATAAACACACAGCATGTTTTCAATGAATGAGGCATTTATATAGCGCTTTTTATATGTATTACTGTACACCCAAAGCACTTTACAATCATGTCACAGCGTTTTCAATGAGCTCATTGTTTCTGCCTTTAATTATTACATTGTTTAAACTCATACATTTTTCACTCTCTGTGATTTTGATGCACATTTGTGAGTTTCCTCTGATTTCACATCACTCTGAATTATAATATGCACTCATGCATTTTCTGTAAAGCTGCTTTGAAACGGTGTGTATTGTGAAAAGCGCTGTATAAATGAATGTGACTTGAATCTTCAGCTCGGATCTGTCCTTTAATGCGGAAGGCTACACGTTTGTTCTGCTGAACGACGTCTTCACGGCCGCCAGTGGCGTTTACACCAAGAAGAAACTGGGAATGGAGGTACTTTATGACAGCATTACTTATCAGGATGCTTCTGTAAATACAGGTGAAACTGGAAAAATTAGAATATAGTTAACTTATTTCAGTAATTCAACGTAAACGAGAAACTAAGACATTATATAGACTCATTACATGCAAAGTGAGATATTTCAAGCCTTTATTTGTTATAATTGTGATGATTATGGCTTACAGATATGAAAACCTTTTCACAATATACTAATTTTTAATTTTGGGGTTTGCATATCTGTAAGCCTACGGATACGGAGGCGTATTGCATTCACTTGAAGAAAAAAAATCTACTCTGTTTTTCTGAATTAACGAGTTAATTTTTCATGAGAAAAAATTTTTGCTCTGTTTTTCTGAATTAACGAGTTAATTTTTTGTGAGAAAAAAAGTTTTTGCTCTGTTTTTCTGAATTAACGAGTTAATTAAGAAAAACAGAGCAAAAAAAAAAATTCCATGAAAAATTAACTCACTAATTCAGAAAAACAGAGCAAAAAAAAAATACATGAAAAATTAACTCGTTAATTCAGAAAAACAGAGCAAAAAAAAAAATTCCATGAAAAATTAACTCGTTAATTCAGAAAAAAAGAGTAAAAAAAATCCATGAAAAATTAACTCGTTAATTCAGAAAAAAAGAGCAAAAAAAATCCATGAAAAATTAACTCGTTAATTCAGAAAAACAGAGCAAAAAAAAAAATTCCATGAAAAATTAACTCGTTAATTCAGAAAAAAAGAGCAAAAAAAAAATTCCATGAAAAATTAACTCGTTAATTCAGAAAAACAGAGCAAATTTTTTTTCTCATGAAAAATTAACTTGTTAATTTCAGAAAAGCAGAGCAAAAACTTTCTTTTCTAATGAAAAATTAACTCGTTAATTCAGAAAAACAGAGTAGATTTTTTTCTTCAAGTGAATGCAATACGCCTCCGTAGTTCGCCATAATCATCACAATTATAACAAATAAAGGCTTGAAATATCTCACTTTGCATGTAATGAGTCTATATAATGTCTTAGTTTCTGAAATAAATAAACTTTGGCATGATATTCTACTTTTTTAAGTTTCACCTGACCCAACGCAAACGCAAACACTTCTTTCTGTCATTACAGGAGCTCGGGAAATATGGAGTTTTATTTTATAATGCATTTATCATTATTATACCAACTGTGCTGGCGAGCGCTTACTCTGGAGATTTACACAAAGTGAGTCAGAATATGAAGAGAAAATCATTCCGATGAGAATTCGAGATATTAACATATTTGTTTGTTTCCTTGTTTTAAGGCACTTGCCTTTGAAGGATGGCTGTCTTTTACATTCATATTTTATTTTTTACTGTCATGTGTCATGGGGTGAGTCTGACTTATGATGTTTTTAAAATAGGTTGATATATGTATTTGTAAATAACTACAATCTTATATCCCATTTCAGGTTTATTTTGATGTATTCCATCATCCTCTGCAGCTTTTACAACACGGCACTGACAACCACAGTCGTTGGAGCAATTAAAGTATCTTCACTAATTATAATTATTATTTTACTGTACTGTTCAGAAGTTTAGGGTCTGTAAGATTAATGTTTTTATTCGTCAAGGACGCATTAAATTGATCAAAAGTGATTAAAGACATTTATAATGTTACAAAAATAAATGCGGTTCTTATGAAATTTCAATTCATCAAAGAATCAGTTTCCACAAACAGTTTTCAACATTGCTAATGTGTCTTGATCATCAGATCCTCATATTAGAGTGATTTCTGGAGGATCATGTGACACTGAAGACTGGAGTAATGATGCTGAAAATCACAGGAATAAATTACATTTTACTTTATATACTCACATAGAAAACAGATGATTTGGTGTGTCAAACTCACACAGCTCTACAGAGTTTAGTTCCAACCCTGCTTCAACACACACACTTTTCAAATGAGCCTGACGGACTTGATTAGCTGATCAGGTGT
Organism: Cyprinella venusta; assembly: GCA_038021265.1. Classification (NCBI taxonomy): domain Eukaryota; kingdom Metazoa; phylum Chordata; class Actinopteri; order Cypriniformes; family Leuciscidae; genus Cyprinella; species Cyprinella venusta. The sequence goes on from CM075872.1 coordinate 896,928, forward strand.
GCTTAATTAGGGTTGAAGCTAAACTCTGCAGGGTTGTGAGTTTGTCACCCCTGATTTACATTATAATAACTTTTCACTGTTTTTATTATTTTTGATCAAATGTAAATAGCTTTAGTGAGCAGAAGAGACCTTTTTGAAAAACATTAAAAAGTCTTACAGATTTCAAACTTTTGAATGGTTGTTTATTCAAAGTGTTTACATTAGGGATGCACGATATACTGTTATCGGCCCGATAAGAAAATGTGGCAGATATATTGAAGCTGATAAATAATGTATTATTTCTTTGAGCTGAGACTCTTCAGATGCGCACCGTTCAACAATGCTTTTGAATTGCTTGAAATATGATTGGACTTCAAGAAAGGAAAATACAAGTGCAATATGTTCTGTCATATCGGCTACTTAAGATTATAATGAGAACATTATAAGTGTGGTTTTTAATTGTGATACTTTTGTTTTTCTTAGTCAGGCTCTCAAAAATTCTTTAAAAAAATTTGGATTTATATTTATCGGCCGATATATCTGTTATCGGCTTTTAAATATAAAGAGTTATTGGCATCAACCAAAATGTGGATTTAGATTTTTCGGCCGATATATCGGTTATCGGCTTTCAATATAAAGAGTTATCGGTATCGATTTAGATTTATCGGCCAATATATCGTTTATCGGCTTTTAAATATAAAGAGTTATCGGTATCGACCAAAATTTGGATTTAGATTTATCGGCCGATATATCTGTTATCGGCTTTTAAATATAAAGAGTTATCGGCATGGCATCGACCAAAATTTAGATGTAGATTTATCAGCCGATATATCGGTTATCGGCTTTTAAATATAAAGAGTTATCGGTATCGATTTAGATTTATCGGCCAATATATCGGTTATCGGCTTTTAAATATAAAGAGTTATTGGCATGGCATCGACCAAAATTTAGATGTAGATTTATCAGCCGATATATCGGTTATCGGCTTTTAAATATAAAGAGTTATCGGTATCGATTTAGATTTATCGGCCAATATATCGTTTATCGGCTTTTAAATATAAAGAGTTATCGTATCAACCAAAATTTGGATTTAGATTTATTGGTCGATATATCGTTTATCGGCTTTCAATATAAAGAGTTATCGGTATCGATTTAGATTTATCGGCTGATATATCGTTTATCGGCTTTTAAATGTAAAGAGTTATCGGTATCGACCAAAATTTGGATTTAGATTTATTGGCCGATATATCGGTTATTGGCTTTCAAATATAAAGAATGATCAACATTTTCATATCGGTTTTTATTATCGGTATCGGCCAAAATTTGGATTTAGATTTATTGGCCAATATATCTGTTATCGGCTTTCAAATATAAAGAGTTATCGGTATCGACAAAAAAATGTGGATTTAGATTTATTGGTCGATATACCGGCTTTAAATATAAAGAATTAGTGGTATCGACCAAAATTTGGATTTAGATTTATTGGTCGCTATATCGGTTATCGGCTTTAAATATAAAGAAAGAGTTATCAGTATCGACCTAAATTTGGATTTAGATATCCGGTCGATATATCGGTTATCGGCATTTAAATCTGTAAAGAGTTATGGGCATCGACCAAAATTTAGATTTATCGGCCGATATATATGGGTTATCAGCTTTTAAATATAAAGAGTTATCGGTATCGACCAAAATTTGGATTAAGATTTATCGGCCAATATATCGGTTATCAGCTTTAAATATAAAGAGTTATCGGTATCAACCAAAATTTAGATTTAGATATCCGGCCGATATATCGGTTATCAGCTTTTAAATGTAAAGAGTTATCGACATCGACCAAAATTTAGATTTATCGGCCGATATATCGGTTTTCAAATATAGAGAATTATCAACATTTTCATATCAGTGCATCCCTAGTTTATCCATCTTATGTTCATTAGGGCTTTCATAAGTCATCTTGTTTCCTCTCAGAACGTTGCCGTGATGTATATCGGCATGTTTGTCGGTGGAGACTATATCTTCTCATGGACGAACTTTATAGGCCTGAATATATGGTAGGAAACGCCTTAAAGTCATATTTCCTCTGCATGGCTGACGTCCGTCTCCTAACGCTCGCGTTTCTCTGTTTCAGCATCTCAGCGGGACTGATTTACTCCTACATCACGTTCAGCGGCAGCTCCTCGGAAGCTAACGTCAACCCGTCCGAACACACAGCGATCCGCATCACAGACGACCATCCCGAGAAAACATGATATTACAGTTTGTATCTCAATGTTTAGTCTTTTTTAATTTAAATTTTTGGAGGAAAATCAATTGCTGCTCGATGAACACAAAAGCCTTTTCCGTGTTTTATACCCTTAATTAAATAAAAACAAACATGACAACCAAGAACGATGTATATCATTTAATTAGGACTTGAAGTGCTAACACTAAATTCGGCTAATGAATGAAAAAAAAAAGCCAGCTTACAAATTTACAAAGTCAATACAGCGAACACAACGTCTCAAAAACAAAACACATGATTACATTCTGCTGTCGTGACGTAATGGGATCGTTTCGCTTTTACACGGTACACCATGCACGGCTTTCTGAGGTTTTTTTTAGGGGGAATATATTATTTTAGCTATAAAATGGAGAAATAAACTCAATATAAACCAAAAAACAATGTCCAATTAACTTTCTCAAAAACATGCATTCATCAAATGAAGAGGAAAGACGCTGATTTTAACTGCATCAAGCATGAAATCTGCGAATGCATTTAATCCAAAGAACGTAATACGAACTACTAAATCACACGTGAACAGAATGTAGTGTTACGGATTATGAAGAAGTGCCGTTTCCAATCCAGAATCTCATTCGATCGTCTCTCTTTGGAAGTGTCTACAGTTGAGCTATTGATGCGAGACAAAAAGTAATAGATTAATATTGTAAGTGCTTCAGTTTATAGGGTTTTCACCCACGAACTCTACGCTAGCATATAAACGTGTACCTCTGCGACGCATAGATGGCATTTTAAAGCTGGTTAGTTTGACGTTATTGCAAAGCCTGAGCCCTCGTCGCCTACGGCCGACAGCAGGGGGCGCTCAACACTGCTTTAAATAGAATAAATACATGATTATATGTGACCAATGTGATGGAAGCGAACCGGACTAATGCGCGTCTACGTACAGGTGAAACGTGCAAAAACGTTAATTTATTTCAGTATTTCAACTTAAAAGGCGAAACTAATATATTATATAGACTCGTTACATGCATAGTGAGATATTTCAAGCCTTTATTTGTTATAATTGTGATGATTATGGCTTACAGATATGAAAACCTTTTCACAATATTCTCATTTTGAAGCCATAATCATCACAATTATAACAAATAAAGGCTTGAAATATCTCACTTTGCTTGTAATATATAATATATATTAGGGATGGGCAAAATAAAAGTTTGTGTTTACATAATATATGTGTATGTAGTGTGTATAATTAATTTGTATATATAAATACACACACATGCATGTATATATTTAAGAAATATTTGCATGTATATACTTGATATATATTTATACATAATTAATATTATGAATAAATATAAATATTTGACATTAATAACACATTTTTCTTAAATATATACATGCATGTGTGGGTATTTATATATACAAATTAATTATACACACATATATTATGTAAGCACAAACTTTTATTTTGCTAACGATTAATCACGATTAATCGTTACCCATCCCTAATATATATAATAAATAATAGTCTATATAGAGACTATAATATATAATAGTCTAAATGAAGAGTTCAGATGCAAAAGACTCTAAGTGCCATTTGAAATTTTCTTCTAAAATGATCATTTTTATCAAACTTGTATATTTAAGTTCAGTAATTTCACTTAAATGACAATTAATAGGTAATCTTCATTGCCATTTAAGTGAAATTACTGAACTTAAATATACAAATTTGATAAAAATGATCATTTTAGAAGAAAATTTCAAATGGCACTTAGAGGCTTTTGCATCTGAACTCTTCATTTAGACTATTATATATTATATGTATTATACATTACAAGCAAAGTGAGATATTTCAAGCTTTTATTTGTTATAATTGTGGTAATTATGGCTTCAAAATTAGAATATTGTGAAAAGGTTTTCATATCTGTGAACCATAATCATCACAATTATAACAAATAAAGGCTTGAAATATCTCACTTTGCATGTAATGAGTCTATATAATATATTAGTTTCACCTTTTAAGTTGAATTACTGAAATAAATGAACTTTTTACACCATATTCTAATTTTTGCGAGTGTCACCTGTATATATGAAAGCCAGCCTTTAACTACGCGATCCTTCGTAAACAAGTCTTCATCTTTAGCAGGTCGATCAGCGCACCCTGTTTCAAAACACACACACACACACACACACACACACTAAAATCCTTTTAAAAAAATAACATGCACAACAACTCCACCCACAAACCCAAAAAGAAAAAACACTCATGACATGTACACAAAGTGCTCAACGAAACAAAAAACAAAACAAAACGACGTCTCACCTGCTTATCAAGCGGAGAAAACAGAACAACATTCTTCATAATGATGTTTATCTACCATCATAGCAGCCTAAAGGTACAATAGGAAGCAAAATAAGGTGCTTGTAGCTTATACGACCCGGGCCGGGTCCCGATGCGAGGAAAGTCCACGTCTGGTGTTCTCCTCAGGCCGAGAGATTGTTAGCTAGCTCGATGAGCGCGAGCGCGCCGTGTAGACGCTCTCGCTGCTCTTGGAGACGTCGGCATGCCGTTCCCCCGTTCTTCTCGTCCTCTTGCTCGTCGTCTTCTCCTTCGTCCGACGGAAGGAAGTCTAGAGGATCCTGCTGTTCCTGATCCTCCATAGTGGCTTTACTCAGAGTCTTTCCTTTCTCCGGCGGGGGCGACCGCTGTTCCCTCGTCTGCCAGTATCTGACGAAACAAGCGCAACCGGGGTTACCATCATCGTTAGAGCCCGACCGATAAAGGATTTAAGGCCGAAGCAAATATTTAAGTTTTAAAATCCGATATTTTATTTATTTATTTTAAACTGGACATGATGGTCACAAATTTTGTCCTTCTTATTTGAGTTTAGAGAACTGATGGGGATGATCTTTTAATTGTTATTCAAGCAATGTATGTCTCGTGACCAACTCAACGAGTGTTGCCGACAGGGACGGTGTAGAGCGCCCTCTGGTGGACAAACTATACAACTCCAACACTCGTGACATGGTTCAAGCGTGTTTCGTCCGTTTTTATTTTATTTTTGAAATATTCATTTATCGGCCATTATAACTGCCGATACCGATAGTTTGGAAAATGCCCAATATCGGCCGATAATATCGGTCATCGTCAAATAAAAAACTCATTTTTAACAAAATCTGGGCAGATAAGAAGATCTTAAACCTTCAAAAAGATCTTTGCCGCACATATATATTGAGGCATTAATAATGAAAAGTAGAGCCAGACCGATATTATCGGCTGATATTAGGCATTTTCCAAAATATCGGTATGGGCAGTTATAATGGCCGATAAATGAATATTTCAAAAATAAAATAAAAACGGACGAAACACGCTTCAATCATCTCTCCTTGGCCTCTTATATTGAAAATGTATGTTTTACAATTTGCAGTATGATGTTATCTATTGCTAAATTATGGCTCATCATAGACTAGCTAACCACAAAGCTAGCTAATGCCACTATCATCAGTGGAAGACCGCTAACGTTAACATTAATGAGCTTGGAAACCACAATGAACTTTTTCTGCCTAAATAAAGTAATGATTACTGTATTTATAACGAGCATATCTCTAGTTACAGTCCCTGCATTGTAAAATGTAAGTTATACTTGCGAGGAGTGAACATTTAGACAGAGAAAAAGAATTAAACGTATCTTGTGCAGAAAAGTTAGCTTTTCTTTTATACATGTGTGAAATCCAACAATATTTAATAAAAAAAAAATATCGGCTGATATATCGGATTTTAAAACCCAAAAATATTTGCATCGGTCTTCAAAATCCTTTATCGGTCGGGCTCTAATGAATACACAAAACTGCTAAAAGAAAATGAAAAATGTGGTGTGTTTAATACAAGTAATACAGTATTAATACAGTATTTCCCTCTTTAAAACTGCAGTGAACCAAAGACAGTCTCAAAAACACGAAATTTGAAATCGCTGGTGTTTCTGACATCACAAACCACCTCGTAACCAATCAGATCAACGTGTGTGAGTCAACCAGTGAGTGAGTGAGTGGAGGCGGGGCTCATTCGCATATTCATAGAACCACGCATACTAAATGAGTTCTAATAAACAGCTAATATCATAGTAATATGAATGTTATTAAGCAACTAGATCATAGTGAGAATTGGACCCTAAACTAAAGTGTTAACTAGCTGAAAAACATGAACTTAACCAAAATGAGAAACGTTGCCTTAGCACTAAAAAATAAACACATAATCAACATATTTTCAATATTTCTGGGGGATGGACCAGTTATTATAGTACTATATGTTATATCCAACTGCATGTCTGAAAGAAAAATGTTCAATTATTATTATTTCCAGCATTATAAGCGCAGAGTTAGGGTGAATTATGCACAATACATGACATTCACTCCCTAAAAAAAAAAATAACACTTGTGTCTGTTTATCGATACAATATATGCTACGTAAATATTCCCCTCCACCCGTAATCAACATGTTTACCAATAAACAGAAAACATTCGCATTCATATCGCACACTTACTGAGTTCATCAGTTCTGGTGTGTATCTCTCCGCCCCCTTTTGATTGACAGGTCAGCTGATCATCAGCTGTTCTTACACAATAACAGCACAGATAATCGCTTCTATCGGCACCCCTAGTGTTCATCAAGCGTCTCTGCACGTTTTACTCACTTTGTCAGCCACTCGGCGACGGCCTTGTTGTCGGCTCCGTGTGATTGTCCCGGGCCGCCCGTCGGCTCCTCGCGCTTCAGTCTAGCGTACGGGTGTTTGGCACAGTGGCGGTTAGCGTGAGTAAACCGGCTACCGCATCCTAAAACACAGAGAAATGACTTTACATTAGAGAAACTCAAGCGTTTAGAGATCACAGCGCTGAGGTCTACACTAATAATAATAACAGCACAGTGCTAGCACACCAAAGCCTCGATATATCGAAGAATTAACTCATTTTGAACAAAATCTGACGTTTCTGACGTCACAAACGACCAATCAGATCAACGTGTGATCGTGATCGCTGAGTGAGTGAGTGGAGGCGGGGCTCATTTGCATATTCATGGAACCGCGCATACTAAATGGGGCAAGGGTGTCGAGTTACATTCACGTTATTAAATAAGATGTGGGCGGAGCTACCTGTCAATCACATGAGATCAGCCAATAGCAAACCACAACCATCCAATCAATCACCCACAGGCAAAATCAAGCCCCGCCCACATTTGTTCTCGTTTCACAAGCGTTTCACTCGGCTATACGGCACAAACGCTCACCTTTCTCCGAGCAGACGAAGGGCTTCTCTCCGGTGTGGAGGCGCTGATGGGTCTTCAACTGTCCGCTCTGGACAAACCTTTTCCCGCAGTCCGGATAATCGCACAGATACGGTCTCTCGCCTGTAACACAACCAGGAAAATCAACACTCGATCTGCCGTCTGAGCGCAAACGCACATGACTCAGTGTAGCGCCACGAACCGGTGTGTGTCCGCTTGTGCGCCTGCAGGGACTTCTCCCGGGGAAAGACCCGGTTGCAGATGTTGCATCGGATCCGACTGGTTGAGTTTTCGCCCTCGTTGATCAGCTCTCGAACGGTTTCGGCCCGCGGGCGTCCACGCCGGATCCCATCCTGCAATAATAAACCAGGAAAGAGCATGTTAGACTGATGAAAGAACTATCCATATGCAAACGTGAGCACTTTTATGATGGATAGATGCACTTTAATGATGGATAGATGCACTTTTATGATGATAGATGCACTTTTATGATGGACAGATGCACTTTTATGATGGACAGATGCACTTTTATGATGGATAGATGCACTTTTATGATGATAGATGCACTTTAATGATGATAGATGCACTTTTATGATGGACAGATGCACTTTTATGATGGATAGATGCACTTTTATGATGGACAGATGCACTTTAATGATGGATAGATGCACTTTTATGATGATAGATGCACTTTTATGATGGACAGATGCACTTTTATGATGGACAGATGCACTTTTATGATGGATAGATGCACTTTTATGATGATAGATGCACTTTAATGATGATAGATGCACTTTTATGATGGACAGATGCACTTTTATGATGGACAGATGCACTTTTATGATGGATAGATGCACTTTTATGATGGACAAATGCACTTTTATGATGGATAGATGCACTTTAATGATGGATAGATGCACTTTTATGATGATAGATGCACTTTTATGATGGACAGATGCACTTTTATGATGGATAGATGCACTTTTATGATGGACAGATGCACTTTAATTATGGATAGATGCACTTTTATCATGATAGATGCACTTTTATGATGGACAGATGCACTTTTATCATGATAGATGCACTTTTATGATAGACAGATGCACTTTTATGATGGACAGATGCACTTTTATGATGGATAGATGCACTTTTATGATGGACAGATGCACTTTAATTATGGATAGATGCACTTTTATCATGATAGATGCACTTTTATGATGGACAGATGCACTTTTATCATGATAGATGCACTTTTATGATGGACAGATGCACTTTTATCATGATAGATGCACTTTTATGATGATAGATGCACTTTTATGATGGACAGATGCACTTTTATGATGGATAGATGCACTTTTATGATGGATAGATGCATTTTTATGATGGATAGATGCACTTTTATGATGGATAGATGCATTTTTATGATAGATAGATGAACTTTTGAATGGATAGATGCACTTTTATGACGGATAAATTCACTTTTAGGGACTTCAAGACAGAAATCGCCATTCACTGCCATTATAAAGCTTGACATCTTTAATACAACTCTGTGTTCGTCTGAAAGAAGAGTGGCATATACATCTAGGATGACTTCGGGGTGAGTAAATCATGGGGTAATTTTCTCTTTTGCGTGAACTATCCCTTTATTATCTTCTGTACTGCTGATAGTGAAGCTGCATCATTTGATTTGGTTATTTTCCTATACTTTTTATTACTTTGCAATCTGTACTGTGCAAAATTAAAACGTACTTTTACTTCTTTGAAAAAACTATACATTATACATTAGATATAAGTTAATACATTTAATGCACAACTATAATGCACAAATATAATCAGTGATACAATAATGTAATTTTAAAAAATTCCATACCTGATAAACAAATATAAAACATATGGTAGTATGTAATAATAACAGTATAGTAAAATAACGCCACATATTCTGATTAATATGTTAATGCGAAAACTGAAACGAGAACAATAATGGTAAAAGTTTATAATAAGGTTCATTAGTTACTATTAACTAACATGAACTAACAATTAGCAAAACATATGTTGTTGTTTATCTTTGTAAATGTCAGTTAATAAAATCCTGCTGTTACATTGTTTGTTAATTTTAGCTCACAGTGCATTAAATAATGTTAACAAATACAACCTTTGTTTTTAAATAACGTATTAGCAACTGTTGAAATGAATATTAACTAAGATTAACAAATGCTGTAGAAGTATTGTTCATTCTTAGATCATGTTCACTAATTAACATTATTATGAAGCGTTACTTACAACAATAACACGCGCATGAAAACATAAAAATGTGCCAAATGGAGTTTTCTAGAACCAATAATCGGAACATTTTGGCGCGCGCGTCTGACGTCATCACGCCCAACTCCCAGCTGCCTTACAATGGAGGAAATTTAAAATCCCATTCAGCGCGCGCGTTTTACATACAGTATGCAACAATTAAAGTGCATCATGCGTTAAACAGAATAGAAACTCAACGATTTAATTGAATAAACGCTAATAAATTATGACTGTGTGCTAGTTTTAGCCAATATAAAACAGAATGCATTGCAACTTATACAGTACTAATAACTAGTATAGTGATTTAGTTCACCTTTAAGTGCTCCGGGCAGGAGTTGAGATCGGATTCGGCGGGAGAAGCGCTGTTTCGGGTCGGGGATCCGGTACCGCTGCCCGATCCGGGACTCAGAGTCACATTGTGCGCGTTTTCACCCCAACGCCACGGATAAACCATGAAGTCACTGAATCCGGGGCTGGTGGGCATCAGAGAGTCCGCTTTCGGTTTGATAGGGGTCGTTTTGATCACGGACACCAAAACTCTTTTCGGCGAATCGTTACAAAATATCATTTGATGTTTGCTGTCAGCCATTTCCATTGAGTGCAGTAAAAAACTGGATCTTAAAACCGTTGTTAAAATATATATTAAAAAAAATCCAAAGTGAAAATAAGTGCAGATGGAAGGAATATCCCGCCGTTAACGTCCTGCCGTTAGTCGTTTAATAATAAAGTCAGTCATTCCCAATGTTACATGTATCGCTGTTCCTGCGCGCGGTGCCTTTGATTCCGCTCGCTCTCACTGGCAGGAGTTTGATACAGTGACCCGATCGCACTCGCTATTTTCCCGCGTTGGAAATCGCGCCCGAGCGCAGCGGCCAGCCAATCGTTACAGAGGACGTTACAGCGCTCGCGTCGAACAACCAATGAGCACACGCTGTGAGATTCTCTCAGCGCACAGTAGCCAATGAGAGAGCGCGAACAATTCCTTGACTCTGAACAGAACGTCCAACACTTTTAAATATGGCAGAGCGCGCTCTTTCTGACAGACGTGACCGTTATCCAATCACACGACGTCTTGTGTGGTTTAGGGGGCGTGTACTTGAGAAATGTTCTTTCCTGCTGCTAAACGTCTCCCGCGCATAATGTTTACATTTACATCGATTTAAAGGGAAAGGCGGGCGATGACGGTGGCGCGAAAGTTACGTAATCAAACCGTCTTTTGTGTTTTAGCAGCTGTCGCCATACAATGTGATGAATAAAACCCTTTAATTATTGTTTTCTTAAGATAAAGGCCCTTCTGCGCGAGACAGCTGCAGTATTTGGAAATCATTTCCATACTTCACCATACTAGCTTCAGCAATGTCTATATATAAAATTAAAGCAACAAAATACACATATTAAATACACAATGAAAAATGGATAGAAATAGTCAATTAAAAGCTAGCCTAAAAAATGAGTTTTAAGGTAAGATGTAAAAATGCGAAAGAGATTTTGCTTGATCAGTAAATATTTCAGTTTTAATTTACAGAAAATTCCTTATTTAGAGATTAAATGATGAAGCCGTCAAAGAATAAACTAAGTTTGTGTTTAGTTTTTTACCCAGAATTGCAATTCTTGTTATTTTCTGCAGTATTATTCTCTGTAAACTTGTTCGATTTCATCTGATTTAGCTTTTCAAACTACGAGTTTACCATCTCTTTAAAAACTGTAATGATTGCCATCACAACAAAGACTAATTTTTAGTCAATTAAAGATTTCAGAGCTGATTAAGCATAACTAGAAGAGCTATATTTACTAAATTGTGTTCAAAAGCAAATCTGATTATAAACCAATACAGTAAGTAATAACGACATTCAATCATTGCAGAAAGGATTTATTGAAAGGGATATGACTCAAATCCTTTCCTATTATATATAATATATATACACATACATGAGAAATTATCATGATTTAAATTTGGTCATCAAAATCAAAAGTTTTGCATTATTTACAGTAAAAAAAAAAATTCTATCAAATTCCAGCGTATATACAGCTTTCAGCCATGATTCACATTCCATCATTTACAGTTAACAAAGTACCAGAATCAATAAAGTACTACATACAGTATTAAAAACAATATTAGTAATGCATAATTAACAAAGGCAGCGTCTGACACTCGATATTTACAACGGGGTAAAAAGTCTAACTTCACAGATGCTTAAAGCTTTCTCTGATTAAAAAAAAAACAAAAACAAAACTTTTTTTTACGCTTTATGAAATAAAAACGCAGATTTTTCTGTTGATAGCAGATCACTCAGACGAGTCCAGAAACCCATGAAGAAGTGAAACCGGAGTGATGACATCAGCGGAGGAGAGGCGCTCGAGCGTTGGACATGGAGTTACTGTGAAGGCAAGAGACGCTTTAAACACCAAACCACTGTGTGCAAAACGCCCAGAGCACAACATGCACATGCTTTAAACACTCCAGAAGTGAAAAGCAGAAGGAAGAAACGATACCATGGTCTCTGAAAGCGCACCGATGGCATCGCGTGAAGCACTTTCCTTCTTCCGGACAGAGTTCGTCTATTACAGGGACGATTGCAAAGGCAGTGAAGAGATAAAAACCCATTAAAACGAAATCAGATCGTGTTAGTGTTAATGTTCCAGAGGCCCGTTCACAGCTGTCTTTAATGCTCAAACGTTTGATTTAGATTAATGCACGGCTGTGTATATTTGATCAAAAATACAGTAAAAATAGTGAAATATTATTCTAATGTAAATCATCAGTTTTCCATGTGAATATACAGTAAAGTGTAATTTATTCCTGTGATTTTCAGCATCATTACTCCAGTCTTCAGTGTCCTTCAGAAATCACTCTAATATGAGGATCTGATGCTCAAGACACATTTATGATTATTATCAATGTTCAATGTTACACTTTACTATATATTCACATAAAGAAAAAAAGATATTTTTTTTTTACAGTATTTTTGTATCAAATAACTGCAGCCTTGGTGAGCATAAATTCCAAGCTTTAAACGTTGCATTTGCATGCAGCTTTAAAAGCTTAAATATATCCTCAGATAAACCGGATCAGAGACGCAGGTGTAAACGGGTCGACTCGTGATCATGGTTCTGGAGAACTCATCAGACTGAGCCATGCCACGTCTGAACCAGTGCCGGCCAACGACTAACCACATCCACCATAACTGTGTTTATATTTACATAATTACTTTGCATATATAAATACACACATGCATGTATATATTTAAAAATTATTTGCATGTATTACACTATTTATATTATATATTAACATATGAAATATGCATGCAAATATTTATTTGCATGCATATTTCATATATTAATATATAATATTCAATATATACATGTATATATTTAAGAATAATTTGCATGCATTACACTATTTATATTATATATTAATATATGAAATATGCATGCAAATATTTCTTCAATATATACATGTTATACATATTTCATATATTAATATATAATATAAATTGTTTAAATGTATACACATGCAAATATTTCTATATATTTATAAATACACACACATGCATACATTTACAAAAAATGTGTTATTAATATATAAAATATTTCTAATATAAATTATGCATGCAAATATTTCTTAGACATATACATTTACACAATTTATATTAATACATGAAATATTTATAAGGTATACATTTAGGAGATATTTGCAAGCATGTAGATTTACACAATTTATATTATAAATATCATAATTTTTCATAAATATATACATGCACGTGTGTGTACTTGTATATACAAAATAATTTTACACAGTACACACACATTATATATATAATCTTTAAACAGAGTTACCACAGTAATATTTTGCAGTGCATTTATAAAACATGAAACAAGCATTTAAAGCTGCTTTGAAGCGATGTGCATTGCGAAAAGCACTATATAGTTCAATCAATTGAAGTTGATTTATATACTACTTTAATTTTGGATGCGACTAACAGTTGCCCAGCACTAATGCAGACTGAATCAAGATCGAGTCGTCCATGATGGCATGCTAGCGTGATAGATTTGTCCATGTTAGCGTGCTAGCAGAGCCGTCAGAGTCATGCAGGGAAGACGAGAGTGTGTACGGCCCCGATCACACGGCTCCGGGACTCACTGCGCTCAGGGAACTCATGCCGGAGGAAGTCCTCCTGTGCGGCTTTAAGTGCCTTAAGTTCGACCGCTCGATGAAACTACTGTTGGCCATAGAGCCAGCGCTAACGCCAGAGAACACGCCGTCCGTTTCACAGGCCGTTACGTGCAAGCTGCCTAAAGATCTAGCGAGTCTTGAATGTAAAGGGCTGTGAAAGGAAAACGTCATCCATCATCACACTGGAGCTCTGCTCAAGACGCTGCCGTGATGTAATGCACAAAGGCATGGAGACCTCACTGAATCACTCACCCGCTGGTCCTGCTGGAGCCGAGCGACGCGCGCGTTCTCTTCCGCTTATCCGAGCTGCGTGAGGAACACATCACAGCATTTATCATTTAAAGAAAAACAAAAAAGAAAAATTCTCTCAGTAATCGAATACCAATGCTCTAAAAATTAAATATATTTAAATATTTATTTATTTCGAGCAATATGTAGTTACATAAAAAAACCTAATAAATAAAAAAAATCTATTTTTTGTCAGTAATTAAATACCAATGCAATTTTTAATTATTTATTATTTTAAAAATAAAAACAAATAATGAAAAATATATATAATTAATTAATTTATAGCGTGGTGTTTGATTACTGACTAATCTTTTTTTTTAATTTAAATTAAAAATATATCAAAATAAAACACTCTTTAAAAATATATTATATTATAAATATATTTTTTGTCAGTAATCGAATACTAATTATCTAAATAATTAAACATTACAAATTTAAATACATTTTAAAATTAAAGTAAAAAAGTTAAATAAATAAAATTTGTATTCGTCAGTAATTGAACGTCAATGCTATAAAATTATTAAACATTAAAAACAAAAAATACTTACTTAAATACCAATAAAACTGTAATTAATATTTTAAAAAATAAAATAAAAAGTAATAAAAAAAATAAAATACTTGCTTAAAAAAAATAAATCTATTTTTTTGTTAGTAATCAAATACCAAAAATGTAAATAATTAAATATAAAAAAATGCAAGTAAATAATTTAAATAATAAAAATTAAAAAAGCTAAATATTTGTTTAGCTACATAACATGACAATGTGAATATATTGATTATTTTAGCTAAATTAACTTAAAATCTCAGGTGTTCGACTGACAAAACAACCCTTTTACAACCCCATATAAATGCAAAATAATATGCAAAACATAAATGCAACATAAATGCAAAATAATTCAGTTAAAAAGGAATATGATATTGCCCAATGTCCTTTAAACAAGGATATAATTACAGAGTGCAGTTTTATTCAAATAAATAAGAAAAGCTACCTTAATGACTTAGATGTGGATTTGGTGTGAATTGTATTTTCTTCCAGCCTGCAAGCAAAAAAAAAAAAATATTTAAAAGCATATTCTCTACAGTCGCCGCCAAGTCATACGACGTGCATTTGTACGGTTATTCAGCAAACTTAATTATCGAGAGCAATAAAACATAATTTTAGTGCATTTGGCCATTCACGCATTCGGCTCATAATGACACTGATCTCTGTGTCATTATGAGTCAATAATTAATCAGAAATAATTGTGCATTGATTATAACAGAACTTTGTGAGATCACGATGAACTATGATTATGATCGACAGGTTATTAGTGATATATTTGCATTAAATTTCATTGATATTTGATATTGTTTATCTCATTAATGGAATTAAAGAGCTTTTGTGAAATGTATAGGAACAATGCAAATTGATTTTGGTGTCATTTTAATATAGGACATGATCAATATCAGTGTATATGTGACAGCATAAGACAGTCTCGATCGTCAACCAGTGGATCTCTGAGCTGAGTGAGTGGAGGCGGGGCTCATTTGCATATTCATAGAAGCGTGCATTCTAAGTGAGGCGAGGGTGTCGAGTTACATTCAAGATATTTGAAGGAAAAAAACACTTAAATATGTAATTTTGGAGATAAAAGATTAGTTATGGGATGTAATTATTGCCTACATGAGGACTTGAACCCACAAATGCTGAAAGTAGAGCTTATCGTTGGTAAAAATCAACCCGAGGATGATCCGTCGAGACACTTACAGCGTTCCAGTCCAGAGAAGGGCTAAGAGACTGACGGGAGAACGCATTTACAATCCCACCCCGTCTATACAGTGATGAAAGAAGCGCACTAAATGAAATGAAGACCTGCAACAGCCACATGTTGGTTACGATGGGCGACGATGATGTCACAGACTCACCTGAACGTCATTCTGCTACCGTTTCAACGACACACAACAGTCGGGCCACAGCGAGCCCAGAAAACTGCAACACTTTACTACCATTCGCCTGCTGTGTGAATAAAGGCTTTTGGGGTCTTTCTCGTCTCGCCAGCACAATCATTAACAGGAAGACTGATGTTTTAAACTCCAAAACATGCGGTTAGTCTATACAGGTCATGCACACACACTTAAACATCCATTATTAACGGGAAAACCACTATTTATGCAGATTATCCGGCGCGGGAATCGACCGGACGAGTGTCTGACGCGGTTCACGTCCACTGGCGCGCGGCTTTCTCGTTCATTTCCTAGTTTAAGTTAATGGGGGCGTTTACTAAGATCTCTAAATTATAAACATGATCAAAACGCACAGCATCCGTCGCCTGATTGATAATGTTTTACTTTTTTAATGAAGAAAGTCTTTAAGTGTAATTGCACAAGCGTCCTCCTTCAGCTCGAGCTTCACGTGTCAAATCTGTAGAGTTATATAAAGTAAACGTAAGAACTTACAGCTTTGCTTTACTTGATTAATCCATTATTTGTTTTGAAAAAAAGGATTAAATATGATCATCAAGTTTATTTGTTCATCTCTCAATCATCCTTGCATTATATGTTTTAAAACTACAGAGCTTTGATTATAAAACTAAGCATTTAAATATAATCTTACTAAGACATTATTGCCAGATGTTAATATTTATATGCATTTTATGCAAGTATCTGCATTTCATTTACATTATACGCATCAAAATTTAATCGAAAAATTCAAATATGGTGCAAAAGTTCAGTAATTCAACTTATAAGGTGAAACTAATATATTATATAGACTCATTACATGCAAAGTGAGATATTTCAAGCCTTTATTTGTTATAATTGTGATGATTATGGATTACAGATATGAAAACCTTTTCACAATATTCTAATTTTGAATTTGGGATTTTCATATCTGTAAGCCATAATCATCACAAGTATAACAAATAAAGCCTTGAAATATCTCACTTTGCATGTAATGAGTATAAACATCATAAATTATATTATCTAAACATAATATATATATTATATTATGTTTAGATAAGATAATTTATTTTTTATATAATTATATAATTTATTTTTTATATAATTTATTTATTATGTAAGTTTATATAATTTATTTTTATATAATTTTAGATAATATATCTATATTATATTATCTAAACATAATATAATATATTAGTTTCACCTTTTACGTTGAATTACTGAAATAAAAGAACTTTTGAATAAAATTAACCCATTTTTTCTTCAATATTCTCACTATATGAGCCATAAAAGCCTGATGCATCAAAAGATTTGTTTAGATTTAATTTAATATATTAGTTTGACCTTTTACATTGAATTACTGAAAATAAAAGAACTTTTGAATAAAATTAACCAGTTTTTCTTTCATATTCTCACTATATGAGCCATTAAAAAGCCTGAAGCATTAAAAGATTCATTTAGATTCAATAAACATTAAAAAAAATCAAGTTTTTTTTTAAAATGGAACAATTTCAGGCTTTAAAGTGTTGAATTGTTCCACATCTCCTTTAATTCAGATCGAAATGCAGTTTGCCTGCAATTCAGTGTATCTTTGCAGCAATAACCCAACAACTAAAGCTCACAAAAGCCTGGGGATTTGAAATAAAAGTTTCTGATATCTTTATTAACTGTTTCATCAATCACAGACTGCAGGATCGAGCCGGTTTCTTCAGCGCCAGTGGACACGGCTTGATGGACACGTGTGTGTGTGTGTGTGTGACGGACAGGGGATATAATGGAGAAGAACTTACGATAGTGAACCCGTGGACGCTCTGGACTGCCTCTTACTCTTCAGAGCTCGTAGTTTATCTCCTTGCGTGAGGCCGCCACACTCCTCTTCCTCTTCCTCAGTGTGCTGAAAACACGAACAACAGCTCCGGTTAACCACAGAGCGACAGTCTGAAACAGTCTCCGTTGACTAGCGCTGTCACTTTACATTCGAAAATTGATTTGCACAATCGATCGGGCCAACCAACATCAGTTTCAAAAATGAAAATAGGGACTCGATTTTAACAGCTCGATTTCTTTTTTTTGTAATCAAAAATGTTTTTTAACAAACATGTAAGATGCTGGAAAATAATGTCTTTTCTGTTCATCAAAACGTACATCTAAACTGAATTATTAGTGTAGTAACTCACCGTTTCCGTGGCTGTTTTCCTCTGTGAAATGTTCTTGTTTGTTCCATTGATGGAGATATCTTCGACTCCGGACAGGATTCCAGCCACTGCCGTTTTACTCGAGCCGTTTTCCTGCTCCTTTACGTTCACTTTTTGACGGTACAGATCACCCTCGGCCCAGAGACTCGCCTGCTTCCTGTTAGATTGAGACATCAGTATTAGCCCTAAATTGGTATATATCAAATATTTGGAATAATTCAGATTTTTAATGTGTCTGAAAGACTCTCTTCTGCTCACCAAGGATGCATTCATTTGATCAAAAATACAGTAAAAACAGTGAAATATTATTAGAATGTAAATCATCTGTTTTCTATGTGAATATATAGTAAAGTGTAATTTATTCCTGTGATTTAATTCTGATATATTTTTGCTATTTAAAATGGTTGTTTTCTATGGGAACACACTTTAAAACGCAATTTATTCCTGTCATTTAAATCTGATATATTTTTGCTATTTTAAATATCTGTTTTCTATGTGAATATATAGTAAAGTGTAATTTATTCCTGTGATTTAATTCTGATATATTTTTGCTATTTAAAATGGTTGTTTTCTATGGGAACACACTTTAAAACGCAATTTATTCCTTTCATTTAAATCTGATATATTTTTGCTATTTTAAATATCTGTTTTCTATGTGAATATACAGTAAAGTGTAATTTATTCCTGTGATTTTCAGCATCATTACTCCAGTCTTCAGTGTCACATGATCCTCCAGAAATCACTCTAATATGAGGATCTGATTCTCAAGACACATTTGAGTAATGATGCTGAAAATTCACAGGAATAAATTACACTTCACTACATATTCACTTGGAAAACAGATGATTCACATTATAAAAATATTTCACTATTTCACTGTATTTGTGATCGAATAAAAGCAGCTTTGGTGAGCAAGCATTAATCAAAATTACAGAATCACCCACTCTTCAACGAAGTTCTGCTGCGGTCCGATGACTGATCCGGGTCTGCAGATCCTGATCCACGCGATGGCTTCGGCTGCGGTCATTCTGAAGTGCTTCATCATGTAACAGCCAATCAGAGTCCCCGTTCGGCCCAGACCCGCTGAAACACACAGTGGTTACAGTGGCAAGCCCTCACAGTCATTAAAGAAAGATGAACATGGATAAAAAGCATAATAGTTGCTCTTTAAAGGAGTAGTTCATTTTTTTAAAAAAAACTTTTGTTGATAATTTACTCACCCCCGTGTCATCCAAGATGTCCATGTCTTTCTTTCTTCAGTGGAAAAGAAATGAAGGTTTTTGATGAAAACATTCCAGGATTTTCTCCATATAATGGACTTCAATGGGGTCCAAACGGTTCAAGGTCCAAAAGAGAGTTTCAGTAAAGCTTCAAAGGGCTTTAAATGATTCCAGACGATGAATAAGGGTCTTATCAAGCGAAACGATCACTCATTTAATAAATAAATAACAAAGTTTAAGTTTTATAAACTCAAATGCTCGTCTTGCTCTGTTCTGTGATGCGCGTTCGTGACTCGTTCGAACTCGTTCATCAAAATGAACAAATCTTTTTTTTGAATCGTGACTCTCCTGTTTGAACTCTTTCATCAAAATGAACAAATCTTTTTTTGAATCATTGAATCAAATGACTCAAAAAAGATTTGTTCGTTTTGATGAACGAGTTCGAACAGTAGAGTCACGAACGAGCATTTGAGTTTATAAAACTTAAACTTTGTTATTTATTTATTAAATGAGTGATCGTTTCGCTTGATAAGACCCTTATTCATCGTCTGGTGTCGTTTAAAGCCCTTTGAAGCTGCACTGAAACTCTCATTTGGACCTTGAACCGTTTGGACCCCATTGAAGTCCATTATATGGAGAAAATCCTGGAATGTTTTCATGAAAAATCTTACTTTCTTTTCGACTGAAGAAAGAAAGACATGGACATCTTGGATGACATGTCTTTTAAGTTTCTTTAAAAGTGAACTGCTCCTTTAACCGCACCTTTACAGTGGACCGCGATGGCGCCGTCGGCGTTCTCGCAGATGTTCAGGAACTTGGCGACGATGGCATCATTCGGCGTACTCCCATCCACAAAGAACAGGTCGTGGTGTTTGAAGCCCATGTCTGTGAAACGCTTGGCGTCGTACATCTTCTTGTTGAGCCGGATGATGTTGGTGACGTTGTGCTTCCTGAAGTACGGGAAGTACGCCTCCGGGGCATGAAGAGGGTATCCTAGAGGAAAAGAGAGAGTAATCCAGAACAGTTTCACACAGATTACTCAGTCAGAAATAAAGTTTACTCTCCCCGACGTCATCCGAGATGTTCATGTCTTTCTTTCTTCAGTGGAAAAGAAATTCAGGTTTTTGAGGAACACACTCCAGGGTTTCTCCATATAATGGACTTCAATGGGGACCAAACGGTTCAAGGTCCAAATGAGAGTTTCAGTGCAGCTTCAAAGTCTCGACACGATCCAGCCGAGGAATAAGAGTCTGATCTAGACAAACCTGATCTAGACAAATTCTGGTCAGATGCGAGATGAAACTCACATCTGACCTTCGACCCATTGGACCCCATTGACGTCCATTATATGGAGAAATCCTGGAGTGTGTTCCTCAAAAACAGTCATTTCTTTTCCGACCGAAGAAAGAAAGACATGAACATCTCGGATGACGTCGGGGAGAGTAAATTATGAGGAAGTGAAACCGTAATAATCATTTAAAGTGACACCATACACACCATTCTCAATTTTACTCTTCGGATGAGGGCCGCTGAAAGCCAAAAACTTCCCTGGAATGATCCAGTTAAAATCTCCATTTTCTGCCCGCTGGAAAACAACATTAAAGTCTCCATGAAATCAAAATGAACATAATAGTTCTTTTTTTGCACTGTAATCAGAATAACTCCCTCTTCTCTGATGATGTGGGCGGGGCTATAACCTGTCACTCACATGAGATCATCTAACCATCCAATCAATTTCCCACATACAAAATCACTTTGTTCTTCACTCAGATATAAAGCACTAGCGCAACTTCCCTTTAAAGACGCGTCAAATGTGAAGTGTGAGATTAAACTTTACTCAAAGCTCACCTCATAATGCTCGTATTCCTCCACATTAAACTGGGAGAAATCCAGCCAGCCGAACTGCAGAGCCTGAAACACAACGCATGCCATCAGCAGGAATAGTGAGCATGTCTGATGAAGCTGCAGGATCGGGATTACCTTGTGAACGCCAAGTAGACAGTCAAGAATATTCAGGTTGTACATGCAAGTTCCAAAAGACGCATCTCTGTTGAACGTAACGGAAAATTAAGTCAGAGATTATGCTTTTTAAATAGGCCGTTTTTATTTTTCCTGAGGTCCACATGCGACACGGGCCTCGTTTACACTGTCAGTGAAATGTGACACAGATTGGATGTGTTATAAATCACATATGTGCACAATGCGACTCAACTTTGCATATATCACAAAGCCAGCATCAAGCATATATCGCGTTCATCGGTGCAAGAACGCCCTTTAAAGGAGTAGTTCACTTTTAAAAAAAAACTTTTGCTGATAATTTACTCGCCCCCATGTCATCCAAGATGTCCGTGTCTTTCTTTTTTCAGTCGAAAACAAATTAAGGTTTTTGATGAAAACATTCCAGGATTTTCTCCATATAATGGACTTCAATGGGGACCAAACGGTTCAAGGTCCAAATGAGAGTTTCAGTGCAGCTTCAAAGGGCTTTAAACGACACCAGACGATGAATAAGGGTCTTATCTAGGACCCTTCGAGTCATGACTCGAAAAAAGATTTGTTCGTTTTGATGAACGAGTTCGAACAGGAGAGTCACGAACGTTCACAGAACAGAGCAAGGCGAGCATTTGTGCTTATAAAACTTAAACTTTGTAATTTATTTTTTAAATGAGCGATCGTTTCGCTTGATAAGACCCTTATTCATCGTCTGGAATCGTTTAAAGCCCTTTGAAGCTTCACTGAAACTCTCATTTGGACCTTGAACCGTTTGGTCCCCATTGAAGTCCATTATATGGAGAAAATCCTGGAATGTTTTCATCAAAAACCTTCATTTCTTTTCCACTGAAGAAAGAAAGACATGGACATCTTGGATGACATGGGGGTGAGTAAATTATCAGCAAAAGTTTTTTTTAAAGTGAACTACTCCTTTAAGCATGCGCGATGTTTCGTACATTCGGCCTATATGTCAAGTGTAAACACATGAATCGGATCCGGGTCACAATTGAAAAAATCTGAATCAGAATTGGGCATCGAGACCTGCAGTGTAAACGAGGCCTTGTTGTACTTAGATACCTCATAATAATATGCATTTTCTTAAATAATATAGGGGGTAAATTTCAGTTTTTACCGAAAAGGAAGATATGATGCATTTTGAGAGACGAGAAGGCTGTATGCTTCTTCTGGTGTTTTCTGTAGATGCATTACCTGAAAAACAATAGTGAGCCTTCAACATCTGGCAGAACTACAAACACAGTTTAACATGTTATTAATAATGTTTGAGCATTTCATCAGATCGCACTTCCCTAAAAGGGGAAATAAACAGTAAATATAAAGTTAAACTGGGAAACTCACAGCATAAGAGCCGATCAAATACGCAGCATTGGCTTGTTTCTTTCTGTCCCCACAGGTATAAAACACGATTTTCTTCTTTGCATGAACACAAGACTGTTGGATTAGAAAAGCACACATTCAAAAGCAAATCTTTGAAATGATTCAGACACTGCATGCTCACTAGTAGAACAGTGCAACGTTGCATTTTATGTGCCAGTCTAATGAAGCGTCATTACCTTCAGCTTCTTGTTGAGCTTGCAACAGAAGCGATAAAACATGGCGAGGTTGAGCGGGCCAAAGTCTGCATAGAAGCTGTTCAAATATAACAATCAGAGAGGTCAATGATAAACATCTGGTGCAATGCACTAGAAACTAGACAGGCTATTCTGACGCTGAGAAATGAAGAAAAAAAAAATGGCTTGATTGTGGGATTGTGTGTTTTTCTTTCTATTGTTGTAATACACAAAAAAGTTTACATGCATGCATGAATAAATACATACACATGTATTAATGCATCTATATACAAGTGAAACTTGAAAAGTAGAACATGGTGCAAAAGTTCATTTATTTCAGTAATTCAACTTAAAACAAGCATGCAAAGTGAGATATTTCAAGCCTTTATTTGTTAGAATTTTGATGATTATGGCTTACAGATATGAAATTCAAAATTAGAATATTGCGAAAAGGTTTTTTCATATCTGTAATCCATAATCACCACAATTATAACAAACAAAGGCTTGAAATATCTCATTTGCATGTAATGAGTCTATATAATATATTAGTTTCACTTTATAAGTTAAATTACTGAAATAAATGAACTTTTGCACCATATTCTAATTTTTCGAGTTTTATCTGTACATGCATATATTTGTAAACTTATGATTGCAATGTGCAAAATTGTATTAATGCATTTATATATATATATATATGTGTGTGTGTGTGTGTGTGTACAGTGTATGTATATATATATATATGCATAAATTTAGTCATGCATACATAAATTTACAAAATGGCTCATTGTACGATATAGTGAGAATATGGAGGAAAAAACAGCTTATTTTTTATTCAAACTGAGCAAAAATATATACAGCAGATACTTTCATAAAATGCATATAAAAATCAATATCTGTAAATAGTATGTCTTAGCAAGATTATATTTAAATGCTTAGTTTCATAATCAAAGCTCTGTAATATTAAAACATATAATGCAATGATGATCCTTTCTCAAAGGCCTGACGATCATATTTGATACTTGGCAAAAAGACCATGAGCAGATAGTGTGTGCAATTATTTTGATCATGTAAGAGGCCTTATCACTTATTAAATATGATAATGTAGCATTACGTGTATTAGAATGTCCCTAATGAGCCATAGACTGTGTTTTAAAGGTAAACCTCTCTTACTTCTCATAGGAGAGCTCTTCATCTATGCAGAAACAGTGTCTGTCAGGAGAGCTCTTCACCTTCTGAGGAAGAAGAGCAAAATACAGCTGATCTGAAAGACACAAAGTGCACATGATGAAGGAAACCAAACTATTCTGTAATCTCTCATGCATTTCTCCACGCGGTATATTAATGTAAACACATCTGACTGCATCGATTGGTCCGAGAGATTTGAAATTGAATCCGCGTACCGGAAGTGAGTTAAAAGACAAACACATACTGATCCGGACCACAAAATTAAAAGTAAAAGGCCATTTAAAAACAAAATAAATACGAGCATCACCTTTAATGACTTCGATGCAGTTTGACAGATCGCAGGTTTCTATGAAAACGTTGTTCCGGTGCATTTTAATTTGAATCTTGGTTTAGTTTTAATCTAAATCCACACTACATTTACACATACAAAAAAAATAGTAAAATTTAATTTCCGTCGACACTTAATGAAGAAATCGACTCGAGTGTGTCATAGAGAATTATGCGACAAGAAAGTAAAAATACTTAATGTTTACGCGTTGAACTTGAATTTAAAACAATACTGATCCGCTTTGACTCTTTATAGTTGTAAATAACATTAACCAGCAATAGCGATCTTTCTCTCTTGCTCCTGAAGTCTGAATAAAGTTCAAAATCCGATTTAAAAGCCTTTTCCTCATCTTTGTCAACACCTGATTGGCTCACAATCGCACCGCCGACACGTCAATCACAACTAGGTCCCTCCTCTCAGAATTTAACGGTAGCCCTCAGAGGGCTGGTCAAAAGAAACGATTTTTAGGATTTTCCGTAGAGTGTTTCTTTGTTTAAAAACACATTTCCACTCATTTTCATTGCTGTAACGTAAAAAAAATTAGGCACATTTGCTGAATAATCTAACTTATGCAGATTAAAAAAAACTTTTCCGGTCCCTGATTGGTTCACGGGCGTACCACTGGACACGTCAAGCATATTAGGCCCCTCCCTTCACAGAATTTAAACTAAACAGTAGGGAGCATTCGACTCTGATTGGAACGCTGCCCGAGCCGTTGCTAGGAGAGAATGGTCGATTGGCCAATAAGATTTCTCTATTTTTTTTTTCGCTTTGATTGACTATTTATTACACTCATTATTTTTCAGTGATTTACATTCAGCGAACAGAACAAAGAAGATCATTCAGCCCTTGAACAGGCAAAATTAGTAGTTAATAGTGACGTTTTAATTACTCTCATATTTAAGCAGTTTTTAATCTCCATAAAAAACCCCAAATTAACCCCTGACAGGAATTATAACACACTACTTTATGACCCCGATGTTGGTTCTACTTTATGAGATCATTATGGCAGCGTCTGTGGTTTGTTTACCTGTGATATGAACGTAAATCTCGCTCTTGGACTCCGTCTGGCCGCACAGAGAAGCGCAGAGTCTTTTCCTCGACTCGCTCCGTCGCTCGCTCTTGCGCTTCATACTTCTCTAGGCATGCAAAGATGGCGTTTCAAACGGGAATGTGCGATGAAAGTGCGTTATTGTGCATAGTCCAGCTTGTAACAGCTCCATGCGCTGCAGATCGAAGTATATTTGAGCCAGTTGTCCTGCGAGTGACGTATGGAAGGCAAGTTTCTAAAAGCCTTGCGAGTGACGTCACTGCGCCACCATCCATCCTGCTGCCCAACATACGGGTACTGACAGAACTTTAACCCGTCACGAAACTAGACACAAACATTAGGTTTTACGATTGTTTGTATTGTTTTTATGATTTCATATCATTCTCATATATATTTCAAATTAGTTTTATCCTAAAATTCTTAGAAAACGAATGTGTAAACAAGTTGTGTTCCTAATCTAAAGTTCATAGTGCAAAAAGTGAAACGCTAAAAGGTAATGTAACGCGTCCGAATAATGCCTAATTTATGATGATTACTAAAATGTGATCGGGGGGAAAGAGCATTAAAAACCCTTACTGGGACACTGACAGCTTTTTCTTTGTCAAATGTCTTATTTTCTTGTCATTAGAGTTTGGAATTGAAACTTAAACTGGACATATATGGATCTGGATTTAAATGTAAATACATACATGCATGCAGATAGTGAAAGAATAGATGTATAGCTGCTTCTGAATACATGCATACATTCATGTGTGCATTTATACATTAATACATATATGCATTCATAAAATACCTGCATGCATGCACTCATACCATGATTCATACATACATGCATGCATTCAAACATACATGCATGCATTCATACATACATTCATGAAATACCTGCATTCATACATAAATGCATGCATTCATTCATAAAATAATGCATTCATTCATAAAATAATGCATTCATACATACATTCATGAAATACCTGCATTCATACATACATACATGCATGCATTCATACATAAATGCATGCATTCATTCATAAAATAATGCATTCATACATACATGCATTCAAACATGCATGCATACATTCAAACAAACATGAAAACTGGTACATACAAACATGCATACATACATTCATACATGCATGCATACATTCAAACATGCATACCGGTACATACAAACATGCATAGTATACATTCTTATATCGAAGCATATACATACATTCATGCGTAAATACATATATAAATACATAAATACAAACACACATATATACAAAAATGGAGATGGGGTGGCGGAAAATTTAGAATTGTGGTTGTGGTAAGGACTGACTTGTGGAAGAGATTGAGAGAAAATGATGATGAAGATGCACACTCAGACTTGAGTGAAGCGACACCAGGGTTGCTGCAGCAGACTGGTGTAAAGTACACCAGAGTATGAATAGGTGTATATCCGCTTCGCTCCAGTAGGGGTGAAAAGATGCCAAAGATGCCTCTCAAACTCTACCATGCATTATATTTCTTTTAGTTAAATAAGACACATTCTTCTTTTCTGTGAATATGCACATGTATATTTTATTAATGTTTATTGTGTAACTTCTACATGTGTATAAGTTTTTTTCTGTGAATTTCTCTTCTGTAAAGCACTGCTATTAAAATAAAATAAAGCTTTACTAGCACACATATACAGTATATTATTTATTTATTTATTTATTGAAATTCAAGACAATATAAAACAAATTGTAATTTAGGACAGAGATAAAAACAATGATCCTCAGCAGTGAAATGGCTTGTTCCTATTCAACATACATATAATATAAAAACAATATAATACAACGATATTGAGCTGTTATATTATAACAGCTACAAGCATAGAGTGCAGATCTATCATGATTTTTTTTTTTTTAGATATCAATGATTTTCGGGCCATCACTGAAGTCCAATGTGTGAAGACCTGCTAACTGAAGCAACCAGTTGATCGGCATGTGGTCTAACCGATTCATGTCAAAATGGGCAAAATGAACCTCTGGACCTGTGAAATAAAACAATAAATATTAAGATATGGTGAAGAAGATATAGAAATGACAGCATTTATTTAGAAAACTCGTCACCTGGGCCTACAATAAGGGCTCCACCCTGCTGCAGCGGATCTCCTTGAAAGTCAAAAGCGGGGCTGGTCATGGCGCGCCACATACTTCTCAGACTGCCAATCAGGAGACTGGACTTCACATGTGGACTGTTGGAAGCTACAAATGCGGATGAAGATAGGTTAAATTCTCAAATTTGAATGGAAACCAAGCTATGCACATAATTGAAAAAAATGCATAAAAGATTTGTGAATAAAGCAGCGTTTCCATTTCATGTGTTCAAGAGAACAAAATCATCACTTCCTGGGAAATTGGTGCAAAACACTGTATCTGTATCAATTTTTCTTTTTTATGCGTGCATGCATGTACGTGTGCTTGCATGTTTGTATTTATGTATGTATATACTGTACAGTATGTACATGCATGTATGAGTGCATATGCATGCATGTTTTAATGTATTTATGTATGTATGCGTGCATTTATGAATGAATGCATTCATTTATTTTTTTCGCTCCATCATAGATGAGTTGGTCTCAGAAAAATCACTCTTATCACACACTTCGACTCCTGCGTTTCAGAAACACCAAACCAACAATAGAGACGCTGTGATGCCATTGGTCCGCTGGTTACTCCACTTATCCAATCACAGCTGAGGTTTTTGATGGATTTATTTAGTAAACGTGTTTCCATCACAGTTTATCCGCATGTCTTCTTATCGGATAAAACAATAATCCACCTCAAGAAGTTTTTTAATGCACTTTTTCTTCTTTTTTTTAAATGCACCAAAAACGTGCATGCAAATGGGTAGATGGAAACACACCTACTGATTAAAATAAATGCACCAATCAAACCAATCTTTCTTTGGCATGCTAATCTAATAGAAAGTAGGGGAAATTTACAAAATGTGCAGGCATGTTATGTATAAAAACTGAAATATGTTAGTGAAATCCCCTCTAAAATCAAGCTTCGGTGGATCTTACGTGTCTCCATGTACGTCTCTCCTCTTCTCATTCCAAGTTTTTTATAAATCTGTCTCTCTGGATCAACATATATCTCATGAGGATAGCCTGTCAGAGAGCAGAACCCCTACGACATAAAGAGATTCACTGATATTTATCAGTTTTAAAGTGTAATGATTTTGTGTCATCATACAAAACTAAAACAATAATTATGCATGTGCTTAAGACTAGAAGGAGGGTGTTGTGATTGTGAACCAAACTGAATGGTGTTATGTAATCAAAACTACTTGACACTCTGACTGTTGCATGTTATATTTATGAATTTATAAATTATTTTCAAAAACAGAATTTTTGAAAAGTCGCTTATATTGTTAGCTTAACATTAATAAACACATCCTACCTCGATATGAGAATACGACGACTGTCCAATCACTACCAATCTAATATTTGATTCCTACATTTGTTGAAGGAGATAAAAGAAAGACACATAGTTTACAATAAATACATTTGTATTTATTAATCTTGTTAATTAATAATAATCCAGCTGTTCATGTTTGTTCACAGTGCATTAACTAATGCTAACAAATACAACTTTTAATTTTAATAACGTATTACTAATGTTGAAATTGATCTAATAAATGCTGTATAAGTATTGTGCATTCTTAGTTCATGTTAACCTTACATAATAACCTTATTGTAAAGTGTTACCATTATATTCTGACCAGAAATATATGATTATTGACACATGATTGATCAAACAAAGCAGAAGTGCTGTTATCTTCCTGACCTGCAACATGTACTGCGGTATTTTCCCCAAATCCTCCACGTATTCTTTGCATGTGTAACACAAGAAGTTCTGCAACATAATTGAGAAGCACAATCAGAATGACATTTGCACACAACATAAACACACACACACACACACACCGGCTGTCATGAGTGTCTCACCCGCACGAAAACGATGATTGCTTTGCTGTGTTGATGCAAACTGTTGAAGGTTTTACACACACCGTGTCGATCATAAATCCAGCAGTCGCTGACAGCAGACACACACAGATCGTGTGGATCCCGTGTGCGGTTCTCCTGTTGTCCAGCACGCGCGATCTGACCCTGTTGAGTTATCGGGAGAACGGGAGCCATTTTTAGGAAAGTTTGTTCGCCACGCCCATTCCTGCTGGAGCATGTACACATAAAGGACACCCGCCCATTTGCATTCATTTATGACATTATTTCTGGTTCAGTGTTGGAGAAAGTTACTTTTAAATGTAATGCATTGCAATAGTTGTGTTACTCCTTAAACATGAGCCGAAGTAATTCCCTAGGCTACTCACTTATTTGAAAAATGCAACTCAGATGTTTTGTTGTAAATTTAAAAGTGATGCATTACTTTACAAGTCACTTGGAAAAGCAATCTGATTACGTAATTTTCCCAATTTCAAATATTTTAGCGGAATAGTAAACTTGTTTCCACGAGAATAAAACATTTCAAAAGATAATTGCAACTTTTTTATCACACAATTGCAAGTTTAGGCCTACATCTTTCAATTTTGACTTTTCTCTCTCGCATTTCTGACTTATAACATGCAATTGTGAGTTACATGTCGCAGTTCTAACATCTTCTTTTCTAATCTTTTTTTCCCTTTGCAATTGCGAGATATAAAGTCCAATTCTAAGGGAAAAAAGAATCACTTTATATCACAGAATCAATATTTTTTTTACAATTTTACCTTTAAAACATGCCGTGGTTTATACCATGCAATTCGGACTTTATATTTAGTTGATGCTTTTTAAAACTGTGAATTTGTAACAGTATATTGAAATCCTCATTATTATTATTATTGTTCATGGACACTGGTGGTAACAATGAACAAATTTCATTTTTATGTGTGAGTCAGTGAGTGAGTGACGAATAAAAGAACTGTACGTGGCTCGTCAAAATCGAATCATCCGAACCGATTCTTTTTTTTTTAATTTTTTTTTTTTTTTTACTTTTTTCACATTTGTTTTTCTTGGGTTTTTTTTGAGCATCCCAACATCCCAACTCCGCATCAGTGACGTCACGAGGTGTGGATTATTTGTACAGTAATTCATAAAAGTAAATTTAATCATTCTAAGCCTTGTTTAAAGGGTTTTTTTTTGGCTGATTTTATGTTGTATATTGAGTCTCTTAAATGTATAGATAATAAGAAATGCTCTGACACAATTGTTTTTGCTAAGGAACTGAAAATAATTGAAGTGTAAAGAATTATTTGTTTCTCTTCTATCCTCAATACTGTCTTGGTTCGCAACTTCTCGTAGATATTTTATTTATAAATAGTTAAATTTAGTCCCTATATTATTATTATATTTTTTGTTCTTTTTTTTCCTTTTAATTTAGTCTCTAGTCCTTTTAATTTATTTATGTCAAACTAATTTTGTGAAGTCTTTGATTGTTGTCTTTTTGGATGTCATGTTATTGTTTGTATGTTTGTATAATGTCTAATAAAAAAAAAATAAATAAAAAAGTAAAGCAAAAGACACTTAAGGAAATACAAAGCATAATTTAGTAGCCTATCATAACAGCAACACGAAAAGTGGAAATGATGACATCAATCGTTGAAATTATTACATAATAACATGACTTGTAATGTCAAAATTTCTCATTTACTTTTTTTTTGAAAAAAAATCTCATTTACTTTTTTTAATTTCTCAATTTTTATCTTATAATTATGCCCTCATCATAATTTCCATGTCGTATGTCATAATTACAAAGTTTTCTGTCTTATTTTCGACCATAGCATGTCATAATAATTTTGGCTTTAATCTTAAAATTATAATTTACCATGTCATAATTAATATTTTTTATTCCATAATTATTATTTACCAGACCTTATGTGGAGGAAATGGAAAGATGAATAAAAACCTGTTTGCGAAAGCTTACTTTCACGTTGATATTATTACTAAAAAAGTAACATGATGTCGAATCCATCCTGTTACAGTACAAATATTTACATCAAGCGTTCATTCGCAAGTTTGCAAGTGTTACGTTTGTATTAAAAGAGTTCCCTTTAAAGCACGGATGATGATTGGCCCTCCGCTTCTAACTGACGTTTCGCCTGGCGAATGAACAGCCTCTCTCGTCTCGAGCTGTGGGCGGGATTTCCTCTGTTATTTGAAATCCGGAAGTGTTTTAAAACATTCTAGCAGGTTGCGTTTGCGGTGCGTTCGCTACGCTTCAGTTTCTGTTTCGCGCGGATTATGAGAGCGCGGGAAGAAGGTGCTGAGGGTCGCGCGAGCTGGTGAGGTTTGGCGCGTTTTATTATGGCAGTTATTCAGTCTTGGTTGTTTTCTCATGAGGGAGTTCAATGGCGTCGTCCGCCACTATCACTCAATGAAACACAACAACACTCGGTCAGCAGCTCCACACAGCCGTGTGTAAACAGTGACATTCATTTGGGAATGTTTATATGGTCCCTGCTGAGACATAACACACATTATACCAACCAGATAACTGAAAATATGCTGGTCTATATATTCATTATCCATACAAAAGTACTTGGTTGTGGTATATAGATGACTCTGGTCTTCAGGGTATTTACATTTGGTAAAAACCCAATGGTAGGCTACTATCATATTGGTATTTTGTCTATAAAACAATATTAAATGGAGAGACTCATAAAGCATTGACCTTCCTCTTCCTCATCTGTGTGTTTGCAAGGTATTCAGTGACTTCAGTGTGTTTCCTTGTAGTGTAAATCTGAAAAATGTGTTTGAAACGATTTTCATTGCAACATAAACATGACTTTGTTTAAATGTAAGAGTCAAAATCTCATTTTCAGTGTTTATTTAGTTCTGAGGTAAATGCGAACTGCAGAAATCTGATTGAGGAAGCATCACTGATCTAGTTTGGAAAGCAATAATGAAATTGTCAATTTTGTCTCTTATTTGAGCTGCAAAAATGACTGTTGTCAAACATGTTTCCCAAACACTCCTGTCTGTTATTGGTCTCTCAAAGACATAAGCCACTGATTGAGTCAGAAGTTGATCAATGCACTGTTTTGTTTCATAATTCAGTGTTCAACTCTAGTCATAACTATGAGAAAATTCTGTCATATCCTCCCACATTATCGTTATTATGCTTTTGCAAAACACAGAAGACCCAAGAAAGTTAGAAAAAAATGGCGTAAATAAATCTTTTACTTTTCAAGCCACTGGCGTTTGACTTGATTTTAATGAGTCAAGTCACTTGTAGTGCTTTAATATATTTGATTTCGTTGATTGTGTTTTATTTTGTACTTATGATATGTTGTTAAATATTTAAGGTGTATCTTTCTGCCATATAATAGCCGGTGATGCTGATATGGCAATAAACTAGGGCTGTCAAAACGATTAATCACGATTAATCACATCCAAAATAAAAGTCTGTGTTTACATAATATATGTGTTGGCACTGTGTATAATTATTTTAGGTATATAAATACACACACATGCTTGTATATATTTAAGAAATATTTTCATGTATATTCTGTATATGGATTTATATATAATTTATATTACATATAAATATAAATATTTTATATATAAATAATAATTTTTTTCTTAAATATCCATGCATGTGTGTTTTTATATATATATACAAAATAATTATACACAGTGCCCCCACATATATTATGTAAACACAAACTTTCATTTTGAAAGCGATTAATCGTTTTGACAGCCCTAGTAATTTCTCTCTCTCTCTGTTGAATCTAGAGTCGATCGACGTGAATCATCATCATCTATATGGGCCATCTTTTCTCCAAAAATGGTTACAGCCTGAAGAAGAAAACACGGAAGCTGCGCAAGAAGAAGCGGCGGAGGAACTGCTTCCTTCAGGGTCCCTGCATGCTGTGCTTCATCGTCCACGGCCCCAGCGCGAGCATCGAGGACGACTGGCCCTTCGAGGCGGCCAAACTCGCCGAGCGCTACGTGTCCCTGAACTCGCCCGAGGAGTGCGCCGCGTTCCTCCTGTCTCCGGGAGAGCTGGGCATCTGGGAAGGCCAGGGTCGGGGTCTGCTGTCCGCCAAGCTAATCGGGCCCCCGGCGCTCTTCTGCGTGGACTATTCGGAAATGGTGTGCAAGCGCAAGTGTGCTGATCTGCAGCGGTGTTCGCCCCGCAAGCAGCCGCGCTGTGCCTTCCAGGAGCCCATGGAGAACGAGGAGCGAGGAGACGCCGGGGCTCCCGAGAGCCAGTGCTTGCTTCGCCCGTCCTCTTCGAATTCTTCTTCTTCTCCTTCGGACGGGTCCGGTGTGGCGTGGCGTACAGATGCTAGCGGGGCCGCCGACGCCTCGTCCTCATGCTCCTGCCAGCTGTCCCAGAACGAGGGATCGGAGGAGGGAAAGAGCGCTGAGAACACAGACACGTCACACGTTAACCAGCTGCCCTCCTCCATACTGCTCAAGGTCTGTGTAAAAGTGCATCTGTCCATCATAAAAGTGCATCTGTACATCATAAAAGTGCATCCGTCCATGATAAAAGTGCATCTGTACATCATAAAAGTGCATCTATCCATCATAAAAGTGCATCTATCCTTGATAAAAGTGCATCTGTCCATCATAAAAGTTAATCTATCCATCATAAAAGTGCATCTGTCCATCATAAAAGTGCATCTATCCATCATAAAAGTGCATCTGTCCATCATAAAAGTGCATCTGTACATCATAAAAGTGCATCTATCCATCATAAAAGTGCATCCGTCCATGATAAAAGTGCATCTGTCCATCATAAAAGTGTATCTATCCATCATAAAAGTGCATTTATCCTTGATAAAAGTGCATCTGTCCATCATAAAAGTTAATCTATCCATCATAAAAGTGCATCTGTCCATCATAAAAGTGCATCTATCCATCATAAAAGTGCATCTATCCATCATAAAAGTGCATCTGTCCATCATAAAAGTGCATCTGTCCATCATAAAAGTGCATCTATCCATCATAAAAGTGCATCTATCCATGATAAAAGTGCATCTATCCATCATAAAAGTGCATCTATCCATCATAAAAGTGCATCTGTCCATCATAAAAGTGCATCTATCCATCATAAAAGTGCATCTATCCATCATAAAAGTGCGTCTGTCCATCATAAAAGTGCATCTGTCCATCATAAAAGTGCATCTATCCATCATAAAAGTGCATCTATCCATCATAAAAGTGCATCTGTCCATCATAAAAGTGCATCTGTCCATCATAAAAGTGCATCTATCCATCATAAAAGTGCATCTGTCCATCATAAAAGTGCATCTATCCATCATAAAAGTGCATCTATCCATCATAAAAGTGCATCTGTCCATCATAAAAGTGCATCTGTCCATCATAAAAGTGGTGTGTGATGTGTCCTCAGGTGTTCTCGCACCTGTCGGTGAAGGAGCGCTGTCTCGGTGTGTCTCTGGTGTGTAAATACTGGCGTGATCTCTGCTTAGACTTCCAGTTCTGGAAGCAGATCGACCTCAGCGGCCTCCAGCAGGTTTGTGCTGCTCTCTTCTGCTTGTGTGTAGAACTGTGTTACTCATACATCTATTGGTGTGTTTCACAATATTCTGTTTTTTCCGAGTTTCACCTGTATGCATGTCTGCTATATTATTGCAGGAGTAAAACTGTGTGTTGATTTGTGGTTTTAATCCATGTAAACTGTTGATGGCGCTGTGTGTGGTCTCCCTGACGGCAGGTGAAGGACGATCTGCTGGTGAAGATCGCGTCCCGGAGGCAGAACGTGACCGAGATCAACATCTCGGACTGCAGGAACGTTCAGGATCACGGCGTCTGCTCTCTGGCGGCGAACTGTCCCGGGCTGATCAAGTACACGGCGTACCGCTGTAAGCAGCTGAGCGACGTGTCCCTGTGCGCCGCGGCCGTGCACTGCCCGCTCCTGCAGAAAGTGCACGTGGGGAACCAGGACAAGCTCACCGACCACGCGCTCAGACTGGTGAGACGCTCTCACACACACCAGCGCTGTCACTTTACGCGCCGAAATCCATCGGACCAACCAACACAAGTTTCGAAAACGAAAATAGGGAATCAATTTTAACATTTTTTTTTTATATACCATAAATGTGATCAATACAGGACACAGAACATGTAGGACGCTGGAAAATCATCATTTTGGATCATTTTCGTCATTTTCATTTTGGACGCTGGATCATTTTTATATTTGATAGCAGTTTTACTGAATAAACGGTAACACTTTACAATAAGGTTCATTAGTTAACATTAGTTAACTACATTAGTTAGCATGCACTAATATTAACTAATGTGAAATAATGAACATTATTGTAAAGTGTTACCGAATAAACTTAATTTCTTACTTTATCTTTGTGAAGAAGCATCATTGCTCAACTGTCTCAGATGACCACGTCATTTCCTGTAACTTCTGCTGGGTCCAATTCATGACCTCACCACTAGATGCCGCTAAAAATTACACACTCCGCCTTTAATTAAAGAGGACTCATTTTTACTTGATAGGAAAACATGCATATTTGAATGCGAAAAATGAGATGTTTATAAAAAACGCATCATAAAATATTAACGTTCAATTGAGAAGAAAAAGAACGATTGGTTTGATTAAATGTGCATTTATTATAATCAGTGGCTGTGTTTCTATCTGCCGATTTTTACGCACATTTTGGTATATCGTTTGAAAAAATTGCCAAGATGTGCATAAATTAATTTAAAAATAAATTAAAATAAAACTTGATTTTTTTTCCCAACAATATCTTTATTTCCAAACATAATAACACTAACATAAACTCAAAAACCCCACAACCCACAGAACTTTGTCCATCAGAGTCAGACTATCCGAAACATGACCTCATAACCCCAATAACAAATAAAATGAATAACTAAAAACAAAGGAAACAAAAAAATACAATAAAATAATAAACAAATGCTACATGAAAATAAATAAATAAATAAATATTACTAAATTTTACTAAATAAAACTTGATTTAAAAAAAGTGGAATATTTTGTGTTTACCTATGGAAGTTAAATAATATCCAATTTTATTGAATTGCACTAATTAAAAAAAATATGCATTGCATTAATTGTTTATTAAAATGCAATGCATTTTGTTTTCAGTTAGTGCAATTCAACAAGCATTTTTGTTTGAAATACATTTAGGCATTATTTTACTTGCATAGGTAAACTAACAAAATATTTCACCTTTAATTTTCTTCCATGTCATGTGACCATAAACTGAGGGTTTTATTGAAATATTAACTTAAAATTAGGGCTGTCAAAATGATTAATCACGATTAATGGCATCCAAAATAAAAGTTTGTGTTTACATAATATATACGGGGGCACTGTGTATAATTATTTTATATATATATATATAAATACACACACATGCTTGTATATATTTAAGAAATATTTTCATGTATATACTGTATATAGATTTATATATAATTTATATTATATAAATATAAATAATTTAAATATAAATAATGTTTTTTTCTTAAATATACAAGCATGTGTGTTTTTTTTATATATAATAATTATACTCAGTGCCCCCACATATATTATGTAAACACAAACTTTTATTTTGTATGTGATTAATCGCAATTAATTGTTTTGACAGCCCTACTTAAAATCACAGCGGGGACTTGCCGTATACAACTATGCCGCTGTATCTAATCATATCGCTGCATTGAACATTTGAAGACAGTGTGTGTGTGTGTGTGTGTGTGTGTGTTTTGTGCAGTTGGGCGAACACTGTAAAGAGCTGAAGGACGTTCACTTCGGCCAGTGTTACAGCATCAGTGACGACGGCCTGGTCGCGCTGGCGCAGGGATGCAACAAACTCCAGAGAATCTACATGCAGGAAAACAAACTGGTACGTGCTGTCGAGTCCGGACTCATAATGCATGAGTGATCGCTCGGGGTCAAAGGTTGACTAGTGTCTTTGTGCTTTAAATGGAAGTTGCGCTGTTTTTTTCCTCTTGCCTATTGTGTCGTATATCGACGCTTCTGGAACAGGAACAAATGTGGGCGGATGGATGATTGGATGGTTGTGGTTTGCTATTGGCTGATCTCATGTGAGTGACAGGTTATAGCCCCGCCCACATCATCAGAGAAGAGACGCTGCAAGAGGGAGTTAGTCTGACTAGGGATCATGGGCAACGATTAATCGCATCCAAAATAAAATTTTGTGTTTACATAATAGATGTGTGTGTAGTGTGTATAATTATTTTGTATATATAAATACACACACATGCTTGTATATATTTAAGAAATATTTGCATGTATATACTTTATATATATTTATACATAATTAATATTATATAAAAATTAGCGCTGTGCAAAAATTATTTGCGATTAATTGCATCCAAAATAAAAGTCTGTGTTTACATAATATATTTGTGTGTGCTGTATATAATTATTTTGTAAATACACGCACATGCATGTATATATTTAAGAAAATGTGTTATTCATATATAAAATATTTATATTTATACAATAAAGATTTTGTATTTATATATATATATACAAAATTTAAGCGCAAATAATTCTTAAATATATACATGCATGTATAGGTATTTATATATACAAAATAATTATATACAGCACACACAAATATATTATGCAAACACAGACTTTTATTTTGGATGTGATTAATCTCAATTAACTTTTGCACAGCCCTAATAAAAATATAAATATTTGATATATAAACACATTTTTCTTAAATATACACATACATGTGTGGGTATTTATATATACAAATTAATTATACACACCACACACACATATATTATGTAAACACAAACTTTTATTTTGGATGCGATTAGTCATGATTAATCGTTGCCCAAAGATGATCAGGAAGATGAATAACACTATCATTTATATTATACACGTGCAATATTAATTTAAAGTCCCCCTGTAGTCACTAATTTAATCCTTTAAAACTCATCTTTGATCACCAAAATGACATATTTAAATGTATTTCCTTGAATGTAGCTTGACACCCTTGCCTCATTAAGTATGTGGGGTTCTATGAATATGCAAATGAGCCCCGCCCCCACTCACTCACTCACTCAGCTCAGAGATCCACTGGTTAAAAACACCGCATACACATATAAACAACATTAAAAACCGGATTTTCACCACAGGGGGACTTTAAATAATGAAGATGACATGTCATGCTTGACCTGATTTAGTTTATAATAAATGTTTAATTGGATCTGTTTGATTGGTCACATGCTGAATTAGTCTGAGGTGCCAGACACAAGAAGAGAGGTTCGAGTCCAGTGTTTTTTGTTACCCATAAGCCAATGCTTTTCTCTCTCCTGTCGTGATTGAAGCACTTCTGTACATCTGTGGCTCTGTTTGTGTTCACGTTTCAGCAGTGTGTGTGTGTGTGTGTCTGTGAATAAGGACTGTTATTATCCCATCAATCTCAGATCATTTACTCTGCCTTGATTATGTTCATCATATTCAACAAATTAGCAGTCTTGATTAGTAAACCGCTCGATACAGTCTTGTTTTCCTGTGAAAATGTCCAAACACACCTAAAGCACGATCAATTAGCTTGGAGCAAAACTGAGAGAAAAACATTTGGTTATTTGTGTGTTTTTTTAACCATTGATTTTTCTTGTTTTAATGCATAAACATTAGTAAATGATTGCATGCTCCTCAAGTCTTGTTTTACAGATGTTGACTTGTTATTTTCATGTTTGTTTTGAATGCAGAATGAACGTCTGTGTGCAGCCACTAGATGTCAGTGTTGCTCCTCTAATGAGACTTTATAATGAGACTTTTGGAGATTAATTTTATTTTTACTTTACATGCAAAAGGCTGCAATAGTGTCGGTTAGTTTGAGCTCATCATTTCAGTCAGATGAAGGGTGTTTTTAATCGCTTTGCTCTTTGTAAATGAGCAAAAGAGCTCTAAATACTAATTATAACAGTATTTCTAACACTATCGTCAGATTTCCTATCATGCTTTTCCAGATGTTTGATTATTGGCCGGGAAATCGACGTGTTGAATGTTATATTGAGCTGCAAGAAAAGGCTAAAGTCAGACGCTTCATATAAAGAGGCTTTCAAGGGTTTCCTCATGTTTTATATATATAACTTCTTTGACATTAAGGGTTTTATATATAGCCAAATTGAATATTTCCCTCTCTCACTCTTTTAAAGAGACCGGTTTTACATTGTCATCTGACATATTTTTGATTGAAACTAATTACACTGAAAAAAATAATTTTAAAAATTTGAAAAATAATTGTGGCAACATATTACAAGCAATATTATTAATTAAATTGTACAAATTAGAATTAATTAGGATATTATTCTAATTTGTTCAGTTTAATAAATAATATTGCTTGTAATCTGTTGCCACAATTTTATTGATTAGATAAAGCATATTAACTTTTACAGTGTATTTAATGAGGATTTTGTTAATTTGCATCTATCAGTATTTGGTTGAATCGGTCAAACTGGCCATTATATTTCAGAATGGAGCTTGACCTTAATGTTAGTTTGATTAATTATTTGTCTATTTCATGTTAACATGAATTAATATCCTGCATTAATAGACCTAGACGACTCTTCAGTTCAGAGACGGAGCAAGTTAATTCATTTAGATGAAAGATTATGAAGGTAAACGTTGTTTTTCCTCATAACGTTCCTGAATATAGTCTTCGTGATTTCATGTTGCTCTTTGTGTCTTTGTCTTGTGGGAAGAGATGTGATTTTAGACATAAATGATATAACTGGGAGATAAAGAGATCTTTTGAGCTGAATGTCGAGGTTAATATACTTCATATTAATGCAGGATTTGCTTTAAAACAGTTTTCACTTGCGTAACATGCGTAGTATTCATTTCATCCCAGCAGTTAGATGTTTGGTTTAAATAGTTTAACATCTGTAAATAGTTATTAATCAAACTTGTAAGTAAGGCAAAAGTATGTACAAGAAAATACTACTTCAGAATTTAATGTTTAATTAAGTATTACTTGCCAAAAGAAATCTGTCCAAAAATAAAACCGCAATTAAACATGACGTTTTAAATAGTATTTTCTTATAAAACACACTCCACTTATCTTTTATTTATTATAAACTTATAGAAATCATTTAAAAACAATTTTATGAAAAGCAACTCTATGAATTTTTGATTTTATTATTGTACTAAAGCAGAAAAATACCATAAGTGTGCACATTATAAGTTCACATGCTTGTTTTTCCGAAAAGCAATGCCTCGTTATTCTGCTCTGAAACAAGCGTTCGGTGTCGGATTACCTTCGTGATCCCGCCCACTTCCCGAATTACCCAATAGTACTCCTTCCTACACCCAGAAAAGATATAAAGTCAGAATTGATTGATATAAAGTCAGAATTGATTGATATAAAGTCAGAATTGATTAATATAAAGTCGCAATTGCAAGATATAAAGTTAGTTGTGTGAATTAAATTCGCAATTGTGAGTATAAATTCAGAATTGATTGAT
Source organism: Cyprinella venusta (assembly GCA_038021265.1). NCBI lineage: Eukaryota > Metazoa > Chordata > Actinopteri > Cypriniformes > Leuciscidae > Cyprinella > Cyprinella venusta. The sequence goes on from CM075872.1 coordinate 938,133, forward strand.
ATAAAGTCGGAGTTGATTGATATAAAGTCAAAATTGCGAGATATAAAGTCAGAATTGATTGATATAAAGTCAGAGTTGATTGATATAAAGTCGCAATTGCGAGATATAAAGTTAGTTGTGTGAATTAAATTCGCAATTGTGAGTATAAATTCAGAATTGATTGATATAAAGTCGGAGTTGATTGATATAAAGTCAAAATTGCGAGATATAAAGTCAGAATTGATTGATATAAAGTCAGAGTTGATTAATATAAAGTCGCAATTGCGAGATATAAAGTTAGTTGTGTGAATTAAATTCGCAATTGTGAATATAAAGTCAGAGTTAATTGATTTAAAGTCGGAGTTGATTGATATAAAGTCTCAGTCGCGAGATATAAAGTCAAAATTGTGCGTTGTAAAGTCAGAATTGTGAGATATAAACTATTCTGAAGGGAAAAACTCACTATTGAGAATTTATATCTCACATTTCTGAGAAAAAAATGTCAGAATTTCAAGATGTAAACTTGCAATTGTGAGATAATAAGTCTCAATTCTGTCTTTTTTTCCCTCACAATTGTGACTTTATTTCTCAGATTTGCGACTTTATATCTCGCAATTGTGAGATAAAAAGCCACAATTATTATTATTATTATTTTGATCCGTGGCGGAAACACACTTCCATAGGTCGAAGCCCTGATTATAGCACTTAAACTTCAGATCTTCATGATACGTCTTAGTTTTCCCCGTCACACGGGTCAGCGTATGTGGAACAATAAGCATGTTCTTTGCAGGTCAAGCGAGGCACCGTTCGGTCTGCCCGTGACATCTGAATCCTCTCTCTCTCTCCACGGCTCCAATGCTTTCGGTGACAGATCGCACAATCGTGCAACTCGTTTACAATGAAGGCCGGGCCGTCCTCCTCCCCTCGGCCCGCTAATGGAGTAAACCGATCCCGTGTCTGTCTCTCCCAATCAATGATGAATGGGCTGATCCGCAGATGGGCCTGTTCTGCTCCTCCTCGCTCAGATAATTGAATAATTAAAATGCGTTTCAGTGCGGTCTCCGTCTTTCCCTCGGCCTCTTCCTTTAAATATCGCACTCTCCTGGAAATGTTTAAGGTGGTCTTCATTTACTCAAACCTATGGAAGCTTGTTTCCGCCATAGAATGAAAAATATAAAAGGTATTTGCGACTTTTTATCTCACAATTCAGACTTTTTTTTTCTCACAATTGCGAGTTTATATCTCGCAATTCTGACATTATTTCTCAGAATTGCGAGATATAAAGTCAGAATTGCGAGATATAAAGTCAGAATTGCGTGATATAAAGTCAGAATTGTGAGATATAAAGTCAGAATTGCGATATATAAAGTCAGAATTGCGATATAAAGTCAAAATTGCGATATAAAGTCAGAATTGTGAGATATAGTCAGAATTGCGAGATATAAAGTTGCAGTTGTGAGATATAAAGTCAAAATTGCGTGATATAAAGTCAGAGGTGATTGATATAAAGTCGCAATTGCGAGATATAAAGTCAGAATTATGTAAATTCACAATTGTGAGTATAAAGTCAGAGTTGATTGATATAAAGTCTCAATCACGAGATATAAAGTCAAAATTGCGCATTGTAAAAGTGACATAGATATTTCTTTTTTTTATATTCTTTATTTTTGGTATTTTTCCACAAGCAAGAAAACAACAACAACAAAAAAGGAACAAAACGTCAACAAAACACAATCAAAACAGACAAAAATATAAATAAATAAATAAATTACTCAGTATAGAGAAACACCCACATTGTAAGTGTTGTATACAGACTGTCACAAAAAGGTTATTCTTTGTTATAATAAAGTATTGAATGACTTGAACCCAAGGGATACATTCTTATACATTTGAAGCATAGCAAATATACAATACCTATGAGTAAAAATAAAATAAAATAAAAATAATAATAATAATAATAAATATAATAATAATAATAATAAAAAAATAATAATAAAAAAAATAAAAAAATAAAATAAAAAATAAAATAAATAATACTGTGAGATATTTCAAGCCTTTATTTGTTATAATTGTGATGATTATGACTTAAACCCCAAATTCAAAATTAGAATATTGTGAAAAGGTTTTCATATCTGTAAGCCATAATCATCAAAATGATAACAAATAAAGGCTTGAAATATCTCACTTTGCATGTAATGAGTCTATATAATACTAATATATTAGTATATAGTAATAACTAATATATTAGTTTCAACTTTTAAGTTGAATTACTGAAATACAATAATTATTATAATGGTATATTCCTGGCCTGAATATTATACAGGTTTGAAATATGATACGAAATAAGGATGAGTCAATAATTTTACCCCTTAAAACTCATCTTTAAACACCAAAATGACATATTTAAGTATTTTTTATGTTATTCCTTAAAATATCTTGAATGTAACTCGACACCCTCGCCTCATTTAGTATTGGCGCATGAATATGCAAATTAGCCCCGCCTCCACTTACAGATATGAAACCCCAAATTCAAAATTAGAATATTATGAAAAGGTTTTCATATCTGTAAGCCATAATCATCACAATTAAAACAAATAAAGCCTTGAAATATCTAACGAGTCTATATAATATATTAGTTTCACCTTTTAAGTTGAATTACTGAAATAAATGAAGTATTGCACCATATTCTAATTTTTCCAGTTTCACCAGAATAATGATTTTGGGGATGTGTTTTCAATTCATAGCTCATTATCGTGATCGCTTTGGGACACAAGCTGTTCATAAATCTGGTTGTGCATTATTATTAGTTTGCAATTTTTGTGTGTATTGCTTGTTAACATGAGTCCTGCATTATTAGGCCTATAGACGACGTCAAGTGCAAAGACTTTTTTGCGTTGGGTTTCTTACAATTAGTTTGCATGCAGATGGCCTGTGCTTCTAATGACCCGTCTGCGATTACAGGCGTATCCGGCCTCAGGGGTCGTGCGGGGAAATCCAATTTTCACCTACATTCAGATTTACTGAGTATCCCGTGCTCTTGCCCCCACGTTTTATGGCCAAGCAGCTCGAGAACTAAAAGCAATTAAGCAGCGCGTTCAGCCAATTACCCGGCTTGTGATGGTCTCCAAATCAAATCTGTAGTTTTAAGGCCAGGTTCGCTCCTAAATTGGCCCACTTGTCTCCTTGTCAGATCTGAACTACTGAACTGTGGGAGCCGAGACTCCAGAGTTTCAGATTTTAATGCTCCTTTTGTTTAGCGTAACTTTAGATCAGTGTTTCTCGGAGTTTTCCAGCATTAGCTTTGATCACATCACAACAGCAAAGTACCACAAAGTTGCCTGTTAGGTTCAGTATTTGTTATCTGACATGTAGACATTTACTTGTAGCGTGTTTTTTTTGCTGCTCTCTTATTTTGTGCATGGACCAAAACCATTGCACAAATTTGTGTTTTATATAAATAAATAAATAAATAAATATAAATAAATAAATATAAATATAAATATATATATAAATATAAATATATATATATATATATATATATATATATATATATATATATATATTTACTTATATTTATTTATTTATTTACTTTTATTTTTATGTCTCTACTGCTCTCTTATTTTGTGCATGGACCAAAACCATTGCACAAATCTGTGTTTTATATAAATAAATAAATAAATATATATATATATATATATATATTTACTTATATTTATTTATTTATTTACTTTTATTTTTATGTCTCTACTGCTTTCTTATTTTGTGCATGGACCAAAACCATTGCACAAATCTGTGTTTTAAATAAATAAATAAATATATATATATATATATATATATATATATATATTTATATTTATATTTACTTATATTTATTTATTTATTTACTTTTATTTTTATGTCTCTACTGCTCTCTTATTTTGTGCATGGACCAAAACCATTGCACAGATCTGTGTTATTTATATATATATATATATATATATATATATATATATATATATATAATTTATTTATTCATTTGTTTATTTATATTTATTATATTTATTTATTTAAAGCCACTTTGATAAATTGAATATGCCCTTTCTGAATAAAAATAATTTCTTTTTTTTTTAATTCTGACCCCAAACTGTTTTTTTTAAAAATTATTATTATTTTTATTTTTTTTACTCACAAGGACATTTTAAAGCAGGGTTATTATTGCTGAGTAAAACAATAATATAAAACAATAATAATATAACATATTATTTATTAATTTAAAATAATTTTTAAAAAATAAATGTAAATAATTTTTTTAAATTAATATTAAATACTTCAATTACTTAACTGAAATAAAGTACAATATAAAAAAAATATATTTTTTTATATATAAAAATATATATTATACTCTTCATTTTAATTCCTGACAGCTATAAATAAGAGACTTGTCAGATCACAGCAGTAATATATTTAATTTAATCTTAATTTTGCATGAAAGTCTTGCACTTTTTTGCCCCTCGCTTTCCTTGAAGTGCAGGATTTTAATTTTCCATCCGCTCTGATACGGCAGAAAGTCTCCGCATCTTTAGAGACGTGCACGTACATCTGATTAGCTTGAGTTTTAATTAGCCTAAATGTCTACTGTACATGGGATTGTTGATGACCTAAAATAGATTAGAGAGCCCTCAATTTGCCTTTAATTACGTTTAGAGGGATGCTGAATGGGTCGAAAGCATCACTGGCACATGATTAAATATCAAATATCACTTTTTAGGCTTATTTGGCTCTTTTAAGTGTTTGGCATCGAAGAAACGGCGCAGTTAAAAGTTTTGCATCAAACTGAGGCTCCAGAAGGAGAGATAATGAATGCTGTCGATTGCAGACGCTCGTCTCCTGAAAGATTGCCTCTTTTCATTGAATGTTGCGAGAGACCGAGGGCCGTGTTTTTGTCTGGAAACGTGTCATGAAGAACATCCTGCAATCATATTTAAATATAATATTTCTCTCTGTGGAGAAAGAGGGCGATCTGCTTCCCGCTTAGTGCCTGGCTTTCTCATAAGACATCCAAACAGAGAAACGAGATGTGTGTTTGAGATGCGGAAAGTGTTCTTATGCCAGGAAATTCTGATTAAACTACACTCTCAGAAAAAAGGTACAAAAGCTGTCACTGGGGCTGTATCTTTTCAAAAGGGACACTTTTGTACCTAAAGGGTGCATATTGGGACCTTAATGGTACATATTAGCACCTAAAATGTACATATCAACCCTTAAAATGTATATATTAGCACCTGAAATGTACATATAAGCACATAAAATGTACATATTAGTACCTAAAATGTACATATCAACCATTAAAATGTACATATTAGTACCTAAAATGTACATATTAACAACTAAAATGTACATATTTGTACCTAAAATGTACAAATTAGCACCTGAAATGTACATATTAGCACATAAAATGTACATATTAACACCTAAAATGTACATATTAGCACCTAAAATGTACATATTAACACCTACAATGTACATATTAACAACTAAAATGTACATATTAGTACCTAAAATGTACATATTAGCACCTGAATATACATATTAGCACCTGAAATGTACAAATTAGCACCTGAAATGTACATATTAGCACATAAAATGTACATATTAGCACCTGAAATGTACATATTAGCACATAAAATGTACATATTAGCACCTGAAATGTACATATTAAAACATAAAATGTACATATTAGTACCTAAAATGAACATATTGGCACCTAACATGTACATATTAGCACCTGAATATACATATTAGCACCTGAAATGTACAAATTAGCACCTGAAATGTACATATTAGCACATAAAATGTACATATTAGCACCTGAAATGTACATATTAGCACCTGAAATGTACATATTAAAACATAAAATGTACATATTAGTACCTAAAATGGACAAAGTTTATCTTTTGAAAAGGTATAGCCCCAGTGATGGCTTTTTTACCTTTTTATTGAGAGTGTAGAGCAAAAAAACAAAACAAATTTTTTAAATGTTTTTGTCTCTTTTGCTCACCAGGGCTACATTTATTGATAAAAATACAGTAAAGTATTATTGTTATATAAAATGTCTATGTGAATATAAAGTGTAATTTATTCTTGTGATCAAAGCTGAATTTATCTGCCGATATATCGGTTATCAGCTTTCAAAAATAATGAATTATCGGTTATCGGTATCGGCCACAATTTTCATATCGGTGCATCGCTAGTTTTATAATCAGACGTAACTAAACTACATACAATGTCACATTACGTACTAGAGCCATCCCGATATATCGGCAGACCGATATTAGGCATTTTCCAAACTATCGGTATCGGCAGTTATAATGGCCGATAAATGAATATTTCAAAAATAAAATAAAAACGGACGAAACACGCTTGACCCATGTCATGAGTGTTGGAGTTGTATAGTTTGTCCACCAGAGGGCGCTCTACACCGTTCCTGTCGGCAACACTCGTTGAGTTGGTCACGAGACATACATTGCTTGAATAACAATTAAAATCCCCATCAGTTCTCTTAACTCAAATTATTATGACAAAATTTGTGACTATCATGTCCAGTTTAAAATAAATAAATAAATAAATAAATAAATAAATAAATAAATAAAATATCGTCCGATATATTGGATTTTAAAATCGGTATCGGTCTTCAAAATCCTTTATCGGTCGGGCTCTATTACGTACACCATTAAAAACACATTTTTCCGTAAGAAACTCATTAAATCGACAGTCCTATATTAAAAACATCAAACGTTTGAGCGGCAGTGTATCTTTCTCTCCTCTTCAAACTCTTCCTCACCTTTAGATTGTGTTTGCTGTGTTTATCAGCGGCCGCTTTGAACGTCACGATCGATCCGGAGGAATCGCTTTCAACTTGAGACTCTTTTTGAGTTTTTTGATCACTTTTTAGCAGGAAGCCGTCTCACGTTCATCGATGACGAGCGCGTCACCTTTCGTGACTCGGCGGTGCGCGGCTGATTGATATCGACAGGTTTCGCCAAGAGGCGACAGAAAGAAACTCGACGGTTTTAAATGTCACGTCTTCTGGTGTGATGTGAGAGCTCTTGTGTGGGATTACACCTTGAAAATCCCCGCTGGACAAAAAGAGGTCTATGAAAAGGTCCCGGTGTAACGTGTGTGTGTGTGAGAGGACCGGGCTCCTGGCCTCACACTCAAACCGGCTCTGATGAGCTCTTGACTAGAGGAAGATGAGTGCGTCTTCATCCTGTATATCCGTGAGATCTTAATTGAAATATATGAGTGTGTGTGTCGTGTTTTCTTCACTCGCCGTGTGCAGTTTGAGCCGAAGATCGGGATTTACATGCATAGTTTTCATTTGCATCAATTGACTTTACTTTGCAGCTGCCTTCTTGGCTAATATAACTAAAAATAAAACACAAAAACAATATAGACATAAAATGACAAAAACACAACAAATTTACAATAATTTTACATAGTATTTAAATCATAACACTTTACAATAAAGTCGTGTATATATATATATATATATATATATATATATATACATATACAAAAAAACTAATAAAAATGACAAAAACACAAAAAATGACAAAAACTTGACCTAAAATTAAAAAGTAACCGGTAACAGTTTACAATAAGATCTCATTAGTTAATCTTAGTTAATGCATTAATCGACATTATAAAACATTAACTGAACACATATATATATATATATATATATATATATATATATATTCATTTAGTTTCAAAATGAAGTACTAATATAACTTAAAATAAAACATAAAAACAATATAGACATAAAAATGACAAAAAACAAACAAATTTACAATAACTTTACATAATATTAAAATCATAACGGTAACACTTTACATTAAGATCGTCTCATTAGTTAATCTTAGTTAATGCATTAACTGACATTAATAAACATTGACTGAAAATAAATAAATAAATAAATAAATAAATATATATATATATATATATATATACATATACATACACTGTAAAAAATGCTGGGTTGTTTTAACCCAACGTTGGGTCAAATATGGACAAACCCGAAATGTTGGGTTAAAAATGTAATGTAAAAATTTAACCCAACTGCTGGGTTAGTCCATATTTGACCCAATGTTGGGTTAGAACAACCCAGCATTTTTTACACACACACATATATATATATATATATATATATATATATATATATATACATATACTGTATATTCATTCCTAGGCAATATTTTTTATTTCATTTAGTTTCAAAAAAATGTACTAATATAGAAGTACTAATATAACTAAAAATGAAACACAAAAACAAAATAAAAATGACAAAAAACAAACAAATTTACAATAACTTTACATAGTATTAAAATCATAACGGTAACACTTTACTATAAGGTCTCATTAGTTAACATAAACTAACAATACTTCAGCCTTTATTAATCTTGGTTAATGTTAATTTCAACATTTACTAATACATTATTATAAAATCTAAAGTTGTTAATGAATGCAGTGTTGAATAACTGTTGACTCAATCAATACTTTGATTAAAATGTTCACTTTTGAACGAGTTGCACTTTTTGCTCGACTCTCTTACCAATAAAGCTTTAAAACTTCTAAGAAAAAAAAAAGGAAATTTTCATAATTGATCACATGGTTGTTCTATTGCATGTTTTTTTTTTAAAGGACACACACAAATCTATCTATATAAATATATAATAGGAGAAAAAGCTTTAAATGTCATCTAAGCGTCCCGTCAGAGGGTGTTGTGTTCAGGTGTGGCCTGCAGGAGGCGCTCTAAGATTGGTTTTCGACGTGAAGAGTTTCAAATCAAAATCGAGCTTTTACTGATTAAAAATTACATTATGTAATATATCTACAGTTTGATCTGATAATTTTGACTAATTTTTTTCTTCATTCCTCAGTAATAAATCAATAAGGTTCATTAGTGGCCAGATGAGGCTGTGATGGACTAGCTCAGATATAGTGGATAACACATTAAAGTTAATAATTCTTCTTACATTAAGCTGAAATAATGTCTAAAACACTCTCCTTTGATGTTTTTAAAACATTATGTTATTATGTTATGTTAAACATTATAACACAATTAATGATTTTTTTTTGTAAAGACCTTAAAATATTCCCCGACTCATTGAATTCAATCACTAGAAAAAAGAAGTGCATAAAAAACATCTCTTATATTGAACAAAAATAAGTTGTAGAATTTAATGTTTTACTCAATATCTGTTTTTCTCATGGTTGATGTTAGTCATTGTAAGCTTTTATGAAAGCTAAGAAAAATACATTTGTTAATGTGCACTGTAAAAAATATTTTCATGATTTGTTATCACAACATTTTTTTCTTTTGTCAAATCAACTTAGATAATTTATGTAGTTCAGATAGCATAATATTTTGAGTTTCTGGTGATTAAATTAATCTCCTTCATTGTATTAACTCAATTTTTCCTTAAAATTTTAAGGCAACCAGGTTACTTATTTTTTAAAGTTAAACAATCATCGTTAGATCAGTGCATTATCTGATGTTAACAAGATTTTAATAAAGAATTAGAAATGTTGAAATTAACATGAACAAATAATAATAAATGCTGTACAAATGAAATTTTTGAATTATAAGTTTGAATTTTTGAATTTTGAATTATTACTTCATGTTCACTAATGAACCGTATGTAGACTGTTCATTCTCCATATTAGTGTGTGTAATCGTGTAGTTGCTGTGTATCATCAAACAAGTATTCAGAACTTCAATGAGTTCATTATTTCTGTATTAAATTATTACTCTGTGCCTTTATTTGTTATAATTGTGATGATTATGGCTTACAGAGAATTACGGAATTACTGAAATAAATGAACGTTTGCACCATATTCTAATTTTTCCACTTTCACCTGTAGTTCCAGAGAGGTTGCCAAGCAACACATGCAGCAACAAAGCATTACAATGGCAGTAACACTGATGCGGTCACAGGTGTGTGTGTGTGTGTGTGTGTGGGTGTGGGGACTCATTTACAACGGCTTGGAACTCCGCTCAAGCAATCAGAATCAGGGACCGAAACTATTGCTTCTTTTTTAGCTCTTATTAACACTCAGTGCCTCCTACACCTTCACTTCGCCACGGAGTCTTTTAATCACTCGAGCCATTTATTATTCTGAGGCCTGTGTGTAGTTTTAAGTGTAGAGGGAGAGAAACGGTCATGAAAAGAATTAATTATGACTCCCTTTTAGTGGGAAACAAAATAATAAATAATAAAAAATGACCTCTTTAAACTGTCCTGTCATCAGTGGCCTAATCATCTGGTTGATGGATGAACGTCTCTGGGCATTCATCTCCACAAAAATATATTTTCAGATAATAGTGGCATGTTTTTTTATATTTTTATTCAGCAAGGACGCATTAAATTGATCAAAAGTGACAGTAAAGACATTTATAATATAACAAAAGATTATATTTCAGATAAACGCTGCTCTTTTGAGCTTTCTATTCATCAAAGAATTCTGTTTCCACACAGACACGAACACTGATAATATTCATAAATGTTTCTTGAGCATCAAATCATCATATTAGAGTGATTTCTGAAGGATCATGTGACACTGAAAACTTGAGTAATGATGCTTTTTTAAGTTAAAAACTGCTCTTTTACATTAGAATAATTTTTTAATGTGTTTTTGATCAAATAAGTGAACAAAAGAGAATTCATTAAAACATTTAAACATCCCACAGAGCCCAAAATATAATGTACAACAGCAGGGTCCACAAGTCCGACACTGTTAAAAATCAATATATTGTAAGATATAAATGAGTACTTAAGTAAATGTCAAACTGTGATCATGTTACACTTAATATTTATTAAAATTTTCACTCAGTACAAAAATCCTCTTGTTTTTACCACCAAAAAATGCATTTAATAGCATTTTAGTATGAAATTTAGGGATGCATTGATATGAAAATTTTGGTTGATACAGATAATTCTTTATATTTGAAAGCCGATAACCGATATATCGGCCGATAATCCTAAATCCAAATTTTGATCGATACCGATAACTCTTTATATTTGAAAGCTGATAACCGATATATCGGCCGATAACCCTAAATCCAAATTTTGATCGATACGATAACTCTTTATATTTGATCACCGATATATCGGTCGATAACCCTAAATCCAAATTTTGGTCGATAACGATAACTCTTTATATTTGAAAGCTGAAAACCGATAATTCTCTAAATTTGAAAGCCGATAACCGATATATCGGCCAATAAACTTTAATCCAAATTTTGGTCGATTCCGATAACTCATTATATTTGAAAGTTGATAACCAATAATTCTTTATATTTGAAAGCCGATAACCGTTATATCGGCCGATAACCCTAAATCCAATTTTTGGTCGATACGATAACTCTTTATATTTGAAAGCTGAAAACCGATAATTCTCTAAATTTAAAAGCCGATAACCGATATATCGGCCGATAAACTTAAATCCAAATTTTCATTAAATTTTTGAGAGCCTGATTACAAATACAAAAGTTTCACCATTAAAATCCACATTCCAAACACACACTTATATTATTCTCTTATGATATGTAGCCGAAATGTGTCATATCGGCTACATATTATAATCTTATGTAGCCGATATGACACATTTGTTTTTTTGAAGTGATTCCAATCATATATCAAGCAATTGATAACCATCATGTTAGACAGTGCGCTTATGAGGAGTCTCAGCTGAAGGAAATAAAACATTAATTATCAGTTTTAATATATCGAACACATCTTCCTATCGGGCCGATATAGATATGTCGGCCGATACCGATATAGTGGCCGATATATCTTGCTTCCCTAATTAAAATTGCATGAAATGTTAAACCATTTAACAGGTTTTAATCTGACAGTGCATTATAATAAATGCACAATAGAAGTGTTTTGAGTGTATATATCAGTCCTGCTCTATAGATATTGTGTTTGACTGGCTCTGACCACAGAGTCTCCTCGTCATCCTCCCTGCGCTGAAGCTCATTACCGCCACTCGATAGGAGGAATAATGAATTGGTTTAATAAGCGTGGCGGGTCGATGTGGTTAATGAAGGGATGACAGACACCAGCGCTGACGAAGCGGTGTTAACGAGATGGTGATGTCAGCGGGAGTCTCTCACAGAAGACGAGTGCTTGATCTCCACCCGCTCGGGTGTGTGTCGCGCTACTAAACGCCATATCAGCTGATTTGCAGATGCTTTAGCACGATATTGCAGTCATTCTTAAAATGAATAAATAAATAAATAAATAAATAATTACAATGGTTTCCAGGATGCAAGGAGCAATGTTACACAAACAATCTGAATTGTTTTAACCCAATTTTGGGTCAAATATGGACAAACCCAAACGTTGGGTTAAAAATATCATTTAAACCACCAGACCCAGACCCAGACCCAGTTATGGCTATATTTGGTGTCAGAGCTGTCGAATAAACAGTGTATTGTGCTTGGAGGAGTTGTCAGACTCTTAGCACGTAGTTTATTAATTATTTTAATAAGACAGCAATAATTGAACCTTAACTTTTTTTTTCTTCCCTATATCATATTTCTTGGGTTAAAGTATAAATTGTTTACATACATTATTATATCACTGCATACTCACTGTATCTGCAAAGTGAATTTTGTTGAACTTTTTTTTTTCTTTGTGTCAATGTAGAAATTTTAATAAAGAGAACGGGGAAAAATGGAAAAAAAGAATGGATAAAAATGAAATGCTTTTTTAATAGTAATATCTCACATGATCCTTCAGAAATCATTATAATATGATGATTTGTTGCTTAAGAAACATTTTCTAAATGCTTACTTAAGCAGGATAAATTACAATTTAGTTTTTTATATTATTAAAATTACGAACTCTTAATTAATAATTAAAATTATTTAACCATTAATGGTTGTTTCAAACTAAATTTGGGTCAAAATGGCTAAACCCAAACAATGGGTTAAATTTTTTTTGTCTATTTTGACCCAAATCTGGCTTGAAACAACCCAGTATTTTTAAGAGTGCAAGAAGGCTTGGGTAAAAAATTAAATCCATCAATAAATCAATAAATCTGAACTGAGTTAATTCTCAAAAACATTTCACAAACCGAAAGTTACATTTCATCATGAGGCGTTTCTGGAACTCTGGAGGAGTTATTGGTTTACGGCTTACTTATGAATTTATAGCTTTGTCAAGAATAAATAAGAAATTTAAATGTTACAAAAACACATGCTTTCTTCGTTCTCGGCACTTTATTTCTGTTCCAGAAGGATAGTTTCGTCTGAAACAGTTATATTGCTCATTATTAAAAAATATTTCCACATGACTCCGCAAATGCTTAGTGGACACTGCACATATAGTTGCATGCTATATAGAAATATTCAGATTATGGTAAATTACTGTCATGTTTATTTTATATAGTGACTATAAACTGGAAAAATTAGAATATGGTGCAAAAGATCATTTAATTCAGTAATTCAACTTAAAAGGTGAAACTAATATATTATATTGACTCATTACATGCAAAGTGAGATATTTCAAGCCTTTATTTGTTATAATTGTGATGATTATGGCTTAAACCCCAAATTCAAAATTAGAATATTGTGAAAAGTTTGATATATTTTGATATATATAGTATGAAATATTGTTTCCATATCTGTAAGCCATAATCATCACAATTATAACAAATAAAGGCTTGAAATATCTCACTTTGCATGTGATGAGTCTATATAATATATTAGTTTCAACTTTTAATTTGAATTATAATGAACTTTTGCACCATATTGTAATTTTTGGCGTTCCACCTGTAGTGTAGTGAGGATCGACTCGAATGTACAGCGTCTTCTCGTGCTTCTGATGGAAAGGTGACTCGACAAAGACAGTAAAGCAAGTCGCTCGGAGAGAAAAGGCCTCATATTTCCTCCAGCAATGTTCAGACGTGCACAGGCCGATATGAGATATTGCACTGAGATGTGTAATCGATTAATGGTGCACTTAGGCAGGGTAATTAACAGGCGCTCGCTCGGAGGGAAAGCGGACAGAGAGTGCCGTTCTTCATGTACATGACCTCAGACGCTTCCTGAACCCAGTGACCATGAGGACAGGCGTGCACCGATTAGCAAATTATTATAGTACACTTTAAAAAAAGAAGCATAAATCAAGGTCTTCTTAATGACATGCATATTGAATCATTCACTCAGCTCTTTGAAAAGCATTGTGGGAAAATGGTTCTTTAAAGCTGAACAGCATATCAATATTAAATAAAATAATGCATCGATTAATATTATTTGTAAACATGATTTTTATTACTCAACATGCATTTGAATTGCACTGTTTTAACATAAATTAATTAGTTTTTTTGCTTTCACAAAGAACGTATTTATGCAGTTTGAATTACATGCATTTAAAAAAAAAATATGACTACATAAATCAATTTGACGCAAATAGTTTAGACCATGACAATTTTTTTTGTGTGCATAGCTTTTAGAGTGCATAATTAATAGAGTGCAAAAAATTGCATATTGAATCATTCACTCAGCTCTTTGAAAAGCATTGTGGGAAAATGGTTCTTTAAGGCTGAACCACATAATATCAATATTAAATTAAATAATGCATCGATTAATATTATTTGTAAACATGATATTTATTACTCAACATGCATTTGAATTGCACTGTTTTAACATAAATTAATTTGTTTTTTTTTTTTGCATTAATGCAGTTTGAATAAATGCATTTAAAAAATATGACTACATAAATCAATTTGATGCAAATAGTTTAGACCATGACAGTTTTTTTTGTGTGTGCATAGCTTTTAGAGTGCATAATTAATAGAGTGCAAAAAATTGCACATTGAATCATTCACTCAGCTCTTTGAAAAGCATTGTGGGAAAATGGTTCTTTAAGGCTGAACCACATAATATCAATATCAAATTAAATAATGCATCGATTAATATTGTTTGTAAACATGATTTTTATTACTCAACATGCATTTGAATTGCACTGTTTTAACATAAATTATTTTTTTTTTGCATTAATGCAGTTTGAATAAATGCATTTAAAAAATATGACTACATAAATCAATTTGATGCAAATAGTTTAGAGCATGACAATTTTTTTGTGTGTGCATAATTTTTAGAGTGCATAATTAATAGAGTGCAAAAAATTTCATATTGAATCATTCACTCAGCTCTTTGAAAAGCATGTAAAATGCATGTAATTAAGAAGACCTTGATTTATGCTTCTTTTTTTAAAGTGTACTATAATAATTTGCCAATTGGTGCACGCCTGTCCTTAACATGACGCATATTTGTCAGTTATGCATAATGAAACTGGTATGATTTTTGCAATAGTACTATTAACCTGAAGGAACCAGGTTTATATATTTATAATTTAAAAAGTTATCTTTTTAACTAAATTATTTTTTTAATTCGGTCAATTAAACCATGTTTTTTTGTTGTTGTTTTTTTTTTTTTGCTTTCACAAAGAACATATTTATGCAGTTTGAATAAATGCAATTAAAAAAAACATGACTACATAAATCAAATTGATGCAAATAGTTAAATTTAAACCATGACATTATTTTTTATTGAGTGCATATTTTTTTTTTGAGTGCATAAAATTTTACCTGTTTTTTATGGCTGTCAAATATGCATCGTATTATCTGTTTTCTGCCAAAGCAAATCCACTTTGATGAGATTTATTTGGTAAAACACTCATCGTTACTGTTCGTATCAAGAGCAGAGACTCAGATATGATAATAAGAGCTGATGCTGTAATGTGTATTATTAGAAAACTAGTGTTTTTTGACCTGTGATGCGTGTAAATCTATTGTAGGAGACTCCAAAACAAAAATAGCATAATACAGGCACTAAATCTCATTATAATACTTATAAACAAAATGCTATCAAGGATGTCTTTGGTCAGATGTTCCTGCTCCAGAAGTCCAGACTGATGTTTTTCCTCGTGTCCTCTTGAGTTTGAAGTCTCTCTTCCCGGCCGTTCTCTCCGAGTGTGTGTGTCCTCTGATAACACAGAAACTCATTACAGGCTGTTGTGCGCCGCTCAGGGGTCTGAAGTGACCAGTCACATCTCTCAGGCCCAAAACTTAATCAGAGGCGCTCTGTCCCCAGCGCTGTGCATTTCCCATCATCCCCGGCCACTTTCAGACTCACTCGCTGGTCTCGTCCTCATGAGAGATCGGACAAACCAACCGTCCTTATCGTCCTTCTGACTCCCGTCCTTCTGTTCATCCGCTACTTCGACTGTTCCCTCGTCGAGACGAACGACTCTGAGCAGCAAAACTGAAGCATGCGGCTGACTTCATTTAGCATGTTGCTAATCAACCCGATCACGCTAAATGCGTCTCTATAGCACGCGTTGTAACTAATTACTAAGTAATTAGTTACTGTAATTTAATTACTTTTCAATTGAAAGTGTAAAGTAAGGGATTACTCTTCATGTATCTGTAATTTAATTACAGTTACTTCTGATGTAATTGAGGTAAATACTGTGTATAGATCAATCCCATCTCACAGCGCTTCGTACGCATTTATGAGGTGTCTAAATCGTACGACCAAATTCGTATGAATTATTGTATAATATGTATGAAAAAAGTGTGAAATGTCATGAGATCAGACATAAAACAATAGTGGGTTTAACATCAAAATGTATCGCCTGATGCTAAAAAGTCTGTTTTTATAATATAATAATTAGGGCTGTCAAATGATTAATCGCATTCAAAATAAAAGTTTGTGTTTACATAATACATGTGGGTGCACTGTGTATAATTATTTTATATATATATAAATACACACACATGCTTGTATATATTTAAGAAATATTTTCATGTATATTCTGTATATAGATTTATATATAATTTATATTATATATAAATATAAATATTTTATATATAAATAATATTTTTTTCTTAAATATACATGCATGTGTGTGTATTTATATATATATATATATACAAAATAATTATAAACAGTGCACCCACATATATTATGTAAACACAAACTTTTATTTTGAATGCGATTAATCGTGATTAATCGTTTGACAGCCCTAATAATAATATAATATAATATAATATAATATAATATAATATAATATAATATAATATAATATAATATAATATAATATAATATAATATAATATAATATATATTTTTATAATTTGTAATATAAAAAGTATGTTTTTATAATATATAATTTATAATTTGTAACCTTCTCCACCTTGGTATGTTTAAGGATAATTCATGCAATTTTATAGTATTTATTTGAAAGAATTAAAACAGATTTATATTTTTTTATTTATTTAAATATTTGTATTTATTTAAATTGATTTATTTATCATATATTTTTTATTTATGTATTCTTGTATTATTCAGCTGGTTGAGATTGATATGGGATTTTGAAAGTAATTAAAAGTAATTAAATACTTTTTAAAGAGAGTAATTAGTACTGTAATCTAATTAGACTGTTAAAGAGGTAACTAGTTTCAGACATTCTGATGCTGTAATTGATATTATAAGAAAACTTAAACTAGTGTTTTTTTTAATTTGCATGCATGCAAACCTATTGTAAATAATGCCTTAAGACATAATATATATAAATCAGGTGTTTACATTAGTATTTTATGTTGTTGTGATGTTTATATGCATCATATTGGATCAACGTTTTCATCTTTTGAGATTACAGCTCAATGGCGTTTGGCTGAAAACTTGTTTTGTAAGTCTCTTCCCATAGTCCGTGAAGACTCAGTCTGTCAGTGTGACACAAGCGGGCGAGTTAACCGTTCCTTAAGGACGGACTGGTCGTCGATTGTAAGCACATCAGAGTCTGCGGGGACGTGTCAATCACGGACAGACGAGGGCGAGCTGAGACGCACGTCACTGTCAGCACAGGATTTAGTGTGGAACGGCACAACTGTGGCATAACATCCATATTATATCATATAACAACTATTAACTGGGCCTGGTAATTCAGCTCCAGTTTGATGGATCAGTTGTTAATGTCCTGCTGTGGTTAATTGAGTTTCTAATGGGTCATTACCACAGCCAGGATAAAACCATCCTTTAAAAACCACAAATACGCCGTCCATTTCTAAAAATAGTTTGTTCGAATGTTGTGTGGTGTCTGAGATCTGTTTAAAGAGAAAGATTATCATTCTGCCGTTGTTTACTCATTTTTATATTGTTCTAAACCTTTTTTTTTATATACAGTAACATATTTTTATTCATCAAATTTCAAAAAGGAACATGAGATTATAACATTTTTTTTTATATACCATATTCCAAGTCATATGATAGTTTTGAGCTCAGTCACGTTCGGTTATGATTTTTGATAATGCCACAAGTTGAAGTTTTAGTGCATTTACTAAAGAAGAGGGTGATTTTAAATAATGACAAAATTTAATACATTTTGACAATTTTTTTTTATTTTTAATTTTTTTTTTTTTTTTTTTTAAATACAGACAAAATTGCTGGTAAATCTGTTGCTCAGTGTTTTATTTTTTTCCCCTAATATGACCAGCCAAATAATACTTGCTTTATCTTGGTAATCTCTATATTATTGGGCGGTTTTACTTAAATAATCATAACTATATCATCTCTCAGTGACATAATAATAAATAGATGTATAGTACATGCTACACAGAAAAAAAAGTGTCTGTGATTTAAAAATCACAGCTTCATTGGAATGTTATGAAACTTGGTGACATTTCTGGCATTATGTATGTGAACACACAAAAAAATTGAGGTCATGATCTGAGCATGCAAAGTGGTCTTAAAAAAATAGTCACACTTGTGGTCTTTGGTCAAAAATGACCCCATAGGAAATGAATGGGAAATTGACAAAAAATCACAAATTTTTATTTATTTATTTATTACATTTTTTTAAATAAAAAAATCATTTTTGAGATTGTTTAACTATATATTCAAATCCACCAAAAAACAAAAAAAATGTGTTCATAAACATCTGTTGAATTCACATGCCTCTCCATAGAGAGCTGTACACGCCATCTAGTGGTCACACCATGATTATACGCTTTTTCTCTATACTGTAACCAGATGGTGCTAAATTTCTTCAAAAAAATTTTTTTTCTGAAGGCCTAGACTCTATATTAAACTAAAATACTGCATTAATAATTTTTTGAAAAAAAAAATAAAATAAAATAAATAAATATATAGAAAAATATATATATTTTTCCATGGCAAAAATAAACCATAAATATTGCATAAATATTAATAAATTCAATCAAATTGTCTCAAAATACTAAATTACAAAGAATAAATATTATAGAACAAAAATAAATTGCATTGGTTTTCCTGGGATGAAGGAAATTTAATTTTTATGTGTCCGGTCACTTTTGACCGGGAGGATAACGAGTGTGACTCCGAAACGAAGAGCACCTGAGGGTTAATATTGTTTATGTGGTGTTTTAATACGACCTTGTAACCAATCAGATGAACGTGTGATCGTCAACCAGTGGATCTCTGAGTTGAGTGAGTGGAGGCGGGGCTCATTTGCATATTCATAAAACCGTTCATACTAAATGAGGCGAGGGTGTCGAGTTACACTCAAGATATTTTAAGACATGGGAAAAACGTGTAATTTTATTGAGGGATAAAATGATTGACTACAGGAGGATTTGCAGATCAATCGCGTGCCCCTTTAAGAGCTTTGTTTCCTCATGATCGATCCGTGCATGCAGATTTATTAGCTTTGATCTCGTACGGAGTGAAGTTGCGTCAGTCTGGAAAG
Organism: Cyprinella venusta; assembly: GCA_038021265.1. Classification (NCBI taxonomy): domain Eukaryota; kingdom Metazoa; phylum Chordata; class Actinopteri; order Cypriniformes; family Leuciscidae; genus Cyprinella; species Cyprinella venusta. The sequence continues at coordinate 957,889 of CM075872.1, forward strand.
TTTTGCTTTTGTCTTTACCGCAACACTCCAGTGACCACGATAGTAATGTTGCTTTTGCTTTTTATGACTGTCTTTGTTACGAGCGGCCTGTGTGTTTTATTATTGCTTATCTTCCCCGTCTTATAAGCTCATGGGTTGTTCTGCAGAGATATGGTGATGCTCGCGGTTTGCTTCATAAAGCCCGTTCGTCTCCTCGCAGCTTCCGGCATCGTTTCTGGACTCATTTGGAGGTAAAATGCGAGCGGACCTGCTGTTCTCCGGCCTGTGGAAAGTCGTTAGGTTAGCGTGAAGAATGGCCTCCATTAGCGTGGATTCAGACAGACTCATCAGCGCTCATGTTTCGGGCCTGCCGAGACTCAGTAATGGTCGAGTCCGAGTCCGCGAGCGAAACACTGATGCTGATTGTTTCCTTTGAGTTCAGATAAAGAGAAGTAGAATTGTGGTGTGAGTTCTCTCTGCGCTTTTACCTTTCAGTTTAGATAAAAACGACTCTCGGAGGTTATTATTACTTCTTAATCTTCACCGGTTCGGTCCATTTTGCATAAAATCATACAGGTGGAACTGGAAAAACTAGAATATGGTGCAAAAGTTCAGTAATTCATCTTAAAAGGTGAAACTAATAGACTCATTACATGCAAAGTGAGATATTTCAAACCTTTATTTGTTATAATTTTGATGATTATGGCTCAAACCCTAAATTCAAAATTAGAATATTGTGAAAAGGTTTTCATATCTGTGAGCCATAATCAGAACAATTATAATACAAATACTTCACTCAGAAAAAAAGGTACAAAAGCTGTCACTGGGGCTGTACCTTTTCAAAAGGTAAACTTTTGTCCATTTTAGGTGCTAAAATGTAAATGTCAGGTGCCAATACATGCATTGTACATTTTGATACTGATATTGTACATTTTAGATACTAATATTTACTTTTTAAGTGTTAATATGTACATTTTAGGTGCTAATATGTCCATTTTAGGTGCTAATATGTCCATTTCAGGAGCTGATATGTGCTTTTCAGGTGCTAATATGTCCATTTTAGGTCATAATATGGACATTTTAGGTGGCAAAATGTACATTTTAGGTGCTAATATGTATATTTTAGGTGCTGATATGTCCATTTCATGAGCTAATATGCCCATTTGAGGTGGTAATAATGTGTACATTTCAGGAGCTGATATGTCCATTTTAGGTCATAATATGGACATTTTAGGTGGCAATATGTACATTTTTAGCCTTTAAAGGGTTAAAGTCAGGAAATTTACCACATTTATTAAGTCTTAAATATGGTTCATCAGTCTCTTCTGGTCACCAACACTGTTTATTTGATCAAAAATACAGTAAAAACAGTGAAATGTTATAATAATGTAAATCATCTGTTTTCTACGTGAATATATAGTAAAGTGTAATTTATTCCTGTGATTTAATTCTGATATATTTTTGCTATTTAAAATGGTTGTTTTCTATGGGAACACACTTTAAAACGCAATTTATTCCTGTCATTTAAATCTGATATATTTTTGCTATTTTAAATATCTGTTTTCTATGTGAATATATAGTAAAGTGTAATTTATTCCTGTGATTTCCAGCATCATTACTCCAGTCTTCAGTGTCACATGATCCTTCAGAAATCACTCTAATATGAGGATCTGATGATCAAGACACATTTATGATTATTATCAATGTTGAAATCAGTTTATATTTCTGTGGAAATGCATTTAATTTTTCAGGATTATTTGAGTAAGTTCAAAAGAACAACATTCATCTGAAATATACATTTTTGTAACATGCTACATTTTACTGTCACTTTTAGTAATACATTCATTTAAGTGTATTTCCACCATCGAGGCAATTCTAATGAATAGCCTACAATCTTTTTTTAGGATTATATTTTTATTTTTATATTTTATTATTATTATTATTATATTTTTATATTTATTATATTTATTATATGATTATATTATATTTTTATTTTTATTATTTTATTTTATTAATATAGATTTTATTATTATTTTTTTTTAAATGCATCACATGACAACCATGAACAGTTTTGTTTGTTAACTATTAAACATGTTACGAGTGATGTAGACAAAAAATGCTGGTTTGTTTAAACTAAATTTTGGGTCAAACATGGACAAACCCAAAACATTGGATTAAAAATGCAATTTAAAAATGTAACCCAACGGCTGGGTTAGTCCATATTTGACCCAAAGTTGGGTTAAACCAACCCAGCATATTTTGGAGTGTGATTATCGTTGATGTTGTGGCGGTTTGCAGATTTGTAAGAGTGTGTGTGGACAGGACAGGATTGTTTACAGTCTGACAGAGTGAAGATGTTTCTCAGGGATAGATTTACTTTAAATGAGGGTCATCGGTTCGCTCCCTTCGGGCTGTTTGAGGCACATTAAGCTCATTACGTGTGAACTGATAAAGCTAATTCATTGATGAAGCGGCTACACACACGTCTGACGTGACGTCGGCAGCTCTGGACTGAAATAGGCCCTCGTGAAGACGGTGAATTTAGGAGAATTAAACACTCTTATATCAAGCGTGGTCAAATCACACTGCACGTTTCAGCTTCATATCAGTGAGTGAGAGTGAATGAATGAGTCGGTGTGTGAAAGAGACGGTTGATTGGAGTGTGTGTATCGTCTCTCTGATTGCTTCGAGTGAGTTTTGTGCCATTAAGGATCTGAAACCCAGAGCATATCCCAGGCTCAATTTTATTATTCAATACATATTACACAGGGAAGTAATTTCTAATAGCGCCAGGCTCTGTAACCTTGTTGAGAAGTGTGTGAAATATCGAATGGAGATTTAACCATTACCCATCAGCCCCACATTCATCTTACACGAGGAAAACCCGCTTGTGTTTGCGACCCAGCGGCGAGGCGTGGATTGTTGAACGGACGGCAGATGTTGACTGACGTGTTCATGAAAAGGTTATGAATATTATAAACGGACAGGTAAAGGTCAGCGCTGGACGAGGGTGTTCAACTGCAGGAAAATAATCGCAACACGGAGGGAAAAAAGAGGAAAATACAAGACGCTTTTCAGAATCTGCTTGAGCTGTTATTAGTTTCTCACTGCTACAAATGTGTCTGTCATGTTTTCCTGCACTATTATCTAAGGAGTTTTTAATCAAGATATATTTAATGGAGAAGCAAAATTACTTAAAAATGACGCAAATTAAGTGACAAAACGGGCTCAGAAAAATCAATGTATATTCTGGATAAATTGAAAAAATCATTCTTTGGTTTAAAAGATTGAGATCAAAATTCTCCCACAATTCTGAATAGACAACTAAACAAAATAACATGTAATTTAGATTTGAATTATTATTATTATTATTATTATGAAAAAAATATATATATATAAAAACTTCACTTGTGTCATTACCGAATGAATCAGTGTTTTTGAATGAGTCTCTTGAGTGAATGATTCAATGACTCACTCAGAAAGACCTCACTTGTATCATTTTTCTGGATGAATCAGCGTTTTTGAACAAATCTCTTGAGTGAATGATTCAATGACTCACTCTTAAAAACTTAACTTGTGTCATTTTTCTGGATGAATCAGTGTTTTTGAACAAATCTTTTGACTGATTGATTCAATGACTCACTCATAAAAAAAACTTAACTTTTGTCATTACTGGATGAATCAGCGTTTTTAAAAAAAATCTCTCAAGTGAATGATTCAATGACTCTCTCATAAAGACCTCACTTGTATCATTTTTCTGGATGAATCAGTGTTTTTAAACAAATCTCTTGAGTGAATGATTCAACGACTCACTCATAAAGACCGCACTTGTGACATTACTGATCTCTTGACTGAATGGTTCAATGACTCACTCATAAAGACCTCACTTGTATCATTTTTCTGGATGAATCAGCGTTTTTGAACAAATCTCTTGAGTGAATGATTCAATGACTCACTCTTAAAAACTTAACTTGTGTCATTTCTGGATGAATTAGCATTTTTGAACGAATCTCTTGACTGAATGATTCAATGACTCACTCATAAAGACTTCACTTGTCATTACTGGATGAATCAGCGTTTTTAAACGAATCTCTTGACTGAATGATTCAATGACTCACTCATAAAGACCTCACTTGTGTCATTACTGATCTCTTGACTGAATGATTCAATGACTCACTCAAAGACTTCACTTGTGTCATTATTGGATGAATCAGCGCCTTTGAACGAATCTCTTGACTGAATGGTTCAATGACTCACTCATAAAGACTGTACTTGTGTCATTTTGGATGAATCAGCGTTTTTGAACAAATCTTTTCACTGATTGATTCAATGACTCACTCATAAAGACCTCACTTGTGTCATTACTGAACTCTTGAATGAATTATTCAATGATAAATACATTTTTAACAGTCACTTGTTGCCACCTGCTGGTGTACTGTCACCTACTTCGTTACTTTCAAAAGGTGATTTGCTTTATTTTGATCGGTGTTTATCTGAGCTATACGCTTTTATCCAGTACTTCTGTGATATTTTGAGTCATTGAAATACTGTGTAGTTGAAAAAATCATTGTCATATTCCTTCCCAAGTAAATGCATCTAGATTTAAGAAATTGTATTCGCACTGGTGATCAATCAAGGCAAACTACTGCCAAGGACAGTCCTTCTTCTTGTTGTTGCAGTGTTAGGGTTGATTTATGACACAGAAGCGGTTCCAGAGGACGTTTGATTGTCGTGTGTTATTTAATAAATTGGTATTCTCTTGGGCATCCTCCTGTAAGGGATCCGTTCGCTCTCATGGGTTAGTTCCTGAGGCTCATGTCTCAGGCATTTCCCTCTTTCTTCCTGTCCTTGTTTAAGCAGATGGAGCCGGAGCTCCGCCGCGGGAGTCTGGGATTACAACATCAGCATCCCGGAGCGCTTCTGCTTCAGAAAGACCACCGCTGGTCCGGAAAACACCCCGTGCTCACGTCTGACCATCAGAGTCCAGAATATGCACCGATCCCTCTTGTTTCCCTCTGGTCACTATAGCTAAATAAATCACCTTAAAGAGAGTTATTTTGCAGAATTATTTTAATATATTAAAATACCAGATCGTCCAGAAGCACTGAGCTCGAAGCACTTTCCTTTTAACTTTCTTTTGGAAAACCGCAAACGGTGCTGCTATATCCACGACGGCCGTTATTCAGAAATATTATATGAAAAAAAATAAATATGAAAAAGGAAGTATAACTGCACAACTTAAATTAAGGTTTAGGAAATAAGCCTAAGAATGATTTTATTAAATAAATAAATAAATAAATAAATAAATAGCCTAAACAAACAAACAAATGAATAACATTTTTATTAAATAAGCCTGAGAATGATCTTATTAAATATATAAATAAAATAAATGAATGAATGAATAAATTGTTTCTTTAATAAGCCTGAGAATGATCTTATTAAATAAATAAATAAACAAACAAACAAACAAATAAATAAATGAATAAATTGTACATTAAATAAGCATGAGAATGATCTTATTAAATGCATAAATAAATAAATACATAGCCTAAACAAACAAATTAATGAATGGATTGTTTTTTAAATAAGCCTGAGAATGATCTTATTAAATGCATAAATAAATAAACAAATAAATAAATGAATAAATTGTATATTAAATAAACATGAGAATGATCTTATTAAATGAATAAACGTTTATCAAATAAGCCTAAGAATGATCTTAATGAATAAATAAACAGACAAATAAATGAATAAATTGTTTATTAAATAAGCCTGAGAATGATCTTATTAAATAAACAAACACACACATTAATAAATTGTTTATTAATTAAGCCTGAGAATGATCTTATTAAATGCATAAATAAACAAACAAATAAAAAAAATAATAAATTGTTTATCATATAAGTCTGAGAATGATCTTATTAAACAAACAAACAAACACATTAATAAATTGTTTATTAATTAAGGCTGAGAATGATCTTATTAAATGCATAAATAAATAAACAATCAAATAAATTAATAAATTGTTTATCATATAAGCCTGAGAATGATCTTATTAAACAAACAAACAAACAAACACATTAATAAATTGTTTATTAATTAAGCCTGAGAATGATCTTATTAAATGCATAAACAAATAAATAAATGAATAAATTGTTTATCAAATAAGCTTGAGAATGATCTTATAAACAAATAAACAAATAAATACATAAATTGTTTATTAATTAAGCCTGAGAATGATCTTATTAAATAAATAAATAAGTTTATTAAATAAGCCTAAGAATAATCGTATTAAAGAAAACAAACAAATAAATAATGTTTAATAAATAAGTCTAAGAATGAATAAATTGATATCCCCTATGATGATATAATAAAATGTAATATATATATTACTTGCTTAATTTATTAATTAATCTTAAGGAATAAGACACACCCCCTTTTGCCATAATTTTATCGTTTGAATCTTGTTTTGTGGCTCGTTTCTCCCTCTCTCACACACACTCTCAGTGATACGTCCTCTTCCATGAGGCCTCGTTCCTCCTCTCCAGTTGTCCGGGAGTGTGTGTGTTTCTCCCAGCTGGGCTTGTTATCGTGTCAGCTCTGCGCAGGTGTAATACAGGCGGAGTGGATCTGTCCTGCGGGATCTGGAGCGCTGAAACCTAATACATGCACGGTTGGGAAGCCACACTGATTGAACACTTCCTTCATTATATTAAGACATCGGGGGAGGACAGCGACCGCCTCTATATCACTGCGCTGGGAATTAACAGGGTTTGCTGACAGAAAGTATTACAGAGCTCATTTATTAAAAAGTCAGACTGCTCTATTTGAACGGGACGGCAATAAAGCACATTATTTATCTCACGGTCACGGCGAGCGTCTCGTATGGACACTTACACTGGAAATTGGAGCTGCTGTTTCTATCTCCATCAGATTGAATCTTTCCACAGAGTCGTCCCGCTCTATTAGACGGCCCGCGCGTCAGCTCGTCTCTGATTGGTTAGTCGGACTTGCTTTATCAACTCGTTCTTTAGGGAAAGTCGCACAACTTTTGGCTTTCGGTTGTCTTGCGTCCTCTGTGCTCGCGAGGAGTACACAGTTCTTTGTGTCGTCGTTTGTTCACTGAAGGTCAG